>JAOQGH010000012.1:69382710-69552495 GCA_025769975.1 Gallinago jamesoni | reverse complement strand
CCCCCCTTCTTCTCCCCTTTCTTTTTTCCCCTCTTCTCTTTCCCCAATATAGTAACCCTAAATATTTTCTTCCCTTTGTTTTGCCCTCAAAATTAGGGCATGGAGAGACATTTTGACAAAGAGAGATTGTTTTTCTCCGAGGCTCCTCCGTGGGGAGGGGTCCCTTTGTGGATGGCTAATGGCCGCTGAGCGCAGCTGGAGCTGTTGCTCCGACTGACTCCCGCTGTTCGTTCCCGTGCTGAAGGAGACAGATGCAAATCGATGGTTCGGATCCGAAGGGGCTGGCTGAGAATCTCGCGGGTAACTCTGAGATAAATTAATTACTCAGCTCACCCCAGCACCTTGCACTGGTGACCTATCATCTGTGATGGGACTTTTCTCTTGTCAGGCAGCTCCAGTTCACCCTGCGACCCGCATCCGGTCCTTAGCATCTCTGGGGAATGGGATGGTGGCCGTTTTAGTCCTCTTTTTGACAGTTCAGAATAAGCTTGGTGTGCCAGAAGGCTTCCTGCTGCACTAATGGTGGGGCCACCCAAGGCTTTTAGGGTGAGAAGCTGCCTACCCACAAGAAAACCTCTCAGGGAAGCACGGATTTGACCCTTGCTGTCACTGTTTCCCTCGCAGGAGGCGATAAGCCGAGGGTGGTGACAGCGGGGAAGCTGGATACACCCCGAGGGTCCCTCTCACCAAAGAGGGACTGAGGGTGCTGACGGCGTGCCGTCCTTCGGTTGCGGGTGAAACTGGGCTGTGAGAGGGAGAGGGGTGAGTTTATGTTCCGTGCTGAGCCCGAGGGCTGCAGGCTAAAAGGAACGACAGGGCTGAGAGGAGCCACTTGCCCGGCCTTTGTTCACTGGCCCAAATGCGGATTATCGTCCTGTCCTAAAGGGCAGTCCTCACGCAGGGGTAACGGTGGGGCACGGCCATCTGCAGCAGAAGGTGGGAAAGCTAATCTGCCCCAGAGGGTAGGACCACCTGCAGTGGCAGCTGGGGACGACAGCCTGTTGCAGCCTCCGTCAGCTGCATGTGCCAGAAAATCTCTGCTCTTCCTCCAAGGACTATTTCAGGGATTTTTCCTTTCCTCTTCTACTCTTCCCTCCATGAAGATTGAGTGGAGGAAACAACTCTGATGTTTATTTCCTCTTGGTGATTATTTCCTAGTAATCTTTCTTCATGGTGGCAGGGAAAGAATCACATTTGAGGCACAGAGCTTCCAAGAAGCTGGCAATCACTGAGCTTTGGCTTTGTGGTCCCTCTGCTGGTAGTGCTTCAGGACCTCAGCAAATCTGTGGATGACACCAAGTGAGTGGGGCAGTTGTTTATGCTTGAGGAAAGGGATGCCAGAGAGACCTGTCAGGATCTCAAGGCCTGAGGAGGGAGCCCATGTAAACCTCACAAAAAGTTCCAACAAGGCCAAAAGCAGGGTCCTGCACCTGGGTCAGGCTGGGAGATGAAGGGATTGAGATCAACTCTGCCAAGAAGGACTTGGGGATACTGGTGGGTGAAAAACTGGACGTGAGCTGGCAATGTGCACTCCCAGCCCAGAAAGCCACTGTATCCTGGGCTGCATCAAAAGAAGCGTGGCCAGCAGGTTGGGGGAGGTGGTTGTCCCCTTCTTCTCCACTCTTGGGACACACCACCTGGAGTACTGCATCCAGCTCTGGGTCTCTAGCACAGGAAAGACATGGACCAGGAAAGACATGTCCAGAGGAGGGCCACAAAGGTGATCAGAGGACTGGAACACCTCTCCTGTGAAGCCAGGATGGGAGAGTTGGGGTCATTCAGCTTAGAGAAGGCTCCAGGGAGACCTTATTGTGGCCTTTCAATATATAAAGAGGGCTGATAAGAAATATGGAGATGTTTCATCAGAGCCTGTAGTGACAGGATGAGCGGTAATGGTTTCAAACTAAAAGAGGGCAGATTTAGATTAGATATATGAAATAAACTTGAGTCTGAGGTTAGAAACACAAGGGGATGGTGAGTGCAGCTGGATGAGGAGCTGAGAGAAGGTGACTGGGACCTGCTGGATGCTCAGGGCAGCAAGTGGGTCTGAGGAGTCCCCAGCTGAGCGCCTGTAACTGGCAGCCACTTCTTGGCTCTTCCCATAAAATGCATAACATTGCTCCTGTTACCTAGAAAGGGACCCAAAATGGATTGGCTGTGGCGAACCCAAGTGTCCGAGGGAGGAACGCACCAGTGCACGGGGAAACTCTGTGTTCCTTTTTCTGAAGTCTGAATTACCTCGCAACAACTGAGGCCTTTACCACAGGCAGATGGAAAAAAGAAAGTGAATCGATGCTCCCAGGGGGCTGTTGCTATTGCACAGGGGCGGGAGGCAAGCATTTCAAAATGAAGGAGGCAGAGTAAAGAAGCCCTGAGACTAAAATTCCTATTTTCACATGTATTTAAGGACTGACTTAAGATTTTATACATTCTTACCTGCAGCCTTTTCTAAGCAGCTTTAGCCTGCCAGCCAGACATCCCTGAAACAGACCTTCCAGCCAGTCACAGCGTACCAGTGAGGGCCTGGGTTTGGGGAAAGAGCTAGAAATGGAAGTTGTGGTTTCACGACTCTCACTGCCGTGAGTCATGGCAAGTTTGGAAAAGCTCTTTGCACGTGCCTCCTCATAGGCATAATAACGCTACGAAGATGGCCAATGCTCAAAGTGTTAAAGAGATGCTTAAGGTATGATATAAATGATAAATACTTATTGTAAAGGCTCATGTAATCACTTCTAATCAGAACCATAACATTTTCTTATTTGGCTTATCTTGCCTCAGACATAATCCTTTGAGATCTATTCATTGTATGCTTCATATATACCTCATACGCTCTACTACGGTTCAAAAGAGCCTCATCTGGGCAATGACTCTGAGCCAGACAAAACCAGAAAGAGTGAGCACAGCCAGAATCAAAATTGCCTCTTCCTCCCCTCTCAAGCTGACAAATCGTATGTACCTCAAGAACAGCCTTTTTTTCCTCACTCCCTCATCTATGAAGACCAGTGATCTATTTCATCTGTCTCAAACAAAAGGACTCCTGAAAGATGTTCTCTTAAATTTATTTTCTCAACCCTGAGGGCATACAATTACTGCTGTTCACTCATGCTTTGCGTGTTTAGGTATTGGAAGGATGCATCTACTTTCTGTCATTGTTACAGCATTCCCATGGAAAACTCCAAGGCAGACAGCATGTTCCCAACCCGGCCTCTGCCCACCGCCAGCTGTGGAGTCAACAAGCCAAACCTTGACTAGGTGGTTACAGAAGCAAAGAGGTATCTTTTCTAAGCTGACAGCTGACCAACGTGCTGTCCCTCAGGTTCTGACCTGCGCTCAGTGAGACGGGGAAATGCAGCAGGGAACTGGAAGAGGACCCAGATGCTGCCTTTGAATGTGCAGCTAGTTCCTCCCAGCAGCATTCCTCATGGGGCACATGATCGGCATGTGTCAACCCCCGTGACTCAAAAGATAAAACACTTCACCAGCCCAAGCGAAACGGGTCACAAATGGAGCTTTGGTGGTGATTCAGAAAAGCACCCGAGTGTCCTTTGCTTGGCGAGCCGTGTGGCACAAGGCAACAGGATGCATGGACGGGCACAGGACCTGTTGAAGGCTGCCCATCCCAGCTGGGGACTCAATGCCTTATGTCACGGGAGAGGAGAGGAAAGGAAGTGGTTGTTAGTACAAAGTTTGGCAGCACCACGGCTGCAACCCCCAAACAGCTGATTGCTGTTTGGATTTGCTCTGTGCAGGATGAAAACATCACAATCAAACACATTTTTAAATGCAAGAGTCCAGCTTGAGAGACCGACGCAAAAAAGCCTTGTTAAAACATCTCCTCAATGACAATTTTATTACATCGTGATAGCAGAGCTGTTACATTTGGTGATTCAATACACACTTCAGCACCTTGTGGGACGGTCACGTTGTGGACCGGTCACCTCTTCAGCGCACACAGCCCAGTGTCCATCCCTCACTGAAGCTCCTGCTCTCTGGCGCAGTCCCAGAGCTGACTTCACACCAGCGTGGCAAGAGCCTGGACGTTGTGGGAACTTTCAGAGGTCCTGTGCGCAGCAGGGGGGTTTCTGACGCTTCTGTCTCTAATGCTGCTTTTGGGGCTGTGTGGAGCCTTGGCCGCGTGTCTCCAGAAGGCCTGGACGGTTCGGATAGCCAGGATGCAGACCACGAAGCTGGCAAAGTACAAGCAGGCAGCGGCCACGCCGAAAAGGCCGACGGCCGCGTCGCCGCCCTGGACCACGCAGTTCATGGAGGTGTAACCCCGGCGGGCGTACAGCCTCTCGCGCCTCTTGCACACCTCCGTGGAGTTCACCCGGCTGACAAAATGGAGGTAGAGGCCGACCGCCACCACGTACGCCACGCCGGCCAGCAGGTTGAAGGCACACTCGCCCGCCAGCAGCCCGACCCTGAGCTGCTGGATGGGTTTGGCCCCCACGACGAGGAAGAGGAGGGTGAGCACGGCTGCTGTTAAGCTGAAGGCCACGCCGCCGTACACGCAAGGGGCTCTCATCTGGGTGAACTGCATGTCCAGCTCCCGCACCTCCCGCAGCTCCGTGCCCTCAAAGGGGCTATAGGCCCAATTCAGGTTGAAGGACCCGACGCCGGTGCCGCCGAGGGAGGTGAAACCTGCGACAGAGGCCTGGGCAGCGCCCACGCAAATCAGCACCAGGAGGTTAACCGTGATTTCCACAAACTTCAAAATGCCTGTGAGGAGCAGAAAGATGGGAAAAGCTGTTAAAATCACACCTTGGGCACACTGGGGGTGACAGAAGTACACTGAGACCATAGCTGGAGAGCACTGTCACTGAGATAGTCCTCTTGGCTACAGCTACAGAAGAGCACTGCTTTATAGATATATATAAAAAAAAAAACACCAAAACAACAACAACAACAAAAAAAACCAAAAACGAAGCGCAAGCTCTCTTGGGTACATTTCAGAGGTTGGGCAAATTACTTTTTTTCAATTTGTCAGTGTGCTTGATAAATGGATCTTCATGCAGGGAAAGAAATCCATAAAAATTTTACTGTGCTTGTGTGGTTGCCAAGGCAAGCGCACAGTGATTGTATATTGGCCTGTAACTACTTGGCATAAACACACCGAGCAAGAAATATCCAGTATGAACAAAATCCTGAGGTTAAAGCTGACAAAAACCTAGAAGCTTCTAACGGCTTAAAATATTGTGCAAGTTATTTAGGTCCTTTAAAATGTGTTTGCTGCTTTAACTTACACTCTTTTTTTTCTTTTTTTTTTTGTGTTTAAGTGTTTGTTAATTTAAACTTATTATCTAACCAGATGTGACTTTCACTTCATCGCCTTCAGAGATAAAAATCTCTTCATAAATCTCAAGCAGCAGTCCCTGATTGATTACACAAAAAACAGGAGGAGGGGAAGGAGGTAAAAACCACCTTATATGCAGAGGTAAATTCAATGAATTTTATACTGGGTCGTGTGTTCCACCCCCCCCAACTTCAGAAGCAAGCCTATGATTTCTGAGCTGACTCTTCTCTTCTTTTTCTTATGTTACACTACTGAGAAAGATGACCAAGGTTTTTTAAGAAAAAAGAAAAAAGTGGATAAATGACTTCTTTTCATGGTAGTTGCCTTTCAGGAGGGGTGCAGCATCTGTTAGATAAATCTGATTATTCTGTGACAGCTCACTAGGGGTCAGACTAAGATTAGTAAACATGACGGATGTTGAAGCCGAGCTGAGCTAGAATTGCCTGTTTGGGAAACGAAAACCCCTAGTGTATCACGCGTGTTGCTCCTCAAGTTCTGAAGCCAATTACAGGATTGTGGATCTTATTATTCTATTTCAGCCTGACAGCTAAGACCATAAGATGCGACACAGTGGTCCTGTATTTGTCTTTAAAGTAGGGCAGGCTCTGTGGTTTGCATAGAGACTTTCATTTTATGCTGCTAACATTGATCAGCACAACATTTTCCTCTTGAGCTGCTGTCAAGGCTGCATGGGCTGGAGAAGAATGGGCTGCAGCAGCACACAAGGGAATTAGACAAATTCCTCTCTTGTGCTGCCAGATGCTTCTAACAAAAGAAAGCCAGTGACAGCCACCATGAAGGATGATCAGATATTCCCGTTCAGTCCCTTCCTATTCCCTCCAGAGGGCTAATGTAATGAGCAACTTCCTACTGCTGCTTGCCCTTCACAAGAAGGTGCTTGGAATGGTTTGACGAGGGTCTTTGGCCACTTCAGGAGTTCCCACTTCCCCTTTACCCAGACTGGTCCCCTTATTTCTGCTAATGCAGCTGTAGGGAGCTACTGAGCCCATTCACATCATGGCCTTGCAAACCATCCCAGAAGCACAAAGGAGAGCAGTGATAATGGTGGTAATACCTGGGAACAGAACAGCCAAGGCTCAGCTTGTTTCAGTCTCTGTGTGTGTGTGTATACACGCAGGTGCACTCATATACAGATTTCATGTCCTAAAACTAATTAGGTAGAGCAGGCAGAGAAGACAAAATGCTCTTGTTGAGGCAGAACTAAGTTCTATCTAAGTGTTATTCAGAGGTGACACTGATTTCTGCCTGACAACATGCTTTTTCCCTGACCCATCTGCACAATTATTTCTATGAAGCAGGGCAATAACCACGCCGATTACCAAATCTGTTCAGGAGGCTTCAAATATTTCAAAGGAAATATTTGTGAAGCATAATGTAAGGAGAAAGTTAAGAAGTCTTGGTACATGAGACAGTATTTGCAACTCCTAGTATCAAATCCAAACAATGCAGCCAAGCGACCCAAAGTTTTTAATGGGTACAGAGCCATCCCTTTACCAGGACTGTTCAAAATATTTTGACAGAGTAATAGCTGTACAGGACACTCACTGGAACTCAGTCAGATATTTTTTGCCTGCTCAGTTGGGCTGTACAATATGCCTTCCAAATACACGGAGGCAACGTAGGTTCTCAGGGCCCTTGGACCCTGTGTTGGACGCAGAAAGCCACTTCCCTTTTTAAGGGCTGGCTACGGATTTCATAGATGCTCCATCAGGAAGCGGTTCTTACAAGTCTACAGGGAGGAAAGACCATTTGATTAAGGGAAACATAAATTTTTAATATGTTTGGGAACTTGGAAGTTGGGAATTCATGACCAGTAAGCTGTCTTCAGAATTTCCTTTCCCTCTACGACTGTTGCGTCTACCCACTGGGCATCGACTCTTCCTGCATGTCGCATGTACAGGAGCTTTAGAAAAGGCAATTTTCTGGTTGTCAGCACCTGCTGTGAACCTCTCCACATTTATAACTGACCTCAATCCTCACTGACGCTACCCCAAAACTTCCTATGTATTCACACAAATTTTGTATGCAACCACTTCACTTCACTGAGCTGATTGCTGGTACCACAGTAGGGCTGGCAGAAAGTGTCTCTTTGCTCATGGGATGACAAATACGATCAGTGTAGGCCTCCTGTATTTTTAACTGCAGCAGTAGATGCGTTAATGGCACGCTTGAAAAACTTCCTAAGACAGGACATTCAGGTTGGACAGGTTTTGTACGTGCCTGTACAGTTTTCGCACACCCCTGCTGTAGAATTGAGTAACCAAACAATGGAGAGAGGTTCATTAGCAGTTACTCCACCAGTTATTCACACCACATGGATTTAAAAAGAAGCGCAATAACAAAGCCTCCTGCATTAAAGAAAATCCTAAAATGCTAATTAGTCTGCAGAACCAAGCCGTGAGTTGCAGGTCTATGATGAGAGCCAGCAGGGTTTGTGAAAGTAGCAGACAATTAGAGGAAATCCCTAAGGCCTTGTACAATCATCAGGGCTTTGATGGAAACATTATGCCCTGTAACTATGTTCAGATCTGACCCGAGCACCCCAAAAGCCTTGCGCGACCTTGATCTGTGATAGTTACAAGCCTGATACCTGATCCTACTATACTCGTATAAAAAGGATGGATAGACTGGAAAAATAAGGGATAAAAGGACAGTTATGGTTTGGACCTTAGCTCTGCCAAGGTATGCTAACACACACACGTACACCTGCAGTGACCTGTGTCAAGCAGCGTGCTGCTGGCAGAAAGGGCAGAGTTAAAAGCCACATTTCTGAGCCTGTGCTGCCATTCCTGCTTTTGCAGCCCAGTCAGCTACGTCATCTTAGAATTACAGCTGCATAAACTAGATGCCAAAAGGTCTTCCCAAGTGGAAGTTACTTATCTCTACAGTTATTCCCAAATCCCCTGCAACAACGAATGCATTGCAAGAGTGTAAAATGGCAGGAGGTCTGAAAATCCCAGATCTCCACTGGGTTGATTCCTTTCTCAAGTTTAAAATCTTGGGACCTATCTAAAATGCTACTGATTTGTATTAAAATTATGACAGTGCACAGTTGGCTCTAGGAACCGACCCTCTCCTTACTAAGCAAGTAATGAGACTCAAGTCTGATCTCCTGGATTTCCATTTGCTTTCCCGTGCTTCCTTTCCGCACTGCTTTTCAGTGCTGACGGTGAGCAGAACGGCTGCAAGTTAAAAGACAGTGGGTTGCCAGAGCTTTCCAGGGAATTGGTTCATTCATTCCATAAAAATCTAAATCTGTAATGGAAAGTTACTTCTATGTTAGTAACTTCTATATTAGCTGCTAGTCACTAGTACTCGCTAACGTTGTTGCAACCTGATCTTTTTTGCTGTGAGTAGGCTTCCTGCTACAACAAACAGCAGCCTTCCAATTTATACTGTTAAACTACTACTCGCTTTCTCTTTCCCTTCTACACCAGGCGCACCCTGGGCTATTGCCATGGTGTTAACCCACTGAGCAAGGGTTTTGTCTTTTTGGGCTCCAGCGAAGCAGCCAGGCGGGCTGTTAGGAGCACAGGTCCACAGGCAGCTGCCCTTACTCTAACGGTTCCTACACCTGGCTGGGCAGTCACCACTTTTCTCACCTGCCCAATAATAACTCCAGTCCAGCATTCGGACCTTCCAAGAGCTATTTTAATAAATTAAAATAGCAGGAAACGATTCAACTTTTTGTGTGTGTGTGTGTGTGTGTTCTGCTGTTTTTTCCTGCAACTTTAGCAACTTGAAGTGACTCACAGAGTATCTGATGAGCAATCGTGCTGGAATGAGTTTAGCAGGGAAAACAAAACAGCCTGGTACAGAGAGGACCATAAACTCTCCTGTCCAGGTGAGATGAGCTGTTAAATCTGCACACTCTGCCTCATAAAACTACACTGTGGCTGACTGCGTGGCCACTGTGTGACGCAGTAACTCGACTGCGGGTTCCAGTCTCGTGCGTTGGAAGCCATGAAGAAGCTTTTCCATCCAGGCAGTGCGGTGGGACAGCCCCAGTGTTCAGGTGTCAGGGTCACAGTGTGTACATGTCTACATAACATGTAACAGTCAAATCTTGTTTGTTCCTATGTTTCTGGGGCTGACAAGAATCAATCTGTAGGACAGTCAGTTCTGGCTGTTTCTGCTGAACTCGCCCTGACCCTACGAGGGCCTGACTAATAGAAGCAGCCTTCAGAGTGTCTCCCTCCACTGCCTCTTGGCACAGTAGTTACTTTTTTCCTCCCTTGACTGCACATGGACTCTTTCTCCTGTCTCTTTTGCTATCATTCTTTCTTCTTGAGTTAACATCCCTGTGTACTTCTAAGATATTTTATCTTTGGCTTTCTCCACTGTAGCTCACTTTCTCCCTCTGCTTCCTCTGCAGGCCACGTACCAGCGGGACCCAGCTGGCAGCCCCAGAGATGCCCAGCTGCCCCTCTCAGACACCTCCACCCCAGCAGCAGGGCAGCCGTGCAGGGAGCAGCACAGGTCAGGGACACCTGTGTCACATCCTATGAGGGGTCACTCTAGGAGAAGGGAAAAGACAAATTAGGGGCTACAAGACGTCATTCTCCCAGCCTTTCTTACTCAAGGTTATCTTTCAGGGTTTTTTTTCCCAGTTTGGGTAGCTTTCTACTTTTCAGAGGTAATTTTTTTGGTTCCCCCCACACACAAAAGGAGCAGGCAAGTATTTTGACCATATCTATTGACTTACAAAAGCAGCAGTCAGTCCTGAAAAGGATCTCAAATGCTGAACTTCTCTTGCCAGGGCAGGTTTAGCATTCCCCAGAGAGTAAAGGCACAGCTCAACGCGCAGCTTTGGTCACCTCTCTGCTAAACGGAGTCAGTGGCAGGAGGAATAGATAAGGAGAAAGGGGGAGAAAAACTGAAAAAGTGAAAGAAAGAGGGGGGGGTTGTTTTGCTTTTGGACAGGGAGAAAAATATAACAGAGGGAGGAAGCAAAACAGTGGAGGAGAACTGAACAAGGGAAATGAAATGGAGACAACAGTCACAATAGATTATAAATATTAGACCTGGATGTAAAGTACTAAAAAATCCTGCTAATGATATTATTCCGCTTATGTATACCAGTAGAAAGCAAATTCTTACTGAAACCAGTAACAGGAATTCAACCAACTTCACTGATGCAGGATCAGGGCAACAGACAGCTTTGTTGTAAACAAATGCCCTCCAAGCCCCCACCCCACCATTGTTTTTGTAGGTCTCTGTGTTCTTCAGCCAGTGGTGGGATTTAGCTTTCACTGAGTTATGCTAAAATCTCCCTAATAGAGTAATGTTCAAAGGCAGAAAAAAACACAACCCAACCCTAAAACACAAGAGTTAGGCAATGTAACACCAACAGTTATTCACTGAATTTTGGCTTTTCAAAGGACCCAAGGGAACTAGATACTAAAAGCCAACTACATTTAAATGGCACGTAAGTGCCCAACACATTTACGCTCCTTTGAGATACTCGTCTTACTGGAAATGGGTGGAAAAATAGTTAAAAAGTGGGAAAATTAAATGATTTATGTGCTCTAGAAAGAAGCGTTATTATTATCTTTTAATAAGTTGTCCCTCTAGTCAAGATAATCACTCCATTAGGAAATCTCAAAGGATGACCAGCCTTGTTTTTAATGATTCAGAGAAGCCTTATGTTCACAACCAGAGTGCTCAGATCCAAATGTATTGTCCTGTTTTTCCTGTGTATCATCGTCCCTTAACGAACTACTGTCCCACCTGCTCTAATCCTTCTGCTTAATACCCTCCCATCCTCTAAACAGTGCTGTCCAATTTTCACAGGAAAGGGTGGACTTAATTTGTAGAACTACTGCATCAGCCTGTATCCCCATAGAGTTTCCCACCACTGTAACATTTGACACTAACATTCACTTGCCATCAGGACACAGTTTCAGAACAACCCAGCCCCTGCCTGGGAACAACAGCTCTGGTTTACTTGTTCCCAGTAGTTCCTTAAAGCATCGCTTCTAGCACGTTCTTGACCTCTCCTGCTAACCCAGCATGAGTCATCTTCCACAATTTTGGAAAGGGTGAGAAGCAAAAGGTCTTGTGTTAAACTGTAGCGCTTGGCAATAGTGATTTAAATACAATGGCTGCAAAAGGCTGTACATTAATTTGTAGCAGCGGTCTCTGCACGGTCACCTCAGCATTTCAGGAAATAGCCTTTTTTCTTCCTAATGTACCCATCGTTCTTTCAAATAGTAAACAAATATCTTGGTGCCGAAGCAAACTTGCAGGAGGTTGTTGGTTTTTTTTAAAAGAGTTCAGAAAACAATGAAATACTCCTGTTGCTTATGCCAACTTTCCATAGCCGCTCCCTCCGTTTGAACTGAAACTGAGCCGCCTTCAGAAAGTACAAAGATTGGGGTGTTATTGCTCTTTAGGCAATCAAAGTCTAGCTGAAGGTAGGTCAGGTTGGAGGCACCTGTGAACCCGAGCTTCCCACTCCCTTTACCAATTGTGGGTTGTCACACCTGGTCATCAACATTCCTGACTGGGTGGATTTTTCTCCTTTAAGTGATCACCTGCTCAAGTGATACGGAGTGAGTCTGCCGTACGGAGTAGCTTTTTAGAGCCACTTTTTAAAGAGAAGACGTTATTTTTCTTGGTTCCCAGAATTTGGGTCCAATGTGGGGAAGACAGGCTGAGTGGTCTTACATGAAGGACAGCGCAACTCCTGTGCTATATACAACAAAGACTTCCTAGTAGGGAAGCACGGGCTAGAGTGTAGCACAGACCTAACAGCTGCCATCAACCTCACCAGCATCTTCCCCTGCCAACTTAAGTGAGTCTTCTCAGTTGTTGTTCTCCCCTCTCTAAAAACAACATCATGCATGTTCGCACAATGCCAAAAGGTGGATGAAAAAAACTTGATACAAAGATGCGGGCAGAGCAAAGTCTCCCATGCTGGCTGGGCAACAGTTTGCTAAAGGTAACATCTGGCATCTGCAACTGGTGCAGCTCCCCTTCATGTTTTTATTAAAGAGGTACCTGCTCACGGCTGCTTGTATCTCACAACAAATAGTACTTGGTTACCTCCGAGTGAATGACTTTAACTTCAGAAAGAGGAAGGCTACCTGCAGCTCTGCCTCCGTATCTTATTACTGTGCAATTTTAATTAAGCACTTGGAATAACTGGGATTATTTTAATCTCTACAGCTCTGTCCAATTCCCGCTACTAATACCCTCTGCCTCCACAATTACAAGATTAAAAACTCAATGGCAAATTCAGTCTGTTAGTCACACTGTATTTAAAATATACTTTGTAAAAGATAGGAGGGAGAAGTCATCTAATTACATGAGACTAGAGGGGACCTTAGTGCTCCTTTCTTACGGCACAAATATGTTGAATTTAACTGCCACAGGAACAGCGTAGACAGCTTTGAGCACAATTTAAAGGAGCTAAGCATGGCAGGTGGTAAGGGGCAAAATGTGAAGGTGGTGACTACAATATACAGCAGATCCTAATTCTATTGGGTGCTTCCCCAGAAACCTAAGTATCATGCTGATACTGAAAAGACCTGCTGAAATGATCTAACGTGTGCTGCTGAACATACTTGCCAAATGCTTGTTGTCATCCACAGTTACCTATGCTATGCACATTTAATGACCCTCCAGTGTTTTTGACCATACACAATTGAAGCTACAGAAGGTCTTTTACTTCAGACAAATGCCTCTTGCAGACCACTGCTCTCCCCCAACATCCTCACAGCACTGAAAGGGGTACCAGTGCTCTGCTAAATATTGTTCCCTTCCTGCTCCCATGTCTGACTCCTGGGGACAGAACGGAACAACGTAACAGCATCGGTATAATGGTTATGAACAACAGCATAACTCAAACCAAGTGTCTACCAGTGTGAACCCTATGTTTAGGGTCACTTTTTCGTCTCAGTATGTTTTCCAGTCTATGAGTATTTGCCAGCATGCATAACTACAGGAAAAAAGTTGGACTGTGCTTTGTAAAACCAAAAGCTTACAGATGTTTACATTTGAATTAATGCTGGCTTGTTAATGCATGAATATATCCTGGAGAAAGTAATTGTTACTCCCTAATTCTATTTCCTCCTCCAAATAAAATCAGTTTGATATTTCCTCCTGGCTATGCCTGAAATTGGAGACTTTTCTTGTTGTTACAAACCTTCTTACTGTCTTTTTCTGAGAGGAAATTGGTCTGAAGGTTTTAACAATTGTGGATGTTAGAATGTAGGCTAAAGGCATGATTGTTTGGAAGTGCCTGCAACATGCCTAAGAAATCTGACACTATTCATGGCGCCTCTTTAAGCTGTATTCATGGCAGTAAAGAACAGAGATTCAATTATACTTGCTCCCCCACAAACTGTTTTCTAACCTTTTTAGTGCTGTCTCCCTTAAATGGAAAGTGGGTTGAAGAAGTTAATAAAATAAAAAAAAAAACAAAAAAGTTATTTAGCTGAAAAGTTATGACCAGCACAGTACAATTCTGTACAAGGCAAAAGTGCAGGCATTTCCTGAGTGGTGTACTGACCGAAGCTGGGAGGAATTTACTTTACCTTCACTACATAAGTAAACCTAAAGGAAGCATTATGCTGGAATTGCAATGCTCCGCCTCTTTCACACCAATATACACGCTAAAAAGAAAATGAAAAACTATCTATGCCCAATTTAAGATCAGCAATTCACTCTTGGTTTTGACTCAGATTTTGCTCTCTCCTAGGTGAAGGCAGCAGCATGACGTCCAGCTTTGAATGCTTCTATCATTCCCTCTGGTAAGCAAAGGCACTGAATCTGGTTCTATTTCCAAAGGACCCGAGGGGGTCCTTTGAACAGCAAATATGATTACTAATTTAGTTTTTCAACACAGAAGAGAGAACTAAGGACATTTTACCTGCACTGTGAAAAGCAAGTTGAATGTTTTCTTCTGAAAGTATTTCAGTTCTAATTATCCCCAGGCCAAAAACTCTTGTTGTTTTCAATGTGTGCTGCTTTAAATGCCATGCACTATTGTGCATAAATGGTAAGAAATGGTTATGACAAGCAGTGGTTCCTTAGTTGATGAAAGATTTGTCTTTATCAGGAACAGTTTATTTCCAATTCCTATATAATTATATAAAGTAACTAGACAGCTTGACACCAGTCTATAACTGTTCCTTAAGTCTTCTTCACTACCACAGAAACAGAAGGTGGCTGACTTCTATGTTTTTTATTGCCTTTTGAATCTGTAATCTGCAGATCCACAAGTGTGAAATATGAAAAAAACATAGAAACTAGACCAAAAGACAGCAGGGCAGGGAAGAGGCAAAAGTTTGTTAGAGGGAAGTAATTTGAAAAAAACAGCAGATATATGAAGAAAGGCAATCCAAATGGTAGTGCTCTTAAATGACACAAGCAGCTGTGAGATAAAAGGGAAGATCCTCTCACAGGTTAGTAGTGGTTAAAATAAAATCAAGACTAAGAGGAAACCAACTGGTTTTCGAACAAATAGAGTTAAGGAGAAATCTTTGGTTTGTGCTGCCTGTTGCTAGTTATGCCCACGTTAGCAGTGCAGTGGGAGTGGACTTGTAGAGTGAAACAGTTGGAGCTGAAGTTCCAGGACCAACACGATAGGCATTTTCTGGGGAGAAAGAAGTACTTTATTCTATCTCTAGTTTGGTCGAAAGCACAGAGTGCCTGCTAGTAGTTATAGCTGACCCTCTCATTTACTTTTACCTGAAAGAAAAGTACATACCAAAAAACTGCAGCAGACGCACAGATTTGAAAAAAATTGAATAGTGAGATTGTGAAGTATGCTTTAATAATAACCGCACAAAATTCTTCCATGATTGGCATCTGTAAAATTGGTAGGCTGCATGGATAAAGAGAGAAGTAACTCTGAAGGAAATACTTTTCAGAGCTCTGGTTATTTAGAATTTAGAATTCCTCTCCAGTTTGCCCAACTGGTCAACATGCACAAAGAGCATAACTGTATTTGGTGGGCAAAAGGAAAAAAAAAAACCAAAGCATAAAGTAGTGAAAACTGTGAAAGTAGAGCAAAACACGGTCAGAAACTAAGGTTGCTTTGGAAAAGACTGTGGTACATCCCTTGATTTCCTAGCCTTGTTTAATGGTAGTTATGGTGATTGGGAAGGGGAATTTCAGCAGAGTACTGATAAAGCATTGGCAAAAGAGAGACATGGTTGAGAAGTATTTAGAGGAACTTTTCATGCTGTAAGAAGTGGTAGCTTACATGTACTGACTTCTTAGTAAACAATTCATGCAGCTTTTCATTTATAACACTTACTATAACTGCAGGGAATACAGAATTCTGCAAAACAATTCTAGGAAATTCTGCTAAATCTTGGTACTTTCAAAAATTAAACAGGAGAGTTACATTCTCATAATCTTGTCAACCTCCAATGTCTTTTCATTTTTTGAAATAACTGCTAATAAAATAGTTTATTTTCTACATGATCTCTTTTCCCTCCTCCACTGCAAGCTCAGACATTACATTTTTGGAAAACAGTGAGCAATACCTGGGGGAAGGGTGGGAATGAAATCATCATTGTCAACTGATGCATCCAAAACTAGGACATTTGAAAATGTTAATGATGTTTTATGCACTGAAATAATGAGAAGCAAATGTGGGTCAAAAAAACCCCAGCATTAAGCTATCCATAAGTCTAAACAACCAGTGAAACTGAAAACTAAAAACATCTTGCCACTTCATTTTTCTAAAGCTGTGATAAAATAAGGCATGGAGTTTTCTAGAGCATCTCAGACAAGTTAAAATAATTTAGTATTGTTGAAGAAGAAACTGCTGATACAATTTTGTCACGGATAAAATATCAGTATGACTGTAGCATTAAATGTGTTCTACTAACTGTTGTTAAATCCCAAGATGAAGAACAAACTGCATATAAATGCACAGAACATATTTATAAGAGAATATAGTTCGGCTCAGTCTTAACATTGTTCACAAATTCACATATAGAGAAATATTACAAGCAAATTGAATGTATTATTTAACTTGCCTTCATGGAGCAAAGAAATAATCTAACAGTATTTATTTTAATTCCAACAACTAAACTCTTCCTTTGTCTCTCTCTACTGGTGGACACCAAAAGCCTGTTTACAGACTGGCCAAAGACTTCGCACCTAGCTGCAAGTTCCAACTCAGACTGCAACGGGCCTTTCCCACAAACAAGGTGAGAAAGCTCATTGTTCTGGAAAAATAAAAACTTTTAAGGAGTAATGGATATTTTAGTGCCTTTTTTTTTCTCCATTTATGGGAACGAGTTCACTAAATGTTAAGGCTGACTTCGTCCCACATTAATGCTCATTTCTCCGCTTGTTGTAGTCACTTTCTAGCTATGAAAAAACAAGCTCTCAAGAACTGTTTTATTGGATTCATAAAATAGTTTTGTCTCCCATAATGTTGCTTTATAAAAATGTACCAGTGATAATGACAGGATTAAATCCAGATTTGATAAAAAGTCTGAGAATAATGTGTCAGAAATAAACTGCCATCAAAGCTTCAACAGCCATCTTTAAATTGCCTACAGATGCAAATTATTTTATTCCTAAATCCCAAAAGTTAACTCTTGCTGCACAACCTGGGTGATTACACACATGACCTAATCTGATGCTCTCTATGCATACTCTGGAGATGCACTGTCAAATATCTAAATATCTCTATAAATCTTGCCTTTAGATGCCTAAAGCACTCTAGTAACCTGCAGTTAGGCCATTCATTAACTCTCCTAATTTGTTTTTTTAATATTCCCTTAGTTTTACTTTATTGTGCTTCTAAATACAGAAACTGAACCCAAGACAAGTCCTTGGAAGGAGAGGGGTGAATGGCAGGCAATAAGAATCTCACATACCTCTTGTTGTGCATACCTTTGAACACTTCATTGAGAAGGTTTCCTTGGGAGGATAACGTTCTGATGGTGGGCCAGAATATTCCCATGCTGTTTCTGAGATTTTAGAGTAAGGGTCCGAGCAAACAGTGGAAGTCTTTGAGCGCTGGCCACCTCGGATGTCTTCTGTTGATCTAAAATGAAGTGAACAATTTATGTAAATTAATTAGATTGCATTCTCTCCTGAACACTAGAACATGAGAAACTGGCAGAGGCTCCTGTTAATGGAAGCAGCTTGCCTGCTTCACAGGTATCTGATCTTTTTTGCTTGAGCGTTTTGAAAGCAAATATCCCAAATACTTGCATAAATCCATGTTCACTAATATATTTGCACTTGATCGTTGTTATTTTGGAAAACTGTGTATTCTCTGAGCAGGCTGGCTGAATTGTTTAGGTTACCTGCAAAAGGTAGCAAGGAGGAGGGTATGGGGAGATTTCCTGTTCCCATAAAAAACAAGGAACAGCTTTGCAAGAGAACCAAGCATTTTTAGCTAGTCGATAACAGCCCAGAGAATACAAATGCAAAATATTTTCACAAAATGAATGTGTGAAGTGGCAAACTATTTCATGGGTAGAATTTTGTCATGTTTGTACTTCCAATTACCATGTCCCACAAAGGCGCCTTTTAAAAGAATGAAAGCTATTAAAAGAAACAGATAAAGATTTTAAAGTGGAGAAAAAAGTTGCCTATATAAATATTTCTCTTTTTTTTTTTTTGAGGTCTTTGATGATATTTGAAGAGGAATCTAAAATCCACCCAAAAAATCAATTTCTTCTGTCTCCAATTAGAATCTTCATTTGTATACTTCAAAACGGAATCATCCGCTTGACTGCAATGACATACAGCTCTACATTTAAAGCCTGATGATTCTTAAGGTTGGTGAGATTTACATTATTTTACGGAAAAAGTGCAATTTTCCCTTTTTAAACTGAGCTAACACTTGGGTTAAAAGAAACATTAACTTTAAATTGGTTTGTGTCTGGTCTAATCTAAACGTTCTCCCTCATAGGAAGGAGAATTGGAGATTGCCTTTTTCAAGGTACAACTGGATGATTTTGTTATTAAAGGGTATTTTAAGGCTCATTCAGCACTGTTATTTTTAAAAGTCTTCTTCCTATTCAGTTTTTATCTTGAATTTCTTATCCACAGATCAGCATTTTCAACTGTAGTTTTGTTTCCTAGTATCACTGCACTTCACTAAGGTTTATCTTCATCCAATTCCAGACTCGACTTAAAATATTATCTCATTCATCCACATTAAATCATTTTCTTTGTAGTTTTTACATTTTAATTAAGACATTCAATAACAAGACCAATGCTAACATCTCTGCCTGTAGTTGCCAACAGCTCTATTTGGCTGAAACTTTTCTGATTTTTCTGACCTTTGTCCTGTGTCTTGTGCAACCACCAAAGCATCCTGCGCAGCTGTGTCACATAAATTAAATAAGCTGTGTGATTTATAAGACTTTCAGTTAACTTGAAAGCAATCCCTTTGGTACTTCTGATGCAGCTGCTTCTCTCTATTGTATCCTGCTACTTGCCAGAAAACAAAGCAAAACAAAAAAAAAACAAAACAACCCCCCCCTAATGTTCAGCAACAGAGTACAATTAAGAAAAAAAAATATTACTTCTTTTAGATGCTTTTTCTTCCTCACAATGGCCTATTCTGGCCATCTTTCCTCCTCTTCTCCTTCAGGACTGTCCAGTTCAGGATAATACAACTCATTCTCAGCAATGAGACAGAGCTTGCTATAGGAGTTTCAGACAGAAATGCACTTGGAAAGATAAATCCTCTGGCTAGAGAATTTTGCTCATAAGGGATGAAAGCATTAGGCACCCATATTACAGCTTCCATGAAACTCTTTCCATTACAGTATCTGGAGATCTTTTGGTCCATCAGCCTAAGTCTTCACCAAAATACTGAAATTCCCTTACAAAAGCAGATGGCTTTGTCATAAGAGCTAAGCAGCAGAAATGCTGGTAGTTTAAGTGAAACTCCATCAAAATAACTGATGAAAAAGGTTTTTCGATTAGCTGGAGTAATGGCTGGTGCACCCCAGATTTTCGGCTTGACTCTAAGAATTATCCCCAATGGCTGTTACAGATCTGTAGCTGCCACTTCCCTTTCTCTAATCCTGCATGGATACAAGAATGGTCTTGGCCTTTACAGTCCTTCCACCAATTTTCAGTCTACATGTCCAGTCATTTAAAACTAGCAGCAAAACCAAGAAGTCCAGAGAAGTGCTTTACTAGGAAGTGGTGGTTTAATATATAGCTGTACTTTCAGACATTGCTTTTATTACGCTATATATGAAAAAAAAAAGCAAAAATCCAACCTTTTTTTTTTTTTCTTCTCTTCTATCCACAGTGCAATTAATACATCTCTGGCATTTGTTGCTCTCACTTCTATTATGTTCAAGATAATTGAATTATATCCCTCTTCCCGATCTCTGCTTTTGCTAAAGACAGTCATTTAGCCTCTAAGTATGATTCTTGTTGTTCCCATTTCTCTCCAATTTTTCATGATTTAAAAGGGACAGAAGAAAAAATCATTAGCTATTTTCATAATGCAACAGGATTACCACCATCAAAATGTTTTATTAGCTATATGTTACTTAGCCATAAGTAGTTCTTCTAGTCCACACAGTGCCTTTCACTAACTGCTTTTATTCTCATCCTGGTTTTCTTGCTAAAATGCATATTATCATGGAATACTTCAGTTTTTCAATAATCTTAATTATATTTATTTCCTCTCCCTCTTTGCCTCAATTCTTAAGTTGCCTGACAATCATGCTCCCAGAGACTAAACAGGATGATGAACATCTTACTGCCATGGCCAATTTGCCAGGGTCATTTAGAGCTACAGACCTTCTCTTACAATGCAGGCATTGGCACGCACACAAAGGGAAACAGCCTACGCTCACTTCTGCTATGCTGTAGGTTAGCCAGGCTGAAAGGAGAAATGTAATATCCAAACAGTTTATTTGTCACTCCAAGACTTCTATTAGTTGATTTGCTTATTGTGCTGACAGGTGCTCACCCGCTATCAAGTGTCGCAAACTGCCTTAGACAATTAAACAACTACTCATTCATTGACTGAGACTACTGAAATTAATTTTGTTTTGGATTAATAGGAACTTTTTTCACAGCTGAACAACCGGAGAGTTCAGTAAGTCCCTGGGCTGGCCTCAGTCACATAACATTCTCATTTAAGCAATGCATACTTGGCAAGCCTTGGCTTGCTGTCACCTGCTGACCAGCCTCTTCAGGAACTGTACCACGACACACAGTCACACTCCACCTATTTCACCAGGGAACTCCATGAAATTCACATCTCTGACTGTGCCAAACAGCCTACCTTTCTGCCTACCTCTTGAGCTCAATACAAAGAAAAAGCTTAAATTTCCAAGCACAAAATAGCTCCCTGATACCAAATGTGGCATGCTCATGCTTCATAATTTCAAGGCTGAGTAAATGCTTTCTCTACTATTGTAATATGAAGGTATTTAAAAGTACACAAGCAAGATGATAGACATCACAGACATGCTATACTATGTTTCTTCAAGGTGCTAAAGACGTACCTTGCATTGTATGGGTATGGTTTTCTTGATCTTCTGTCTTCCTCGTAACTATCAGATCCATAATTCTCATGGTGCCTGTATTGCTTATCTTGGTATTGTCTCCCGGCACGAGACATCTTGTTTCTTACATGTATTCTTTCTTTCTAAAATAACTTCCTGAGCCAGAGAAACAAAACTGGTTAATTTTATAGCTCTAGTTATTCATTGACCGGCACTTGCATCATGCTGACTGAAGACTTAGTGCAGACTTCTTTAAAAAGCAAAGGAAGTAAACCCCTTTAAATTACAAGTGAAGCAACTTCACTAAAGAAGCAAGTTTTTCTTTACATTTTCCTATGCATCCAGTAATTGTAATGTTTCAAAAATTCAAAGTTTATTGCACGTGGCTTATTTACACTAGGTCTGCCCTGACTCTCCTACCTTTAGCTGCAAGGGCAAGGCACGGCGTCCACTAAGAGCCTGAGTCTGGGCTCCACCAATGTTGTCTCTTAGGGGAAGCAGGAAACCCAGCACACACCCCAGGCAGTGCGTGGCAGGAGCCCGCACGCCGCTGCCACCCAGGGCAGGGACAACCCGGCAGGGCAGGGACAACCCGGCAGGGCAGGCCATGGCCTCTGTGCCGGGAGATGCCGTGGGAGGGCACCCACGGGGGTAAGGAGAGGCAGCACCCGGCACGGCCCGCCCTTGGGACACGCGTTAGGTGCAGGCAAGGCCCTGCCGGGCCAAAAGGATGTGGGAAGATACATCCTCGATAATTTGGTATTAAATATTACAGGGGTGCTATGTCCTGAAAGCGTCTTTACCCTTTGAAGTGCAGCGCACTTAAGCCCGACCCTGTAACACAGAGTTTAAGGAGCCAAGCAATCCCCATTCTCACCTGCCTTCAGGGCAGCCCCTCAGCTCTGCTGCAGAGGTGCCTGCAGCCGACTTAGTTACGACTGATCAGGCTGAGGACTCGCTGAAGGGCTTCCCTCCACGTCTCGCCAAGGGTGTCACTAAAGCAAACAAAACTAGTATTTTATTTGTTTACGGCTAACACAGAGACAGTGCCATCCTCCGGGGGAGCTCAGCTCCTCTGCCCCGGGCCCAAGCCCCGCACCTTTCCACAGGGCCGCCTTCTGGCGCCGGTCCCGCCGCCTCAGCGCCACCACGCCACCACACCACCACCGACCGACCTCCGGCCCGAGGCCCGCCCGCCCCGCAAGGGGAAGGAGCTTCGCTGTCCGCCCCCCCGCCGCCCCCCCGGCAGGTCCTTCCAAGGCCCCCACGGCACCCGCGGGTCGCGGCCAGCCGACCCCGCCGCTGCCCCTCACCTGAGGGGAGCGCCGAGCTCCGGCCCGCCCCGCAGCAGCACCCGGGAGCCGTGGGGCCCGCCCTCCACCTCCCCCGGCCGCCTCTCCCCGCCCCGCCGCGCCTCCCGCCCCGCGGCGGGCCGGCCCCCGGCTGGGGTGCTGATCGCGGCCTGCGCCGCTCCCCGGGGGCGATGGCGGCGGGGGGAAGCGGGGTGCTGCCTCCCGCCCGGCCGTGGGGGAGAGCTGGGAGCGTGGGACAACCTGGGCTGTTGTTTAATTTAATAAAATGAGGTCACCGTGGTGCTGAGGGAGAATCTGGTCAGCGGGGCCCTGAGAGGGTATAAAACTTGGAAGGTTAATAAAGTTAAAATTCAAGGGCCCCACCGGTTGGCTTTTTTTTTTCTTTCTTTTTTTCATAAAGCCAACTTCGTTGATTTCAGGAAGAAGTTTTTCAGTCAGAGGATGGTGAGACACTGGAGCAGGTTGCCCAGAGAAGCTGTGGAGGGAGGCCCCCATCCCTGGAGGTGTCCAAGGCCAAGCTGGATGGGGCTTTGAGCAACCTTGTCTGGTGGGAGGTGTCCCTGCCCATGGCAGGGCACTAGATGATCTTCAAGGTCCTTTCCAACCCAAACTGTTCCATGATTCCATGACTCTCTGACTCTCGGAGCGGGAAGCCCTGCAATAGGAGATGTACAGAGGACAGAAGGCAAAAGAAAAGGGGGAGAACTTGTCCCAAGGAACAAGTGGGTGGGAACAGGTTGTGCCACGCTGGATGGGTTGAAAAGGCAGGTAAGCAACTAAACTCTCCTCTGGCATAAAGCTGCCTTTGAGATAACTGGCCGTTTGAACACCTGCAGTCTTGTTTTTTGGTGCTCTGCCGAAAACCTTCCCTGCAGTGGATGTCCAAGGGCTTTGTCTCCTCACTGCCAGCCTGGGATGTTTTAACGTGCTGGTCTCCTCAGGATGCTTTCTGTTGGGGAAATACCTATTTTTTGTAGAGACCCAGGAAGCAGCACTGCAGCAACCAACTGGTTCATTGCTCAGCCTCATACATAAGGACAATCCATGCCTGGGAAGCAGGATGGTGGTGGTAACGTGGCACCGTGCCCAGCTAATCTTGAGCCTTGGGAAGCTTCCCTAGGCCATGACACTACCTTACACAAGAACTGGGACCAGAACATCCCTTTCCTTCCCAGCAGCATGGTTGGGGTACTAGTGCTTCTTGAATTTGGGCTTAAGATATGCAACTGTTAGTGCACCTTGCCTATATCTCTTCTGCTGGTCCTGCTTTCAGCTGTCCAGTCCATCTTCTTTCTGTCTTGCACTAATCCTAGTGCGCGCTTTGTCACATAGTAAAACAATTCAGCTCGCTTTCCAGCCAAAACCAATTTACTTCCTGCTGGTTTAGTGAGTTGAATTAGCTTTGTGCTGCAATCAAATGCACGCTGGAGCAAGGTTTTGGCAGAAACACGTGTCCCACTGGGAAGAAACTGGGGGAGAGACGGGGAGAGGGCTACCTCTCTTGGCAGCAGCAAGGGGTGAATGTAACTGAAGCCTTAATGTGAAGTTGCAGTTTGAGACACTACTGCCTATGGGTTAGTCACTACTGAGAAGGTTTGCGGCTGTCATCCTGCTAGCAAAGGCAGTGTAACAGCAAGAGTGTTTTACTGCTGCATAGTTCTGTTTGTTTCTAGTTCTCACTGTTTCCAATCAAAGGTGGTTTAGGCTAGTTTGGCAGATTTTACCCAGCAGAAGGTTACGGTGCCTGCATGAATTCTGTTCTCCTGTCTAGGTCATAAACATTTGGGAAATACATTCTTTATTTGCATCCAGCAGAGGATGTCTGCTCTTGATGGGGGCATGAGGAATCACAGCTCCCTTCAGGTAGTCAGGTTTCATACCAACAGTAAAAAAATCACAAGGAGGCATGGCTAGGAACAGTCTTATTTGAGTATCTTGACAACCACTGTCTACAGTATAACTAGTAATTTCGTTAAAGCATTTGTCTTTTTGTCTGAAAAGGTTAGTGTATGGCCATCTGTGGAAGTGAGAGGATGCAATTATGGACTGTGTAAGATTCAGTGAAGCTGACAGGCGAGGTAAGTGTTTAAAAAGTGGTTAAAGTCATTATGGACCCAGGTAGCTGAAATAATGGGTCGCAGCCAACCCAGAATTACATGGTGAGATTAACATTAGAAACTTAACTATGTGACCAAAGGGATGTTCCCAGGGAACTCATAAAGCAAACACAAGGCATTGAGGTAGTGATTGCTGGAGTTGCCTATATATGACATAAAAACCAGTGAAACAAGCCTCAGAAAATGGTGCTGAATAAGGAGAAACAGCCAGGGGTAGCAGTAGGAATGTGTCTCTAAGGAGAAAAGAAGTAGAAGGAGCTCATGGAGGGATTGGATATGGTACTGGCTGAATGTGGATGAGAACCTTCAAGGAAAAAGATCTCATCACTTGTTCTTACCTTGTTGCAGGTAAAAGGATGCTGTATTGTATGTAAGCAGATGGGTTTGTATCAAAAATACACCTGATTCTGTCATCAATTTCTTCTTTTAATAGAAATAACTTTGGGGACTGAATTATGGCTAGCTGCTGAAGTCCTGAGGGACTGATTTGTGGAAAATGAAGTGTGAACAATTTTGATATTTTTTTTCCTGCTAATTTACTTGAGTGTGTCTTGGGTCAATGCAGTCCTGGATACTTGCTCCAGTGTAACAAAAAAAAAAAAAACCAAAATCCTAAAAACCATTCTAGGTATAGGGTACAAGGTGCTGTAAACAGACCTCCAGGGACAGATTTCTTCAGCCAGGCAGGCAGGGCACCACTGGAGTCAGTTCAGTCTGACGGGAACACTAAGCTCCTGAGATCAGCAGGACTAAAATTAGCTTTGGAACATATTTTTTTTTCTACCCTCTTGGTGTTGCTCTTACATGAAATCTGTTTATTGTTATAAACAAGAAGAAAAGAATTTGGGTTGAAGGCTTCCTTTTATTTCTTTTTTTTTTATTATTATTAAAGAGATTTTGAAATCCCTCGTCTTTGGAATGGAAGGTAAATTGAATTTGGGTACTAAGTAATTTGTTATGTGTTGGTCAATTTTTTTCTATCCTAGTGGAAAACCCCACCACAACATCAAATACTGCTTCAGCAAAATAAATGTAAACAATCATGATTGATTTAATATTAATATTTTATCCTTAGTGTGTGCTTACTGCAAATACTTATTTTTAAAAGGAATGGAAACCATCCTTAGGCTTCTTTTATTGTTGTCCTTGGTAACGTGTGACTTGTTTGGTTGGTAGTTGTTTCTTTTCCAATGCCGAGTCCTTCCCAGCATCTTCTGAGCAAGCGCCTAGCTCTGATTTAAAAATCTTACAACACAGTTTTCTGAAAAGTGGGACTTTTGTCACACTGAATCTAGAGTCTGGCTGGGGAATAGCTGGCTTCTGGGACGTATCCAAAACAGGCGGAAGGCAGTGGTGATATTTCTGTTGAAGCCTTGGATCCCGACATCCTGTTATCTGTGGGCCCCTTCATATTTATATCAGCTTTAAGTACAGAGCTGTAACACCAGCCTCGGTAATGCTCTGCATCACCACAGCTGTCACTTTCATGCTGACTTTCCTCAAGTTCTGCTGTTGCAGGCCACCCAGACTGTATCTGAAACCTTATCATTCGTTTTCTTTTTCCCTGTTCTTAAGCTGAGTTGAAGTCAGCTGAAGCCATTTTTCCTCTTCAAAAACGATGAGCAAAACCAAAACGGCTTTTGAAATCTGAGAAACTGTTAGCATTAAAATTTCTCCCTCGTTTCTTAGCAGTCTGTTCTCACAAATTCCGTCTGTATTGTGCTGAACTTGGGGGAACCCATGTCTGAGTAAATCTTGGAGACTATCTGCAATCCCATACTTAGTTTTCTATAATAATTTACCACTTAAATCTAAAAGTATTTCAGCACTGAAGTTTGTTTTCAGGGGACATTTAGATTTGGTGCAGCTATTTGCAGTCTGACCTGCTGTGAAATTCACACTGGGGGACCTTTTGTGAGGTGCCTTTGTCTTGACCAACCCAGAGGTCTCAGTAGTCCTGGGCTTATGATTCTGGGTGCCAGCTTGCAAATTGCATGAAATTGCAGCAAGAGAAGCTATCTGGGAGCTCACGCCACTTCCCTGTCTCCTGGCATGAATACATTCCATTCCATTTTATATTAGTAAAATATTTATGAAGTTTTATTAACATGGTAGGAGCTCTTGCCTCTTTTACAAGAGGTAGGAATTACGAGCAGTCTGCCTTCTCTCTCATTTAATCTACTCTCCCATCTAGTGTTTTTCTGTTCTCTTCTGGACGTAGATAAAATCCAATAACAGGGGATATTTGTGTTGCGGTCAAAACTATCAGGGTTGGAGTCAACACTCCTAGCAGTCATTGGAAAGATTTCTTGTGCATAGAAAATTTATGAATGCGTGGAGATGCTGGGTTCAGTAATCTAGCCTTAAAAGGTATCCAAACACTTTGTTCCTGATCAAAACACGTAATCCTGTGGAAGTCTGAGCTATTTACATCTGGTTGGTCTGTCTGGGGCTGTAATGTTGGCGATTGTATCCATTAAGAAGGGCAAAGAGGCATTAAATTTAGGTGTCCAGTTCACATAAAGGATTTATCGCATTCTTTTGACCTCCTGAAAAAGAGATGCAACAGTGGCATCCTGTGGCCCGAGCAGTTCATGGCAGGTGGGGCTGGCGAAGGGCAGAATCCACCTTCAAGGTCTTCCGACATAGAGCAGGAAATGGGATCAAGTTATCTTTAGGAAACTTTACAAATTAAGGCCACAGCGTTTCAACCCGGTGCACACTTTCAACCTGCAGTACCAAGATGCTATCTGTTTTTCAACAGGGGCTTTCCACCAGCTTAATTTATATTCTGCTGCTTATTTTCCTACCAAACACTTTGGTGTTTGGGACACAGGGAATGACTTTAGCTACCCACCGAGGAGACGGGACTGCTGTGTTCCTGTCTTTGTGCTGCTGAACATTTCCTCAGAAAAGGGGAACAGAGGAGAGTCTGAAAGTGTCCTGTTTTCAACTAACCTGGGGTTTGACGCGGCATACTTGGTCTAAAAATGAATGTTTCAGGAAAGTCCGATGAAAAGGTGACTTGTAAGAGTTGTTTTGCCTTGCACCTACATCATACCCGAGTGCTCACTCCCACACACTGTGTGTGTGCATGTGTGTCTCTCTCTTGAGTTTTTCAAAGTTCTGGCCTTTACTTGTTTAACTTGGACTGACTGTGATTTGCTTACCTCCTCACAGGCAGATATTGGCAGCTGTGACCAACAGGCTTGCTAAAAGTTAATGTTGCTTGCACGTTAATGAGGAACATACAGGGTCACCTGCACTCCTCTGGGCAATTGTCAGGGAAGCTGCAAACGGCATAATTTTTCCTTCTTCTCCTCCTGGTTTTTTCAGTGACTTATCTTCTGTAAAAGAGGAGATGTTAAGGTGGTGTCTTTTAAAGCCTCTTCCTTCCTACTTCTTACCTTCATATGTAGAGGTGTAAGTGCTGCTGAACTCTCAGCATCAAGGGGTGGGGAGGGACAATGAAATAACTTTGATCATTTTAATTTTGCTTTTTCCAGCGTCCAAAGGCTCCGGATCCATATGTTTTGGGAAGAATTTGTGAGCATTAAGTTTTCTGTTGTGTGGGAAGGTCACCATGATCCCCGTCTTGGGAAGGCTGAAGCAGGAGGCAGGGGAACAAAAGCAGCAGCGCGCAGCAGCTTAATTGTTGCCTTTAATAACGAGTGAGTACTCTTAAGATTTTTGTGAAATTGCTTAACTGAGCTTGCACCACAGTTTCTTGCCAGTATTAATCCCTGAGCTGCCTCTTAAAACATGCACATGCATAAAAACAAACAAATGTTAAGACTGGCTGTGGCTCCAGTGATGTTAACCCCTGCTCCTTTTTGTCAGTTAAACTGACAACCAAGATAAGAAGAGCCGGTGTTGGTATCGTCTCTTGCATAACAAACCACTCTTGACAAAAGAAGCAGCCTCCTGTCAAACGAATTTCCTTTACAACTGCCGAGGGGACTATTTTTAGTTTCATCTGCCATTCTTTACTCCTTAATCATCTGGTTTGCTTTTCTCAGTTTTTCTCTCTTTTTTCCCTTCCGCACCAGCTCTGATACTGGGTACAGCTAATAATCTTCTGCTTCTGTGGAGGAGGAAGGCTCTCAGCCATTCCCTGGGGACAAGACCGCTGTTGGTACACATCTGCACCAGGTTGCTACCACTGTCACCATGTCCAGCTCAGCTCCAGCATGTGAAGGGAAGGAGCCTTCAGAGAAAGGCAAATAGACCGCCCTGAATCTAGACAAGGGACGTCAAAGACCAACAAGAAAATTAGACCAGTTCTTGTCAGGAAAGGGATTTTGCTAAGGCTGCATTCAGAAAACATGTTTTAAGTTGCACGAGGGGAGCTACAAATGTCCGGCTTTCAAGCAACGTCACAGTCATACTGCATCAGTCAGCGAGTTCTTCATATGCCGCTAGCAAAGCAAGGCTGAGCCTGGCTTTTCCACTGGAAATAAAACTGAAGTGCTTTAGGAATGATGGTGTTTATTCCATAGGTCTTGACTCTGCGGTACTGGCTGCCTTCCCATTTGGTCCGTTTGACACACTTGCATGTTTTTAGCTCGTTGAGCAGCAGGATGATTCTTGTCTTCTGGCTGAGATATAAAACAGAAGTCCTGACTATCTGTAATCCAGTAGAGATTTTGTGGTGCTACTTGCAAGAGTAAGAGTGTCTTAAGGCTTTGGTCACTCAGGAAATAACACTGCTTTGCTCAGTTGCACATTGTAGTTGAGTCAAGTCCATCACCCGCTGCAGCATCTTTCTAAAGCCTAATTCATGTGAGTTATTTTATATTCTATATTTTCTTCCTCCACAGTATACAGGAGCTTCACAATATTGAGTGGTTTTATGCCCATGGTACTTCTGTAACGTACAAGTTGCTATAATACTTATTTTATTCCTGAATTTGAGGAACATAAAGGCAAACTGAATAGCCCAAAGTCAAGAGCAAAGTCTCTGGCAGCAGAGGGAACTATGCCTCTGTCACCTAAGTGAACATAAGAGTCCTGAAGTTAGCTGTACTAGCTAATGTTTTCCAAGGAAGTGTCACAATTCTCATGAAGAAGGAATCACTAGAAATGCTCGAAAGTTTTAAGCACCACTATTTTTGTAACAAATGTGAGTTTTCAAACAATAAAAAATGTTTGCAGAAAATGTGTGCATTCTGAGAAAGAAAAGTAAAATTTGTTGGATTCAAGCCAAAAATGAGTTAGGTTTATAATGTAAATGTTCCTATCAATCTCTTTTTCCCCAGTGGGAAAAAAAGGAGGAAAACTTGAGGAGGAAAGTAAAAAGGGGACCTGGTTTCTCAAATGGAATGAGAATACAAATGTATTGTTGATGGAAAAATGAAAACTACCTTGCATCTTTTCTTCAGGCTTTCCCCTCTCCAGTCTTAGTCTTTTGTTCTTAGTCTAGACCAGTCTCCTTAAACCTAAAAATTGTGCACCAACACTCCTTAGCCAAGGAAAGGTAAAGTTGGGAAGAGGTCTTGTGGCTGACAGCAGTGGCTCCTTAGGTCTTTGGCTGCTTTCCTCTTTGTAGGATGGAATAGGGGTCTCCGAGCACTTTTTGCTGGCTTACCTCCTTCCACTGCTTGGGTCTGGGTTGTGCAGTAACTCCCAGCTTTGTGTACCTGTGCTGGGAGTCACCTGGTGTAGTCCCAGTCTATGCGTAGCAGAATTGATTGTGTGCTTCTCAAGGGTTGATTACCCCCGCTGTGGCTGTGCAGCCCACGGGCTGACATACAACTGCTTCTGCTTTTCCTTCCCCCTTTCTTCCATTGCTCTTGACAGTGTAACTTTTAAGTTTCAACTTTCTTTATTGGGACATTAGTAAAGCTCTGTTTCCAATTCTGCTCTTTTCAAGCCCTTGAATTAGATTTTATTTTAGGAGCTGGAAGTGGGGGAAGCACTAGAAGCAAGGTTGGTTTTGTATTTTTGAAGATGCTTGAAATTCTGCCAGAGAGCTGTCAGGTTAGTGACAGCTTCTGACATATCAAAGCAGACAAGCAAGGGTTCATAATAATTCAAGATCTGTTGAAAACCAGACTGAAACATGGCTAGCAGTGAGGGCTTCTTAAAGAGAAAATTAGGATGTGGATATTCAGACTCATAAGTGTATTTCAGCCCTTGCTGTGGGAAGAATCTGTCATTTTAGCTTCATGTGTGTCCTTTGGATTTTGCCTCTCTTACTTAGATTTTCAGTGTTTTCTTCCCAGTTTATCTGTCACGTCCCTGTCCCAAGTGCCTGGCGGGGACACTGCCCTTATGTGCCTGCACATGTGGTCTCCCGTTTCCCCTGCAACCAGTGCACGTGGAGCCTTTCTTTCAGGCATGTATCCCCTTGCTCAGTAGCCCAGTTGTCTGCCTCTGTAGGCTTTTGTTGTTCTACAAAAAGGAGCAGTTGCATCTTCTCCTGAATCAGTGGCATGAGAACTAGCAAGAAAATTCTTGGTGAAGAGCCTAGAAAAAAAATATCATTTAGGTTCCATGGGGTGAAGAGGGTCTGACCTTCAAAATTTCTCATCTCACGTTACAAGGTTTTGGGCAAAGATGTCAGGAAGAAATGAGAACTCTACTTTCAAAATGGCCATGAAATGAGAAAGCTAAAGAAAAAAAGTAAATTTTCCTCTTCCATTGTGTAAAGGGCCTCTGTGCTGAAGACATCACCAGCTGAATGACCATAAGAAGTCGCTGGGAACCATTAAGCTCAATTAATCTTATTCCTGAGCCCACGATAACATCTGTGGATTATTTAAACAAAGCGACAAAGCAATAGTGGGCAAGCAGGAGAGGAAAATTAAAGAAAAGAGGTTCTGCTGAGAACACTTGTACCACCATCACCCAAGCGATGCTGTAATATAGAAACTGGGTCAGAGACACCCTTCCCCCTCCTCACTGTCAAAGTTATTTGAGCGTCTATTGAAACCCTCACAATAGAAGAGTTTGGCTCCTGCGTTTGCTAAGCAAAACTGATTTGTGTTTCTTGGTTCAGAAAAAACTGCTGGGTAATTTTCCATGCGAGTACAATGTGGCAGTTCAGCTGATCCCTGAAAGCTGATTTCTTGGTGATTTGCTTTTCATTTAACACTTTTCATTAACAAAGCACTACTGCTTTTATTTAGCATTTCTAAATTGACATGCTGAATCTGTGTTTAGGAGCCTTAAACCTCTTCTCTTGCGTATGTAAGTTTTAGGAGCTGCACTGGTAGCCTTCATTCAAAGTTCAAAAGATTGCTCTAAGTCTCTTGAGAAGTTGCTTGCTCTGTTGTCTTACTGATGATATAAATCTAAGTTAATTAGTTTATTTGCTTTTAGGATAACTGAATTAAAATGTATTAGTTCAGAAGTATGAGTAGATTCAAACGTAACACTATTCTGGAGCCTTCCCTCTGCCCTTTTTAATCCCATATTTGAATATTTCATTCTTGTTTACAGCTGTCCCAGTAGCAGTCTCAGCCTTATGGTGTGCTCTGTCTGCTCTGGGTTGTTTTTTTTTGTCTTGTTTTTCTGGCTTCTTTCAAGGAAGGCTTCTTTCACCTTGTCCTGAAAAGAAAAGCAAGCTATGCTTCATACTCATATTCACGGGCTGCACAGGTTGTCAGCAAGCCTGCGAGGAGTTAGCCTATCAATCAGGAATCCCATCAGTTGCCAGTGATCGGAAGCACTTATTCCAAAGCATTATGAGGGAAGCAAAGTAGCAGGGTCTGGAGTTTGAACCTGTTTTCTAATATTCAATTAATACATTCTCTAATTTCACTTCCCCTCCCTGCTGCCCTCAGTATGTACTTTCACAGAGCGAGCACGTGCCCTCTCACGCTTTTTTCCTCTTACCTAAAATGTCACTTGTTTATTGAAAATTGCCTGACTTGATGGAGAGCATTGCCTGGAGGTGTCTGGGGGACCTACTTGGCCACAGAGCCAAGAAGGCTGTTTGGGCCATGGCTGCTGGGAGTTGCACACCCTAAGTCGTTGAGCCTAGCGTGTTAAGGGGGCATGGCTGGGGGTAACTAAGAAGGAGGAGAAGGAACATAATTTCCTTGTTTCCTCTGTAGCTTGTTCCACTCCCTGGACAAGGTACTCATTGTTAGCAAGCAACAGTGAGAACCTTTCTGCCTGTTCACATTTAGCTCAGTTCTGATTCTTCTTCTTATTGTGTGTTAAAAAAAGAAAAGAAAAAAAAGATACCCTAGTTGTGTGTTAGTTTCAATAGTGAATGTCTCTTGAGCTACCTTCCTTGAACAGGCACACAACTATCTATGTCAACATGTCTTCCTTGCATCCTTTACTACCAAGAAGGAATACAAATTCTTGCCATTTCACCTTATTGCCCAGGTTTGGGGAGAAACTTGAGAAGGAAAGCCATTTACACCCTGAAGTTTGACAGCAGAATGGCTTCTTTTGTTATCAAGGCAAATCACTTTCCAGCCCTGTCTCTGGCAAATACTCTATCTGTAAAAATCAAATCAGTGCATATGACATAGTTTTTTGACAGGACAATATTTCTTAATAACTTAGTAGCATCGCACACACACAAAAATAGAGTTATAATTAGCTCTCATCCCTGAAGTTGGAAGAGCTTTTCAGTTCATTGGAGGCTGCTGGCCAATTCTCTTATCTAATTGGATGAAGTTCCTACTTTCTCCCATTTGTATGATGTCTGCTTTTACACAAACTCATTAAGTGCAGCTGTACTCAAAGTTTGTAACAACAGCCCCAGTGAAGACATGGCAGAAGTTTAATAGCTGTTCTGTTCTCTTTTTTTCATCTAATCTGAATCCATTTTGGTGCTTTATGTGTGCCCAAACATCTTTCCCTAGCACCTAATTCTCTCCCCTCCAGCTTTTTATTATGAATTATCTTAATAATTAGAAACCAGACAAATTGCATAAGATTCATCTGTCTGTTTTGAAACTGGAGAGTTTACAGCTTGCTTTCAAGGAAGATGGATTTAAAGCAATTACTTGTTTCTGTGAAGCATACAGAATTGATTTTTTCCCTTAATTTTAAAGCTGGCATTAAGGTGCAATCACATAATTGCTACACTATTCTCTAAATCTTCGGAAGCATTAAGCTGATTATGCAGGTAGAATAGCAGCATCGTAGTTAACATTATATTAAGCTTTTGCATTTAGATGGAATTTTCAGCAAAATAAATGCGTTTTTTAAAAAATCTCACACTTTTGTCAGTATGACTGCTTTTTTTTTTCTCATGTTCTTGTGTGTAATTTTGAATTTCTACTTAGTAGAGTAATAGAAGGTCTTCATTTGCCAGAACCTGAATTTGTTTTTTTACTGAATTGCCTACATATATTCAAATCACATTTATGAAGAAAGATTCACCACATACTTCCTGCAATACAGATATATCAGTTTTAGAAGTGATTTTATAACTTCCATGGATGTTTTTATTCCACTGGAGAACTATTCCAAGGTTTCCTGGGGAACTTCCAGCTGTGCAATTTCCTTCCCTTACCATGTTTCATCTTCCCATCAAACAAGGTCAGGGAAACTGTAGGAGAGAGGGAAACTCAGGGAAAAAATTGTCTCACAATGTTGATTGTTTCACGAGGGCACTTACTTACCCGTGATGGTAAATCCTCTCTATTTAGCCCAGTGACAGGGAGACCCGTCTGACAATAAGGAGGATGTTCATTGGTGCTGGGGTCTTAAGTGACAGCTATATATGTACACTTCTGCAGTGCAAAAGAGGGGAGACAGCAAAGGAGCACAGTGAGACACCAGTGGAGGGATTCAAAGGGACTGCCTCCTTAGCCAAATTCTTATAAGGAGGAAAATTTCCTTCTGCTGGTGCCCCACTTCTTAACATCTATATTGCCTTCAGGTTGTAGTGCTCTCCTGGCTCTGAAGGTCACCAAAGGCTTGCCCCTTACGAGGTTCGGGACACCTTTAGCTCTGTCTAGGATTGGAGGTCACCAAAGGCTTGCCCCTTACGAGGTTCAGGACACCCTTAGCTCTGTCTAGGATTTAAAGATGCAAATGTCTCACAAAATCCAAAGCCTGGTATGAATAGGGAGCTCTTATGAGAAAGGAGGACCTCCTGGATCCTACTTGGACTTTCTCCACCTTATAGTCCTCCTTCAGTTCAAGTAATCATAAAGAGGTGGCTGCGTTGAACATTTTGTTTCTATTCCTGTGAGAGTATGAAAAATGAGCAGTGATGTAATAAAGTCCCTGGTTACTGCTGCCAGTAGACCTTTATGGCAATGTTCATCTATGCAGGTTGGTTATCAGTCTTCTCAATGATGACACAAACAGGTGGTTTAATTGTTCTAATATAAAACTTAATCTCAGCATGAATCACAAGTAGTTTTGACTGATAAATGCCTTTACTCGAAAAATGAAATCTGCTAACCATCTTTTGTATTCAGATGTCTCCGTCTGCAGACATGTTCCATCATGTGCTCAGCTCCTGTTTAGACAAATATGAAATACAGGCATTTTTGTTGTTTAGAGTCCCGTAGCTTTTGTTGTTTCCATTTGGGGTTGCTGCCCCACGTGTGAATAAGGTAAACTTGCCTGACATTCACAAGTGAGAATATTTACATCTCTTCTACCCAGTAAAGGTAATTTTTATAACTGACCTCTACCACCCTGTTGTCTCATAAGTATGCAAGCTTATTTTTATAGGAAATACTTCGTCATAAAAGGGCTCATATAACACTGCAACATTTGTTTTTGCCAGCTACAGTCATCATGGGCACATCATTAAAATGACAATGGTAGCTGCTCTGTGCTGTCTAATTTTGTAATGTTTTGACAGAATTTAAGACATGAATGTATGTTTGTGCTACTAGTCTTTGGTGAATCATGCCCCCTAATTGAATGGGTCAGCAAGATAAGTTGATATGGTGTCTGGGAAATGAAAATGGCTTCTTTCATTTGTGACTTCTAAGTTTGTTTGTACACTGCTTTTGTTGGAAGTAGCATTAGTTGATGGAGATTATGGAAAAAGCAGTGACTTATTTTCCTAACACTCAAGTGAGTGGTGATAGTTGTTGGAGGATGTGATGACAGAAGAAAAGCGGGTTTTAATTTTGGTTTTGAAGTTGGTGGGGGTAGGCAAATGGATACTCAAGACACATTAATGAAGTTATGTTGACAACTGTTAAGTGTGAAGTCTGTCATGTATCTCATTGCAATGAATATGTCTTTATGAGCATACTGCACTAGAGACATCTGTGCAATTGTCAGCTGTAATTAAAGAAAAGGATGATTCAGCAGTGGACAAAATGAAGGACATTATTTTGGTTCTTTTTTTTACGTGGGTGTGTATACTTCTGTTTGCCAAAACTGACATATTTTTTGACTAGCTAATTCTTTCCAAGTAACTAGTAAATCAAAGAAATGATCCAGGGACTTTGGTTTTTTTCATAATTTTCTCCTGTAGGAGAGATGTTGAACATGTTAGGGCAAGTGAATGGAGAGTTTTTGATCATGCCCTTGCTGGTGGCATTCTGGAGATGCATAGAGAGATTACTTCCAGAAAGCCTTGGAAAGGTCTGAGGTAAAATGTCACTTATCACGCTTGCAAAATAAGGAAAGAAACCGATACAGCTTAGAGTGGGGTACATCTGTGTTTGCACGTGTTGTGCTCACTTGTGATACATGTCGCAGCTGTGTGTCATGTTCCATTTTCCTAATACCTTTCTGACTGTATCACAGGTTTTGGTGTTGCTTTCAAAGGGGCTTGCAAGTATTGTAGAAGGACAGGTGGGGTTTTGTCCTCGGAAGGGATGAGCAGAACTTGTGTCGGCACTCTGATTTTTTTCCAGCCACAGAACTTCCCACTGCAATCAACTTGAACTTAAGAAACGTGAGGACATTTGAAGAATGCTTTACTCAGGTAGTTGAATAACCTTGTGTAGCAATTAAAGCTGTTCTGCAGCTGTCGGTGGCTCCCCTTCCAGCGCAAGTACTGAAATATCTTTCCCTGGCTCCGACTGGTACGAATGAGAGTTTCACAGTAGATGATGGTGGGAATAGTTCTCAAGTTGGTAGCATGCTTTGAAAAGTGTGTGATGTGAAGAGGAGCCTGGACCTATCTGAACCTTGGATGCTGGCTCATCTGTTGTTGGAGGGTAGCTGTATAGCTTTTTTCCTTTTATACTTCTGAATATCTTTTATGACCTCTGGGCTGGCCATCCTTTTCGCCCCTCCATCTTGCCAGAAAACAAGGAAGCAGCCGCAAAGTAACAGGATTGACGTCTAATTCCAGAACTGGAAGCTGTGACTTGGATGTAACTGGAAGCAGTGCTATTTGTCCTTGGTTAAAGATTGATTTTATGTCCCTAATGAAAACACTGGGACAATCCATCATGCTGATTTAGGTGGTCAGCAGCTCGAGTGAAGGGCTTATTGGATACCTTGTCTGTGAGGCAGAGGAGTGAGGAGGAGCTGAAAATGAGCACCTTGTGTTAAAAATACATCTGTTTCTTTTCCACGGCCATGTTTTTCAAGTGCAAAATGTATCGGCTTCTTTTAGAGCTGTGTGTTGGAGGAAGCTGTGCCTGCTGCTAGCAGTAAATGAGTTACTTAATGGGAAGAATGTTTGCAAAGCCTGGAGAGAAATAACAGCTGCTTTTTTAAGTGCAAAGAAAAACCCCTATAACATTTCAAAACCGTAGCAAGATCAGGGATTTTTTTTTTTTTTTAAAGGTCTGGATGAAAGGAAATTGGTAATGTGTAGGGGGTGCTGAGTGGCCCAGGCGCCTCACCTGTTTTATTCCTAGCTGTAGAGGGAATTGGTAGTTCAGCGCCAGATGGAAAGCAAACCCAGAGCCACGTGAGCTATGTCCCTTCAGCAACGTTAATTTACAGTCTCATGAGAGAACACCTTGGTTTGCTGCCAGCTTTGGCTTCGGGCAGAGTTATCGGTGGGCAGAGCAGTGCAGGCCGCGGTCCCCGTCTGGCCAGGCCGCCTGGGCGGCGGAGCAGGCACACAGGCTGCTGGCTGGGCTCTGCCGAAAGCCTCGCAGGGTACCTTTAATACCTTTAATAGTATGTTTAATTACACGGTGATGCTGTGGCCTCTCCTCCGCCTGCCGGGCGTGCTACAGGGTGCTGGCGTCTCTACGCAGCGAAGGTGGGCTTGCCAAAGCTGGCGTTCGCGGTTGGCTGACGTGGTTTGCATCGCTGGGTCCTGCCGGTGGGTTCCTCTGCTGCTTGGAGGGAGAGGGCAGTGGATGTGGTGCAGGTCAGGAAGAGGTGCTGCTCAGCCAAAGTTGCTTTGGTTTGCCGTATGCAGCGCTGTGGAATCACGTAGTATGGAGGAACAGGTATGGAAGGGGGATGCCTCTCAGCGATTTGCAGTGATAACTGTCTTGAAGGAAGTGCATTTCCAAACAGCCTTGTTGCCTGTGAGGATGTCTCATGTGGCACTTGCGTTCACTTTCCAACCTCCTGCTGTTTTCTTTCTAAACTATCCAGGAGTGACAGTGTGCATTTATTTATTTTTTAATAGCTCTGAGGTGCTGTTAAGATTTGAAACATATAGGTTGTGACAGCACAAGGGGCAATGGTTCAAATGGAAAGAGGGTAGGTTTAGATTGGACGTAAGGAAGAAATTTTTCACTATGAAGGTGGTGAGGCACTGGAACAGATTGCACAGGGAAGTCGTGGATGCCCCATCCCTGGAGAGGTTCAAGGCCAGGCTGGATGGGGCTTTGAGCAACCTGCTCTAGTGGGAGGTGTCCCTGCCCATGGCAGGGGGGTTGGAAATTGATGATCTTTAAGGTCCCTTCCAACCCAAACCATTCTATAATTCTATCATTCTATGAGTGTGCCTGCAGAGTGAGAAGTCCTGAAAAAAATAGATACTGATGGTTTTAACTGACTTGTGCTTTTATCCCTTTGAGGGTTTTAAACAGACATTCTGAACATTTTCAGTACTCACGCTCAATTGTAGTGAGGTGCAGTAAGTGAAGAACTATGATGGGATGCTTCAAGAGCTGTCTTTTTGTTTGGTCACCCTTGGAAGTCAGTCTCTTGCAGTGTACAAATCCTGGCTGCTTGGTCTTTTGGCCTGAGTAAGACCTCCTCAGAGGCAGTTCTTGATACCAAAAAGTTAGCTACAAGGAGAAGGCTAACTCCTCTTAGGGTCAGGAGTTACGTAAAACTTAAATGGCATGTAGTTGTTATCTGGACATTCTTACCAGAAGAAATTTCGTTTTGCATCATTTGCAATCACTCATTAAATATTTAGTAATCTAGAGACACAAAAGCAGGAGCCAGAGGTACTACAGGACTGAGAGCCTGCAGCCGCAGAGGGACTGCCATGCACTGCCAGCAGTGCAGCTTCTCTGGAGATTTACAGGGCTTGAAACCATTCAATTATATTTTGAGAAGGTAGCTTTCTGGTTTTGGTCCAACAAAACTTGTTTCAAATGTCTTCCTACCTAATTTTCAGGTAGCCAAAACCCACTTTAATTATCAAGTCTAACATTCATTTTGTCTTTATCCAGACCTCTTCTCTTCTCTCCATCTGTTCACTGTGCTTGATCGCAGGGGAAATGTATGCATTTAATCATGGGTACTAATCTGTTAGCTTTTTAAAGAAACTGGAATCATCTGACCAGGCAGAAAGAGGGAAATCACTGAAGTACCTGGTTTTGTTGAACTCAGTATGCCTCCCTAGAGAAATTTAATCCCATCTTCTTTTCTTGGGTCCTAGATAGAAAACAAAAAGACAGTGCTGAGGCTACTTCCCTCCAAGTCCTTTTCTTCTTTTGCCAGTCTCGCAGAATAATGAGAGGAAAAAATATGGCAGTGCTTGAAGAACTGCAAGTTTGCTTACCTTCTGCCTTGCAAAGGATTTAGTAACCTTTTTACCTGCGGGACTCTTCAATACCAGCACAGGACAGAGTCTATTAGTTGTGTTCTGCTGCTGTTGCTGCTTTTTTCATTTTCAGGCTGACTTCCTCCACCTTCTCTTGTCTTCAGGAACACAGACACAGTTATGTCCATGTGTCTGAATTGTCCTTGAAAGGCATTAATCTACTTGTTTCAGGGCCTCGCAACAAGTACATTGATGACAGTACACTGTCATCACTGCCACGCTGCTTAAATTCTTAGGGCAGTTAACCTGAGCTAATTTAGCTATACTCTACATGAACTAAAGCCACAGAAGGTATGTGGCAGCAACTGTAATTTGAGAGCTGGTTTATATGAGCCTTTAAGAAGCAAAATACCTAAATACTTGCTGGGAACCAGTCATAACTGTAACAAACTTTCAGCAGTAGCAAAAATATTTCTTTTTCTCCCATTGAAACTTGCTAATATGCTTTTCCAGCTTCTTTCTAATAGGACAAAAAGTAGTTTTAGTAAATAAATGGAAGAGTCTCGCTGCGCTTTCCACAAGACATCAGAGGTATGGGACAGCAGAATGGGTGACACTGTCCTCAGGTCCTGAAGCATATGGCACATCTGTGGAGAGTATTTCACACAGCAGCAGCTTATCAAACCTGGGTGCAGACCTTATCTGCACCTTGATGCAGAGAGATCTTTGAAGAAGGCTAGCAAATACTAGCTCCTTGCAGACTTTTCTGGAGGCTTCCACTCTAGAGAATCAGTCCAGAGTGCAGGTCTTTGGGGTTGTGTCCATAGATGTGGTTCTGGCTGCTCTTTTTGGGGGATCAAGAGAAAGAAGAGATGGGGTAACATCATGTAAGTGTTTGAATGTAAGCTGTGCGACGTCCTTTGTCAGCTGCCGGCAGCACAGATACTTCTTATGGGTGGCTTCAGTGCATAATTCTCGTTGTATTTATAGGAAGTTCCTATGGGTCCTCTTCCAAGTACTGGATGTAGGTAAGTCCTGATGTTTTCCCATTTGGAGCTCACAGTACTCAATGAACCTACCCGGAAAGAGTGACATATGAGTTGATGGACTGACTTACTAAATTTGTGATCCTGGGCAGTAGGAGCTGTGATAAAAAAGACACAGACTAAACCAGAGTCTTCAAACTATCTTCCTTGAGGTGTTGGCTTGCAGACCTACAACTCTGGAGTAGCTGTAGTGAGCATAATGGGGTGCTGTGAGAGGTATGAAACCTATGAAAACACAATGAAACATTAAGCACCTGATTAATCAGTCTCCAAACAGTCAAAATAAGGAGAGAGCCCCTCTGTCTTTTGTCATGGTGGTCCACACAGACAAAGGACCCACCTTAGCCACTCTGAGTATCACCTCTCCATTGTCTTGATGGGCAGCCTGTGGAGACTAGTTGATTAGACCCTCAGAGGTGAATTTTATAAATACGTTCTTGTACAGAGTCCCTTTGGTTTAACAGGAAAGTGGTATGAGTGCAAGTCACCACCCACATCTTTTAAGCATATTATTAGCTTGAAAAATATCACAGCACTAAAAAAAAAATCATAAATTTAAAATATTATGTGCCTCTGTTGCATACACTTCAATGATGTGAGAGGTTTCTAAAGTATCTCTGCTATCATGAAGTTTAAAAAAGTTTTTTTCTTTTGTTTTTTTAGGAAAGTTGCACTCCCATAGTTCCAGGGTCTATGGCTTTACAAAAACCATCAAATATTTTGGACTCAGATGAAAAAATCAATCATGTGGGTAAGTAATATTTCTACAGTATCACTGTGGCTTGCAGATGTTAATATTGAGCAGAACATGTCAATAAAACTACCAGGAAGGAACCATTATGTTTCATTGATGGGATTACACAAAACGCTTGAGTAGTTTTTTATCAACAAATCCTAAACAATGCAAATGCAAAACAAGTAACTCACAGTGTGCTTTATTATTTTTTCACAATATTAACTAGACAAACATGGAAGGTCTAATGGCAGCATGTTCTTATAACTTTTTAAAGACAAAGAACAACATAATCATATTAAATGATGATAAACTGACAAACTACATTACCATACATACATCATCCAAAGGTACTGGATAAACGATATTTGCTTATGTACATTTATGCTGGTGATAATTAAAATTCAAATATTCAGAAGAAAAAGAAAAAATACGCTATTTAAATTATAAAAATATACAGGTTTTGTGTGGAATTCTTAATGCTGTGTAACTTTTTGAAAACAATTCCATTGCGTGATGAAGCTGCATTAACTTAGTATAGGAGTGTGTTTTAAACCAAATACAGATTAAATTGGCTCTTTTGTATTTAGCCTTGTTTGAAAGAGAGAGAGGAATGAAAAACAAAGCTGGGCTTTAGCAGTGAGAAAGAATTTTTATACTCGTAAATCAAAAGATGTTTAATTTTTCATATAGTACTGAGCCATTAACTCGTAATACAAATGAATCATTTTGCTAGCTTGTTTAAAGATAGAAAGAGGAAACATAAAAAAGATAGGCTTTAAACATGATACTTCACTATACTTTTAATCAACAGGACTTTTAGGTTTGTGGAGCGGATTGCAGGTGCACAGGTAAGCACAGTGTCATGCTTCAGGGTCAGAGCATGCAGTCCTTACGTAGAGCTGACTCCCACTGCCTCAGCTGGGGAGACTGTGTGCGTGCCAGGACTGGGGGTTCTGGGTCTGTATTCTTTGAACCGCATCACCTTCATGTTTCCTTTGCACATCTGGTTTCAGAGAAACATTATTTTCTTTTTCCATAATTGTTCCTTAGTGCAGCCTTGCTCAGGTTTTGTAATCCCCAGTCACAACAGCAAATTGATGAACTTTTATAGCGATTGGATAGTTTTATAATAATATACAAATAATTTTGTAATTGAAAATTTTTAGTAATTATAGTCATGTAGTGCACACATTTGTAGCTGGTTTTAGTTAAAAGTTATTTTCAGACCATCTTGGGTGAACTCCTGCATCATACGAAACTTGAGATTTTCTTACATACCAATGTCATTCTCCATATCTTCCATCCCCTTCCCTTATCTGTATATTCTGTGTTACCTCGACAGCCCCATTAGTCGTTTGGTGGATCCAGTGCTTGTACTATTAAGAAACGACCTCTGTGTCAGCTCTGATTTCAGAATACTTAACTTGCAGATTTTTGTCTTGTTTTTCCATCTGTTCCTAAATTACTGATCTAAAAAATGTCTTAGGTAATCTTACATATACTTTTTTTAGAAGCAAAATATTTTCCTTCATTATTTTTTTAATAAATGGAGTGAAAAAAAATAACGACAAATTAATTGAATACAGTAAAATCAAGTCTTTCTCATAAATTCCTGTGGATTTCCTGTTTTGCAAAAGCCTGACTACCAAATTCACAGAGTTCTATAGTGAAAAGTAATAATGGGGGTCTCTGTAATATTTTATTGTGCCTTATATAAACCTTTTTTTAAATGGAAAGGATGAGAGGTAAACAAATTCCAGATAAGTCATATTTAAGCAAGGATATATTTCAGTAATCTGTTTCCCTCCACTTCTTGACCTCTTCCTTTGTTGTCCTCTGATCTTCCACACCTACCCAACTTCAGAAGTGTCCTTCTTTTTATATTTGTTGCTTTTACAGCTTGTATATGCTGAGAGTGGTCAGCTGCGTGTGCATACATAGTGACAAAGGATGGATTTTCACTGAAGCATAGTCTTGGAGTGTGGAAGTCTATAAGGCATTTTGTGGGAACAAAAATCTTACTGAAAGTGTAATGAAGAATAGGAAAGACAGAAATTATTGCAAAAGAAATGCAGGAGTGAGAGGAGAGGCTTTTATTAAAGAAGTTCAAGCTTTTATATACATTCAATGTTTCTAATATGTTTCTTAATAAATGTATTATCAACTATCATTATACCTAATGCAGCCACAATACTGTACTATCTGCAGTCAGGATGGGAAAACTCCATTAGCTCTTTAATAAAATAAAATCAACAGTCATCATGACTCTTCTTTTTGCCTAGTATTAACTAATACGCTGGGATGTCCAGTGAGTAGACACAACAGAACACAAAATCCTCAGTATTTATTTAAATGTGTATCATGTGTCTTCTTCATATTATTTCTAAAGCAGCTTTAAAAAACTTTTGCCATCGGAAGGTATTAAAAAATAAAACCCATTCAAATTATCCTGGTAGTATAGCAGCACTGGAATTGATAGTTACTCTTTTACTACTTTTGACAATGTAAACCTTTAATAAAATAAACAATATTGAAGCAATTTGAGGTCTAATAGTTCATGAACTTTAATGGGCGTATGGGCACAAATTGAAACGAGGACTAGATTGTGAAATGAAACATTAGCTTGATACCAGCCAATTACAGTTGTGAAGTTGGCTGCAGACAAATTCGGCTTGGAAGCTGAAAAAAACCAAAGCCCACACTCAATCCACAATATTTGGTTGCTCCCATTTCAAATATTTTTCATATGAACCCTATATGAACATGCTCACTTCTGACAGAAGCACTCTGAAAACACTGCAGGTGCTTTTTGTTTGATGGTGGGATTTTTCTTTCATCAAGCATAGTTCACATTTTTGTGTTCTTAGAAACATTTCCTTTCTATGTTTCCATAAAAGTAATTTCAAATTTGAAATGTAAGCTCGGTCCATCTTTGCTCATACGAAGTGTAGGTGCCACGACTAAATAGCAGTAAAAATGCTGAGATGTACAACTCTTAATAAAACAAACAAACAAACAAAAAAGCAGCTTTGAAGACACAACATCAACTACAGCCTTAACATTGAACATATTACATTCCCAACTTAATGGAGATCATTTGCATATAATGCCACAAAGTTAATCAACTGTAATCTTGAGGTTGAATCTACAGTTTATTCACTGTATTTTTTTCACCCTTAGAGCACTTATGTATTGTATGGTACATTTTATCTAGAGCTTTGCAACCTTTTTCTTTTTATATCTGGAGATCTATTTACCCACAAATCCCAGATTTCAAAAGTTTCATAGAAAAAAAATAGGAGTGCTTGACTTAAAGACACACGAAGCTGGACATTTCCGTGCCTCGGAGCAGCCCGTGGGACACGCTTCAGGCTCTTCGGCTTCGTCGGGACTCCTGGCCCCCTCCGAGCGCACGGAATGGCCCGCTTTAAAACGCATTGACACATCTGGTTTCATAACACAGATCTGTTTATAAAACTGCACACTGAGTACTCTGCATTAATTTTACTGGAGTTGCATTTTTGTAACACGAGCAGGTGACTTCACACCTCCCCCCCCCTCCCCTTTGCCCCCCCTTTCCTCCACCCTATTTTCGCTTGAAACGACAGCAGGCACCTGCGCAACTGAGGTGTCAAAGAGTCTCTGCCCAGAGAGAAGATCTGGAGTTTCTTCATCGTCTTTTCTTCTGTAGACAGTCTTAGGAAATTATTAGCGTGAAATAATTTTGAGGGTGAGGGGCAGGAGGATAAAGCTCACTTTCTTTTCCTGTTATGAAAATGAACTTGATTTTGGTGTCCAGTTTGATAAACAAGGATAGTCAGAGCTAATCTGTAACTCAGCTGAGGTCTGCTTCTTGCCAAATAAAATTAAGATCTTTTTCAACTTTCAGGGATTTGGAGACTGCATCTAATTGGTTTCAAACCCCTGGAGGAACTCAGTAAGTAAACAGGATTAGTTGCAGATATGAGCCCACTAAAGTGGGACACAGGTCAGGTCTTCAGACTCCAGCTCTGCTCTGTCGAAGCAGGCACTTAAGGTCTCCTGATGTTTCTGTGTCAGTAGCCGCAAAAAAAACCAAAAACGTTTTACTGCTGAGAAAATCATTGGAACAGCAATTTCCTCCAAGCTCCAAAGACTTAACTTCACACTTCTATTAAAAAAAAAAAAAAAAGGTATTTGAGTCAACATGTATTAGGGTGTTGTGATTATGATGTGATGGCACAGCTGGTAACTTGAAAACGCATGTTTGCAAGGCATAGGCAATCATATTTCCAACTGTTCTCCTGTAGGGATAGCCAGGTGTCCTTTGAGAAGTTGCCATCTTGACTTCACGTATGTACCATGTTGAATCGTCTACTCTGTCAGTTCTTGCCAGGAGGACACGGTGAGAACTTTGTTCACGCTGACCTTGTCTTTCAGATCCCTCCCAGTCACCCGGAAAATGCAAGGAACATCAACAAAACTATGCAGCCTTTAGCAGCTCAAGTAACTGCCCTCATAAGTGTAAGCAGGTAGGTCTTTGTTAGTATATTTGCTCTTCAGAGATAAAATAATCCAGCCAGCTGCATTAATTAACAAAAAAGAACCTAAAATACTTTGGGGCTCATAAAAGTTAAGAATAACAACATGATGTGATGACAGATACAACTTGCAGAGTTTTCTGAAAATAGCAGGTTAAAATGTAAATTCTTTTAATAAATAATTTTCCTGCAATGTAAAAATAAATGATATTTCCTTTGGCAATAATAGCTGATTTAATCTTTAGATGGGAAGTTGTTTTGCTCATAAAATATCATTGTGCTACAGAAAAAAAAATATTATTTTGTTGTTTTGAAAGACTTTTGTAATCCACGATAAACTGGGTGACTCTACTTATGTCCGAGATAAGCGCCAAGAGTGATGCAAGCTCCCACCAGAACCAGACTCAGGATAGTCTTCAGAGAGATCCAGGAGAAATCGAACAAAGGCCTCATACTGTTGCCATACAGCTCCACAAAGGCATCCTAGAAAGGGAAATAATGGTACATCAGAATTGCAGTAACTTTTTCAGAGAGGGAGGGCAACTTCTTCATGCTCAATGGTCATCCAGCAATCACACGGTCACAAAAACCCCACATAAACCTATTGAAACAGGAATTTGGGAGCTATGTTTTTGTGCAGTCCTTAGCAAAAAGTTCTCCTGCCTATTTCTTTCCAAATGTTACTGTAATTACTTACGTCTTGAGTTCTACTTTAGGCATGCCCAGTCTAATAGAAAATAGGAGTATAAATTTTTAGATACAAGTACCACCATTTTGGCTCCTGAATATTGTATATACAAAGATACACGAAGGAGGTAAATGGACCTTCATTCTTCAAACCTTTTATTTCCACTGCACATTGGGCATCTATATTGCTGTCTGTTTGCTGAAAATAAGGCAGTATTTATTTGGTTCCCTTGGGATAGGTTCAGAAGATTACATGTAGTAGTAGCCACAGATGTTTCTTCTGTATGAACTGAATCTGTTAGGCTTGTGTTACACCTTTGACAGTCTTTCACAACTGTCACCAAGAGGGGTGACACCTTGGTCCTGTGCTCCTGCTAATCATGACTTGGATGTGGCAGTGGTCTGCTGTAGGGTCTCTTGGCCTAACCAGCTGATCCAACAGCCCTGCCTAAAAAAGAGCTGTCTTGCCATGGGATTGTCTTCATAGTCTGACTTGCCCTCCAGCCAAGACAGTCAGCTAGAGGAAGAGGAGGGGAAGAACAGAGTGGTGCCTCTTCTTGTGGTCTCCCACAAATCACCTGGTGTGAAGTACAGAGGGAGTCCTCTCCCTCAGTCCAGCCCAAACCACCCTGGGTTTCTCTGTCCAGCTGCACTCCTCCATGTACTGGAGTGTAAAGCTGTTTTGCAAGCTGCTCTGAGGAAGTCTTGAGGTGCATGTAGGCACCAAATGGAAAGGCTGTTTCAGTAGCAAAGATAATGGGATTTGACTGGGCGAGTGATCAGGTGGGTGATACTCTGCATGCAACGCCTTTCTTTCAGGCTCCAATTCCTAACAAATGTGAAGCTTCAAAGCGTTCCTGAGAGACACATAAATGACACTGTATGGCATTAAAGCAGTAAACAGTGAAGGTGAATGACTTTAAAAATGAGACAAAACTGATGGCATCATTTATGGCAATTCTTTTATTGTGCAGCCAATGGAGCTCTGCCCCCAAACTACTGAGATAAACCCATGAAATAGCTATCTCATGTGGGGGTTTCCATCTCTACCTTTATTGCTCTGGACTTCCCATGTTTGGTAGAATTTAACATTCTCTATTTACGTTACAGTGCCTTTAGCTGTTTTGTAGTTACTACGCTAGGAGGTAACCTGCCTTCTAGAAATCCATATATGTTATGGTTTGCAGCAGGAATTAAGGAGAAAGTCTCCATTATTAATAGAACCTTCCAGCCGAGTTAATTTTCTGTAAATTATGTAGTCAAATTAGCCTCCATCATTAGCCATCTCTAGTTATTGTCAGAATAAGAGTGTTTGTGGTTTTACCACGAGAGGGCGTATAAGGTTTTTTAATATTTTGCCATTTTGACTCCTGTTCACTAGACACTGAGATTCAAATAAATAATAGGTGTTTACGTCCAAAGTACATTATTACACTAAGTAATATTGGTGCATGTTGTAGGTAAGAGTGGGTGTCAGTAAGAGTTGGTAACAGAATAGCAATAGGATTTGGCCAAGAGATTGACCTGAAAATACGTCTGCCTCCTGCTATTTCTCAATGCTTGTTCCTCCAGGCAATTTTCAAACTTGGGTTTCCAAAGGTATATTCTTAAGTGAAAGCAGCTTAACCTTTGTAGGGAATGTTTTAGCGCGAACTCTTCATTCCGGAGAAAATTTGGCAACTTTTGCTTAGCTGCCTGGTTTTTGAAATAGACATTTGCAAACTCTGGCCTTAATATTCTGCTGTGCTGTTGTAGAGCTGAAAAAACACACTCAGTTTGCTGTGCAGCTCTTTGGAAAGCGGCTTTTATTTCTCCTTAAGGCTATGAAGTAACACAATATCCTAAAATGTTACAGACTGGGCTAAATCCTGTTGTCGCCAGTGCAAACTCCCTGACTTCCATGGGAGCTTTGTCTATATAGAGAGTTCAAGACCAGGCCTTATAAAAATACAACAAGGGTAAAGTTCAACACTTGGTGATATTATTATGGGTGGAAATGAGAGGAAATGAAAAAAAAAAAGCCCCAAAACCATCCATGAAAATGCAACTCATGTGAAAACATTTCAGTGTTAAGATTTCCATGGTTTCTTTCTGTGGGGAAGGTCTCACTTCTGTATATTCATGACAACCAATGCGTACACAGTATAAATATAAAAACGAGCATATTTTGTGCCTCCCTTCTAGCCCAGTTTAGGAACATTCCCCCCAAGTTTGTCTGGGAGACCATTTCTAATGATTTCGTAGAGCTCCTGGTAATGGGTATGAAGGTGGATGGAGGGTTATAGTAAAACTTGAAGACAAGGCAAAAGTATGGCATAAGCTATGGCTCAAAAGAGGAATGTTAACAAAAAATGTGCAGCATGCAGTACTTTTAGTCCGAGATTATTACAACAATAACATGAACCCAACCTAATGGTGTCTGCGCTATATATTACAAGTAGCTCTTTATGATCGTTCCCCCTCCCCTTCTCAAACATCCTGATTAGGCCTATTTCCGAAGCTTGTTTGAACAGCCTGTCACTATTTGTTTAAGTTTCAAACCTGTTTTAAATAAACACGTCCATTTTATGTACTAAAACAAGGAGGGGGGGGGAGGGAAGTATGACCCATTGCCGAAAACTATTTTAGCACAAAGAGAACCCTTAACAGAATCTCAACTGTTTCATAAGGTTTGTCTCCTTCTGTAAACCCATGTATTTGTCACTGGATTTTGTTTGTTTGTTGCCTAAAACAGTCTGTTCAAAATAAGAGAATCTCTGCTAAACCAAATAAGTTTAGGAAAATTGCTTGAGACACTTGATGTCCTCTGAAAAGCACTCTTTATAACGAAAGCAAGGGTCCCCTTGGCAAATAGACTGAGGCAAGTTCTGGCTTGGTCAACCTTTCTGGAAGTCTTACACAATTGGAAAGAAAATTGTTGCAGGCCTCGCTTTTAAGACCTACCTATTCAAAATTTAATGGAAAGTTATATCCTGGATGTAAAATTATATCAGGGCAGTTAAAAGTTATATGGCAAAGAACTCTTCATTCAGCTCTGTAAGTTTTTAAAAAGTAATTTCTTAAGAAGCTTTTATTGAGTCAGTCCGTTGCTGGTTTATTACGCAACTCTACGCTGACTTCTGTGAAGGAAGAAAGGTGGCAGTGGGGAAGGGAAAGATGCTCTGCCGAGGCTTCTCTTGACACCAAAGCACCCCAGATACCTGCCTCACCTCCCTGGGCTCAATTGGCAGGCCAGGAAGATCACCCCGAGGGCAAAAGCGGAGTTTGTCACCCTCGGGGGATTAGGAGGCGTAATAGCACACTGAGTTCAGGGCAGACTCCAAACAAAGCATCCAGATCACACTACCCTGCTCTTCCGCTGGCCCAAATTCGGCAGCTCTGATCCAAGAAACAAATGTCAAATTTAATTAGACAGGCTTTTTTTTTTTTGCTTGCGCATCGAGCCAAGTTTGTTCAGTCTTGGTCCTTTTGCAGCTCAGCCTTTACCCCTGCTTGAGAGGCAAGGCAGAGCTTTTGGCCCCAGAGACATATGGACTTCACCGAGGCTAAGCCCAGCAAAGCCTTGGGGATCAGATGGTTCCCTACTGAAAACAGGGAGGGAGAAGGCAGTCTCAGCCTGGCATTTCTGGCTGAGGGGGCGGTGGGGAGAGCAAACACGAGGAAGTAAAGGCTTCCTTTTTCTACCTGAATCAAACAGCTGGTGAGGAAGTGACTTTATTTCCCTCGTTATCATTGGGTTGACAGGATATCCTCTTGAGCCACAGTGTATTGAATGAAGAGCCAGTGAGACTTCCATTTTACTGAGCGGGAATTGCCTTGAGGTTATTTTACACTGCCCTCCCCGTGACTCCAAAACAAACAAACAAACACACACTAGCTCCTGGCTTTTGAAGAAACCTGCACAGGTCTGAACCAGGTGGCCTTGCCACCCGGCACGGGGCAGGAGAGGGAATGGCATAAGCCCCTACGCCAAGGTTTAGCAGCTGAATGACTTTTCACTCACACCTGCCTCCATATAAATGACATAAATTCTCATAAAAACTTTCGTTCCCGAATGGTAACTCATTTCAGAAGGAGTTTGGGGAGGGAGTGGAGAGAGCTGGTTAAGTCGTCCCATGTTTTCTATGCAGTGAAACCTCATTAAAATGTCATCTTGAAGCTAACGAGAAAAGTTCTTGGAACACAAAAAAATAGACAAATCTGTGGCTGTTCTTTTCCCAAAGAATTTATGGGTTTTTTATGCAAGCTTAAGTCATGAGTACATGCAAATAAGGACAGCTCAGACCTTGATTATTGTTGAGCTGAGGTGTGTTGTTTTGTCAGGTCGGTATCTTTAGAGAGGCCGATATCTTTTTATGCCCAGGAGTCCTGATGTGCTGGCAGTCCGGCCAGCTGCATGTTATTGAACTACAATGGGAAGGAAAAGAAGGTGTCACCACAAAAGCCCTGCCAACCACAGTGGGCGAACCTGCCTGGGGAGTGGCTTTGGCACGTGCATCTCTCCCTCATCAAATCCCCATCCAGATTTAATTCTTTCCCCTCCTCACCTTTGGGTCTATTCTGAATTCTGTTCCCACAACGCCCAGTATAGTCCCAGGTCTGCAGCTGATCTGTTAGTTGCTGGCTGCATAACTCTTTTGTTTCTCCAGTGATATCTGTGGTTTCTGACTTTAGGCAAAAACCACTGTGATGAGAACCAGCTTTGTCCAATTTCTTTGTTCCCTGTCCCTGCTATCTATTTGTATAAATTCTTGCATCAATGATCTTGGGGGGAAATATCTTGTAGGTCCTAGTCTTGCCAGGCTCTCACTGAAGTTTATGTGACTTGAAATCAGTGGAAATCAGTGGAAACTAAATATGGCACTCAGGTGGAAAGAGCCAAGGAGCAGGGACTAACCGTGGTTAGGTTTGTAAATGAAAACTGATGCGTATACTTAGAAATATATAAATGTGGGTGGTTATAGTAACAGGGATGACTAGTCCTCCTGTCCACACTCCCAGAGAGTGACCCTGTTGGCAGGCAGATTTCCTCCAGACCTCTGTGAGATAAAGGACAAACCCAGGCTTTGGGGAATGGTCAAGCCATCTCTTTAAACACAGGATTTGTAAGGTGTTGATCATTCAGCTTGCATGGAAACCCATGCATGGAAACCCGTGCCGTGCTCAGACTAGGCTACATTCTTGTTAAACCAAGTCAGCATGAGAAATCTTTCAGTAATTCAGTCTTGGCGTCTCTACTTAATTCAGTTAGACGTGGCTCTGCAATATGCAAAAGCCCAGACCTAGTGGAGGCTGACTTGTTTTCTTATTCCTGGAAAGGCCCACACTAAAATGAGGTATTTCTGGCATCAGTGTAATAGTTGTAATGTCACTAGAGCAGCTAGCTGGTGGTATTTTATGGGTGCCACTTCTGAGGGAGCAATATTAGCATTAATGAGAGAAGGAAGGCGAGGCGGCCTTCTGGACAAAGTCCTTGATGTTCAAACAACATGGTCAAATCTGCTCCACGCGTTCCCTCACAATTTTCTTTTCAGATCTTTTGAAGGTTGATAATCTTAGTCAACTAATTTGCTGTTTGTTTGCATAAATATTTAGCAGTCTTAGTTTTACTTTCCAAAGGTACCCTACTTAGGTAGAGTGCTAGAAGCTGTGTGTAACAACTCATACGTAGAAAACAAATGTGTCCCTACTGTCTCAGTTGCCACCTGCTTTTCCTTCTACTCAAGTTTATCAAACCTGTTCTAGAGAGTTTATATTGACATACAACATAAAAACTTAGCAAACAGTCATTTATGGATTTGTGCATCACTGTGGTCCACAGAGAACGAGTGTCAGTTGCTGGAGGGACTTGTCTCATCCCGTAACATCGCTCTTATGCCCGTATCCTCTGAAAAGAAGCTAGATGCATTAGGACCCCTGACAAATCTTCAGAATGACTTTAAAATGAAAATAATTTCAGAACGAGTCTGAATGACAATGCAGGCCTGTTTCTCTCAAAATCTTGTCTAAATTCTCCCTCTTGCTCGTAACTTACTTTCAATATGAGTGCCCTTACACTGGAAATACCCCGCTGAATCCAGAAGCCCAAATCTGAAGATTTGGCTGCAGCCAGTACGTTGGTTGCAGAGCGAAATGTGAACACATCCCCCATTGTGTTCCCTGCCTGCTCCTGCTCCCCAGGCAGCTGCAAAAGAGTTAAATCACGTAAACCGCCTGAGAAATGGGAACCGAAAGTAGCTGCTTGTAGAAAGGCTCAAAGTGCCTGTGGCACAGTGGCGTTTGTCATCAAGGCCATGGAGGGTTTTCTTTAAGAGGCGCATCCAGCTGTGCCGGGCTGGAAGTGCAGGTATTTGCGGAGGGAGAGAGGGGAAAGCAAGTCAGCGAGACTGGTGAGGAGGGCCTGGCTTGGGGTGGCCCCTGTCAGAAAAGGCAGAGCCCGCATGTGGACGAGAAGGGTGAAATCAGACCAGTCTGAGCAGGTCATCCCATCAGCTGAACCACGAGGGACCAGCCACGCATTTTTCTGCTTCTTGTTTTAATACCCCTCAGGGAAACACTCCGTCCCGTGTTTGTTGCCTCAACACTCAGTTCTGACCCGAATCCCTTTGGCTTGACCGACTTTGGGCTCGGCGTTGAGCAAGAGTAAGGCAGAGCCAGAGTGGTGGCCTCGGTGCTCCTCAGTGCTCCCGGCACCTTCTGCAGGGGTGACACCTGTCCCTCATGTGACTGGTTTTTCTAAATCTTGTGACAATCAACTGATTTACAGGGGGAACGAGACAACACTGCTAACCTTATGATAAAGTAACCTCATGATAAATCTGCAATTTAATGAATAAGTGCAAAAAAACCCTTATGCTGTAGACTTCAATGGACAGTTAAACTTCTACCAGCAGCCACCTGGAAAATATGAATTTGCGCATGTGTTTTCTTTGGCAGCTGACACCTCATTAGCAGCCCAAACCATTTCTGCTCACCTGTAAAAGCCTTACTTGAGGCAGAGAAGAGGCAGTTGTTTTTTTGGGTTATTGCTTTCTCTTGCTATTTCCCAAGTCAGCCCCTGGGTGCTGTACTCCACCGGGCACTGTGCGTCAGCATCAGCTGTCGGGGAGGCAGACGTGTCCTGGCTGCCAGGCAGCCTGAGGGAACAAGTGCGTGCAAGAGTGGAGGCCTCTCGGTGGCTTGATCCATGCTTTCATCGTTTCACAGCTAAGCGATCAGGGGAAATTAAAATAAGGGGAAGTTCCTGGTCTGCATCTGCTCGGAAGAGATTGGTTTTGGTCTGGGTGCTTCCCCTCCACTCCTCCTTCTTGTCCATTCTGTCCTGTTCACCCCTTGCACAAAAGCACAAGACCTGGGAGACAAATGGAAGGTGAAGGAGCAAGGGAAGGAATGAGGAGAGTCTGCGTAGACTGGGGCAAGTGGGAAGTTAGGCAAAATGAACTGCCTAAATAGGAGAGGTGAAAACTGCCTGCAGCCACAACGGGCTGACTCCTACTTTTGAGCTAAGATAGCTTTATGAGTTGCCTTGCCCTAAGGAGGGGCTGCTCATAGGTTACGGCTGGCTGGTAAATCTTGACTTTTCAGGTTCATCCAGAAAGTCTTTTGGAAATTGTTATCAGGTAAGAGCTAACAGGGACCATATGAAAAAACAAGGAAGAGTCAAGAGTGTAAGCATACAATTCGTAAGCAGACTGAGGATTTTGTTTTGTTATTCAAAACAGCTCTTAAATTAATTTGCCTACACAGTTGTAATCCATTAACTATGACCATTAGATTTATTCAAATGCCACCATGCAAAACCAAAATATAAAGACTTAAAATGCAAATTGCCTCTGCCCCTCCACCTCCAAAACCAACACCAAAATAGCCTTCCTATGGGAGGAATGGGATCCTCCTCTCATGCAAAAGCAAGTACCACTGGGATGTTTGAAAGCGACACACCTCCTACTCATATACTCTATGAAAAGAGATATGTCTTGCTGATATAAGAAAGGGCATAAAATCTGTGTGTTTCATTTTAGCAGGAAGCTTTAAAACTAAAAAAAAAAATGTTAGAGACTCGTAGCAGGAGAAAAAGGGTTATTCTGTACTTCAGGGGCTTTGCTAGTGTCACTATGCTGGCCAAATCCCTCTGTGGAGACATGGCTTATACCAGTTGAAGGGGTCTGCCAACATGTTCGAAGTACCTCCCAAACAATGTGAGTTATACTGGCAAAAGGCTTCCTCTATTTGGTGTAAGTCTACGTAAGTCTACAGAGTGGGGAAGGGAATCATGCCAAAATAGTTATCTTTGTAGGCTAGGGATGTGATTTTTTCCCCATGAGATAGTTATGCTGGCCAGACTTTGTCATGTAGACCCTAGGAACTTTTATTTGCAAAATAAGACTAATTTATTTTAACCAGATGTTCAGCACTGATCTGTGTCTGTGCATTCACAGCACACTCCAAGTAATTTTTACTGTGAAAGACATATACCTTGGACACCGGTAAGATTTTAAAAACATAATGCTGAAACTTTAAGGCTGTGGTGGGCTTATCTTTCCTTTTGGTGGTGATGTGTCTTTCCCAATGAAGTAAGCTGATGTTCTGGTATTGAGTTTTGCTCCTGTCAATTGGATCCTCTACAGGTCCTGTAAGGCAGAAGGCTCAGCTCTCCCGTCTATCACACGTTCACATCAATTGCTGGAGCAGCTCATGCAGTTCCTGACAACCTAATGGTTGCTGGGAGTGTAGGGTGAGAGCTGAGGTGACCTAGGAGCTCTCACTTTTGTAAAAGAGCAGGAGGTATGAGTGTCAGTCCTCTGAAACAACAAATCCCTCTTTGTTTTCTTTCATGCCTAGTGTTCCTGAGAGGAGTCAGGGGCTGGTTCTTCTACAGGACAATGATCATCAGAGTGGCCACATAGCTGTCACTGGAGCCTGAAGTACCTACCACTATCAACAAGTTATACATACACATCCTTGGGAACAGCCGAAATACAGCTTAGCCTGCATTCCTATGGCCAGTCATTCAAAACAGAAACTAAAGGATTTGGTTAACTGCTGCTTTTTTTTTTTTTTTTTTAATAAGCCTGCATGTCCTTGCAGATCTTTCACAAAGGACTGCGCATTTATATTTCCTGTTGACATCCTTTGAAAGGGAGAACGCCAATGGAAATTGGATCTTTTAATGAACAATTTCTGTGGACAGCAAGTCAGATGAAAATTCATGAAGGATTTAAATCTATCATTGTGACCTTGAACTAAGCACGAGGAAGGAGAAGGCCGTTAACTTAGGCAGGAAAGACTGGTAATTACTTCAAGTGTTGGTGTTTCCAAGTGAGCAGAAATTTCATGCAAAATTTTAGATACTCAAAGGAAAGAATAAAAAAGAAAATCAGGAATATCAGCCAAGAAAAAATAAATGCATTACCTATGAAATCAGTGCTTGAAAGCTTTCCCACTTTCTAAAATAAACAAGACCCCACAGACCGGAAACTGCAGATCAAAATTAATATAAGGTCCTAAGCCCAGCCATTTTATTTTTTTTTTTAGTACATTTTTTAGTACTTCGAAGTGCAGGTGGGTCCGCACGGCAGAGTGCAGTTCTGTGGAGAGGAAGGGACCGCTGACCTTGCACTGAAGCAGCCAGCTCAGGGGCAGGTGCAGGGGTGCAAGCGCTGTAGGTAGATTAGAACAGTAGTCCAGGTGGGCTAACCACTCCTGCTGTGAGACTAGTGCAACCACTGCTCAGAGGCAGCCCAAGTATCCCTGTGCAGCACTGCTCTGTGTCATGTAGACATACCCTGAGGCACCACTGGAGAAAAAATTATGGATCCTGCTGCCCACAGAGAGTCTTACAGCATGGCCTTCCCCGTACAGCAACGTCCGCAGTGACTCGTGTGCCAGCAGCTGCTGCTGCAAGGCCAGTTTTTCTTGCCCGGTCACTTCAAAGTAGCCTCAAGAATTTAATTAAAGCATTAATCTGCAGTTAAAGAGCTGCCCTTGCTTAAGAGCCAGAGGAAGTAATTACAAGAATAGAGGGATTAACGCATGGTAGAAGGAGAGGGAATAGATCTGGAAGTAGGTACGGCAATCATCTAGAGAACGACCACAAATAACTCCTGTGTGCAACCACCTCCTGCATCTGTCTCTCTTTGGGTGATGACCTGTGCCCATCTTGATGCTCTTTTTATTGGAGTTCTGCCATTGCTGTCAATCCACTGCTTCTTCCCCGGGTCTTCCATCATCACTATCTGCTGCTTCTACCCCTGAGCGGGAAGGCACAAGGATAGTTTCCATCAGCTTTGCATCAGTAGAGGCTTCCTGCTGCAGATGTAACTCTCAACTGGCAATTTATGGCTGGAATCTGATGTATAAGTGACATAACCCACCCAGGAGCTGCCTTCAGAACCTCCTATAATTAACTGTTGCTGCCATAAGTTTAGACAAACCCAGGAAATCACATGCAAAATTCTGTCTGATTTGCTATCTAATCTTCTTCTATCTAGGTTCTTATACCACACACATTGCTGTGGTATCTGAGCATCTTGGTGCCTGGATGCAATTCAGTTAAACCCTTTTCAAGCTAGCAGTCTGAGCTGCACTCCTGACACTTCTCTTAGCCACAGCCAACTGTTTTGCTATGAGCAAACTGTGAAGAAGCTTCTTCAAAGGCTCTGTGAACGTACCAGCTTCGCTTGTCTTCTTTTCCCAGATAATGTAAGGTTGGGAAACTTGCCAAGCATCACGCTAAACAGAAAGAGACGTTCAAATTGCAGTGAGTACAGGAGCCAAGGGAGCCCAGTCTGCCAGAATGTTATTGTAGCGTTCTCAAGAAGCTCGTGGCATTAAGATTTCATTTTGTTGTGTGCCTGCCTGTCTGTCCAGGAGATGCTCCACTGGAGGCCAGAAAGGCATTGCTTCCTCAATATTAACTACAAGTGTCTTGACCAGCTAGAAACCATTTTTTCAAGTCAGTTTTTTTACTTTTTCTTTTAAGATTGAAGGTATTTGATCCTCTGGTTACTGTTGCTTGAATCAGAACTTCTGCTTTCAAGAGGATTTTAGATATACTCTTTTCTGATGACTGTACAATCGAAGCAAGAACACAGACAGGGACCAGCGGTCAAAAAGGTGTTGAAAAGAAGCTGTATTATTTCTGGATGAGAAATACTAGATATGAGTTTGATTTATTTAAGCCTGAGTAAGGGAAAAGTTCAAAACTTATCTACACTTTAACAGTAAAGAAGCAATCCTCCCCCCAGGAGGAACCATTTATACTGATATCAAAGTGTATTCTGACTCATTAACTGAAATATGTTGTGCTGGTGGAAGACAGTTATATCAACAAGATTTTGTCTACATAAGGGTTTGCACCAGTATAATTTATATCCATAAAAAAAGTCAGACACATAACCAACATGAGTGTAGAGTGTAAACCAGGCATGAAACATGGGGGGAAATTTGCAGGCCAATGTTCTGAGATATGTGTTTGATTTTCACAAATTTGTGTTTTAAAAGTTCCTATATGTCTATAATGAGAGCAGTTAAAAAAAAAAAACCAAACCAAACCAAACCCAACAATCTAGAGCAACACAAGCATCAAGAAACTAAAAGAAAACCAACCCCCCTTCCGTTTTTTTGGCTATTTATTCCCACAGCTTTAGCCATAGAGTTGCGGCGGGGAGGGGAAGAAGCTGAACTGAGCCTGTGATCACAGCATTAAGTTGATTCGACTATTAGAAAACTTTAATTTAAATGTTCCCCACAGGGTTTCTGGTATTTATTTCTTTATTTACTTCTTGAGCCTATTTAATACTTTGACCTGAAGGAAGAGATTTTGCACAAGCAAGAGGATTAAATGTTCAAATTAGTTAAAGATGAAACAAATCTATTGATTCATGAAAGCTCACTGTTCTCAGTGTTCTCAGGCATTTTCAGCATAGGTTACAGATGGCTTTTGATTGGAAAAAATATACTCCTCCTTTGCATCCTTTTTGCCTAATGTTTTCTGTCCCATCCAAATGGCCTTCCTATGCCTGCAACAACCATGGGCAGGCTAGGGAGTCTCTTGACATGCCTGCCTCACCCTGTATATTGGTATCAATCTTATTTTCTCATCTCTGCCTACTCCCTAAGTATACCTCTTGACTTGCACCCTTTTCATTCACTGGGCTTTTTTGCATGCTTTGTTCAGGTACTCGCTTTCCTTCTCATGTGTGTTTCTTCGGCTATTCCTTGTGTGATTCCTTCTTTCTGTGGCTGTGTGACCTGCTTTCAGCCACTACCTCTGTTTTCACCATTCATTTTCATAAATCCAGTACTATCTTGCGCCGTTTCCGCAAAGCACTTGGGGGTACACGAGTTACACCATCCCTTGCTGGTGTATTGCTTGTTCCTGTCTGTAGGGTTGAAGTTAACGGAGAGAAATGCATGACTGTCGTCGTGCCAGCTAATCGCGCTTGAGCTGTGGTCCCAGCAGGTTTCCACTGCAGCTGGCTGCCACAACGCTGCGTGCAGCCTAGGTGGGTGTAATTGCCACGTCACCGTGGGCGTTGTGCCAAGGGGACCCTTCAAGGTTGTGTTGTGACACAACGGTAGGCCTGCCCAGGACTCAGTGAGACTCCAATACCCAGTTTGTGACTCGAATAAACCTAAGCTGAGGCGGTGTTCCTCTAGAAGCATGCAGGGTTGGGTAGGAGTGTTTGAAACAAGGCTTAGTACAAACACCAGTTGTGTCTGGGCTGCTGTGAAGCCAACACGAGACCATGCTCCAGGTACCTCGGAATGCAGAGGTACCTGGGCATGGTACAGGTGTAGTTCAGCCCTGCTCAGTGAATCCTAATATGTGGAAAGTGCAGCACATCTATGTGTTTTATTAATAAGCTGGGAGCTGCTGAGCCATATGGGAAGCTTTCTGAAGGCTTTCACACTCCCGGGAGAAGGAGCAGCTCATAAAGCTGTGTTTAGTACTTCAGCTCTGGCCGATTTTTAAGGGTGCATATAGGAGAAGATGAAGTTGCTCGTTGCTGAATTTCTTAGGTACCAAAATAACCTACTTATGTCACAGTTTTTAAAGAAAGCAAAATAGCACCAAATCGAAGAGATGAAAGGTATGATCCATGAACATAGCAGCTGCTACACTGAATTGGCCTTGTGGTCCACCTAGATGTTAAGACTTACTGAGTCAGCTACAATCGGTTTGTGATTAACACCCAAGTTAAGACTAGTTTCTTCCTTTTGTGTATGACTTTTCCAAGATGCTGTCGCATCAAGGGTCAAGAAATCCCTAATCTGTGTGACTCCTGATCTATATGGCCAAGCATAGAGGAGTAGCCAAAGTCCCTATTGCCACAGTTTTGTTAACAGTTCTTTTGAGTTCAACATTGCTCACTCCATTTCCTTTTTTTAAGCTGGATATTAGCAACAAAGACCTGCTAACGTCTTTACTTTCCAAAAGCTGTTAGAATGCTTTGGAATTTCTAGTTTAACATTTATTTATTTGTCTTCAGAGATTCAGCTGCATAGTCCTTCCCACTTAAAGTTCAGCTAAATAATGTTCATTTTATCCTCCTGTACAGAGGTATCTCCTCTGCCTCTGCGGTCCAGTCTATCTTTCCTGAAGTAAGTAAATAATTATGTTGTTCCACTACATTTCCCTACCACCTTTTATTATTGAAATCATCCTCCATGGCAAAATACTCTGATTGTTTTTGCTTTTAAGCTTGTTACATTTGTCTAAATACTTATGCTTATTCAACTCCTTTTTCTGATACCTTCCCAGTTTTACTGAATTCCCTTTTATGCATTTACCAAAATTACGACTCTCTGATGGTCATAATTGGCATCGCGTTCTCTGAATTCACAAGATGCTGCCATATATACAGATGTGTTTAATAGACATATCTGACTAATATGTTCCCCAGATCCTCGTAACTTCTGGCTTATTTGCAGAATCTACTTCTGTTCTGGTCCTCTCCATTTTCTGGGCTCTCCTTTCCCCAGAAGGTTTCCTCATGCTCTATCTAAAAAACTAAAACGCCTTCTTGCACAGTCTTTTCTGGCGACACTCAGAACTGGCATAGATTTCACTGCCTCATCAGGCTTGCATATGAAACTGGGAACAACTGAGTCAAAGCCATTAGCCTTGTCTTGGACCCAGAGTTTTCTATCTAGCCAAATTATGTTAGTTCCCAGACAGTCTCTCTTACTTACTGGTAAGAAAAGCTCATCCAGTATTTCATGATATCCATTGTTTTGGCTGAAATTAAGAAGCTTGCTGAGTTCATGTTCCTCACGACTGCGTTCCTGGGGACAACTGTGAGCGTTTTCTCACCAGTCTCATTCTGACGGGTGACAAAAGCCATCTTCAGTTGCAAGGATTCGCATTTTCTGCCAGAGAAGGGTGATCCAGCCCTCCGCTCTGTAGCTGAGCTTCTTTTCCATCAGGAGGGCGGCTGCTTAAAGCATTGGCCAGCTTGTGCCTAAGAGCCACCCTTCCCCTCCCAGATGACCTTTCAGCTTCTGAGCTTCCTCAATTTCTCAGACATTTGTGGGATTTCAGAACATTTGAAAGTAATGAAGCAGAAGCTTTGTAAGATCAAGGGTTCTTAACAGAAGGTAAGATATTTTAACCAGTTCCCTAGTTGAAAGAAAAGTTACTATCTTTTTATCTAATCTACTTGCTAAAGTTTCAATAAAATAGTGGGCTTTTGGTTGGGCAAATAACTGTCAGTACTGTGCTGCCCAAGAGAGTTCTTTCTCTTTCTCAATGTAATGTGTCCCATTTCCCTAAATCTTAAAAAAAAAAAATATGCTTTCAAGTTTGATTCCTAAACACAAGAGCTGACACCTAATGAATAGACTGAGTTTCACTGGGGACCTCCTGCCTTGGTTGTCTGAAGCTGGGTAGGTGCCAAGCATTGAAAGTTGTGAGCCAAGTAATACATAACAAAGCTACAGTTTGAATAGGGATAGAAGTTGTTAAATTCCTGATCCCATTTCTAAAAACTTAATATTATGCATTAATAATTATTGCATTGATAAGAATTGAAGTTGTTTGGATTTTAAAAAAAAATCTTTTCAGAAAATTGTGTTTGAATTTTCTGCACTATTTATTTTACCAGCATCAGAGTGGAGCAATGAGACTACAAGAACAGAATAAAACTTTTCAATAGAGAGGGCACTGGAACTAGCCATATTAGTAAGTAACCAACTAACTGAACAAGGAGTGAATGAGTGATGGGAGAGAGAATGTAGGGATGGAGATTCAGCACTCCCAGACCTCATCTTGCCAGAAATAGAGGGATTTCAATTATGTATGGAAAGACAGGAAATTCAAAGCTGGTAAGAGGACATACTTTTGCATGTGATCTACAATTAGACCATTTTATTATAGAAAGTATTTAAATTAGATGATTGCTACAGGATACTGAGAAGTGAGTTTAGCAAGCTTCAAAAAATAATTAAATATTTCTAGTGTAAACAAAAGCTGTTAATGGTTATTCCAAAATAATAGCAGCAGTAGTAGTAGCAGCAGCAATAGTAGTACAAGTAATAATAAAAATAATAACATTATTATATTAAATCAATATATTAAATCAGTCTAAATTCTTGGGATCATTGTGAGGTCTTGAAGAGGATTATGCAGGACAGGGAGAGGGATGGAAGAGAGAGCCTAAATTTAGCTGTTGTGGAATTTCTTCACCTTCATCCAAAACAGGTGGTACTGAGCACAGGCACAGTCTGAGCTGGATGGATCATGATTTTGGTGAAGAAGGGCAATTTTTAACAGTTGTGTATTAGCTGAGCAAGGGACTTTTTAACTACAAAGTTTTTTTTCTAAACTTTGTAGTGTTCAACTAACTGAAAAACTTTGATTGAGAAAAACCCGTGGGTTCCTAAAATAAGATTTGTATAGAAATTTAAAAAACATGAGCAACATAGTACCTTTAACTTAAGAAAAAAATATAGCATGTCTTTTTATCTGGACAACTAACGTGACTATTTGGTATTAAAAAAATTGCTGGGAGTTAAATGCTAGTTATAATAAAAGGTTAAGAACAGAAGTTCAAGACAGATTTTTGAAATGGGTAAATTCTTTAATCTTGAAGGGAACATTTTCATAAAATATATAATGAAACCTAAAAAGTAAACAGAAGAAAAACTGTGTTTTATCCATGTGTTTTATCCAAATGGAAGGAATAGTAATTAAACATATAATGACAGCAATATAAATGGAAGCACCTGTATTAAAAAAATAAATAAATAGCTGTGTTCTTTATTTAATTGAAAATAAAGATAAACAACCTGCTAACGATACCAAATTTAAACCTGTGCCAGGGTATAAAATGCTACTGTTCATGGGCAGCTGCTTTCACTCCTTTGCCCAGCTATAGACAACTGTGACGGTCAGTTGGAGTTTTTTTAATTGAATTAGTGACACTGGGGGAGCAGGTTCTCCCAGGCTTCTCTCAGGACCATCCCTTGATACCTAGAGAGGCACCCCTGCACCATGCGAGGCTGAGGTGGATGCTGGAAAAGAGGTATGGCTGATGGCACTGAGGCAGATAAGACTCCACCAAGCCTCAGAACCACAGGCAAGTGGATCCTGTGGTTGGACCCAGGGGCAGAGGGACAGCTGGAGGGTCCTCATGGAGGGCTATCCACAGGGGCAGGGCACCAGACTGTCTCCTTGCATGTGATGGTGCTGCAGAAGACATCAAAGCCACATTGAAGTCTGCAAAGCTGTATCAGTCTTTGCTTCTTCTCTACTCTCCCTAGAGGACTCCTTGGTTTATTTTTATTTTTCAGCCTCCCTTGAACCTCTTTCATTTCCTCCCTTCCTTAATTATACCACACTATATTATATATTTTTAGGTAGAAGTACGTGAATATTTTTTATGACATCAAGTCTTCATTTGATGAAGATTGTGTTCACAGAAGAGAACAGAGCATATACGCCTGTAGTGTGCCAGGTAACGTAGCGGTGTCTTTCTCACGATCAGCCGTGCTTCCCAAACTCCCCTCCCCCCTAACCGAGTACTTTCACTCACCTCTTTTCAGACCACTAAGCAACCGCTGTCAATCACCCTTCACGCCCCATCCCTCCACTTTCACTCTCAGTCATTTGCCCACTGCTGTGACTCTCTCAGGATACACCTCACCAAACCATTGCAGACGCCCACCCCTTCTTACTCATGTCCTGAACCCTTTCATGCGGGCAGGGATATTCAACAGTAGCTCGGCTAGAGCTGTCTGTACTGTGGTAAATGCAGAAAATTCAAAGCAAGAGAGAGTGAGGAGATGACTGTTACAGGTAATAGGTGGGAAATTCCTTAGTCAGAAGCTTTAGCAGGTATGACTGTCTCAGAGGGACTGGAGAGTGCAGGAAACTCATCTGCTTGAAGCACTTCTGCAAGGCAACAACTACACCCAGAGGTGGGTCCCCTTAGGTTCAGTAAATACAATGACTGAGAGAGAGAAAAGCTAAAAAACTCTTCCAGAAGGTGATTCAGAGAAGCAGCATCCTAATGTGGCTATCCCCAAGTTTCCCTCTGGAGAAACCTCCCTCATGCTCTGCTGAGTGTACAGGGAAAGTCCTTGCCTACATACGCGAGTGAGAATGGCTCATTTAATCTCTCTATCTCGGTACATCATCTGTGGATGATGGTAATGAAGTGCTTGACTGGGGCATGTAGAGGAGTGTTCCTGGAACTTGAGTGCTACAGCAGCTTTGGGGCATCACCTGCAGCGGGAAATTACGAGTGGCTCTGCATGTGCACAGAGGTGGGAAGTCCCCCACAAAAGTTGTCCATGCTTGCTTAGATCAAGGATAGATACTCTTCTGTTACTCTTCTAGAAAGGGTCATGGTATTTCCCTTTGGGAGCTGTGTATCGTAGCAAGTCAATTCTAGCTATGTTTATCATAAGTGGTTTCATATTCCTGCATTAATTTGATGTAGTAAAAGAAAGACTTCCATTTGCATTTGCATATCTCCTCAGTTTTTGAGTGGAAAATGATAACAGGAAGAAATGTCTCAATGACTTCAAACTGAACATTGCTTAGCTTTTATTTCAGCCTGCTGTTGAATGAAATATCATTTCAAGCTAAGGGAGGCATCATTTGAGTGAACAATAGATATGTCTCCACACCTGTCAAGTTAAAGAGTAACTGGAAGGTACTGTATTCGGATCTATTATCTTACATAAGTATTATGCAGAATCCAAATATACTTTTCTTTGTAGATAAATCCAAAGACTAAACAGTGGAAATATATGTGAGACCCCACTCTTGTAAGACCCCACCTGGAGCACTGTGTCCAGCTCTGGACCTCCCAACATAAAAAGGACATGGACATGTTGGAGTGAGCCCAGAGGATGCCACAAAGATGATCAAAGGGCTGGAGCATCTCTCCTGTGAAGACAGGCTGAGAGAGTTGGGGTTGTTCAGCTTAGGGATAAGAAGGCTCCAGGGAGACCTTGCAGTGGCCTTCCATTACTTAAAGGGGGCACACGGGAAAGATGGGGAGGACTCTTTTATCAGGGAGTACAGTGATAGGATGAGGGGTGACAGTTTTAAACTAAGAGTAGATTTTTATTAGATATTAGGAAGGAATTTTTCACTGTGAGGGTGGTGCGGCACTGGAACAGGTTGCCCATAGAAGCTGTGGATGCCCCATCCCTGGAGGTGTTCAAAGCCAGGCTGGATGGGGCTTTGAGCAACCTGGTCTAGTGGGAGGTGTCCCTGCCCATGGCAGGGAAGTTGGAACTCAGTGATCTTCAAGGGCCCTTTCAACCCAAACCATTCTATGATTCTATGATTCTATGCGTATCATATATATAGGTATATTATATATCCGCATATATATAAATCAATATATGTGTATGTATGTATAAAGCTGGATGGTTTGAACAACTAAATGAAAAATTGAGCCATGTAACGTAATTAAACTTAATATTTTGTTACTGTTTTCCCAGCTAATGACCGTCCTGTAAAATAGTTTGGTTCATTAGTGGAGTCCACCATGGAATGGTTCCAGATGCAATATATCCATCTTAGACATTGTAAAGGCTGAGTGCTAGAGTCTGCACTTCCCTTAAGCACCTGTTTCATCCACAGCCTTGAGGTCAGCAGAAAGAGTTCCCCTGTTTTCATTTGAGTTTGGTCAGGTCTTCGACATGCTAAACTGAACTTTCCCACAGTTCGAAGGAGAACGTCTCCTCTGTGCAATGGCTCCTAGAGCTAAGCTTGCTGTCTTACCAGGGGTACGAGGGTAGTATCTCCACAGAGACCAGGCAGACCCTGGAAGAGAACGGTCTGGACCATGCACTGAGACTTTCAGTTACAAGGTTCACTTAACCCAAAATGCTTGTTGTTGCTGAAGGCCACAGATGTTTCACGACTCTTCCTTGGTTCTTCCCATTTTTACAGACATCACAGAGACACTGCATAATACGGGTTTATTCGAGCTTTCCGCTTGGGACTGTGACCTGACCCCAGACCACTGAAGAGCCGATCTTATCCCAGCTAGCAGATGCCCGTGTGAGATCTTACAGTTCTTGTCCTACACAAATACTTCTTAGCTCCATCTACTGCAGATTAAATCTCCCTATTGTGAAGCAAAGAATGATAGCAGCATTTTCTATGTCCACACGTTCCCTAAACTGATAAAATGCTCAGTATATACTAAGAATATAAGTGCACTCAGTCCATTCACAACACACAGTAAGTGCACAATTCAATTAACTAATGCAATTCATATTTCATTAGGACAGAAGCTGCTTGTGACCTTAAACGGACAACAATTTCATGACAGCATTGCAGAATATTAATTAGATAGGAAAATAACAAAGACAAATGAAACAGAGGGAAAACGCGCTGCCTGGCAGAATTGTTCCAAAGAATTTAAAAACAAAAGATGCAGTTGTTCTGCTAAGTCCTTCTCCTCCTTCCCCCTTACTAATGATGCGGAGAACAAAACATTATTGCCTGTCTTTGCCTCTGATTAACCATTTGTAGAGAAGGCTTTCTCAGCATTTGTGCTATGCACCTGGTATGGGACCGAAAGGCACAGGAAAGAGGAACGTAAGGACCTGGTTTACATTTTGATTATGGGTATGTAAGTGAAGAGCAGCTCCTCTAAGAAGAATCATTTTTATATCAGTTTTTCAAATTTGTTTCAAAGGCCCAAATACTGGTCCCTAAAATAATTTGTGAAGGAAAGTGGTAAACCAGCAACAGATACAATTGATAAAATTAATTGTTATTATGATAAGTAGAGAATAACACACAAAATTACAGTACATGAAGGACTGTGATTAAAGTAGAGAAGGATTCCAATGTTAAGCTGTGATTGCTGTAGTACTTCTTCTTGTGATACTTTTAAGAAAATGAGAAGAGATTAATAAGGTTAGTTATTACAGTCCTGTAGTAATTTCAGCCTTAATCCAAGGTATTACCATGTATGATGACCCCTATGTGAGAAAAATGGCTTCCTACAATCTGTAATTCAGTTTTGTTATTCTACTATATATTGCCAAAACTGTGTCTTATATTACAGGCACATAAAAGGACAAGATCCTTTGGTTTTAGATAGTACGTTTAAATAGCCGACAGAAAGATGAAACTAGCAGATCAGAGTTCAAGGTCTGCAAAACATGCTCCCTCCCCCCTGCCCCTCTCCCGGACTATGACTTTTGTTTTGAAGATAAAATCAGTAAATAAATTTTCTGCAAAGCTGGCCAGATTTTGTATTAAAGGCAAGATGCTGTATAGGAAGCAATTGGATGTGTAGCAAGATGTGTCTCTTAATCAGGATATTTGTTGATCTGGGTCAGTAACAGGATGGTTATTTGTCCCTGGCCAGTGGGTGGCAATGGCAGCAAATGGCTTACAGTAGACAAGGATTGATTTTGATAAACATGTCCAGATGGGTATGATTTAAATCATTAAATATATTGCTTTGTATAAGGACATATTTTTAAATTAATTTCAAACCAATGTTTACAGCTACCAGTCACTAGATGCTACATATACACTCTTAAAATAATGTTTGAACCAGGAATATAATCAGTAAGCAAAAGGAAAATAGATTTGCCTTCTCCAATCCCAACACCTCTTTCGTTTTTCTTCTTTACGATCTATTCGATCAAAGCCATGTTGTCTGTATATTAATATTATTTAGTAGTGCTTTTCTCAAACTCACTGTGAGCTCAAGCTAAATTCACTGGAACAGAAGAAGTTACTTTATTGACAGTATTATCAAATAACTTTTTTATGCAATGAAAGCATCAAAATAGTACAGCTGCTAAATGAGAGAGATCATAAAAAGGGAGTTTCCAGAACTCAATGATACTAGCTGCTCACCCATACATTCCCTTCCTCTCAAGTTTCAAGATGAGATTATTATAAAAAAAAGGCTGATTTGTCAAAAAAAAAAAAAAAAAGAGAAAAAAAAAAAAGAAAAGAAACTGTCTGAACAAATCTGCAAATAAACCCACTTGGGGGAATTCCCATGTCTGTGTCTGACCTCCACGATCGAAATAAGGCACCCTCAACCCAATAAAAGATTCTGCTATTTTTTTTAATACTTGGCTCTTCACCCGATGGGGTATCTGACCGGCACAACTCATGCTTCAGGAAAGCTGTGCTTGAACTGTGGTCGGCCCTGCCTCTGCCAGACCCCTCACAGGCCAGAGGGGTGACTGCTCAGGGACCAGGGTGGTGGCCACCGGTGGTCACAGCGGCAGCATCTCGCCTGGCCCCTGAGCACCCACACCATGGAGGAGCCGGCCCCAAGGCTATTTATTTGTAATGAGCACCGTTATGCAGCCAAATTGCTCCATACGGCTTCCTTTTTATTTTTTTTTTCCCGTTAAGTTTTTTGGCTTGGCTGATGGAGGACAAAGGAGGAAATATATCCCAGAGAAACTGCCTCTCTTCAGACTTGCGGGGGCCTCGTTCCAGTCTGCTTGCTGGCCTTGGGCTGGCCATGTTAGAGACGCTGTGCTGTGATTATTTAAATATTTCGGTTTTTTTGCCTTTTCTACCCTTAAATTTACAAATTTGATGCCAGATTTTTTCCTTTCTTTTACAGTACTGCAAAATTGGAGTCCCCCGCAGCCGTGCTGGGATCTGCTCTGTGTTGCCAGTGATGCCACCAACAGCTTTTAGACAGAAGGAAGCCGAGGCTAAAGAGCAGAGAGTATTTCTTGCCCCACATTGTTCTAGGAGACTATTTCTGGCACACAGGAAGGACTCGCAAAATCACCATCAAACTTATTTTAGCTAATTCCATACGTGACTCCAAGTATTCCAGAGGTGTGCATCAAGCCTCAGAGAATGATGGCAAATTTCGTTCCCTGGTTAGACATAGAAATAAAAGTATGACACTCTAGGGGCTGCCTGGTTATCAACAGCAGGGAAAACAGCCTTCAAACAATACACGAGAATATTAACGGGAGTGGGTCCAAATATTGTATTCTGAAATGAACACTTTGATAATCATAACAGTGTGGTTTGAAAAGCATCACTTTAAAAGGTCAGCTATACCACCCCCTGACTGCACATTGAAAGCATAGCGGATATATTGAGTCATACATATTGTTCATTGTCATTTGCATTTGGTGAAATCCCTGCATTTTACCCAATTTAGTAAGCAAGCACCGCCTTGGGCTCCCTTGGCAATAGCCACCTCTAAACGCAGTTACTGTTTGTTGTGTTAAAACAACGTCTTGTCCCATCCCGCACCAGTAAATCACTCTTCGGCCTTTTGATCAATGTTTTCCTTTTCAAGCCCGTGAGTCATTTTGCATTAGTGGAAAGAGAGGGAGCGGCACACCAGAGCAATGCGGGTATTTTGAGATTCACCTCTGGGATTCTTTTGTGTGTGGTGTTCCGAACAAAATGACCATCTGTATCAGTTTGCAGAGAGCCACTAGTGCATTGCAAGATCCAACTTTGTACTTGTGTGGGTAAAGACCAGCTTAATTCTACGAACACCATGGAGCAGCATCAGGCTACGTGTCACAGAAAGGCCTTACTGAAGTCAAGTGCACGCTTTGCATTCCAGCCTTTTTTAAAAAAACTGTCCTTGGGATTTGACCTCACGGCCTTTTCCTTATTTTTTGCACATCACCTATCACTGGTAGGGACCGTTCGACTTTCCAATAGTCATGTGAGTGATATTTCCAACCAGAATGCGGCGGAAGCTGTCCTCACCCTTCCGGGGGCTACACCTGAAGAGTAAGCAAATTTTGTGGGTGTTTAAACCTTTTTTTATTTTCTATGAGCAATGTACAAATGACTCATTCGTGCTTTGGCTGGAATACATAGTTGGTAAACACTGGCAGGGAGCAATGGTATGTCTAGATTTGTAAATAAAAACAGTCCATACTGCGCCAACTCTTTGGTCCTGCTACTAACCTGAGTTTTTGGTGGGAAGGATTTTTTGGCTGCAGGGGCTCAGCCCATGCAGCCGAGCAGGTCTGATACCTACAGCCACCAGCAGCTGGCAGATGCAGAGAGAGATGCACGGTGCTCACAGAGATGCATGGACCCACAGACCAACATGGAACCCAAGGCAAAGACCACCGAAGGCAAAGGAAGACTCCAGTTGTGGACATTCTGAATTGAGCTCAAGACACATGCCCCTGCCACACACACACTACTTTAAAACTAGTTGGTTTGCTGCCTGAAGGAGAATTTAGACCGAACCGTGTAAAAGCACATACATACCTTGCAGAAACTGCTCAGAAGAGAAGTCATCTTAAAGTGCATTGATAAAACCTAGCGCTTTTATAGTGCCCTGGAAATCATAACGTCGATTGTAAGGATTCAATGAATACTTTTCATCCAAGAAGGTATGCAAATCCCATGCCTTCCCTCTGATACAGAGAGAAAGACCAACACTCAGAGGATTTCATTTAGACCCGTAACCCAAACTGCACAACCACTTCAGAAGGAAAATTTGGAATGGGAACCTGCTGACTTGCTCCCTCTTCTCCACTGCCCACCAGAAGGAGCGCACAGGAGTCCTACTGGGGCAAAACGCTGAGCGTCATCCGCAGATCCTTCCTGTTTTCCTAGTTTTGCAGGGCTGGGGCAGCTGGGCAAGCCGTGCCCAGCTCGCCGGTCCCCAGAGTTGTTTGCCAGTTGGCCCCCCAGTCCCAACTGAGGCTGCAGCTCACATCACTCGCCCGCTGCTGGGCCATGCAAAGTTTCTGTGAGATTTGGCACATCCCTCCAGTGACGCCTTGCCTGTTTGGAGTTACCCACTGATGAGTAATAGTGTGTAAAAGTCAATTACATTCATATTCATAGTTGCCTGCTACTTAAAATGTTAATGATGGGGAAACTTGCCCTACAGGAATGAGGATGGGGGCAAACTTTTATTAGCCCCACATGGGCTTTTATCTGTTTTAAATGTTACATTGTCCTGGGGAAAGAAGTGCCATTGTTAACAGCATTGGAAGCAGTCAGCTGCACTCAATTTAAAATTAAAAGGAGAAGAAAAAATAAATGAAAAGGAAAAAAAAAAAAAAGAAACAACCAACCCGGGTCTGCCTGACGCACTGCAGTATGGCAGGCTATGGTAACTTGCCCCAGAAACTCTTTATTGAATCCAGCCCTTCAGTACAAAAGAATTCGTTAACCGCTTCATGATGTAAAGTCTGCTAAAGACATTACACTCACTGGCCAGCGCGAGGCTGTTCCCATACGCCCTGAGCTCTGCCTCTGCTGATCAGCCCCGGGTCCAGGCTTGCATCCGCCAGGCACTATCACCCAGTCACGGGCACGAATGGTGCATCCCTGGTTCTGACTCGAGCCCCCACCGCGTCCCTGCCCAACATCACGCCACTGAAGCCGGGACTGGCAGAGCTCAGCTCGGGCAAAGGCACAGCCCGGGAGTGTGAAGTGCTTAAAAATCAGCTGGAGTTTGTGGGATCTTGCGGGCTGAGCTTCTTCCCCCACCTCTGCACAAGGACTACTGGTGGTACAAGAGACCCCGTCCTCCTGCCTGCCCCAGCACAGGCACACGGGTGGTGGGTGCACGGATGCAGAGAAACCGCTGTGCCGACTGTATGCCCCATCCTGATCCCGCGTGGCGGGGTATGCCGACCCTTGGGGCAGTGCAGGATCCACTCCAATTAAAGTTATCTCTGTGTAAAAAAACTAGAAGAACCAGATGTCTTCTGCATGAAAAATGTTACTACATGAACGTAATCTCTTTGATACTGTAGGAACCTCACCTTTGAAAATGTTCTTTTATTAGGCTTAAACAGGCTGTGACCCTGGAAACTGCTAGTATCTTCACATCGGTTTAGAATTTCCATTCTCTATCATACTTTTTCCAGTTAGCACTTCACTGACGCACGTGGTGCTGAATGAGATGCAGCAGTGGATGTTTATTATATTTATTGACCATGTGGCCCTAACTGCCTGAATTACACTCGCTGCCTTCCATTCATCACGCTGACTTAATGAACAAGGAGGCTGGCGGATGTCAAACAACCAGCCAGGAGAAACAAAGGAGAAGCCAGGCACGGTGTCACCCAGCTTGAACCAGCCCACCGGCACCTTTCACGCTGCCGTATCCATTCAGCTCCCTTGTAATCCTGGTGTGAATGAACCAGAGCCATTGCCGAGCAAACAGATAAGAGTCTGGAGGAACTGATCAATATATTTAGATAAGGCGTAACAAGAATACGTAGCAACCTGCCTCTTTATCCGTGCTTGGTAAAGAGGAGAGGAGAGGAAAATAAAAATCCCTGTATTGGCTGCTTCGGGCTGAATTCTTCTCTTTGACACAATGGTTAATCGACACCACCGTAACCATGGAGTTAGCCAAGTTCAGGATAACGCGATGGCTTTATTAAGAAACTCAAGCACGGAAATACAGTTGGAAAGTCCTAGGTCTCCTCAGCAAATTAATCCTTTGAACTCAGTTCAACCACCTGCACCTTCACGTACATTGTTTTTACAGAGAAGATGTTGGAAGTTTAAAAATAATTCAAAATATGTTAGTCATGCTTGAGATGGCCAAATGAAGGTGAGAGAAAAGCTGCAAAAAAACCCCCAACAGCTTTACTGAACATGAGGTGACATTAAAGGCTATGTAAATATTTATATGTAATTTTATAGCAGTATACTATATACTGTACTTTTCTTGCTCACACACCGATTCCAGTGCTCACTAATTGGAATTTCTTCAACTCTGAAAAGGACCTTTATGGGATTGAGAAAAGAAAAACGAGGACAGCATCGAATATGAACTAGCTTTTGAGACAAAAGCCACTTACGTGACCAAGGCTGTATTCAATTGCCTTTGCTGTTTTCTTACAGAGAAGCAGCTGAGCAGTTTTAAATAATGGAAGAAAAGAATCTGTTTATAGAACAAACTGGAAATGAGACTCTACCTGCAGAGACTGAGTACACAGCCAAAGTCTTCCTCTGGCTTCACTTAAGTCTGGGTTTATTACAAAGCTAAAGAAGGCATATTTCATCCTTTTCTTCTCTTAACTATATATATATATATATAAATAAATATATGTGTAGGCACACACAGGACAGAAAGAACAAGTCTGTCTGTATAAAATCCCCTCTATCTTTAGTTGCAAAATTTTCTGCTGTGTCAAATTCAGAATACAGTGCAGAACCAAAATCCAGAGAAGAGTATTTGGAAACCTTTTTAGTTTTCAGGGGATTTTTTCTTTATAGATAAAATTAAGACTATGATCTTACCTGTGTCTTGTGTAAGAATCTTTTATCCTTCTTTGACTATACATTTGTAATGCTAAGTGTTTAGCATAGGAAATTCACCAACTACACATCATAAAAAGGCTGTTGCTAATCAAATTTTACAGAAAAAAAATATCAAACTGCTTACGGAGAAAAAAAACCCACATCAACATCGTGTAGCATCTGTGTTTGTCCAAATGTATTTGTTGTAAGCACGCACTGTAGTACCCACCAGAAAAAAAACTCAAGCAAGCTGCATCCCAACCCTGGAGTGCGAGGGGTACAGACAGGTGCCTCCCGCAACTCGCTTCCCATATAAACAATTTCTCCTCAGTTTACGCAGGTACTTTATTTATAGCCTGGCTCAAGCTTTCAGCTGTGGTTTTACCTTCAGTTTTCATCCACTAGGGAGACTTCAAGTGTTGTTTTGGCCTGAGAGGTGCTGACTGTCCATCCCTCAGGAATGCTTACCACCTGGCAGCTGGCAACGCCAAACCCTTCAGCACCCATGGCACACAGGCAGGCCCACAAAATGATTCATACCTTTAGCTGTCATTTTAGGCATGCCAGTCCCAAATTTAGGCAACCTCTCTCAGTCGCTGTGAGTAGGGATGTCCTAATTTTGCACTAGTAATATTTTCCTAGGTCTCTAGACGTTGGCTGCCGATCTGGCTTTGCTCTGGCTTGATCTGGTATGTGCCTACACAGATCACTGTCAGGATGAGGCCCTACAGAAAGAGGACTGGTATTTATCCTTGTGCTACTACTCCCCTTTTTGGGAAAATCAAGGTTTGTTCCCTCCTTTGTTCACCACAAGGACTACAAGATGGCCCAAAAGACCACTCTATAAAAAGTATCCTTTTTTAAGTAGGTGTCTCCCCTATTGAAGCTTTTCCATTTTGTTTTAAGTATTTAAAATTAGTCACATTAGGAAGAGCATAAATTCCACAACTTAGGCCTGGGTCAGCATCAGGCTGCAGAGTCAGTCTGCAATGGTGTCTAACACAGTTATTGCAGGCAAAATGAAAAAGCATTGAGAGGAGATGACATGGATGAGAGCCTGCTTCGTAACTCGGGGCCGTGGGAAGATTCCTCAGGGATGGCCACTGCAGCCCTCAGCAAGTTTTTTTGTGAAGACCAACCCAATGCATTTTGAGATTATGCTTCCAGGCTGCAGGATGCAATATTCACAGTAATTATAACCCTAGCATTTGGACTCCTATCAAAAAGAAGCAGCTCATGGCCAAGTGCAATTGTAAATACCACTTACATTTTAACAAAGCCTAAGCCAACAGATAGATCCCTACAATCCAGAAAATGCTGAGCTACAATGTTCCTGGTTTGCCTGCTCGAGCCAGGGATGCTGTAATAACCCCAGGCTTAAACTACAATCATGGACTTTTTTCCCCCTGAACATTTGCTTTAAAGAATCCTAAATTAACTGCAGATATAATAATGAGACAAACTCTTGGGATCACCTAGGACAGGCACATTATCACCTGTTTGAGCACAACAGCAAGCACAGAGGTGGGTTTTTTCCCAGGTCAAAAAGAAAAAACATTCTCTAGAAGAAAGTACTGTAGAATGACCGACAGCTATAGCAGGGGTGTTAGTGAAGACTGACACTCAGCTTTAGAAGCACTATTTCCAGTGAGGTGGAGATTTCTGCGGCAATCCCCACACTGACTTTGAGATCCTGGCTCCTTAGAGAGGAAAAAGTATCTTCACCCTAGCGAAACGTCAGAGGCATGCAGCAGTCAAGCTCTTGCAGAGAGGACAGTCTCTGTCCTCTGCCTCTGAGCCACCTGAAATCCTGCGAATACTCCCCAAAACCTGTTTACCTGCTCAAATGCTTGAGAAAATAAAAGAACAAGAGACTGGGAGCATCCTTAGTTGCATCTTAGGGCATACCCTACTCAGAGACCCCGAGAGCAGCTTGCCTTGTGCAGAGGCAAAATGCCCCTCCTGCCCACGCTGCGGAGTGATTTTCAGCTCGGCTGCCCAGGTGGGTATATGTTACTACTTGCAGATGAAGAACACCATGCTAAAGAGCATTTTAACTGCATATCCAAAACGCTCTACATCTGTTCAGCTCGGATGGGTTCAGTGGTTCAGTTAACGTAAGCTCGGACTAGTCTGAACCTGTTAAGTGCTCAATTAAGCCTGATACAGTGCACCCCTTTCTTTATTTTCTGCATAGCTGGATTCTGTTTTTTCCATGACACAAGCATTTCCCTAGCCTTTTGGAAAAGGCATTTAGCTGAAAAGCACGGAGTAGTAGGAAATTGTTTGCTCTCAGTGTGCTGTGATGGAAATAGTCAACATGATAGATTAGTACTGAGTGCGTGGAAGTTATTTTTCCCAAGATGTCACACTTGTGCTTCAGAAATGAGTGATCTTGAGCATCAAATAAAGTACTGGCAAAACCACCAAAATGTATATAATTTATAGCAAAATAAATACCATAAAGAAATGTGTTATAAGCTCATGCTGAGCCATACAAAGCCCAATAAACATTCACTTGTCACAGTGCAAAGCAATGGTTACAGCATCCAGAGGAAATTATGTCTACACTGCAAGACTGTGTGTCTGAACTTAAACTAGATGAATGGATCAGATCATCATTCGGTGTGAGGCAGAAAATCTACAGTGATTTCAGTTGGGTTTTAGATGATTATTCCTAATGAGCTCTTGTTCCCTGAACTCTGCAGAGATGCTTGGCTTACAAGACCATGGCTTTGAAAATTCATACTCTTCCTTTTAGGCTTCATCAGGAATTCCTTATACAGATTTGCTGTTTGATCCTCCACGGGAGGAAAAAATGTTGAATAACTCCCATCTCATTTGGCTACTACCAACAAATCAACACAGGCACCAACATTAAAGCTCTGCTTAATTCAATTTGGGAACGAAAGAAGAACCTGATCGGGGACGGGGTTGGAGGAGAGAGCAAAAATAAAGCCCACACAGCAGATTGCCTCCAGCATCTCTCACAGGTCCTACAAGCTGCTGTGACACAGACAAACTGCACCTCCCAAAGCAGGGATGACCGGGAGTTTCCCTTGAGGGCTGTAGCTGTAGTTTATGAACGTGCAACTTCATTAGCAGCCAGTGACCCCATTAGACGGGGCTCTTCGTTTCTTGGCTCGGACAAAACTCTCCAGGGACCATCACAGCTGTATGCCACGCACAGCGATCTCATTGCTGGGGTGAGGGAGATGGCTTTCAAAGTCACCTTGAGGAAAGGCTCGGTAATTCAAAGACCATCCTTTGGACTTGCAGAAAACAAAGCATTTTGGTTTGGGTTTCTCCAAATCTGATTGCTGTAAGTTGTAGAGACACCTGTTCTGCAGTATGGAAACTCACCCATCCTCCCAGGTGAGGAGCTGACGCTGAAAATCACACATAGCCTAACAAGCCTTTGTATAATTAGGGGAGAAGTACAAGAATATTTATTTCTAACATGACTTCATACCGTGTTTTTTTAAAGAAAAAAACTGAAAAACAAAAATAGGAAAACTCATAAGCAGCTGATGACCTGCTTCATGTAGATCAGTAACAGAGGAGCGACTGTGCTCTTCACAAAGGACTTTTGATGTAGGCAGCAGGCAAACAGTGATTTAAGACAGGCTGGGCTTGCGGGGTGGTGATGGCAGGGGACATTTGTGGCGGGCCTGAACTCTTTTGCCAATTAGCTCAAACCACGACAGACCTCAGAGTCCTGCTCTCCAGGGACAAAGGTGTCTGGGAAGCCCATGGCAGTGTCTGTGCGATGCTGCCGAGACCCAGAGCTGCCTTCTTGTCCCTTCACAAAACAGAGGTGAGGCAATAACTGGTCCTGCCGGGATGGATGCAGCACACTAATCATAGCAGGCACTAAGACTAGGAGGACGGTAGAGGTTCAAACGTCTACTGAGAAGAAAGGAGCTGTGAAAGCAGTGGGGAAGGAAAGGTCGTGCAGAATTTTTCACTATTCAAATCTGTTAGGTCACACATGCTTTCAAACAGCCCCTAGTGCTTTAAGTTCATTTGTTCAATTAAGCACTGCTAAAGCTTTGACCTATGTTTAAATTTTGGCTGGAGACATAAGCAAGAGCAGTAACATTCAGCGAAAGTCTGCTGTGATAAAAAGACACGGTGAACCCTATTATCTGCACTAGTAGAATTTCAACAATGGGCTCTGGCTGCTGCTGTAAGGTTCTCACATGTATTTTGGAGTGAAAGGGGATATATATGTTGTCATTTGTACATGCCGTATCAACTGCTGTTCCTAATGCATTCGTCTGGCATGATTTTCTGTTCCTTTCCTTAAAATCTCCTTTTATGGCTGCCATGCAGTAGATCTGTTATTTTTAAAGTACTGCATTTTTTTTTCTCTTAATACTCATCTGATTGTTCAAAGCCTGACCATGGATTCTCAAAATATACATCTGCATTTTTCCCCAGCTTCATGCTGAGTTCATTCTAGATTTTTATCAGCAGAAGGACTTCAGCCTGGGAGGTTTCGCGGCTTACACCCCAGTGGCTACAGGTGGGAAGTGTTGATTCATTAGCGAGCAAGTCGGAGGGCTGCAAAACAACCTTCTGCCATGGCACCGAAGCTGAGCAAAAAGCTATCTGATGTACCGGACTTTCCAATGAAAGGCGTTTTTCAAGAAGCATCAGCAGTTTTGAACTGCTGGTATGAGTGAAGGGTAGTTTTGCAAACTGTCCCGAACTCTCCCCTCTTCTCACTTTTGCATTGCTGTTCTAGCCTGGAAACTTCTTTTCGCTGTTGATTTCTTAATGCCAACGCTTCCATTTAAGAGAGCTGCCCTTCAAGGCAGCGTCGTGGCCGATGTGAAGCGGTTTGGCTCCGCTGACTCTTCACTGGACTTGTGCCAGCTCGCACCACCTGAGAGGGAGCCCTCCCTGCATTTTCAGAATCAGATCTGCTGTATTTAGAAGCAAAAATCAATTTTGACAGTTTCTTAATCTTGTTAGCTCTATAAAATCACGCAGCAGGGCAGGGAATGGCAGCTGGCAGGCATCTGTTACAGAACAAATTTTACCAGTGAATGGAACATCTCCTCAACCATCTGTTTGTAATGTGTAGAAAGAGGAATTACCATCGCTGGTGACTTCAGCCTCAGAGATATTTGCTGGAGATCTTATGTGGTCATTCAAAAAGTACCTTAGAGGGCTATGCACCCAGCATACTGGAGATGGGTACTGACCTCATTCAGATAGACACAAAAAAAAAAAAGTTTACAGACTGAAGAATTAGCAGGTGGCTGTGCTTAACGATGACCATATTAGGATCAAGTAGAATACAGCATCAACCAAGGAAATGTATGACAGAAATTTAAACGCGTCAGTATCCCCAAACTTGATGTATTAGCATAACTGACTAGTAACGAAAATTAGCAATAGATAGAATTGACAAAAACATGGGGTTTATAAAAATATATCCACAATTCCACAGGGAAATTCAAAACAAAACAAGCCTAAAACTATTAGTCTAGACAGAAAGATATTTCTACTAAAGAAGGAGATACAGAAGCAGTGATAAAACATATGAGTACAAAACATGGTGGGAAGTCCAGAAAATCTTAAATTTAGTTAGTAAAGGATTTCAAAATCAGAATAGGAGCCTGATGTGAAATGCCTGTTTCCATGGTCTCAACCCAGTGAAAAGAAGATGAGGCTTATCCAGGGGGGAAGCACCACATTTGGGAGCCATGCATGAGACTGTTGGGAACAACACAGTATGATGCAGCACCATGCTGGTGATGGTGCCACTCTCCAGCCCCAACAGCAGTGAAACTCTGGCTCAACTAGTTTGTCTCTGTTCTGAGTTGCTCTCATGTTTCTGGACCCATAGCGAGCCTGGCGCCTGCACATTGCTGCCCCACATGGTAGCAGCCCAGCACGGTTTGGAAAGATCCCACAGCTCGAAGGGACATAGGATAACTCAAGAGAGAATCACAAAAATGATCTGGGGCCAGGAGATCAGCCTACCGCTGTGATCCATCACCCTGCTGTGATCATCTGATCTATATTTCTGGAACCACTTGGTGACACTTCATTTCGGCTTCTCTTTGGGGCCCAAAACACTGCAATACAAAGTTTTTCAGGCTGAGCAAACGAACATGTGGGTGAAACTTATGCACGACACACAGGTAAGTGGGCTGGACGAGTTAATAGCCCCTATGCCCCTAATCTCTGCAAACCTAAGTAAGGAGACTCTTACTCTTTATCACAGATCAGAAACACATTTAACCACCCTCCAGATAGCTCCCTCCCAGCCAGTTTGAGGTGGCGATACAAGTCCTGCTTTTCATATCAAGGCAGAAGGCAGGCAAAGCCACTTTGGGGTCAGTCCAGTGGCAGAGTAACTGCACCTAATGAATGCTGGCTGGAACATATTTAGATACATCTGCAGGTACCGTATCATAAACAGGTAAGTTTTATTTGGCTGTTTTACAAAAACAAAGGCCAGTATTCACAAAGCTCTGTGTGAAGGTATGTGAGAGTTCCAACAAGCTTTGCTGACTTACAGAGCCCTTGCAGTGAAAGGAGACCACAAGCTTCTAAGGAGAAGCGTATGCGTGGCAGGGGAGCTCTTTGGAGAGCAGATGAGGTTGTTTATAATCATCAGAGCTTTGTCATTAGAGCTGAGCCCCTTTTCACCCACAGGGAAAAAAATTAAGGGCAAGAGAGTTTGGCAATTGACCAGCAGGAGTTAGGAGGGACAGTCTGGTGGATGCTGCAGGAGAAAGGGTACTGCTGATGGGCTGCTGAGATTTTGAGGTGGGGGAAATAGTCATAGATTTTAGCATCTGAAGACTGAAAATTTTTGCAATGAACTTGAAGGTTCATCAGCTGTACAGATGGCACTGGTTGCATTGGGCCTGAAGCCAGAAAACCAAAATCCTGTGGCACAGAGGTCTTGAGAAAGTTTTCCTTTAACTAAGGTCATCTTCACATAGCCAAGCAGAGGATGCCAAAGCCACAGGCCTCTTAATTATCCCCTGCCGCTACACATCCCCCTGCCCACCTTGCCCTGGCAGAGGCTTGCTCATGACAGCCCCAAGCCTTGCAAGCATCTTGCCATTAGAGTTGAGTCCAGCCAACCCTGCATATGGCACTGAGGCTTCCCTGCTCAGAGAAGAGAGGGTTTCAAACATTTAAGAAAGGACTTAGTGGAAATCAGAGGGCTGAGCAAAGAGCTAGCCCAGAGAAAATGTGGGAGACAAATGATGTCCTCACCCCAAGGCCAAAGCATGGGGTTAGCTCAGGACTGCAGAATGATGCCTTCATCCTCAGGGAGTTTAGACACTTACATTTGGAAGCAGTTACTTTCCTTCAAAGAAAAAAAATAACCCAGAGGCCTGTACATTCTTCTTTTTTCCAAAATTACTTCTCTGATCTAATCCAGGGGGTCTGGGCTCACCCAACTCTGCAGGGATATGGGATGATCTGGGATCATTCCTCTCCCAGCCCGAAGGGATTGCAGCCCACTATTTCACTCAATTTCAAACCCAACATTGTGGGTTATCCCAAAGTGAAAATGCAGCAAGCCCCTCCAGCTGCAGGGTGTCCACAGCTCACAACTAATTTATTGAGACAGAGGAAGAAACAAACCCTGTGATGGAGCAGCAGATGCCCTCACCCAGGAACAACTGTGAGATCCAGCACGTACGGCACCAAAGAAGGGCTGTGTGCCCAAAAGCGCATCTGTTCCCCAACACCACTACCCACTAAAGTGGGAAGGTTATGAAGATACTACCTCTGCTTACAAGCTCTGCCTCCCTCTAGCATGAGTGTTCACCGGGGTAGGTGGCAAACTGCAGATCCCCACAGTCCCCGCGTGGTACTGAGGCCATAGAAATGCCACCTTATCACCGGGGCAGTTCCTTTAGAGGTGGGTACACTGTGCTTGCCATTCTTTCTTTGAAAGCCAGCAGGAGCATTTAAAGGAAAATAAATCCTTTATCCTTTGGTTTTGCAAGTAGGATTCACCTTGTGTATCTAAAATTTCCTGTAGGACAAACATAAGTCCCGACTCCAAAAGCTGTGAAACCAGAGAGGAATGTAAAGGAACTAAAGGGTATGAAAACCTCTTGTAAAAATTAGTAATTTTCATGTGTCTTTGAGAAAGATCATTTTATGTGTTTGTTTCTTTATGCAATCACAAATATGTTACAAGCCAGTAGATTAAAACAATGGGGTTTACTTCAATTTTTTTTAAACAATTGTTCAGATTTTAGGTCTCATGCTGTATACCTCCTATCACTTCACTTGGCTTAAAACTGGAACTGTTGCTCTTTGACCTAGGACTGATTAGTTTTTCTAGACTCTTGCCCTAGATGTTTGTAATGCAACAACCCAGGTTATCCAATATCTAATTAAACACAGGTGGAGCTTGAATTTCTTCTGAATGGCAGAAACCATTTTGAGCACTCTGAAAGGGAAAAGAGTGCACCGGCAGGGAAGCGAAGATAAGATGGTGGGGAAAGCAGATCGCCTTTCCATTAAGGTCAGTAACGGTGGTTCTAGCCTCTTCCAGAGTGATACCCAGTAGATTTACTTTGTCTATTTACTAGCATATATATTCCTAAATATGAAACTGATCTGTATGTGAGTTTGAGGTTGGTTTTTTTTTGCTAGTATCTGTTGCATTGAGAATTTCTTTCTGGGTGAATGGCTTTACCTGTAACTGGGAAGCATCCCTACAGCCCTAACTGAGAACACATAGCTAGCTAATCCTTACCCACACCTGTTTTTTCTGAACCTTGAATATATTTTGTATTAGGTTACTTCTCCCTGTAAAAAGCATTACATTTCCCACCTTCTCCTGCCTGCAACTTTACCACTGATGACGTAAATTTTTAAGGCTTATAATATAGAAATTACAAAAGCATCGAGTTCTTTTGAGTTCCACTTAAATTTGCAGCTACTTCTAAATAAGCAGAAAGCTGTCTTAACACATATGTCCCAAATTAATAGTTTCATACTCCAGTTCCAAATGTGCCATGAACTCCATCACTGCAACTTTGTCAGAACTCAGAAAGCTGTGCTCTGAAAAAGATCTCAAACTCTGCTCCAGGTTAATAACTCGGGCCTCAGTTCTGCTCCCAGGTCTTGCATTTTTTTAGGTACGTAACAGCCTTAAAGACAATTGAGTAAAGACGTGATGCTTTCCTGCTGCTGGAGCGTCGAGCTGGACACCAAACGGGCGAACCCAGCACCATGTTATGAGCCATCCTCCCTGCTTCCTCACCGAAAAGGTGCCAGGGTGTTGGATTTACACAGAGATTACTGTCACAGGTAAGCACGACAGGCGAACACCCGAATCTATTGGCTGGCAGCGGGTGCCTAACAAGTGCCAAGTCTCTTGAGAGTGCTAGCCCAGTTACAGGTACACACCTGCCCACGCTACGAAACTGACACCCCTTTGTGCCATCTTTACTTGGACTTTCCTCCTCAGCACTCTCCTTTTGAGCGTAAATAAACAGCAAGAGCTGGAAGGGCCTTGGAGCCAGCCAGGTGACGGTATGGCTGGTGGCATGTCCTTAGCCAGCTGACAACTGCAAAGGGGATGTGTGAGATGAGCTCAGGGATGGAGCCCACCACCTTGTTGCCAAGTGTCTCCAGCACAGCTGGTTTCAGGAGACTGCCCAGCCAATGCCTTGGAGAGGGGGAGGCCAGCGTTGACATCGGCCTTCTTACGGTAGCAGGACGCTGGTGTCTGAGCCTCTATATGACCCTCGTAATTTGCTATTGTGTTGGGAACATGGAAAACACTGGCCTGAGAGGCTGTACTTCTACAGGGAGGGAGTCGTTCAACACCCATGGGTGTGCGTATGAGCATCCAGCACGGACACAAAGCTTGCCCACATTGCCCTGCCAGTGGCCTCAAGCCATGAAGCTCCTAGAAAAAAAAAATATGTCACCACAGCTCCAGCTGTCAGCCCGTTGGGACAGAGCCCTGCTCTGAGGGCTGGCCACAGCACTGGGTTGCCTTCCCGGCTCCGAGGACACCGGTGGTACTGCCGCCTCCCGGAGCGCAGAGGCGAGGGAGTACCCCTTCTGCAGCCGGGGACAAGGTCACTGTCGCTGCAGAGGTTTTTCCTTCCACGCTCTCCTCCATCCGCAGGAAGCCTCTCCGATGTGACGGGGCGATGCGGCGCGGCGCCAGCCTGCGCCTCCCCCGCTTCTGAGAACCCCAGCTCTCACCACTACCGGCCTTCCGCGAGGCCGGGCGCTGCAGCCGGCACGGCACGGCACAGCACCCGCCTGCTCTTTTCACTGGAATCCCCGGCTTTTGGCTATTTACATCCTTTTCTTAGAGAGAGACAGGAAGCCGAATGAATCAGAGCCATCTATGGTTACCTCCGCCCCGGCCCTTACCGGGCTCCCAGCCTTGATGGAGATACCTACAGCTGGGCTCTCTCTCTGCCTGCCACTGAGAAAGGGACCAGAAGTGCCCCAGCCTGCTCCAGCCCTCCTGGGGTGGTGGGTAAGGACCAGGAATCTTGGTCACCCTAGGGAGCAGGGACACCTTCCCCCCCGCCCCAGGCCCCCCAGCCTTGCCAGCTGCCAATGCCCTCGCCGTGTGTTTCCCATGGGAGGCAAAAGCGGTGCTGTCCTGGCAGAGGCACCTGTGTAAAGCAGGGAGAGGACAGGTCCTTGGACAAGCCTGTGGCACCCCCACTGCTCCGGCCCAAGCCCTAATCCCGGGCGTTCAGGGGTGTACGCCGGAGAGAGGGAGGGAGGATGCAGGCAAAGCGCTTCACGGTAAGAGAGCTGGTTCCACGGAAAACTAAAAAGCAAGTCGTTCCTCTGAACGAGCACAGGGTGTACGAAAACACCCCACCAGAGGAAGCGTATCCTTTGCTCTTCTCTCGCAATGCCTGGCTGACACACAGGGTTAAACGCCAGCCGAGCTCTGCCGCGCATCTTCTGCGGAAAGGTTTTCTTCCCTCTGAAACCTTGAAGAACAGGTGAAGAGCAAGACAGCAGCTGAAACTGACGCTTCCCCAGCAAGGAAGCAAACCCTCTGAGCTTCTTTTGTGCGAGCGAACCGGAGTTACAATCTCTTCAGCCCATCAGATGTAGGAGGCTGCCTCTGAACTCAAGCGATGCATCCGTGGCGTTCACCACTGCCCTGTTTTAAAGGACACCTCTGGCTTCAGGGAATTGTTTTGGCTGCCAGGAAACAACAGCAAGGAGAAAACGAACATGGTATTTGGGCCGCCTTTGTCTGATCCTCCTGTCTTAGGCCTTATTAGCTGAGGGTTGGAGCTCAACGCCTGCCGCCCCGAGCCCAGCTGCTGGGACCCACCAGGGCTGCTGGGACCTCACGGAGCTGCTGGGACCCCCAGCCCTGAGCCAGGTTTCCCACCGGCTCACAGAGAGGGCTCCCTGCTGCTCCAAACTGTGCAACGTGCATGGAGTTTGGGGCACTAAATCAGGGTCGGGCATCTTGCCGGGCAGCTTGAGGGCCAGACCTCGGCAGCGCCGTGCCCAAGGCTGCACCACACGAGGCAAATCAAGGGGGCTTGCCGTGGGTCCCACAGGGAAAAGTCGGAAGCCCGCGAATGACACTTGCATTCTCAAATATCTCCTAGAGAGGCCTACCCAACGCCTAACAGGCAGCAGCAGCAGCACTTGGCTGAGCAGGGACGCGACGTTGGGAAGCTCCCCTGGCACCCCGGGAAGCGCTGTGTCCCCGCTCGCCCGGCCGGACACGGCTCCCAGACTTTGTGCTGGCTCCTGCTGCAGGCCCCGGCTCCTCCACGGGAAACCAGAAGCGCTCAGGACTTCTGAGGTCCAGGTCCTTTTTGCCAACATAAAATATTTACCGGCGCGCCCGGGAGGGCCAGAACAACGCACCCTTTGTGCCTCGGTTGAATCTGCAAAACAAAGCGCGCGTCTTCTCCTTTCCTCTTCTTTCCATTAAAGGAAAAAAATATCCCTAAGTTGTAACTGACAGAACATCCAAAAAAACCCTCTCCAATCAAAAGAACCCTAAATTTGCAAAGACAAGTACCCAAAAGGTCAGAGATGCCAGAAGTGAGACTTCCCACTCAACACCAGAAGCAGCAGGCAATTGCTATAAAGGACACACGTCCTGCCCCTCTCGCAGGGAGGGAGGGCTGCATTCTCTGGCCACGTCGCACTGCCATAAACTACCTGGAGAGAACAAATGGAAATATTTTCTTCAGCGGCAGGGGAGCGACAGGGAGAGGCGAAGCCAAGGAGCTCTGAGCCAGGGAGCTGTAGCCTGGTCGCAGTCCCTCCCGCACCCAAGCTCTGTCCCAGCACGGGACCCAGGGGAGAAAGAACAAAGCTCCAAGTCCGATTCAGTATCACTTTGTTCCAGTTTTACACCAGTTCAACTCCCATTATTTAGAGCTAAGGGCTTGCTCGTTTTCAAAAGTCAGATTTTTTTTTTCTTTTTTTAAGGAAGGGAAAGAGAAGAGAAAAAAGGACTGTCTACCAACAATCCATTACATGGAGGCATTTCACAGGAGCCGCATTGCGTAAAAACCCAGCAACAAAGCAATGGTTTTGGTCTTTCCTGAACAGATACGGCAGAAGATGCTTCTTATCAGCATCACAAACGTCAAGCTATATTTTCTGGAACTTGCACTCGGATATATTTCTGCATTGTGAATGTAGTCGTAACAGCTTGGGTAGTCAATTACTCGGCCCCTGTACTAATTCTGAAACTAAATATCTGTGCTTACAAACAAACCAAAACATTCTGGCAGCCCAAACTCACACAGCTATACAGAGCGCACAGCCTTTATTTTCTTAATCTAGCCTGCCTCTCAATAACCAACTACTTCATTAAACAGGTACCTACTTTGGAAATTCAGGCAAACTCTAGGATCTACTCCTGTGCTAAAGGGAAGGGTTTGTTTCAAAGTTTCATTTGCTCCGTGGTTTCAGTCGTTCGGTTTATCAGAGGGTGTGATTTATTAGAAAAACACAAACGGCGAATAGAAATTAAAAATCCCATGACCTTTCACTGCAAGGAACAGCAGTTTCACAATGCATTCCTGATTAGAAAAGAACATCAAATGACCCACATGCTGGTAGCTGAGCAACTGCAAGGCTGACTCTTTGCAATCTACAAAATCACAGGACTTTTTTATTTTTTCTTTAAAAAACATAAACACTCAGTGTTCGTGTTCCCAAGTGGAAAAAGTGCCCGAGGACCTTATTTACAGACTTGGAAGGACAGGCTAATCCCTTGTCCTTGTAGCCAGTTTTAGGAACTTTCAGGTTTTTCTTGGCAAATACTCAATTGCAACATTGATGTCTTGCTCAGGGTAGCTTTAGTCAACACGATTTCTGTTAAACTCACCTGCAGAGTGAATCGGGCAATTGTTTGGCCTTATTACTACCAGTTATTTTAAAGAGTAATCCTTACAGTTAACGAAATGACAGCGGAGGCCTTGGCTTAGATATGCACCAGGAAGAGAGCATTTTCTTAGAAAAGCATAGTTCTCAGTAAATGATAAACCACAGAGCTACTGCTGTGCACATTAAACCACAAAGCTATATTTATATAGAATTAAGGGTCTTAAATCCCACCTCTACCCCCACCCCCCAGCTTCTGCCATCCAAAAGCAAGGATTTTCAGACGCACATCTAGCACTTTGACTCCTAACAGAATCTCTTGACCCACCCTGTTAGGCATCCACGTTACAGCCATGGGGAATACAAAACCTTTTTCCATATGACTGTTTAATTTAAGGCATCTGAAATGTCTCCACCACTTATTATTATTGATCTTCGGGGTTGCAGTGGTGCCAAGAGGCCCTACCGTGCCAGCTTCATAGCAAAGCAGGAGTCCCTCCCTCACGGAGCTACAGTCCAAAGAGGCCACAGAGAGACACCAGGAGTCAGAGGAAGCAAGTGCTCTGATCCCAAACACGTACAGGAGGAAATAAATCAGTCTCCAAAACAAGCAAGCATCCCAATTCAGAAAAACACTTTTAAAAATGCCCATGCTTAACCCTTCGCAGAGACCTGTGGGGCTAGCAAACTTCACAAGCTCCTACTCACCTGGGCTACCTGCTGTGGCCGAGCTTCAGCCAGGGCTGCTATCAGCACAGCCAGGTTGGCAGGGTCACCTCAGGTTCACTTGATTTTTCCAGCAGAGGTACACGAACAGCCTTTACAGCATGCTGGTGTCCAAAGGTGGGTCCACGTGAGCTGCACGGTTACAACCCAAATCTGAGCTTCAGAGACACAGACCGTCCTCAGGAGAAGGAGGCTTGTGGGGCACATCCTGCACTACTCCAGGCTCACGCGTGTCTGTCCCCTTCCCAAGGAAGCCAGGGGGAGGAGGAAAAGGGCACACAGGTCTTGTTCCAGCATAGCCTTCAGCCATTGCTGAAGCATCTGCTTGAAGATGGGAGTCAGAAGATAGAGAGACTCACCAGAGGCTCTTGTTAGCATATTATAGCATTTTAAGAGCAACGCAGAGCTTTCTAGGTGACTTGAAAGCCTTCTATTCAGTTTAGGTCATGTCGGAAAGGTAGCTGAGGGGAAAGAGCACCTTTCAAGTAAGCATTTATTAGCAGGGTTTCTCAGGAGTCCAGGGGCTGTATTACCATGAACAAACCCCACTCTCAATCCAAGCTTGCAAGGACTTCATTCTCCAGCTGACAACGGGAAGCCTAACAAGCCCTATTGGGCAGAAGAGGCTCCAGGTGACCAAAGTCAGTTCCTGGCCTTCATTGTTAGATATCAGGATTCAGCAATAAATGCAGCAGAACTGAAAGCTGTTTCAATACTTCAACAATAAAAACCAAGATGCTCTTTCCAGGGTAAGGTGGCCATTGCTTGTACCAAAGCCTCAGAGTGATTGCTGACATACTCCCTGAATGTGTTTGCAATTTTGGGCAGTATTTGCTGTGAATTGCCAACTGCCTGCATCACACTGGTACAGAGTAATGCAGGACAGCCCGATATGAGCGGAGCAGGGTCTGTGAAAAGCAGTAAGTAAATAGAAAAAGCAGTTTCCCAACTCCCTGAGCTAACAGAGCTGTGATCACAGAGGACAGAAATTAAAAGGTGGTTACAGGCAGGACAGGGGCCATGTAAAAGCAGGACGTGCCAGCTCAGCCTGGCAGTGCCTGCCCATGGGCAGAGCTGGCTCAAGGCACAACCCTGAAGAGCTCTGCTGTAGTTTGGGCCATAATCTAAATACCCTCTGGGCACCATTGGACCGAGTAGTTACTACCCTCATTGGCATGAGCTGGGTAAAGATTTCATGCACCCCTCCCTGATCCCGTAAGGCTGACAGCTCTGGGAGGAAAGTGGAAGGACTCCAGCAATGCCTAGGAAAAACCAAAACCATTGGGTGACTCACTTTTCCATATCAAATATGATTATTTTGTATCTGTAAAGATATTTAACCCCACAGAGACTCCTACATCAAGTTCACTTACTTCACAAAGCAAATAACAATTTCCCTCTTCATAAACCAGCTGATTTGGTGGGGCACCAAATCAAGGAGAGTCAAAACACATGGGGCTGGGCTGAAGGTACAACTGGTTGTTTGACCAAGGTTGACCAAGCCAAAACACTGAGTACTGCAACTTTCCGGCCGCTGAGGAAAGAGGCAAACATAAGTTAAAAGTAGTCAAATGACCCAGTGTGGAAATACAAATGTAATTCTGGTAGCAATGAATTCTGTATTAACAACGTATTCACTGGCGGGAGGAGAGGAACTTTTCTGTCACATCTTGAAGGCAAGCGGGAAAGCAGCATTATGCTGGAAATACAAATACCGCCTCAGTAACCCTTGCTATATCTAAAAGGGTTTCTGTTTGGGGATAATTAACTTTCTTTCCCTCCAGGCACTGCCTTATGTAAGAGCTTTGAAAACAAGGAAAACAATGACTGAAATAGTCATTGTGTTCCGTCAGCTCACGTGCCCGACAACCTCCTAATGGGAAACACTTTGGACAAGTTTTATATCCTGATGCACACATGCAGCTCCCACTGAAGTCAATGAGAGCCCCATTTATGCTTTTCCAAGCAGAATTTCACCCATAGCATTTAACTACAATGAGCATGAAACAAATCGGACTTTTTTAGATATTGGGTGACTGGAAAAATGCCCTAAGTATTTTTAGACGGCAACCTGGAGGACACTCCAGATCCCTGGGTTTACCATGGCTCAGCTCTAATTTATGAAGCAAGAGTCTGGCAAGAAGAACAAAAGCACGTGGATGCAGCTATTGCACATCTCATGATCGGTTCTTAAATGGAAAAATGGATGAGATACCTGAGCTTGGAATAAAACTGTTCCAGTCAAGGGAATACACAAACTGAGTGGGTCTTGAAATGATTCAAGGCAGTAAGATAACACAAAGGTACCACTCTAACTCTACATCACTATGTATTACACAATTATTATTGTAAGAAGGAAAATACTCTTTTTTGTTGGTTTTTTGGTGAGTTTACTAAGCAAGGGAATCCTTGTTTCATTGATTCAAACAAATTAGAAGGGAAAAACCCCACTGAACAGACCAGCAATTACAAGTTGGGGAGAGAATGAACAAAATCTGCCATTCATGGACCCAAAATTGTGTGTTGGATAGAGTACGGAACGGGAGCAGTCTCAGATGAGGGACCAACCAGTTCGTGCTTGCCACTCAGATTATCCAGCACCTAAAATGAAAAGTTTAATTGCTGCATAAAATTAAGGAGAGGGTTCCAGTTTATGTCTCTAGACTAGCTGATGATATACTCTTGGCATTTCTATAACCTTAGAAACTTGTAGATATAAATTTAAAAGAGTGGCTTAGATCTATGGAAACTTTAAAATGTAAGTGCCTAGGGAAGTGAGGAATCCCTTTTTAAAAGGAAAGGGATTAGGCAGAAGAAATGCGAAGAAGTGTAAAAGGGAAAATATCAATGGAAGTGTAGCGAAAGCCTTCCTGATGAGATCAGTTTAGCTACAGAAGAAGTGAAAACACAATCACTGGGTGCACATAAAATTTTACTAGACTCTCATAGATGTATCCTCGCTCGCAAACTTTTCTGCTTAGGGCTTTCTTTGTAACACATGGGTAGGCATGAGGGAGCAAAGAACTGCTTCCCAAACACTTCTACTACCAAAAAAGTTAAGGCATAAGACAGCAGAAAACCTTTTCCTGAAAGAGGCGAATTTAACAAAATCTGGAACACCACATGCCTTTTCAGCAAATCGTACTGGTTTTACACTGAGTGGAGGAGATAATTTTACCCCTTTGTTCAGGTACTAACAGATGGGAGGGCTGGGAGGAGAAAAGCTGCCCAGCCGTCTCCGGAAATTTTAGTGGCATCAACAAATGTTTGGTTTGATTCCCCTCAATATCCCTGGCTCCAAATAATCCTTCCTTTACCATGCTGCTGGAGGCTCGAAGAAAATCACATCTCCTTGCAACTGTGGCAATCGAAAGGACCTTATTTGGATTCCTCCCCCCAGCTCCACTTTGCACTGAGAATACATGGCTTCAAGAGCGTTCACGAAGGGATTTTTTTCCTCCTCTGGCTTAAACAGTGAATGGCAGAGCTCCGAGTCTGAATAAACAGTGTGGGTGGTGACTGCTCTGTGAGGCCCATGTAAAGGATGCAATCATTTTCTGACTCTGTTCAGCATTAAATCATGTGAAACTAGCTTGATTACCACACATAACATTGACTCTGTTACAGACTATAACGTACCGTGTATCCTCCCCTAACTTTGCAGGGGAAAAAAAATAACAATTAATTCTCCTAGCTTCAAGTGTTTAATTGTGTATAAAGTTCATTGACCTCACTAGTTGCTGTCAGATGATCTTGCTAAGGCCTGTGAAAAACATCCCAGGAATGCAGTGATGTGGGCAGAAACAAAGTGAGTTCATGCCACAAAATGCTTTAAATGGAACAAAATCAGCAACCATCCGGAGAGCCTGCACTGAAAACAGAACTTCGGAATAATCGCGGGTTTAACCTCACCTAAGCACGGCTAGTCCTTGAAAAGGGGCTATTATAAATCATAGCCTTTAAAAAAATAAATCCTTTAGGGATCCTGCATGTGACTACATGAAGTAACTTTGTTTACTGGGAAATCTCTGCAGCTGACTGGGAGTCAATGTTTTGGAATGACTGGAGAAACTGGGACACATAGGAGATAAGCTGGGAAGAGGGGAACCTGTTTTTGTGCCCTGTCCAGTTCCCATTAAGGGTGACCTGAGATAAGTCGCTTTGCACTGTGCAAGTCAATTTCTTCCTCCATAAAAATGGAAATAGGACTGCTTATCTACATGCAGCCACACCTGCTTTTTTCTAGGCTTTTTTCTAGGCAGGGGAGCCACTGTTAACGGGAGGAATTAACACATATTTGACACATACATGAATACTGTAATGCTGTATCGTTTTTACCATCTTTTTGAAATGCAGCTTCTGAGCTGTGTTATAGGACACTTTTCCCTGAATGATCCCAAAGAAATGTGTTGCACTGCTCATTTCATATGCTGTTACCAAATGAATAAAATCAGCATGAATTCTGCTGGTAGTGCCCATTAAAATATAAACTGCTCCTCTTACTTACTTTTCACAATTGACATTGTCATTGATGATTAGACGGCAGCTTTCATTAAGCTTTAAATCTTAGCACAAGTTGAAAGCACATCTACCAAATCTGTCAGACTGAGGCCTTTGGGACAGGGACCTACCGGGACAGACAGCATCTTGACCATCCCCACTCTGGCTTCAGGGGAATGCAGTCAGATGAGCCCTGTACCTCGCCAGGGCTGGAAGTGGTGCTCCAGAGCTCACCCTGCTTCCAGTGTTATCGTGGGTGCCTCCGGCAGAGCCTGACCATGTCCATGAAGTGCGATCAGGCAAGCATCACCACAGGGCTCTTCTTCATGCACATTTATTTCCCATCCTCTCCTGTACTACTCCCGCTGCTCCTTCCCTGCTCCTCTCCAAAGGCTGGTGTAGATGAGGAGAGAACATACGGCTCCTAGACAGCAACAAGGCGATTGAAAAGCTGGTCTGAAGTGATGACCTAGGACATGGGCTTTTATCCCGTCCAGTATGTTGCCTGACAGCAGCTCTCAGTTTGCTGGAGAGCACCATTATCCCAATCCTTTCCAATATATTTCTGATATTTTGCATTTCTTATGGTGGCTACAGCAGATAAGCTCCTGAACAAATAATTCTGGTGAGACCATTTTCCATTTGGTTATTTGGTTCATTTTGGTGATCATAACAGGCTTGGATTATAACTTCTACCATCTGGAATTTAATCTTCTTCACAGACAGATAAAACCAGATAATAGCCATATTAAATTGTGGATTATGATTTCTCTTGGTATTAAGTTCTAAAATCTTACCCCAGAAGGGTACAGGATTAAGGCAACCTATACTATTAAATGCATTGAAAAAGATGTAGTTCATAATTTCTCATATCTATTTTATCTACTCATTATCAATGATAATAGTGGCCTTAATCTTTTAAGAAAATGCTCCAATCAAGCTCTGTAACCAAAACAAAGTGTATGTGGGAGAAGGGGGTTTAATGAATTTTTGCTTTCCATTGCCCATTTGCAAGTGTCTGGGTGAGGTGGGAAAGGAGGAGGGAAAAACAGAAAGTGTGATGCAACTTCATGTTTATGGGAAAAATACTTGGAGGACAAGATATCTATGAAATCAATGGGTTCCAGGCCTCAGCCAGCATTTCATGCTTTTCACAGATGGTGACATATTGGAATGTTTTCCCAAACAGCAAGAAGCCAAAATGGGGTTTCTGCAGCTGCAAATAGGTAAGAAAACTCTAACCCCATTGCTCAAAAAGCTACAAAATATCAAGTAATTTTAAGGTGCTTTTGAAAGAAAACCGTAATACACAAACCACATCCTTCTGGATTCTATTTTTGCTAATAATAGAGCAAAATACCTAAGCAGAAATAATAAGAAATAGGCTTCTGAGCAACACCCACATGTTTAAAGGTACCACAAAGACTTGGGTTCAGCTCAATCATTTCCAAAGTTCAAGATAAATAATCTGCAACATAGGACTTAATGTTACGTGCAGCCCTGTTTTATCACCCAGAAAACTACCCTCCACCAGAATAAACTGTGAGAGAATTCATGGGGTTTGCAGCTTATCAAAATCAAAAATGGAGAAGACATTAAACTTGCCTTAGGGGAAATACACATATATATTACATGCTACACAACACCTGGGCATTAATATTTCCTCTTACATGAAAATGCCATTCTCTTTTGTTAGCACCTGAAAAATATAACACTAGTAATCCAAGAACAGCTGGTGAAAACCAAATAAACTGACGAAACTGCATATCGATCAGAAATTCTTGCCACATCACTCCCTTTCTTCAATTTTATTTCAGGAAACCTAATGCATCCTGGAAGCAGGAGTTTTATCTGAAAAAATCATGTACTTCAGTCCCGTTTGATACTAAATAGCACCATGAATCCTATCCTCCCACCTCCTGCCTGCTGTTTAAATCCAAAATGATTTTAGCAGCCCACTAGCTAAAATTTCCTCAGACTAGCAACCCCTGCTTTGTACCATCTGAGCGCTGCGTTTCTGGACTGTACGAAGAAGAGGGTTGCTATGTCTAATAGCTCCTGACACAACGGACAGCAAAAGCACGTTGAAATTTGAATTAAGATGACAAGTATTATCTATATATATATGAATAAAGACTTTTATTTATATAAGGTTAGTATCCTCAGATAGTATAGGGCTAGAACATTGTTTGGATACTGTTGCAACAGTATAATCCCAGCGTTCCCGTGGGATACGGCGTGTGTTTCTGTCCCTGGTGATTTATGAGCTACTGGACCTTAAAACTCTTGCTGCTTCTTTCCTCTAGCAACGTTTTGCTGGCACGGTTCCAGCTCTGAATGTAGCCAGTCCACAGCCTTTGACTATTAAAAAGATTCGGTGCCTGTTCACGGGGAGGTGAGGGGCTGTGCAACCTGCCCCGCAAGGACAACCCTTGGACTTGCAAGGTCCCATACAACCCCGCCAGGCTCAGCAGCCCCGTCCTCGTTTACACCCCTTCAGTATCTTATCTGGGTCCAAACATCAACACCGTTAAAGAAACACCAAAAATTTTAAAGCAAACAAACAAATGGACCCTGCATTCCCATCAAGATAAAAATGGGAAATAAATGAACGTACAATGAAGGGAGATAACTGTTGTCACTTCAGGGAGTGAGGATTAAAGGACTCCAGCCTCATCAGATAAGACTCTGGCTTTTCTTGTCTAGCACTCTTGTTTTAATCCATTTTCCAGTTCTATATAAAATGAATTATAGCTAGATCTGTATAGCATTTAAGGACATAAATCTATCCCACAGTGTATTTGAATTTAAAATATACACAGCCTAATATCCTTCATGCCTGAAAAAAAATGGAAGGGAAATCTCAGGGGAACAGAGCAATTACCTATTTCAGTCAACGTGTGAAGATTAGTCAAATAAATGGGCTAACAGGCCCACCAGCTGGAAAAATTAAACTGAAAGCCTGCTTCTGAATATATGCATTATATCACCCTTAGCCAGAATGGCTTTAATTATTCTTAAATATAGCAGTGGAATGAGAAATAGGAAAATCTTACAGCTCTTTTCTCCTACAATGGAGAAAGAGATGAAAAATGCCATCATTATAATTTTTATTGCCTTTAGAAAGTTAGATAGTCTTCCGGGTCACGGTAATCCTTCTTGGCTTTTTATATCATCTATTTAGCCCAAGGATCTAAAGAATTTTATTTTTTTTTAACTGCCTGTGAATTCTGTCACTCATCTGTCATCTGCTGGGCACGGAAATCGCGTTGGGCCCATTTTGCAGGCGGGGATAAACAGGGCCACATCGGTGACAAAGCACAACTGCTGGCTGAGCCCTCGCTGCCCGTTCCCTGCTCGCACCCTCAGGCCACTCAGAGAAGTCAAGAAACATCGGGTGGGATGCATTTTACCTAGCTTGAATTGCCTTAAAACTGCAAGCCTAGACCAAGCTAATCATGCAGATTTTTTTTTCCCTGGATGAATCATCCTGCTTTGCCCTACCTATTTTAGGACACGATGAATCACCTTCTGAAAGCATCTGTCTGCTGGCTGCCTAAGTTTTAGATACCTAGATACCTCACATCCATCCTCTGCAGAAAAGCACAATCATCTTTAACTACTAAATAGTTAATAAACTCTATAACAAATCTAAGGCTATTTGTGTGTTTTATCTAGTATTCTTTGCTGGTAATTTCACAAATACTAATTTCTTAATTTTCATAATCTCAACAATTTCTCCTGACAGAAAACAAAGAGCCACTGTGTTTCAACTGAAAACGCTTGAAGAAACTATTACCTCCTCAGGCACACTACACAATTGAAATAAAGTCTCTCAGCTGAGACTGTGAGGAAGAGAATACAAACACGTAATTGAACTTTGCAGCAAACATGCCTTTTTCTGCAGTTCTAGCTTTTTATGTGTTTTAGGAGGGGCTGAATTTACATCTGTATTTTCTCTTCCGTCGTCCACCAGATGGGTTCCTGCTTGAATATGTGCCGTCATGAGAACCATTTTTGCCTGAAAGAACAGAGAGCTCCTGGGTCAATCCCACTTTGATGCTACAGCTGGACACAGATCTCTGCTGCCCTTATAAACCTCTGCCTGCTGCTCGCTCTGCTTTTGGTGTCCAGCCCCAAAGAAGATGGTGGAGCTCAGTACAGATCTAGATGTAGAAATTAATTGCTTTAGGATGACAGAGATGACAGAGAGTTTCCCCTTTCGGGAAAACTCCCTTGTGAATTCCCACATGAGAGCCAAACCCCTTCCAAGCCTTTAGCTTAAAAATAACACGTTGGGTTTCGGAAAAAATGTAATTCTGAGGGGTTTGTGTAGCCTCTGTTTTTGACCCTTTAAGGTTGCGCTGGTGTTGAGTTTTCAGAGGACTTCTCCACAACCAAGAAACTTCTCTGCAACCAGCTCCAGAAGAAAAGGCCTTAAGACCATCCGTCAGGGAGAGACTCAGCCTGGTAAGACTTGGCAATGCCATCAATGTACGTGACAGCCTGAAAGGCCTCCAAAACCCAAGAGGCCCATCTGAGCAGAACTACAGTGAGACAAAAAGCATCTCCTCTCTCAGAGTGACAAGTGCCTTAGAGATACCAAAAGGCACTTCGAACAGTAAGTCAACTGCCTCAAATTCAAACTGATGAGTCTCTATTTCATGACTGATTTCACTCTTATGGGTAATCCCCAGGGTAAAAATGTCTCCATTTTTTTCATGGTTTCATGCCAAACTGCTACCAACAGGTTTTAGGGAGGTTCTGCATAGCTTGGGGATTTTTCTTCAAGTGTTTTAAAGACTACAAGATGAAAAACATGGTAACTGAAACTGAAAGCCTGGGCATTCTGCACCATATGTTACTGCTTTGCCATAGAAAATTTCAGGGTGTTAGGGTTAGTGACTGGGAAACGATGGCCTCCTGCCCATGATGTTGCATGTATTTAGCACGCTCCCACGACTGCATCATTTGGTCTTTGGTTTCATAGGCAGAAGGAACAGAGGTGGGATTTTTTCCTTAAATCTGTTTCCCCACAAAATACCTTTTAAAACCTTGCAGTAAAAAATGATTTTAGTGGATGCATAGAGACCACAGAACAACTTCTCCCCTAGTCCCAAAGTGCAGTTTCCCTGCTTTTAGCAGTCAGCTCTCACATTGTTCAGTTGCAAAGCAAAGCTTCTGAATGTGACCTGATGTGATGCTATATTCTCAGGCCAACCAGCACACCAGCAGAAAAAGATCAAAGCTTTGGAAACTGTTCTCATTGAGCTATACGGACAATGTAAATGATAACAGCAGCAAATTATTGCATTGTTGATAATATTAATGGAACAACTCCCTCCCCAGGTGTAAGGGAAGAGCCAGTGTTTATGTATGAACCTGAATATAGCTGTACTTCTTTCCACCAACCTCTAACCTTATAGTGTCGTCTCTATATAAATAGCTGACAAAAATACAGAGGCTCTTGAATCTTCCTCTACTTAAGCACTGAAATCTAGGAAAGAGATTATATTACATTTTACCTTATGATGAGCTAATTCCTTCTCAGCATGTCCGTTCCCATGCCAGGTTTGCAAACTATGCCACAACAGTTAGAAAAACTGGCAGTAACTTAAGTTACTGCGAAGGGAGTTATTTATCTAGAAAAACAGCAAGGAGAGGGTTATAGGCTCCAAAATATTGTATTGCAAGTTCTCCTAAGATATATATGTAAGTAAAAAGTAAATAAAGAGTGGTAAAACTGAAGGCACTTTCCCTATTCTGGGTGACAAGATTATTTGGGATTAACTTCTGTATTGGATGGATGACTCTGAGTACATTGTGGGTAAGAAGGAAATAATACACATTTTTGTGGCTACAAACACTAAACCAAAAAACTAAACTGTCTGTCTTTATATTGCTCAAACACAGAGTTGTGGAAACACTGCTAAAGTTTTGTTGGTACAGACCATGGTACTAATCTTGTCTCTTTCTGTTTCTTTATCTCATGCTTTATCTTCCCCTTGCTTTCTCCTTTTTCCCCTTTCTCCTTTTCTCCTCCTTTTTCTCTCTCCCTCAGCGTTCAGTTTTCTTCCTGTCTCAGGTACAGCAAGGTGGGTTAGTAAGGAAATCCTGATGCAATGATGATGCTTTCCTGTCACCCTTCATTACTCCCTAGGGCTATAAAACCATAATGAATGATATCATTATTACTAAATAATTTCTGCACAGATTAGATTTCAATAGACTAATCTCTTTTTGTTTCATTTAAAAAAAAAAAAACAAAAACAACACTTCCTTTTTTTCAGTACAGCACACAGAGGGCACAAGAACATCTACAGCCAATCTCTGGACATCCTCTTTTTCCTTCCTGCCCTGCTCAGGCTGCAGCAGTGGCACCCCATGAGGCCACTCAGTGGTGTAAGGTGCCCACGGGGTACACCAGTGGGGTGGCCCACTCTCCTGTGCCCCTTCAGCACTGTCCCCTCTGGTGGAACACTGGCGGCTGCTTCCTGAAAGTCCTTGAGATGATGGAGTGCACCCCTCTGCCTCCCTGCAGCCATGAGGGGACTGGAAATCACGGTGTTGCTGCCAGCAATGCGCTGCTGAACTCGACAGGAAGGCAGTGATGTCCCCACCACGAGATGTAGACGGAGATGGGGTACCACAGTTCCCTGGGGTATTTGGCAATAACCCAGACCTAAATAACCCAGACCTTAGGGGGAGCCGTGCGTGGAGAGGATTTTGAAACTCAGTGCTAGGCTTGAAAAAGCAGGTCCTAATCTCTTGTCTCCGTTTGCCCCCTGTGTAAAGCCGTAGCCACACTAGGGTCGGCAAGATAAAAGAAGAGAGACGTACGTACTGCATCTACTGCTTCCCCCTTGGCACTCTCCTGTCGCTTCCATACTCATTTCCATCTGTGCAAAGTGCATGTAAAACAACTTAACCCCTTGCCAGCCAGGCACTGAACGGCGGGATTTCAATTGTTCCCGGTTCCTGGGCCTCCTTAGGTACATAAAAGCCGTGGCAGCGCTTCAGGAGGCGGCTGAATCGCAGCCTTTGTGTGCCAGGCACGGGGGAAAGGGAGCCTGGCTGCGGGCATCTGCCAGCCCCCGCCGGGTAAGGGCTGGCATTGTCTGCCTAACAAAGCGTCGACATCTCTACCACGCACAGTCAGTAAATTTTCAATGGCATAACCGGGCTGTACGTAGTAAAGTAAAGGAGTCCAAGTTTCCCCAAAGCAGGAAAGTCTACCATAAAAACACGCAACAGAAAGACCTGGATTTCCTAACCTGGGAAAAAAGGGCAAAACTTTCCGAGCATCCTTGAATGGCGACCTTCAGAGCGTCCTCAGCTGCAGCAGCCAGCACCAAAGGGAAGGCACCACAGTGGGTGCGAAGGATGCTCAGGGCTGCGGGACATCACCCAGGGGTGCTCAAGGAGGACGGGCGGGCGGGCGGACGGTTTTGAACACAGCAGCTCTATGCAAAATAGTCTCAGCTCTGTCTTGTTTCCACCGGCCAGACGTATCTCCCTGTCGCAGAGTACTGAGCAGCACCGAGCATACACAACATGGCAAAACAGAAGCAGAGGAGCCTTAGAACGCAGCAGCAAATCCCAGTACACGTCTTCCAAAGAAAAGAAGACAATAACTTGCATTTCTGCTATATGAAAAGGTCTTTCAGCAAAGTTTTTCCAGCCACATTGAGATACATATAGCTACATGTTTACAGCTGGGACACCAGGGAGATAATCTATGTGCATATACTTCCAAAGTACATTTGGACGAGAACTGGAATTTTCCTCTGCAAGTAGCATAACAACTAAATATTTAAATGCTTAGAAGGCCAAACAATTGCAAACAAATCAGTAACAACCATATTTCTCTCAGTTCCTGATATCACCCACTAAGGACAGCTGTGTAACAGGCCCTGAGCAAGTCAAAAATTATTCCTTCAAACTGAACATAACAACAATAACAACTAATAAACAGCTACATGGGGTGGAAATACGTACACCTCCTTCAGAAAATCTCCAAAAAGGCAAGACCAGTGCTTTAGAGAGCTCACCATGTTTCCACGTACCAGCCACCAAACACCGCTCTGATAAATTGTTATGCAAACTGATGCTTGATGGAGTTTGGGCTAATTACATAGTCTTATGTCAGAGACAGACTCAGAGAGGAGCCTTATAGGGGTACCCACCACCTCAGCAAACGCACCAGGTTCTGCCTGCTCAACCGATGCTCCACCTTGCAGACCATTCCTGATGGCTGGCGCCTTAACGAGCCTGAGCTTCACAAGTAACGACCGAGCGGGCTGATTAGAAAACAGCCAGTGATTTTTCAGTGTCCCGTGGGGAAAGGCCGCTGTCCTCCCCGGTGTGGGAGGGAGAAGGGTGCGGGAGGGCACAGGGAAGGACATCACGTGAAGGAGGAAGCAGAGCACTACAGATGTCCCGCCGGGGACAACGCCGCAGTGTTCCTGCCACATCCCCGCGAAGAGGAACGAACACAAGCTCCAGCGCAAACGGCGTTTGTGCGCATTCAATGAAATTGTTTTTGTGTACAAAGAGGATTTCAGCTGCTGGGAGGCAGATGGAAGGCGCTGTTGGCCGCGCTGAAATGTCTGGTGCTGCCCGCGTTCGGAAACATGCGTGGGGCAAGAACAAAATACACTACTGTGCAATGTAAGTTGTCTGGTAAAAAATTAATTCAGCACAGGGCTCCCTGAACTGCAGGAAAACAAGGAGGGGTGGCCGGCTTACCCTGCCGCGCTGCTCTTTCCTTTCTCCTTGAGAGAAAGAGAGCTGCTCAGACTGTTGGTCATGAACAGCCTGCAGCTCAAAGGAAGGTGAGGGGACAGGCAAGTGTCAGAGGGCAGCAAAAACCATGACAAACTTCTCTGTCAGAGCAGAGGAGAGCGAACAGGGGGCAGCTAGAAGTGGGGAGCCTTTGCCTTTGGCAGGGCACCGCTCACCTCCTTTAGTTGTCGGCAGCTGCTGGGTTCTCCAGGCTGGGGGAAGGTGTAGGCACCTCCAGCCAGCGACTACAGCTCATCCTCCCTCTGCTCTCCTCTCCCCGAGGAGCCAAGCTGCTTCTGCGTGGCTCCCGGGGTGGCACCGAAACAGGTGGGCCACAAGGGAGTCCCGCTTTCAGAAAGTTTGTGAAACTCTTTGCTAGACCAGCTAGTTCATCCTACCAGGGTGATTGCATCACTTAAATATCTGGTTTGCTAAAGCCTTTAATTGGACAAGTGTTTTTCTATTGAAATTTGCAGGTCTCCGTAGATCATTTACCTTCCAGTACCCCACGCCTGTTAAAAATCTTTCTCCCAGCCCAGTTTTGTATGGTGCTAATGTCAATCCACATCAAAGTCCACAGGAATTCTACACATGCGAATCCAAGTTTAAGCAAGCTAAAAAAAAAAGGGGGGCTCAGATTTTTATTACGTGAATTTTATTGGAACATTCCCTTCATGTCCCTACATACAGAAGAGCGTCTGGATTCAGTTACAGCTGCATTTACTCCCACACATCTGCTCCCTTATTGTTACAGTTACCTTTTCTCGGGGGATTTAAGAAACTACCCCAGAAAAAAAAAAAAGCCCTTCACCTTTAGGTCCATGACGACGGAGATCAAAAAGCCTTCAGCATTCCTGTACCGTGACATGAATTATGCTTTGAAGCTGTTTAAAAATTGCTTTCCTAACTCGAACGCTGCTGTTTCCCCACTGGGTTTCTTAACACCGGCGTGCAGCAGGGCCAGTGCCCTTCTTCTCCAGGTAGGTATAGAGCTTCCTCTGTAAGGCACAACCCGCCTGTGAGCGGTGTTTCACTGGAAGGGGAGCAAGGCAAGGTATAGCAGAGCTCCCTAGCAACAAACATAGACACCGAAAAATAAACTTTGGATGTGCTGGGTTGGATTGATTACACAAGCTGCTGGGCTGGCTGCATGATGGAAAGCAGTAGGACAGCCCCGAACGGGGGTCGAGTCCGCTGATGGAGGATGTCAGTGGGATTAAAGGTACCCTGAACATCGAAACACAAGGTCTCATGGCAAAAATCTTATTTTAATAGAATAATACAGTATGAGGCGAAATACTTCCCTTCTTTCCAATTAGGCTTATGCGCAGAGCCTCCATGAGGCTGTCAAGACCAGATCTTATCGTGCTCTCACTGCAAAGACGAATCCCGCTCTGGCTGAAGGCAGGAGCAAAGTTCTGGTTTATTTCAGCGCTAACGAGGGTGGGCACTAAATGCATATGTGGATGAACCTCAATGCGGGAAGGCAGAAGAGGACGGCAGGGCCGTCAGGGATGAAGCACTGCAGCAGGACACCTAAACATACACCCTAGCCAGGGGGGGCTTGGGCAAAAGGGGGAGAAAGGAGGAACCACTGAGCTCCTGCAGCAGCTACAACCAACAGGGCTACTGCTGACATGAACAAAAAAATATAGTCCATTTTAGATTGCTCTCATTAACTAGTTCAGGCCAGCTAGCGTGTATTTGGGGCTGGAGCTTGAGCTGATCCAATGTCAGACACTGGCTGCGTTTTCTATGCAGGAAAACACGAGATAGGTCTCAGAAGCCGTCATTTTCCAGGGAGACATTTTAAAATGTTGAAGTACAGATGGACATGATGTAGAAGAACCAATCTGGTGTATCAAGAAAGATGTGCGTGATGGGGATAAAGGTGAAGCCTAGGGGAGGCACAGCTTATCTGAACTATCTCCTAATAACCCCACGGGTGAGCTAACGTTCCTGGGACCTGGGGTGGCGTGGGCAGACAGGGGTGCAGGCTGTGAGGCTGCCTTCACCCTGACCAGTGTGTTGACTGCCTGGGGAAGATGCTAGCCAGTCTCAATAGAAATGTGCACGTTATCCTCCCAACCATACAGTAGCAGTCCTATCTGAGACCTGTAAGTAAGGAGAAACAGCATATTCCTCAGCTTGTAAATTAATTTAATTCCTGGAGTGCACTTACAGAGTAATGCCTGAGGCTTACGAAGGCAAAATGGAGCTAGAGACAGCACATTAGTCTCTGGAGAGACACACCAGCTGTTTCATGTCCTGATGGGGGGTAGGGTGGAAAACAGTTGTATAAGGTCTGCACCATCCACTTGAAATGGGAATATTTTCCCCTTACTTTCCCATACTGTTTAAAAATCATATACCTGAATAAATATAGGAAATTTCCAACTTCACAGTGATGCATTAAGTCCAAACCCTGGGGTATACCTCTGAGGTGCAATGCTGAAATAGAAACAGCAGCCTTCTCCTCCTACAGAGCATTACCAAGAAATAATGATTCTCTCAGATGAAGAAACGGATTAAAAGGGAAATTAAACTGCAGATTTAATTTCAATACCACTGCACCCAAGTCAGCTCATAAATAAGCCAATCTCACCATCTAAATTAGGCATCAATAGAGAATTAATGTCAGCCTTAGGAAAATTTTAAGCCTTAGGAAAAGGAAAGGGGAGATGAGTGTTCCCCTTTCAAATATGAATCTATAATCAACCCTATCAAAACCTAAGAAGGTGAGGGGCTGATGGCAGGCAGATTTAATTTAATAAATATGTAAAGGTTTTTCATCTCACAGAAGGTGCAGTGTTGGCCCCAAAGCTGAGATCCAAATGATCCTAAACTTTGTGGAGGTCTACATTTATATCCAGATATTGTGACTAGCCCATATATTTTTAATAAGACATATTGAGAGCCTGCAGCGAGATACCTTACCATACTGAGACACCTCAGATGCAAAGCTCTTCTCTGGATCCCAACCCTTGGCTTCCATAAGAAATCCACAAGCAAAAAGCTTACAGTTAGTGCTAGGGGTTTCTGTTTTGGCATCCTCATTTCTGCCTCCCAATGAGTGGTGGTTTGCACAGTACTTGAGTCAGAATATCATGTCTGCAGCTCAGCTTGAATCAGTCAGGTAAGGCACAATGCAGCTGATCGCTTAGAGCACATAATTATAGCATCCCTGAGCTGCTCAGAGGATGCTGGCACTGACAAAGTAGGAAAGGCTAAAAGCATCATATTAAAATGTCATAAAACATTCATTTTGCATGATTAGAGAAACTGGTAATTAGCATTTTTCTTTTAGTGCTTGACTTTTTATTCCAGCTGCTCTAATCCAGCTTCTTTCTACGGCAATTATTGCCAGGAAAGCTGAATTTGGCATTCTTTTCATGTCCACTTTAAAACCTGCTCTGTAATCTGTCAGCTAGGCAGGTCTCATATGCGGTATTTGAAGATAAGTGAGGGGTTTTTTTCCCCTATAGTCAAATTACATTCGTAGTAAGCTTCAATTGCTAAACACTGAATTATAGGAATATGTCCATACTCTGTTAAACAAATCATACAAATATGTTTCATCTCTGTAAGTCTACATTTATCTTGCCAAGGCTGAAGCTTTGTGTAAAAGGAGTGACCCCAGGAGTGCATGCGTCAACCTGAATTAAGCAAAAAAAAAAAAAAAAAAAAAGTTGAGCCTATCTAAACTTCCTAAGAATAATAGGATGTTGATTAAATTGTTAGAAAGTTAAATAAACAAGTGATTTTCTTTTAGCTGTCCTTTGAATGCCTCAGACTTTCACTCGCCCTAGCTGTCTCTGACGGTAAAGAGGAGAAATAGCCCATTGCTAGAGGGCATGCAGATTTCAGGAGGCAGTGCTCTGCCAAAGCTTTCTGAGTGACATTGGGTAAGTCACTGGAGCCTGGGGCATTTTGACATCTCATTTCCATCAAACTAATTGAGTTGTTGTAGGACTAAATAGAGAACAGAGCTTTGCAGCAGAAGGGCAAGCAAACGTCTGCTTCAATGGGGAAGGCAAGCGGCTGCCTTCCTCGGTGGGCTGGCCTCTTGGAAAGCCAACACCAGCACCATCCTGTTCAGAGCACGGCCAGAAAACCTGGGCCGGGAAGCACTGAGAAACAAGACATTGCAGGGCTCTGGCCATGCACCGTTGCTGCTAGTAGTATCAAGAGAAAAAAGACAAAAGTTAGCAGGCTTCCCCAAATCTGGTGGCTGCTCCTGACCACGAGAGGGTGACAGGCCACTTGGTGCAGACTCAGGTAACGTTGCCACGTCTGTGCCACAGGTATGGAACCACCGACCTGCGGTGTGGAGAGGGTATGCTTTGGAGGCTGAATTGGTCATCCATCCCTCCCCGGCCCCTGAAGATTTTTCACCTGGGTATCACTTTCATGTGGCTTTAGGAGAGCCATCCCGGCTGATATTCTGCAAATGGTTTGCCACCATTCACCTCTCAGGAGACAACTGCCAACCCTAAAAGCTCTTAACCTAAGGGAGAAAGATATCCTGGGCACTTAAGCTAAATTTTTGCTTTTTCAGTGGCATTCTGCCCCCACCAAGGTCTTGCTGTCAGGCCTCATTATACCAGTCCTGCTCACCCAGAGTTGGTTGCTCCAGCCACCCATGAGCTGAACTGTCTCCACGCTGCTGGGAAGCCACTCAGCCACGTTAGCATGCCACCTCACTCCAGCCACTGTCTCCAGCTTCCCAGCCAAGTGCATTACCTTGGGGACACCCTCACGCTCACCCACATATATAGATTTTGGACTGGAATGGCTTAACCTTCAAGCTGCCCTTGGTGGGCAAGTGGGGTGAGCACAGGGTTGTCTGCATGCCCCCACTGTGACCCACTGCCACTTAGAAAAACCGCAGGCATCTTTCCCCATACATGTCTTCTTCGCACCACCCCCGCTAACCTGCTTTTGTTTTTTGCCCAAACTGCTGCAGAGCTATCAGTCTCTTTCTGACAAAAAAAAAAAAAAGTCAATTTTTCCACTTATAGCCGAGCTATACAGAAATGCAATAGCATTTCTTGGCTCATTAATAATTGCAGAGACGTAACCCCATTTTTCCTCTGTTGTATGATTTTTGAGTCTGTTTGTCATCTCATATTAAATACCATAGGTAGACATCAGCTAGCTAAACAGGGATACTCTTATTTCCCTAAACCAATGCTTTAGGTATTTCAAGTTCCAATCATCTTTCTGGTGCCACATGAATTCCTAATTAAAAAAGTAACTAATAAATGCTCTTCTTCAATATATTGACAAGAAACCTCAGTATGTCCACACATTGCCATAGAGCTCTGTAGAGAAACTTAGAAAGGTGCTTGTATTAGTTTTACTTCCTTACAAAAGGATCTCCCCAGCGTTTGAGGAAGAAAAACATGAAAATCAATACTAAGAAACATAAACACAAACAAGGAAGATATTAAATTAAGCCGCATTTGAAAAGTTCCTGCTCCAATGAGTACATGATGTGCAGCCAAAAACCTATTTTTATACTACAGAAAGTATTTAAGTGAGCACATCTGCAATAAGCTTCTGTGGGAACATATACCGGGGATCCCGTTCTTGTTCACACAGCGCACACAGGTGGGTTCACCTTTAGACGGCAGTCTCTGGAGCATCGCGACCCCCCCATGCCTTCTGCCCACCTTCCCCGTTACACAGGGCTCTGGAAAATGGGCTCAGCCTGACGTGCCAACATTTGCAAGATCTCCGTCCATACAGCTGTGGATCTTCCCCCTGCCCCTCTGGTTTTGCTGAAAGGGACCGTGATTTCCAGCACATGGGTTTCCCCCCACCCCCGGCTATTTCCCTGCAGCACACGGGCAAAAGCGTCTCTCTTTGCCAAACCGAATCTCGAGCCTGGTGAACGCACCCGAGGAAAGCGCCTGCCTTGCTCTCCTTGGCCACCCCCCCTCTCCTTTCGGGAGCCCCACACGTTGGACCGATAGGAAAGGCCCCCACGTTGCAAACGGCTCCCCAGCAGCTGAAATTACTCCAGCGGAGCCGATCGCAATGCAACGCCTGGGGGAAATGGCAATTCCTGACAGATACCATCTCCTGTCTTCAGATACGATGTCAGCAGTGCTCTGCACTTATCTTAGCGAGTGATAAGACGAAGCGGCAAGGTAACGTTGGACCTCACAGGAGAAACCTGAAGAGCAGAACTTTCACAGCTGAGCAAAACCCGTCCCTTTTAGTCACTCTTCTCTTTAGCTCACAGAAACGGCGAGCTCTATAAATGTTTTCAATAGGCTGCAATTCCTTTTTGTGCAATTATAAATATTTTAACATATGACATCAGTACAATATGTTTTCATTGTGTTTAGATCTCTTTAATTAGGATGGGGCCCGAGTTCTCCTTGCTGCCTTTGGTACTTGGACTTGGCAACCAAATTTGTTTTGTCTCAACTTACTGTTCTTTCTTCCAGTGCAGAAGGAGCAACGCGCACTTCTTTTTTATTTATTGTTCTTGATAATTGGCTTCGTTTTCAGTCAGAACTGATCTGATCATCATGGAAAAAGAAATAAAACACATAAAAAAACCATTAAGGGATATTTATCTCCAAGTTAGAAGGGTAGTGAAAATAACCAGAAGGATGAGATAAGTGGTATTTCTAATCTAAAGGATAAAATCCCCACTTAAACATCTACAGACGATGATACAGCTTTCAAAAGCAAGTATTTATGTCCTTTTATTTCTGGACTTTGCACTTACTATGGTGGCTAATTTATAGCAAGCAACAGCATAATTTACAGGATTGCAAAAAGCCAGGAGCCCAATCCCGATACGAAAGAAGTCAACGACACACCATTCGTTCCCCCTCCATCACACGGGCCATAGCTGCTCACCGGGTCACACCTGGACAATGTCACCAGCCACAGACCTGGGTACTGACGGGAGCTGGGCTACCCCATATACCCACCACCCCTTTCCCCTCAGTGAGGGCCAGAAGAGGGTCCCATCCCACCCAGCTGCTCCAAAAAGCCCTCAACGCCCTCCCAGTGCCAAGCCCCACCACTCTGCAGCTGGTGCTGGGGAACTCTGAGATTATTCACCCCACCGCTGGAGCCCTTGTGCACCACGTAGCTATGCGAGAAGTGCCAGCGAAGGGTACTTTCCATGGCTTGTTTAATGTTTCCTGGTAATTGCTTAGGTGACAAGAGGGCCCGGAGTCTGGGCAGAGGGGGCTGCTTTGCTGGGGCTTAGGTGAACGTCGCGTGGCGGGCGGGAAATTTCTGTTTGGGTACATCCAACTACCAGAATTAGTCTGCAACTTTTGCTTGCTTATTTGTGGTCATCGAAATTGCACTGGTACATCGCATTATTAGTCAAGGCAGATACCAAAATGATGAAATCGCTAGAAGATGGAAAGAAGCTAGTTAGAGCGAAAGATTACAAATTAGCAAAGTACACAGAGTAAGAATGCAACTCCCTTTGTGAGCCAACATGGCAAGGACAACCGTTTTTTTCCCCTAAGCAAGCTAATAAGGAATGTTAAGCAGGGCTCCATTTGCTCTCGAGAGAGTGGCTTTTTAAGTAGATTTAAGTGTATTAACTAACATACCAAGATGCTTTTTGAGAAATCCCGGCAATAGAATTACAGAGGTTGACAGCACATTTGAAGTGAAAAATTAAATCATAACTGGTGTGCCCCATCTAATCCCATTCATTTCTGTCAGTATGAGAGCAAAACTTGCCATAGAAGGAACAAGAACTAAACGAACAAGATGCTTGGGGACTTTTTGGTTCTCTCCTTGATGTCTCCTAGGGGCATTCAGAGGGAGTTTCATCCGGTGATTCAGCCAACTGGCCAAAGATTGCACATCTGATTCTCTGATGGGTCTGATTCTCTGCTCCCTGCCTGACTCTGGGCACTGCCTCAACTCATGGCCAGATCCAGAAAAGCCAATTGTAGCATTCAAGCAGGACACAGGCTCCACAGGTCTCTGTAAGACCCATAGGAAGAACCAGAGAGCCCATCTCGGCACCACATAGCCCTGGAGCCAGAGGAACTTGCTGAGACACTGCAACTTTACTTTTCCAAGCTGTCCAACCCAAGCCGATAGGACCTTTACCAATGGAGCCAAACCAGTAGAGCATGCCTAACTCATGCACGGAACCAGCTTCTCCCACGTAATAGAGCTGCTTTCTTTCCTCTAAACATGTAGCAGTAGCTGTCTCCAGGCCAGCAGTGAACACTTACCAAGGGAGTGGCTTTCTCAGAATGAAGGCTTTCAAGGTTTCCACCACCAACGAAAGCAGCCTAACCGTCTGAATGGGAGCTGTCCTCCCCAGTGGGCAAAAGAGCCCAAGCATGGGAAAAAAGGAGATGCCACGTTACAACCTCACATGAACACTGAGAGCTAAAATTCATTACCCCGTACAAAGTGCCTGGGAAATCAAAGCTTACAGCGTGTCCTCCCGGAGAAAGAACGACAGCACTGTGGCTGTACAAAAACATATGCTGTGGGTCTCCTTGAATTAAAGAAATATTTTATTTACTGTATTATACAGCACTAAACGCATGACTATGGCATGTGAAAGTATTAAAGTAGTAACATGAAAGAGATGGGTATTTATATTTAGAGATCTCCAACTGTTATGCAACTTACATCTTTTTTTCTTTAAGGATAAAAATTTGCATACAAAAGAGAGAAAATGTTTGGGGGATAAAAATAAGGAGGAGGAGCAACGCGATCCTCAGCTCAGATCTTTCTTGAAGTTTTGAAAGAAACTGGGAAGGAAAGCAAAGACAAAGCTTCCAACTATACCGTAAGTTACTCAGTAAACGTCTTTAGGAGCACATGTCTTTGAAGTACCATGGGGAAGGCTCAATCCTATTACAGCCCTCCTGAGGAAGTGCTAATCTTCTAGACAAAGAAACCAAGGCTCACTTTTTATGAACTCGCATGTTTTTTTGATTGCTTCTGGCTTGGTTTATTTGTTTCTTTAAGGCTCATCAAACCCAATTTTTTTTTCTGAACCACTAAACCTACAGTTCAAGCCAAAGGCAAATGGAAGCTGCTACAAGACATCAGGCCTTTTTCTCTTAGGAAGGGTAAATTCACGGGCCTATATTTAATCGTTATTGATAAAATGCTGGTATTGTGGAAATCAAAGAAATAGCCTATTGCCAAAAATGGCACTGATATTTTTATTCTTGAGTTAGAAATTGCTGGCTATGGTAAAATTAAGAAAAAAAACACCAAACCAAGAAGAGAAAACCCATGTTTTGCAGCTTCATAGAAAAGGATGCAAGAAAAAAGGCAGAGTGCTAAGAGATAAGCTATACTGATAAAATGTAATCCTTCTAAATTGGAATTAAAAAGGATTCCAGGTTTATATTTCTGGTGCTTAGGTCTACATTTATCACAAATAAGCCTAAGTTAGTATAACGTCATGGCACAGTCTGTTGGGAAAAATTTACAAATCAGCCCCTTTATTAGGATTACTGTTATTACCTTAAGGGAGGGCACTCAAATCCAAACTCTGGGCTTTTTTTTTTTTTTTTTATCTTCTAGAGACAGATGAACAGCTTTTGGTTGGGGATTTTTTATTTTTTTTTAAAGTATAAAAACCAATTACTGGTCTCAACCGAAGCTGAATTCAATTCCTTTTTTGATGTTTTGCAGTGCTCTTCTGAGCAGCTTTTGCAAGCTATGACTAGAGAACAGCATTTGCAGTGCCTCCAACAAAGCAGAAAATATATCTGTAAGCTTATTACTACTAGAATAACGGCCCAGACACGACTCGCACAGTTTGTTCTTCTAGCGATGAGGAAGCAAATTCCCAGTATGAGCAAGGGGAAAATCAAAATGATCGATTTCTGATTTATTCAATCAGTTGGGGTTTTTTTATGTTTAGGTGTGGATTTATCACATCAGCTGTTTTTTATCACCTTCACCTTCTTGCAGAAAGGCTGGCAGGTCCCAAAGGCAAGTTGTTCAAGAGGGCAGCATGTGTCTTAGGCGAACTTGTACACCTGTATGCTCAGGAGGCTTTCAAACTGTGTTCAAAGGCTTTAAAGACATGTTGCATTTATTTTTCCTTTGTAAGGATCAGGGAGGCATCATTTGCCACGTTCACCCTCACTGTCATTGACCAGAGGGTTGGCTGCCTGTGCTTTGCTTGTTCTTTTCCCGTGGACCAGCCTTGCTCCTGGGTTGTGCATCGGTCCCTCCTGGGGCCAAACAAGAAACGCCGTGTGTGGCCAACCCATGGAGAAGGAGAAAGATTTGCGACCCACACACCAGCTCCACCTGGTATCCAAGACCAGGATCAAGACTCAAAACGGAGCAAATGCATTTGTTGTGGCGTTAGCGCTGTTCTTCCTTGATCACCGCAAGCTGCTCGAGTCGGATATTAAGTGGGGGAAAAACGCACCGTGGAATTTAGTTATTACATTAATTTGATTTCGTTAAACAGCAAAGGGGAATAAAAAAAGATATATGAGAGCGGTCTTCAGATGTAAACAAGGAACGTATCCCATTTTGGACAGCCTCATGTGCTGTGTATGGCACAACATGTAGTTTTCTTCTTTTTGTTTGTTGTTTTCAGTTTAGGTTTTATCCAATTATATATCTATTGTGTGACAGGCCTGGCATGAGAGATCCCATTTACAGGAAATATTTCTGAGATCACAGGCCCTGCAGGCTAAATGCAAACACTGGAGCAGATGGTAACTGATCCAGTAGAGCTGTACCTAGGGGTGCTGGAAGGGGGAAAAGACTTGGAAAGTAAAGCCGTTAACAAAATAACCTCACATTATTAAAAACTACAACCAAATCAGCCCAGCAAGCAGCTAGGAACCTCATTAGGGATGCCTCTGGCCACTGCCATCGACCTGCTCCTGGCAAGGGGCCGAGGGCAGGCGGGAGGAGAGGCGAAAAGAGGGCGCTTGGTTATAAAATGACTTTCTACCTGCCCGAGAGGAAGGCAAAGAGGGTGTTTTGCCCATCAAGTAATCACCCTTGGACAGCAGCACAGCTCTTTTTGAGGAGGAGAAGCACGAGAGCTTAAATGTCAGCCCCCTCCTTTAACACAGCCGTTCCCAGGCTCTCCCCCTTGGCACGGCCGGAGGATGTTGAGACTGGCCCTGCGAGACGAGCTCCCTCCCCTTCCTAACGATACGGCGCCTGTGCCCGGCCCGGGCCTGCGGATGCTCCTGTTCAAGGGGGTGCCTTGAGTTCACAGCAGCCCGGGCTGAGCCAGGTGGGCACCAGGAATAGGTGCCCGGTGGAACTGGGGCAGCTTCGTGGCACAGGAGAGCTCAGGCGGCACAAACGCCGTTTATCCTGGGGGAGGGTGGGGATTAAGGAAGGAAGCTTGCATCGATACGCTCTCTAGCACTTTCTTGCAGTGAAAAAAAAAACAAAAACCAACAACCCTACCCTTGTGACGATAAAACTGCATTTACGTTAGGGTTGTAAAAGTGCCACGACGAGAAATCACTGCCCTGATGAGCCATACTGTAGCAGGAAAATGATTCAACCACAGACCTGAAAAAGCAGGTAACTCTGCTTCCCCATATATTTAAGTAGCATCTATCACAGTGAATTTCCAGCCACGATACTACGTCAGTATCTCAGTATAATGACAGCAACTTTGGTTTTAAACACGAGGGGAAGCTCAGGGAGACTGGATGACAGAACTGAGATTCCAGACCAGTAAATGGAAACAGCTGACCAAAGCCCTTGAGAAGCACTGACTCATTCATGATCAGTATTTTAGAGGTTGGTAAAAGTTACATTACTTCGTAAGGCAGAGTGCAAAATGTCAGCCCAAGTTACTTTACCTACTTTATTTGCTAGAGAGAGACTAATTATGTCCGCTTACCTACGTTAATTGTACTGTCTCGTCTTTACTAAGTAAGGTTTCATTAAGCTAGAGGTGGTCCCTCATCTATGCCAATGTAATTTTTGATGCTTCTGCTCCTGTCCTACCCCCTTTGGGCTCTGTGGCTGCTTCTCACTCATTTGAAGACTTATCCTGTCATGCCTTAGCCTTCTGCACTCTTTCACAGACTGAACAAGCAGCATTTGCTCTGATTTTCCTTGTGGGTGACCCCCTCAGGCCACAGGGGAGTGCTTTGGATTCCCTCTCAGCCTGGTCGACTGCTTCTCTCTTCGAAGCCGGGCACAGCATCCAGATGAGACTTCCCCGGCACAGAGTCTCTGTATAAAGGTTTCCTCACATGTCTTGTGTCTCACTCCCCTCATACAACTTTTTCACCCTTTGGAACGCAAAAATAAGCCTTGATTTACATGATCAGTCCAGTTTTACCAGGAATCCTCTAACACAGTCCCCCTCCCCTGCTGCTGCAGAGCCCTGTTTAAATCAAGAGGCCTTCATATGGGTGAAGATGTCTTAAAGAAAGATTGGGATGTAACTCTGTCACAATTATTATGATTTGGTAACATTTAGCAGCTGTGGTTTTTTTGCTGTAGACATCAGTTTTATAGCTGAAACTGTTCCTTTAATTTTTTTATTTTTTTTTGCAAGAACATTTTGCTTTTTTTTTTGTCATTGTTGTTTCCTGGACTCCTAAATATAGCCAAGTGGAATAACTAGCACCTCTGTAAACTGTTGGTTAAATGCCACGCTGAGTTTCATTTTGCACTCTGGAAGGCCATTTAAAACACAACAGACTTGTACAGCTCAAAATTTAGGAAATTATTTACATTCTGGGAATAACTTCTAACCATTTCTTCAGGCTTTTCTGCCTTTAATACACGTTACTGCTATTCCCAACAAATAAAAGCGTGGCCTGAAAAATACCAGGTGTCAAAATAAATGGCACTTCAAAGTTTAAAAAACACAATTGAGAAACGAAAAACTGGAAAGGTTGCTCTGCTGCCATGCGGTGTTTCGTCACCGGGATGTTAAACAGCAAGTGGACAGCTTTGGGCTTCATGGGAAATTTCAGGCAAAGCCAGAGAGGCAAACTCACGGGCAGCCAATGAAGCCACTGCTGCCCTCAACCCTACGGAGCTGGGTTCACTGATGTCGTCATTTAGCACAAAGGCACACTACTTCAAAACCAAAGACATCATGGCATTGAGTGCCACACTCCCGTCTGAAGGGAAAGTAAGATGTCCATCCCTCTAGTGTCTACATGCCACAGGGTGTGACATGGCAAATGGCATGTCTGTTGGAGGTAAGGCATGAATCCCTCACTCCATCCTGAAAAAAAACCAACCCCTGCCCACACATAACAGAAAGCTGAGGTATGGGGGTCAGTATTGGAAAACACAGTAAGTCCTCGATGACCCAGAAGCCTGTGCTACTCTGAAGTAATTTGAAAGAATGGAAGCTCTGAAGGCCCTGAGAAAATAAGACTGCCTGACCCACAGAGAGTAAAACTTGCTTATTTATTCAATTTTCTGTCAACATTTCAAAGAAATTATCATCCCCATTTTGCAGCAACTAAGCTGTTTGCCTACGGTCAAAGAGTGAATTAACGTTGAACTAGATTACAGAGTATCGTGGTTCCCATTCCTGTGGTCAACCAGCTAGCATCTGATTAGGTCACCCCAGTACATTTAATTTAAAAAGAATGTTGAATCTAACACTCTGCCTGAGAAGTGCTTGGGCCATCAATAAAAAGTCATGTGAAAGTGAGAGAGGGAGCAATAAATAAGAAGGCTTCCTAAGTCTCAGTAACTTGAAAACCCAAAGAGACAAAGAGTAATGCAAAATACTGCACTGAAATATCGGCATTCTCTGCAAAAAAAAAAAAGTCACATAAATACTCTTGGCTTTTTGGGCACACACACAGCCTGCAGGGTCTGACCATTGCTGTGGTCTGGGGCTGGAGCGAGCAGTTCTGGGGGCACTCAGCAGCACCTCTTTGATACCCCTGGCATCTGCAAGGGCACCACAGCCTGGCCAGAAGGAAGGTATACTGAAAATTAGGTAGAATGAATACCACTCAAAATTACTACTGGTATTTTTCAGCTCTAAAACAGAAGATGGGCTATAGAACCTGTCTGGACACACACATGAAGAGCGTCTCTAAGAAAACACCAAATGGCCTGCGCTGGAAAGGAGACTGGAGAGGTTTTAATTTAAGAACTGCATTCCTCTTCCAGGTACCAATGAAATCAATAACCCCAAACCAATGAAGATCTTTGCTATTTTTTTCTTTTTTGTATTTGCTGAAAGGGCTGAAGTGTCTCAGAAGAAGAGAAACACATGTTTTTGCAAGGCTCGGCTATTGCTTGTGTTACCATTGGCAAGCCAGCAAATAGCTGCCTGCCCAAACTAAACTGCAGCACCTCACATACAAGCACTTGTACCCCCGTACATTCAACATTCTCAAGCCAACCCTGATCTCTGAATTTGTACTTTGAAGCAGCAGGAAACTTATAAAGATTTTGCTGGAAATATATATTCAACATCACTTGTTGACAATTCCAAACATCAAATAGCCTCCTGTACATGTTTGGTAATTTAAACAAAGCTTGCTCAGTTTGCCTGCCAAGCCAAACGTTTCTGAAGTCACCATTCAGACAACCACTAAGTAACATAAACTGTGAAGACAGGTCTTCAGAAGCCCCAAACCAAGCCCTGCAGCACATCCACAGAGCCTACTAAAAGAATAGAGCTTGGCTTTATGTAAGATTACTGAAGAGCAGCTATTTCTGAATTCTTCTGCGAGTTGCCACTCCCGCTCAGCAATAAGAGTGCTTTGTTCCTTTTTAGCCAAAACCAATGCCGCAATACACTAAAGACTGCTCAGCAAAAAAGGACAGCTGCTTCTCCATACCTGTTTCTGAATAACATGAGTAGAGAAATCCTGGGAAAGCTGTGTCATCGAAAATGTCAAGCTATGGTCTAGCAAGGTATGTCAGTCACCTACGTGTAGGTCACTGGGTACCAAATATGAACAGTGGAGGTTAACTAACTGTCCTGGATGAGCTGTGTGAAAAGCTGTTAGGAAATCAGAACGGTCACTACAAAACCTTAAAGACAAAGAGCGGAGTCTCTGCTGGCAGAACCACCATGGGTTTCCCAAAGGGCTTCTGTGGAGCTCTCCCCCTAGTATCACCTTCCAGCTTGGATACAAATCACTAGCAATCTTCACAGGCTGTCACTCTGCGTACACATTGATCACTCATGAAGATGGCTTTCTGCATACAAAATGGTATTCTTACATGGAAAATAAGTAACTTATTTTACATACAAGTTCAGTCTTCATGTACAAAAGTCAACATGCAAATAAGTACACGAAAATTAATATCATTCTTTCTAGATTTAATTCTAAAAGTAAACTGCACAAGAAATAGCAAGAAGACATACTGAACAACTAAGTCCATTTCATACATTTTAAGGTAATACTTTATTTTCTTACCCTTGCCTCTCTGAAGATGCAGAACCAGCCACATGCCCACTTGCCTTCAAAACATCCCACAAAGGTTTGTGAATGTGTAATAAACACACAAGCCATCCTTCCCATGCATCAATAAGGGTAGTAAGGGTAGGGTTGCATTTCAATCAAAGGAATGATAATTATGTACTTAAAGAAACTTTTCTTAATGGGCAGCAGCAGTGAAAACATATTCATGCATTTGTCCAAAGTAGTCTCTCTCCATGAAAATCCAGCGAGGCTTAACAGTTACGTGAGGAGGATGTGGGATGCCTTTCCTCCTGACCATTTCCCCTGTCTCACGCACCTCTAAAAGGTCCTACCATTGCAGCTCTATACCTCTGTTGGTAATTTCACCAACCAGCTTTGCCAAGCCTCTCCTCCAAACTCCTACACACCGTAAGTATCCAGCTTGCACCCGAATCTTGTATGCTAGCATGGAAGAAAGCTTGAGAGCTAACGCTACACCCACAGCTGTTTTCCACGAATCTGAAGAACAGAATCAGCCTAATTGTTTCTTTGAAGATAGACCATCCTTTTCCTGTGGCCTAATTTAGACTCAACATTAAAAGCATATAAAGCTAAAAATGGAAAATAACTCATAATTGAACTTGTAAAATATAGAATCTATTTTTCATGAAACAGTATCAAATTCTTCTTTCTTCTCTTGTACAGACGGTTTCCTACCTCAAGTGGAAAGCACCACAGCAATGACCTACTCGGTTATGAACTCCAGCACTGCTGACCTGTAGCAAGTAGGACACAAACCGAGGTGAAAAAAGACGGCTTTAGGTCTGACTCAAAGTGTACCATGGTCAAGTGAGAGTCTGCTGGGACTGGGATCACAACCGCAAGGGCTGAAGACCTTCTGAGACAAGAGCAGTAGATGACAGAAGAGCACGGAGGCAATAACAGGAGACCAATAAACATTGGACTTTCACTGAAAATGAGCAGCTGTTGGGTGTTATGATAAGCTGCTAAAGTAATGCTGTTTACTGCCAGTGAGCAAGCAGTTTAAGAGCATGCTTAGCAGAAAGAATGTTATACCAGCAACATGCACAATTTTGAAACATGAAACACCTTGAGTTTAGGAGAAGTTGAAGTTGTGATATACTCAATAACCTGTTAAGCTTAGCCCTCAGGGCCCAGGTTGTGGCCAGCTGATGATGTGACCTCCACACAAACATCGACATGCGAGGATCTAGTAAAAGGTCCCCAAACAAGAAGTCTTAAGGGGTCCTCGCAAAACCTGGGAACTGTGCTATCCATTCTTCAGCACCATCTACTGGTCCTGTATCTAGCATCAAACTATCTATTTGCCTGCAGGCCACAGCCAGCTGCCACTTGCCCATTTCTCCAAGAAAACCATGAACCCCACTGGGTTCAGGGTTCCTCTGCCACTAGTAACAACCTTACCCACATGGCAGATGCACCACAATGACACTTCTGGGACTTACGAAACTCCTTCTCATGCTAAGACTCATAGACCTTAGACCTGAACCAGAGGCCTGGATTAAAGTTGTTCCAGCTCAAGAAACGAGATGATGTATTCCCATGACCATACCTGCAGTATTGACCTATAAATATCCTTGGATCTGCTGATCACGGAGTGCTATCTGACAAGCGCTATCTTTCTTCCTCTACACGTCTCCACCACCTTTTGGGCTTCAGTCAACATTTAAGTGGCATCAGCAGACTTGAGTGACTTGGATGAAGATGCTCCACTCATTCAAGAGTGGTTTCAGGAGGACAAGAGACAAAGCACAAGGCACGGCAGCACCCCCAAGTATGCTAACCACAGGCAAACATCCTAGCATTGCATGGGGCAAGTGCAGACCACCCCAGACAAGCCTCCCCAACATGGAAAGGTGTTTGTCTCACCACTCAAGCTCTGAGCAGCACTCGCAAAACCAGCCCCCAGCAAGTACTGGAAACGCAGGTTGCAGCTGGGTAGGCTGCTTCTGGAAAGCAAAGCAGTTGAAGGAAATGTTCTCATTAATAGAAAGAGCCTTTCTGGGGCCACGTGGACAGTTGTGGAGACTGGAGTCAGTACAATGCACAGGCTCTCGTCTCTGCTTCAGCATCCTCATGCCCTGTCGTTTCATGGCTTTAGCTGAATGTTGGGGAAGTGTTGACAGGGATTTCAAAGGGAAGTTTTGAGTCTAAACACATTGTTGAATTCAGGCCCTTGGTAGTTGCTTTGTTGCACAAGAGAAAGGAGGGAAAACATGAAATGAAAAACCCACTGCAGGCCCTTTCCCAGGGCACAGGCGCAATCACCCAAAGGGCTGCAGCCCAGCCTGTCCCACACCCTGCCCACCCACCCACCCACTCACTTGCACCATCCCTCCTCCAGCCTCCAAATGTCACACTGCCGAACTGGGCGGCACCATTTCAGTTGTTTCGATGGCGATTGCAGGCCACCCCATCATGCAGATGATCAGCATCTCCCCTCTCCTGGAGCAAACGCCCTGCCACACCTGGTCCTCCCCTTGCCAGCCCAGCACCCAGCTGGAAGTAATGACCATTCCCTCAGGGATGCTACTTAGTAGAGCATAGCCTGAAGAGAAGATGAAAATCACCGCTGGCAAAAAAAAACCCCAACATTCCAACTGGGATTTTTCAGCCTGTTTTGGAAAGACATAGTATATGCAAGGACAAAAAAAAAAATAAAAAATCTTTCCTATCTTATTGCATGAGAAAGCACCTTTAAAGATGCAGAACAAACAACATTTACCCAAACGGAGAATAAAGGAGGACCCAAATAGAGATGATAACTACTGACATTCCACTTAAAGCCTAATTTTTAGGTCTGAACATGAAATTTAAATGTACAATACATAACGTAGGCAGAAGTGACTTCCACTCTCTGATACCCGTGGTTTTCTCCTACTTGGCTCAGTCATTTAAAGGAACAACTTTCCCCTTGAACTCTAATCATTTTTGAATGAATTATTAAAATGCCTGACTTTACAAGCAGATTTCCTTTTATATACAACAGCACACAAATAAAAGAGGAAGCTGATTAAACAGGGAACATGACAGTATTCACTTGACAGCATACTTTGTAAAAACCAAATTGGGCACGTGTGGTGCATGTGCACACATCTGCGGGCAAGGAGGGGTGGTTCAATCTTCCTTCTCATTTAGAATAACTGTGTGCTGTTCTGGCACTTTTAATTTTAACACAGCCAGCTAATTATGAATTTCTTTTTAAGTTGGTAGTGCCTCTCTAAAGAGATAAAATATTTTAGCTTGCATTGATACTTATTTAATATAAATTAATTTTGAAGTAATGCAGATTAAGTTGCATTCTTGAATGGCTTGCGTTTCATGTCCAAAAATTCCTAATAATTCTGGAACGTATAACATTCCTTTTTGTTGCAAACAGACTCTAGACTATATTCATAATAAAAACTGAGGGACGTTGCCAGTTCTCTTTTGAAAACTCGTGGCAGTAAGATGTCTATATTCTGCAACTTCATGTCTTTATTCAAGACCGATAAAAGACTACTTTTGAAGTAAGTTATAAGCGTGCAGTACCTTGAAGTGATTTAAAAGCAGTAAAATAGCTAAATATGCCAATTTTTTTTCTGTGTGAAAACAATCATGTTTATAACAGCAATGACGCAGCATGAACAGGAACAGTTTTCCCTTAACTCTCCACATTAAAGCAAAGCTTCTCTCAGGGTGGGTGGGCACACAGGACCAACCACAGTTTTCATGCCAAGCCGTTGCACAGGCTGAAGCTTCTGCTGATGACAAGGGAGCCAGTGCCATCTGCCCCCCTGTAGCCCCTCTCACTGAGGTGTTTCTCACCTGTGTTACCTTTGCACCAAAGACTTTGCCCTCAAAGAACAATTTAATCCAAAGCGTAGCCGGCAGAGCTCCCTTAGCTCTGCGCCCCCTCTGCAACACATTTTTTTTCACACCCTTTCTGTCCATTTCTGCAGAGGGTATACACGTTCAACAATTCACACATTTGTCCATATTAGATACTATTAGCTTCCCATATGAATCTCATTTAAAAAAAAAAAAAAGATTAATGAGGAACATGAACACACTAGCCAGCTTGCTTTCAGAAACTTTTAAATTCATGCAAGAACATGATGACAAGATGATTTTGAATGAAAATAACACTTCTGCTATTAAGGTCACAAAACACTAAGGCACTAAAACACTATTTTTTGGGTACAAATCGGGCTGAGAATCTCAGTCTACATGGCTACCCAGAATGATACCGGTTCTCTCTATGAAACCCTCCTGCTCTTTGGAGGACCAGCGCAAGCTGACTCATCCCCTAAAGCCAGCTGAGGCTCGCTGGGAGAAGCCCCGCGATGCCGATGCCAATGCCAATGCCTTGCCCTGACCCTCAGCACCGGGGTGAGTTCTGCCCACAGTGAGCCAACCAGAGGGGACAGGCTGTCCAAGTGATACACCCGACAGCCCGACCACGTACACAGTTAGTGGCTAATGGCACAGAGCAGACGGCACATATCCTCTCCAGCGTGCGATCCTGCAACCTCGAGTGACGCTGACGTCCAAGGACTCTTTGCCAAGATACTGACTGCTGCACTGGACCCTGGGGTCATACATCAAATGTTCACATGCACTGACAGATGTTTATGTTGGTCATCCTGATTTAACTCCCATTACATCATTTACCAAGCTACTGATGTTATCATAGACGATTAAACAAGCCGGCAAAGGAGACTTGAATACAAATTTGATTCCCTCGTGGTATGAGGGCATTACACTCCAGACTGCGTCTTGCTCTTAAATCAAATTGAACAATTTGAACTGTACAGATTCTTTAATTCATTTGAATTCCATATGGAATCTCTCTCTTTTTTTTTTTTTCCCCAAAAGACTGATTTCATTCATCATTTGACCATTGGAGGATGAATGAAAGGTATTAAAAGGTAACGGGGGAGTGTGTGTCAGACTCTGAATCACGAATTATTGGTGTAAAACTAAAAACAGTTTTATACTTTAAGTAGCCATTAAGGCTGGGATTCATTTCAGTTTCCTTAATTCCTGAACATCTACTGCATTATTTAGTACTTCCAGTCACTTCTGGTTTGTGTCAGGACTATTTTAACATACTGAAAGTAACTGAAAGTTTTGAAGGAGCAAAATTAATAAGCAGCGGAAGTCCTCAATATAGGGTGTACCTAATATGCTTGCTGCCTGCCGCTGAAATGCAGCCTTATTATCAAATACAAGGGGTTAAATTTAAACTACATAACCACCTCCCTGCCTGCTTCGTTGTCATTAAGCGTGGGGAGGGAATAGGAAACACTTCACACATCTTGTTTTCCGCTTCTAATATATTTTTGAGTTTTCTAGTGCAGGCTTTGCTTGGATGTGTAATCACTGTGGAATGGCTACTATACCCTTGCTACACTGCATAATACTTTCCCTTCCTCCTTCTGTAGGATTCCTCATGAAAATAGGCACTTTGTGTTTTTGGCCCTAAGGACAGAACATAACGTACTGTCTCTAGGAAAAAATTAAAAAAAAAATAAATCGTTAAAACATTTTCCACTACTTCAAAAAACCCAAAACAATACATGAACTACTACTATATTTCTTTTACACACATGACCTCATAGATAGATGTGTGCATCCGCACACACAAATGCATTCAATTTAGCTATTTATAGAGTTCTATAATTTTTCCTGGCTCAAGTTTTAGTGAGCCTTCCCTGATGGAGTTCAGTTCACACGGTTTTGCTGCCCTTTATTTTGCTTCGAGTTCATATCTATGGAATATCCCATCCCCGCCTCCTCCTAGAATCCCATTTAATGTTTTGCCGATTAAATTAGCCAGTTGCTTTACTGAACTCATCGCAAAAAACAGTGGGTTTTTTCTTTCCCAAGGAGCCACGTGTGTTTTGTCAGTTTTTCTTGCAATCTCCTAGTGGCAAAGCTCATGGTTGACAGTTGTGTCTGACTACAAACCACCCGTTTTTTGCTGATGTAACATTTGACGCACGTCTAGAGGGCCTTGGCAGAAAGTCGCATAAAGGTCTTCCAGCCATGCTGTTGCTCCCGTTAGCAGGAGCAATGCAGGTCTTGGGGACATCTGAGAGTTATGGAGCCTTCCAGCCAAGCCGGCAGCAGTTCTGGATGGCGAGCATCCCCATGATGTTTTTTGCTTGCTCCACTTCCAGTGAGATGAGCAGCACGAGGGAAGTGCTGAGAGACCTCAAGGTGGGACAAACTTTTTCTCACCCTGGAGCACGTCTGCTCTTCTGTCCCCTTGTATCTCAACAAACTGGCTCATCCCAGGGTGAAGGACACCCCTGGCTGACCTAAGACAGTTGGGTCTGGTGGTACTTCATCTCTTCCCATCCCCTTTCCAGCTCTCCAGGCTGGGAGGGAAGGCTGAACCACACTGCAACCCAGCAAGCCCTCGTTGCACGCACGCTCACTGAGACCTAAATGCCTGTTTGTATAACTTCCAGCAAAGCTCTGCTTCCTTCTGGTAAGAAATCAACCTCCCTGCCGTGTCAAGGTGCAGTGCTGGAGCACACAGGCACACAACAACAAGAAGAGAGGAACAACTAATTGCCCCCTCTCTCCGCTTTACAGAGCTCAGCTGACTTGGGCCAGAGGCGTACAGCCTGCTTAAAGGACAGAGGGGCAGAGCTCAGAAAGTAAAAAGCTATTAAAGCAAAAACCCATGAGGCAGATAACAGCTTGCTGCCAGACTTTTCAAAATTTAAGTGTTGATTGTTCAGAATTTATGTCTAGATTTTTCTTAAGAATGCAATTTCCTGGCACATGGTACAAGTCGCTCTAGACCTGCATGTCAGCACAGCAGGCATCCTGTTGCAAAGGTTATTATGGAACTATTGAATGTTTTCATGCCAAATTTGTCCAAATTAAACCGAGGGGAATGGAAATACTTTCCCTGGATAGGTGGTGGTTGCATTAGGTGGGTTTGTTTATAAGGAGAATAAAAGTTACAGCTAAATATAAAAGCAGATATATCATAATATTGTCTGAAAACTTGAATAACATGTCATTCAGCCTGTGTGCTGTGGAAAGAACACGAAGGTCAAGTCTAAAATAAGATCAGTGACTGTTTGACAATAGAAACATGTAGGAGGTAGAACAGGAGAATTTTCCACATTTTTTTAAATTACATTCTTCTTTCAAAAAAAAATTCTTGCCTACCTTGCTACGGGTCTGATGCAAAACCCCACTGAACCCTGTGCAAAACAGACTGCTGAATTCGGCATGTTTTTGATCAACCCTCTGGCAAACCTGCATTAGTCATTTGTGCCAACTGTTTACTTTTTGCACTATGCTCAGTTGGGAAAATGAAAGGAGGCTGCTCTGTTGCATTTTTGTTTTTAGAGAGTTTCACTTTCTGCTTCAGCTCTCTCATCCTGCTTCCCTGGAAGTCAGGGACTTCAGCAAGGCTGCTGCTGCCTCATAAAGGTAAGCACATTGGGGTTTCGCAGCACTGGGGAGCTAGCAGAATCCCCAGCAAGGTCAGAAATAGAGGGGAAAAAAAAAAAAAAAAAAGACTCAAACCAGTACTTGAAACACCGTATAAAATCCAAAGCATTCCTTTTGTTCATCCACCAAAACCTGGGGTGAAGATACAACGTCAGGGACTTGCCACTTCCAAAAGTGCAACCAAAGCAGGGATTTCAGCCCCTGCAGCAGGGGTAACCACCCCTCGGTGAGTTTTGTAGGAGACACAGGGAACTCACAACCCCAGTCCTGACAGAGATACCCAGTGCGCTCTACTTCTCCTTGGCAGGGTTATTGGAGGTGTATTTCTCTTTCCTCCCCTACATTCACTTTTAAATATAGTTGCAGCCTGTCAAAGCTGTTACAAATGGAGCTTTGCAGATGCCCTAATCCTCCTCCCCAACAGCCCCATGGACAAAATCACATGATTTTGAAGCACAGGCAGAGACAGAAACTCGTCCAAATCCAAGGTCTGAAGGCCATCTCCCTCTCCCCTTGAGCTGTGGCAGACGGTCCATGTAGCTTACAGAGCTAACGCTAAAACATTCATTGCTCTCCTGTCCCTCTGCGGGAGGACTCCCAGGGATTCCAGGAGAAAGGGTCTGGGGCAGAGGAAGGAGATGTGGGGGTAGAGCATCCACTCCACAGCTCCCGTCCCTCTCCTCCGGAGACTCTGCTCAGGACGGAGGAGGGCTGCCAGCTGCCTGGCCCCGTGGCCACCCTTTTGCTACCGAGCATCTCTATACTTCATGAGGGAGCTCACGTCAAAAATGAGCCCAAATGAGCTTTCTTATTTCTCAAAGTGCAAAGACTCCTCTCTGAAGCAGGAGGGGAAGGGAGGGAGGCGGTCTGCCAGCTCCCTTGCCCAGGGGAGGATTTGTCTGGTCTGAGGGACCTCTGAGGAGGTTGCAGGAGAGGTAGTGCAAGGAGCTGGTGCCTCGTAGCACACCAGCCTTGCTGGGCGGTCAGGAGAGCCCCCTGGCACAGCCTGGCCAGAGCCCACCTGGGGCAGGGGGGCTGCAGGGACAGGTCCTGCTCAGGTCCACGCTTGAAGGCCTCCTTCCGCCTGACCTCCAAACCTCCAAACCAGACATGGGCAAAATTAGTATCACACTGAAGGGTGGCACATGATGGCTTTGACCCTAATGATCCCACGGGGAATGTAGTATTGTTCTGGCCCTAATAACAATAATTTGCATGTTGTCTAATGTCCCAGGGAGGGAAAAAATAAAAATAGAAAGGGTGGCAGGCCCTGAGCGAGGAGAAGAGGAAATGGGAGTGCTGCCATTTTCATCTGAGAACTGGCAAAATAAGAAAACTGACTTTCTTACGGAGCCAGAGGTAAAACTAGTCATTGCAAAACTGTTTAATAGCTAACTAACTACCCAGCCTTTGTCACTTCCAGGCAGGGTTTTGAGAACCCAGGCCATTTAGCTATACTAAAAGGCTCTTGTCAAACCAGCCTGGTAGGAATCTTGATCTCAGGGAACTTCTTTGAGCAGGACCCTGAGTCTCTCCCAAGGTGCTGGTGACAGTCACCTTTCAGGATGAGATGCTTCTTTCAAAAGAAGAACCTGAAGTAGAGACAGGGGACATCTGCACGCAGTGTTTCTCCATCATGCTTAGAGCCTTATGTATAAAGAGCAGTCAGTAACACCGACCTGCCACAGTTCCAGTCTCTTGTTGTTGTTGCTGTTGTTGTTGAGAAAAGTTTCTTTAGGGATCAAAGTATCCTCAAAACCAAACAAGCTGGCTGTCCATTGCTTCCAAGGGAACAGGTAGTTTATTCCAGCTGTCAGCAACTGCGAACCAAACAGCTCTTCTCCCCCTGCCAGTTTTAGCTCTAGGCCAGTTATTAAAATTAAACAGTTTCGTTTGTGAGAATGATGCATTCGTGTCCGCAGGGAGGGGAGAGAAGGGAGCAGAGAGGGGAAAAAAGAGAGCAAGTTTTCTAAAACAAACCCTAAGCCCGTTTACACAGCCTAACAGCGTGCCAGCGTGGCCTTCTCCTTCAGCCCGTTAAACTGCCACAGAAGTCCCAGCTTGCAGCATGTGCTACCATGCCCCGCACATCCTCCCTGCTGGGTTGGGGAAAATACAATACAAGTTTTTAAAAAAGCAAAAAATTCCACTTGGTTGCAAAATAAATGCACTGTTCCCTTGTGAGCTTCAACAGGTATGGAAAGAAGCCACAAAGAGATGCCTTAACAGGTTTCCCCACCACTTGTGCCACCCAGGCTGGAGAGCAGAGTCTGTCTCATGGTCCACGAGCACCAGGGAGGCTGACCAGCTCACCCCTGGGGCTGGGACACAGCCTTACTGGCTGAAGCTGACCTGGACCAATTTCTAGAAAGCCGCTGTGGTCCTGGTGGGACACCACTGCCCCCAGCCCACCCAGGCACTGCCAGAGGGACATTTGTGGCATCCCGGGTCAGGTTCCCTTTACAGCGAGGATGCCTAGGGAAGCTGAGGATCACTCTCCAGAAAATCCTGAGGCAGCCTAGCTCCAGTTTTCCACCACTGCACAGACATGGCCAACCATCCATGACAACCAAGGCTTTCTACGATGCTCTACAGGTCCCTTTCTGGGACTGCCCACATGCTCACTGCTATATGAGGCTGGATACGGCCGGTTTTAGCATCCCTACTGGGGAAAAAAAAAAAAAAAAGCTATTGACTCCAACCGGGCAAGTATTTCACACGTTCAGTCCAGAGCCAAATACGTGCATTTTCTACTGCAGGAATTTTTTGCAGACAGCCATGAGCTACTGCAGAAGCCTGAACAGACTCCAGGCCAGCTCATTTACTTACAGCCTTGATTGCCACCTGACATTTCAAGCAACGGGTTTTATTTCCTCCCTTGCCTCTCTACTGCCTAGTTTTTATGCTCAGAGTTAATCACTTCCAACAAAAGTTAAGAAATCATTTTAAACCCTCAATGCAGGGCTTTGAGTGTGAGGCTGAAGATTTTTGAACCATCCAGGTGCGCCGCGCCGCCGCTCTGCAGCCCCACAAGGAGGAGAAAGCTTTTCCCTCACCCAGGCTTCACGGCTGCCCTGCTATTTACTGCGGATCTAGGCAACGGAGAAAGGAACAGGTCAAGCGGGAACCTGAAAATAACAGGGGCGTTAGGCCTCCTTCTTGGTTATACTCGGGACCTTCCGCATCCAGCAGCAGACTGGGGATTAGATATTTAGACAGAGTGATTTACTGTGATTTGCCAGATGACTTCAGGAGAGGGGCTTTGGATACGTCTAACTTGAACTGAAGTTTGCAGATGCTTGGAGCACGATGCAAGGTTTGCTTCTATGATGAACGAGGGAGTTTTTACTTCATTTTTTTTTTTAGTGTCATTTTTTACTTGAGCTGTGCGTACATTCTTGAGAAGTTCAGCAGATTTTACTAATTTACAACACTGAGCAACTTATTCTGCTAATGAAAATGCCAACTCATTTACTACTGTATTTGAATTTGTCTTTTAATTATTTAGTTTTTTTTTCTTCAGAAAAAACATTAGAAATACGGTTCTTTCCTACATCTTATAATACACAGTCTGAACATGTGATGAGTTTTCTTAAGAAAGGAGTTATTTCCTTTAGAGATACAGCTGGCAATGGTTATTCCATCACAGAGACACACTGCAGGGCTGTCCCACACCGCAGAGGGAAGCATTTCCCTGGCCTCCCGTCCAAGGACCTATCCTGACTTTCCAGTGACTCAAGCAAGTCTATCGAGAGCATGCAACAGGAATTTGGTCTCCTAAGCCTCGGTTCAGCAAGATAGTTAAAACTCAATTCAACTTCATTGTCAAGCCCTAAGGCTTGATTACTAGTCTTTTTTTTTTTTTTAAATGTTTTAAAATTGCTTTTTCTGCCTGTATCTGAACACTTAATGAAGCTTGTGAATGGAAGCAAAAGAACTTGTCTACATGAAGACATTTCTTACAGGTGCATGTAATGCAGCTTATTGCTCCTTCCCCTGAAGTGCCACAGAAAGCTTTTACAATGGAAAAGGAAGGACAATTTTGTTCACAAAACACCTGATGAACTGCACTGATACAGAAAGGAAAACACTGTCAGTTGCCATTTCTCACACTGCTCACCCTTTTCCTAAATAAAAACTAGAAATCAACACCTGAAACTGATCTTTTTAATCTGTTTCCATCACAAGCATTGCTAAACACATCCAAACAATGGAGCTGAAAAAGTTTAAGCCAAATTTCCATTTAACTTTTTTTTTCTTTCTTTCTTTCTTCTACCTCCCCTCTCCACTCAGATCTCACCCCCAGGTACTTTCACAATCTGACTCACTTCACTCTTTCCCAGCCTAGCGAGCCTCATCAATGACAAGATGCAATGCTACAGATTTGAATTTTACCCTAAGCCCCAAATTACCACAGCAGACATTTTGCTCAATATTGCACCTTGTATGACTTTTCTTCTAAATAAAAAACATCATCAGCACAGCTCATGATAGTGTGGTGGGCAACAATACATTTCCCAGACCTGGTACACTGTAGAGCTAGCAAGAACATCCATTTCATAGCTGGGTTAACCACCCAAAAAGAGAGATATTAATGATTTGCCCCATATCCTATCGTGTACTGAATACTAAAGCCAAGAAGAGGAAGTTAAGTTTTGACTCTCAGTTACTTTCTCGAACAACTGTGCGACAGCCTCTTTCAATCACTATGTGGGGAAAATGGGGCCTTTTCTTTTTGATTGTACCTGGCCCATGTACATAAATTACTCACAAAAGTACCCTGAAACCCACTGAGTTGCCTTTTGAATCAACAAAACGGAATCATGCTTTTTTATGCTCCAATAAAATAAAACAGCAATAAAATGATGTACGCACTGAAGGATGCTATTTCTTTCAACTACCTCCCAACGTGGCAATTTAGAACAGATCCTCAGTCAGCGCAGGAGTAAGTTCAGTGATGTGGGTGCTCTTAGCAACACAAGCAGCACATTTACAAGTACCTTTAATTTTATATAAGGCACTCAGAGGTAGGAAGTCTTCCCTGGCCAGAGGAGGCTGGCAGCACATCTATCCCAGTATCCCCAGTCACCGGCCAGCACCAGGTGCTCTGGGGGAGAAGCAATCTCATAGATAATTTCAAAATAGCATTCCCCAGAGAAAGGTCTGCCCTCAGCACCTGGTGATCTCATTTCAGCAGCTGATGTTAAGTTTACCCCCTGTTTCACCAAGGTGTCTGCCCTTAAAAGCCATTTTATTCAAACATATGTATAGATGTTTTCCTTACCCTTATAAATACCTAAATCTTTCCTGAATGCAACGTAGTACTTTCACTCACAATTCTCTCATGAAAACAGTTCCCAAAGGTTAATCATGCGTTGCAGAAAAGGCTGTTTTTCTCTATTAGTTGAAAACCTGTGGCTTTTCCATTTGTATATGTGGCAAGAAAAATAAGATCAAAGTAAACATAACTACAATTGTCCAATTAAGTGCCTCTTCCTGTTCCTACTGAAGTCAATGGCAACACTTTCTAAAATCAGATTTGTCTTCTTACTCATTAACTGTAAAATCCTGAAACCCACAAGAAACTTTCCAGTGAGGAGGAGTTAACAAAGTCTATTGATACACAATAGTTATGACAGCAAACTAACATTACGATAAAATAACAGAAAATAAATTCCAGACTTTTAGATGCATTTGGAAAAGTTATCTGGTTTCATAGTCTTTCAGGTGCCAAAAAAAAAAAAAAAAAAGAAAAAAAAAGCCATCAGATTGTTAATGAGACCGAAAGCCAGAGTAAAACAAAAATCCCTCAAATCTGTCATCAGCATTCGTGTTTGCCAAGAAGGCCTGGATGTTATCCTGCTGGGGAAGAGAAGATTTATGGCACTGCACACCTTCATCCATCCTATTATTATATATGAAATGGAAAATAAAACAGGCCGGTGCTACCCTCAGAAATAATCAGTATTTTGCTTCCACTGAGTAACACGTGTTGTTATTATTATTACTAGATCAGCAGGTACAGGAGCAGCCACGAGATGCTCATAAATAAATTATTTATAAAAAAACCCAACCAAACCAAACAGGCCTGGGCTCCACCTTCCCGAGGGCGTGAAGGAAAATCAAACAGGGCAGGGAGGGAGGCGAGATGGGCTGGAACCAGTGCATGCCATGGCTGATGTCAGGGTGGCAGCACCCAGGACCACATCCGATGCCCAGCGCCAGCAGCGGTGACGGAGAGGGACGCTGAGAAAGCCCTGCAGCAAGCTGAGGACCACCAGCCCTCCATCGACACCGAATGCAAGCGTGTGTGCCGTGGGAGTGGGCACCCCCCATGCAACAATAGCCAAAAAGTTAGACATTTTCTTTGCCACGGGAGAGCTGTTATTTAATCAGACCTATGGCGCTGTGTTCTAGCTACGGCTGCTCGACTGCCAAGGCTACTGACCCAGTTTGCAGCTGGCCAGACCCCCGGCCAGCAGGGAGCCCCGGGCTAGGACTGCGGTGCTCCAACAGTGGGAGCAGATGGGGAGGGAACGCCGGGAGGCAGCGGGATGGGAGAACCACCGCTTCAGCCAGTCCTGCCCCAAGCCTGGCATCCTTGGGTAGGGAGGGCAGAGCCTGAAGCTGGCTCACGGTGGGCACACCAGGCACAAACCATCACACGAGACCAAAAGCACCGCAGAGGTTTGGGTGTGACGCCCCAGCCCTGCTCCCCCTTTCTACGTCCGCCTCCCCTTCACTATCCCAAGCACCAACCCACCAAGAGATGACCCCCTGGTCAAGGATGCCTGTATCGGGCAGAAGGGCTTAATGTTTGCTGGCGATGGGGTACAAAGTTCCCGTGCTGCCTTGGGAAGCCCGGGCCCTGGTGTCTGGCTGCTGAGAAAACGCTTCTGCTCCACATGCAATTTCACACATCGTTGCATAGGTCTTGTGATTCCCCTGCTAGAGCCGGGCTTTGCCATGGGAGAAAAGCTTGTGCCTTGGCAGAAAAATTCAGCTGGATTTTCTTCATGGATTACCGACCCCAAATTTCAAGCTACATACTCAAAAAACTAAGCTACTTACTGCCCAGCAGCTCAAGAGAGGCCTGTGTTAATGCAGGCACAGAACTAACTTCTTTCTCAATATTGAAAGTAAAGTAAAACTTTTTAATAGGATTGCTGTTTGAACTTTATGGTTCTTTGCAAGATCAAGGCAAATGACATCACCTCCATAACCGAGACCCCTGGTTCTGAAATTTTAAAGGTCACGGTCAATATATATATATTAAAAAAAAAAAAAAAAAGAAGAAAAAAAAAAGACCAGACTTCTGAGAAAATACGCAAACGAACTTTGTTGCAAGTTACACAGAAAGCTATTATAAATGAAAGGGACTAGAGAACCACAATAATTTTCTCTTTCTGCCCTCGCTTCTACTCCTTGCTTCGGCACTGATCCTCCGCAGAACGAATTTCTCGCTCTTCAGCAACAGCAAAAAGAAAAATATTTTGATAATAATTTGAGAATTCGATTATAAACCCACAAAGCCACAAAAACTGGCAAAGGACCTAGAAGGTGTAACACTTGAAACTGCCAATTCATTTATTTAACTGAGTGGATTTCAGATAGTTTCCTTTCACCAGTCAAACAGTGACTTGGGGTTAGCCCCACTGGGGATTGAGTCGTTAAAAGGCCGCATGTCACTGGCAAAAAACAAAACAAAACAAAAGCCCCCAAAAAACCCAAAACTCAAATCGCTTCTGCTCCAGCGCGGGGCATCTGTCTCCCAGCCAGGCACCGTCCCATGCTGGATGAGGAAGAAGACTTTTGCTCAGGACTTGCAAGAGGAGCAGCGTGTGGGTGCCTGGGCAAGCTCTTGGAAGAGCAGCTCCAGAGGCTGAAGGAGATGAGATTTCGGTCTTTGCCCCACGCAGGAGGACGTGAAAGGCCCCTGCATCACACCGACATCCAGGACCTGTAGAGCTGTCCCGCAGGGAGACCCACCTGCCGTCCCTCGCCTTTGTGAGGGGGCCTATGGTCTCCACACTTGCTTTCCAAGGCATGCCACAAAGCAAGGAAAATTAATTATTTACTGTGCAAAAAGAAAAATAATTAAAAAAAAAAAAGAAGAAGAAAAAGGAACCTCAGTGATTAGGGCAGTCAACCCAGGAGAAGGGAAACCCCGGGTCTAGTTGCTGGCCCAAGAAGCACTTATGGGTTTGGCTGTAGACAGACACCTGAGAAAACACACCAGGCAGCACAAATTAGACACCCCAGTTCTTCCTCCTCCATCAAATGAAATCTCACCCCTGCAGAAGGAGGAGGAGCCCTGCTCCCAATGGGGAGGATACCTTGGTGAAACCAGCAGTCATCGCGCAGGCGAAGCCTCCCGAGATGTTGGAAATGCAGGTGTATACCCCACTACCAGGCTGGAGAAGGTGTTGTAGGCAAACCTCCTGTTAACTCAGGAGAGGCATTAACCAAGGAGCCACCAGGAAAAGCAGTGAGGACGGCACATGAGCGACAGCAGACTGCCAGCTTGGGGACACGGAGGTTCTTGGGAACGGTATCCCCCACAGCGTGCTGCGTAGCTCCTCTCTCAAGGCAGGAGCAGTTCCTGGCTAGCTTGAGAGAGGAACAGCAAGAAGCCAGGGACTTCTGCCACCATTATGGCCAGGCAGGCACACAGGGAACGCAAGCGCTTACATTCCACCCATGGCCCACTTCAGACATCTAAATACCCGGCCTTCACTCTCAAACAGAATAAAGAGCCTCAATAAAGGAACAGAAACGGGTGCAAACACACAACCATCACGTTCCTGGTTCAAATGTAAATATTGTCATATAAAATGATGCTTTCTTGGCTGGATTTTCAACATGATGCTGCTTCTCTCACCTGGTCTTTTTTGCATTCTTTAAATCAAAAAATATACTTGTCTATACATCTACAATGGCACCTGTGCCTCCCTTCTATAGATCTCATGCTCTTGATTTTTCTTGAACAGCTTGGGAAGGAAGCTGTACGTTGGACTAGAAGCGTCCAGAGCTGAGCAGGGCTCCCACCTGCATTAGGTCGTGTGCGTGCCCAAAGAGGGAACCCCTCGCTGCAAGACAAGCACAGTTATTTCCCCTGCACTGGCTACATCACTTCAATGTTCCCTACGTCAACGTCAAAAGTTGCCAAGTACGAAGCCCACTGCCAAACCAGGCCTTCTGCAGCTCAAACATTAGCCTATAAAAGACAAAATGAAGCCTTCAAGTTGTCAGTTGTCAGTGTGTCAGAAAGCATACATTATACTAAGCACCATGAAACTGCAGAGATGAGCTGGTTCGCCTCTTATTTCTTTTCTAACACAATTAAGATGTTATCAGGACAAAGTACAATATTGTGGTATCCTGGCCTACGTGAAAATCTTTGAAAGCTGCATTTATTTGCCACCAGAACCACATGCTAATAATACAGCCTCATGCAGACAGTCCCCATCTGTTGTGTTTTCTAAGTTTCCAACAAACCCACGATGCTGTGTATTGTAAGGGCATTAACAATCCCCAGACACCATTAACAGTGATGTCTAGTGCCTAAAATTTATGCTCCACCAGCTATATTCGCTTCCAGCCTGCCCTTTGATACAGAATCATGGAATGGTCTAGGTTAGAAGGGACCTTGGAGATCATCTAGCTCCAACCCCCCTGCCATGGGCATGGACACCTCCCACTAGACCAGGTTGCTCATAGCCCCATCCAGCCTGGCCTCGAACACCTCCAGGGATGGGGCATCTACTTCTTTCCTTCTTTCTTTTCCTTGCAATATAAAGAATTCATGACCTGAAAGTACATTGTCAACATGTATTTGAATCAAAATAAACAGATAAATAAAAAAGACATTTCAACCAAAATTCAGACCTGAGCGTAAGCCCATACAGTAGACTCAAAGCATACACTGTCCAACTTACTATGTAACGTGCTTATGAATAACTCCCATGCTCTCTTTTCTGCTACTACATAGCTCCTAATAAACTCACCACTCCACTCCACACCAGGGAGGAACCATGTAAAGGAGAAGGCTACAACAGCTGGGGGTCCTGCTCGTTACAAGAACCTGTGTACAGGGAGATCTTCCACACAGCTGTGCTGAGGTCCTGCAAAGCCTCACCACCTACAAGCGATGCTTCAGTAAGGCTCGTACATAGGGTATGGTGCAAGTACCAAGCTGAAGACTGAGTGCATATATTAATGTATGCTTTTCCACTGGCAGATCCTGAAAGCTAGAAAAGAAAAAAAAAAAAAAGAAGAAGAAAAATCCACTGTCCCATCCTTGATTTCTTCTGATTTCTTCTGCCTGAAGACAGGATCTGAAAAGCTATGTTTGCAACTTCATTTTAGGCCTTTTGCTCTTTGTAACCAGTTGGAAGATTTTGCCTGTGTGTAATAATCCTGTGGCTCAAAGGTACCAGCTGCTTAGCAGGCAGACAGGCAAAAGCCACCCTGGGGAAATATTTTGCACATCTTCTTCCATGTGTACATTACAAATAACACATGGCAGTAAATGCCATCACATGGATCCAAACTCTGGAGCTTTTGTTTATAGGAAAGCTCAATGAACAACTAAACGTCTAACGATGAGAAGCATCTTTTCCTTTCAAAGGCAGTCAGTGTTTATAGTCTGAGTGTCTTGTATTTCTAATCATCAAGAAACAGCTCCAGCACTCGCCTCATCTGGCCAATCACGCCTGGTAACACCTGTCTTTTCACCTTCTCACTTTTATTCATTATTTATGTTTCTCTTTACACAACACACCCGCAGGACAATACATCTCCAGCATGCTTACGGATTTGATCCAAAGCTCACTGGAGTCAACAGAATGACTTCACTGGTTCTGGAGCACATTGAGGGCCCCAGCTCCGCAAACGGGCTTCCAGCCTGAGGAGGGACTTACGCACAAGTTAGGCATCCCAGCCCAGAAGTGCAATCACAAAATCCCTAACCCTTTAGCTGCTCGAGTTTTAATCAGCCAAGGTCTCCGAAAGCCTGAGCTGTTTGCAGATTTTCTTTTCCCCCAGTTATCTGTTTAGTGAAACAAAAACCACCAACAAACCCTCTGTAGTGAACCATGAAATAAGGGATCAGGGGATAGGTCTCCCTCTCCCAAGCGTGGTCCTAACCACTGAGCATTGGAGTAATTTTTTTCGTGTGTGTATATATATATGTATGTGTGTGTGTCTGTATATATGTGCATATTTGTATATACAGGTGTATATATACATATATATGTATATAAATACATGTCACACACGCATGCACACACATTTTTTGCTCCCCCTTCTGGCCCCATGCATCTTGAATTTTTTTTTCTTCTTGGTGGAAGCAGGGGAGAGCAGGAGAAGGATCCTGCCTCCAGCGTAACTCGCAGCTAGGGATCCGCAGCACTCCTCTGGGAGGTGCACAAAGTAGATTCCGGCTGAGAAAAGGAACCCAAAGCCTCACTCCCTCTGTTACAGCAGCACCTAGATGTCCTCTGCACCCCTGGACATGTATACCCTTTAGTCAGGCAGGTTCGGCAGTGAGAAGGCAGCATCTTCATTTTTCAACAGGGATGGTCAGTGCAGGTGGCACGTTACTGACCCGAACGGTGACTTAGCAAGAGACCCTGACATGCTGAGAATTTAATGTGGTGGGGCTTCACAAACACCGGCTTTGCAGACCATCTTAACGGGGAAACATACACTGTATTTTACATTCCTCTACACGTGCCTCTAAAAGGTGTGCTGTGTAATTGAGCCAGCTCCCTGATTGGGTTTCACAAGGGACCGGACCCAAAATTGCCGGTCTCCTGCCCAGCTGACCTCCGTTACTTGGTGACTGAACACCAGCTCTCAGCACATACGTAAAGTTTCTTCTTCAGTCTAACTTTTGCCGTTTCTTCCTCCAATACATAAATACCATGAGCTTTACGCATACAGCAGGTTTGATTTGCGGAAGAGCAGCTGGGACCGCATCTTGTTATAATGTATCCGTTAATACAGGAAAAAAGGGAAATACCCTTCCAATTTCAATGCAGTTACTTATTTTGGACAGAGAGAGAAAAAGGATTTTGACTGACTACCAGCGTAGAAGCTGACCGTTTTCCACAAGTGGAAATCGTCCCTTTCTGGGTGATGCTGAAGCCAGCCCCAGCCAGAGGTGATCTCTCACCCCAGAAACAAGAGTCACCCATCGGATCACAACAAATGAGCGCTCGTTTTCCAGAACAATCCCACCGACACGGCTCCCGGCACCTTTGTTTCAGCTCGAGACAAAGACAGATCTTTTCACACTAGACGTATCCTTTACCATAAAAACCCCGTTGCCGCCGCAGCTGTCGACACCGGCACCGACGGCCACCTGCCTGCCCCTAGCACCAGGATCCCGTGTTCGTCATGCGCCTGCCCGGCGCGTCACCCCTAGTGGGCAGGGACGCCTGCACGCACACAGCGACATACGTGTGGTCCCCGCTGTCCCCCTCCTTCTCCTGCCTGGGACCTGGCCCCGGCAGCGGGACAGGAGCCTCTGCTGCCCCTTCCCGCCCCGCTGCAGGACCCAGGGCTGCTGCCACCAGCAGGAGATGGTGGGTGGATGAGGGTGGGAGAGAAAAGACCCCCCAATGAAGGAGGTGCCTCACTCATCCTTTTCGCTCCCCAGTTCTAGCTGCTCCCCCCATCCCAAACCACCCCACTGTAACCCCACAATGAGGGGCAACCTGACAGCTGGCGAAAGGCCCACAGCATTTCAGCAGACATCAGCGCAGACATCCCCCCCAAGCAAATCTTTTGCTCCCCCCAACGCAAGTGCAACTACTCCCCCGGGGTGCTGGACCACCCTACAGCCCCACTGGCCGCGAGCCAGAGCCAGGACAGGGAACGAGCAATCGAGGGACGTACCCAGCCTCCGTTGTCCTGGATCCAGTTGTGCAGATGCCGGTTCAGGTACTCGGTCATCCAGGCGGCGATGCTGTCCACGAGGGGAGACATCTCCCGGTTGACGCTCTCCACGCACATCACGCCGCCGAACTCGAAGAAGGCCACGATCCTGCCCCAGTTAACCCCGTCTCGGAAGAGCTCCTCCACCACCGCCACGAAGCGGCCCCTGGCCGTGAAGGGGGTCAGGTGCAGCTGGCCGGACATTTGGGCAAAGTCCCTCTGGTAGCGGCGGGAGAACTCGTCCCCCGCCTGGCGCAAGGTGAGGTGGACCACCTGGGGCGCGGGGCGCAGCCCCTCGGCTGGGGGCACGTGGCTAGCAGCAGCCGAGCCGGGGGGCTCGGGGTGCGGAGACACCAGCCCAGTGTGATCAGAGGAAGTCCCAGCAGCAGCAGCAGCAGCAGCAGCAGCAGCAGCAGGAGAGAGACCTGGTGGCAGAGGTGCCGTGTCCTCCCCGGCAGCCCAGTCGTATCCTCTCTGCGAGAGTTTATAGTGGATGTACTTCAGCACTATCTCCCGGTTATCGTAGCCTCTTCTCCCCGGGTGAGCCATAATTCCCAAGAGGAAGCAGCAAGAGGAAGGGAGAGAGGAAGAAGAGGAGCAGGATGAACCCAAAAAAGTAAAGCAGCCAATAATAATAAAATTAATAACACAAAAAATTATAATCCAGTTACTGTATCGGGCACGGTTTCATTCATGGTGGTGTTGGGGGAGTTCTCAGGGTCTCGGAGGTACTTTTGTCTTCTCAGTGTTTCCTCCTCGGTTTGAGATGCACGGTATAAATAGGGATTAAAATGCTGGATATACTTTACTTCCAGGAGCACATTTATTACTTATTATAAATTTACTTTAGGACCATTTCCTCCTCGGTGTTGAAACACATCTTAAAAAATATTATACCGATTCAAAATCAGGTGCATTTTCCCCTAGGTGCTGCACTACCACGGACACGAAGGAGCGGACGAACACACACCGTAAAAACTGCAATTCAATACGATTTGCTAAACAGCCTTGGATGAACGTTAATCCAACGCACTTTAAGCTAGAAACCTCAACACTGCTTTTTTTTTTTTTTTTTGTTAAGCTACACAAACTAAATTTCCTCTGTAAAGTACTTACTTGGACTATAAATATGTTCCTCTGTCAAGTTTCCTCTAAAAAAAAATATAGCAACAACAAAACCCAAACATCACAAGTCTTCAGAAACGTTAAGTTCTGGCTGCTTTGATGCTTCAAGTCACCAAGGGGATGGGAAAAGGGACAAAAAAAAAAAAAAATTTATCTCTACGACTTCGAATGTTTTTTCCCAGACTCCTGTTTAACAGGCATCTCCAAAGATGTGTCAAAGCTCAGAAAATCCCGCCTCGCAGCCCGGGAAGGCGAACAACCCCAAAGAGACGGAAAATCCTGGAGACCAGATGAACCACATTTGAATCCAAGCTCTCGCAGAAGTGCTCCGTTTTTCCCTCCAGTGCAACGTACAGACCATATGCATTTACGTAGTTTCATTCAGACACCGATCGCAGGAGCCCGGTGCTTCCACACACACGCACGCACACACTAAAAATTTAAAAAAAAAAAAAAAAAATTTAAAAAAGGAAAAATATTAAAAAATTAAAAAAAATATATGTGTATTTAGGCAATTAATTCTTTTTCACAAGGAAGAGCGTAAAAACAGGAATAAAAAAATAAAAATATAGAGAAGGAGGATTGCTTTTGACTCTGGCCGCGGGCAGAAATGCCATTTCCCGAGCAGCTTTTGTATCGAGAGGAGGAAGAGCCCCCGGCGCTGCCGAGGAGGGGCGCGGACGGGGCGTGTGTGTGCGGTGTGACTGGTGCCGGTGGGGACCGCGGCGGCCGCCGCGGCGCCGCTGCCCGCCCGGCCGCCCGGCCCGCCCGCCCGCGCAGCCCCGCGCACCCCCGCCGGCTCCGGCCGGCTCCTCCGGGCGCTCCGCGCTGCTGCTGCCCGCGGCGGCGGCGGCGGCTCCGGGCGGCGGCTCCGAGCGGCGGGCGCGGGCGGGGAGCTCTCCCGGCGGCGGCGGCGGCGGCGGCGGCGGCGGCGGGGGAGCGGAGCGGCGGGGGCGGGGAGAGGCGGGGAGGAGCGGAGCCTGACGCGGGGAAGAGGGGGGGGGGGATGCGGGGGGGGAGGCTCCGGCCCCGGCGCGGCGCAGCGCAGCGCAGCCGGGCGCGGTGGTTTCTTAGAGCTCCGCCTCACGCTTCATTCAAGAAAAGGGGGAAATGGGAAGGGGAGGGGTGTGCTAAAAAAAATGTAAAAAAAAAAAAAAAAAATTTAAAAAATTTAAAATTTTCAAAAATATATGGTTTTAATTTTTTTAATAAAAGCGGCGGCGGCGGGGGGAGGTGAGAAGCCCCGCGCAGCCCGGGCCCGCCCCCTATCGCGGCGCGGGCCTGGGGCCGGCGGCGGGGCGGTGGCGGCGGCGGCGGGGGGGGCGGAGCGGAGCGGCGGGGCGCGGAGGGGCGGCACTCGGGTGGTGCTGGCGACCTCCGCCTCCGCCACCGCCTCCGCCTCCGCCACCGCCTCCGCCACCGCCTCCGCCTCCGCCCGGCCGGAGGGAAGCGGGCGGCGCAGGCAGGGGGGGGGGGCTGCCGGCCCTCCGCGGGAGAGCGCGCCCCGCTCCGCGCCCCGCGGGAGGGATGGGGCTGCTGCAGCTGCGCGGATTTATTTTAAAAAATATAACAACAGAAAAAAAAAAAAAAAAGAAAAAAATGTGGGGGGGTAATTCTCAAAAATGTTCTACTTTTTAGAAAGAAAAAATGGCCTGATGTAGGCGGGCAGGGGGTCCAGGCGGGGTGGGCCGGGGCGGCGGCAGTCCCTGCGCGGCCGCGGAACCCCCCTCGGGGCCGTGGTCAGGGGACAGGCCGGGCCCCGCCGGTCGCCGCTGCGGATGGCCCAGCCGGCGGTGCCGAGTCCCGCAACACCTGCCCCGCACAAGCCGCCCGACGGGTTTTCATGCGTGGGGATGGATTTTAGGACTTCTTGCAGAAACCCGGACTCATATTTGTCCCTCCACCCGGCCTGATGGGTTTTGTAGATTGAAGGGGGGGGGGGGGGGAGGACGACACGACACCGAACTGTTTGGGGATTAAATTAATCTGGAGCTTGACCAAAGCAGCAGAGTTAACCTTCAAAGTAGGTTAAACCCGCAGCGCTGGGAAGGAGCGGTGGCCCAGCACCGCGGCGAGCCCGCCGAGCCACGGCAGGACAAGGATGGGTGATGCTCGGACAGCCCTGGCTGAGATGGGGAGACATCCCAGGGTACAACCCAGTGGGACGGGAGGAGGGGACATTCAGCATCTTTCTCTACTTAGTATGGGGGCGGGAGGGGGAGAGAAGTTTGATAAATTCTAGCGGTTATTGTCAATCTGAGGGTGACGGGGGACGATAACCATCTGTAAACTACCCTGAGCCTAAAAGGAAGAGAAGGTGTGAATACAGCTGTGGACGTGAGTTAGCTTTGACAGGGGTACCCAGGGAACGGATGCTGCCCTCCAAGTCTCCATTTTCGGGGGTCACGTTTCCATCACCCACTGACACGTTCACGCGTGGCTCGCAGGCTGCCCCCTCCCCTGCTTTGAGGATAACGCTCCGCCGCGGGGAGGGCGATCGGCTTTTGCTCCATCCAGTAAGAAGGGGAGGGTACTGCCATCCCAAACCGGGAGGATTCCCCGTGCGGGGGCCGCCAGCGCCTGCACCGCCTCCCCGGCGGGCGGCTGTTGCCACCCAGCGGTCGCTGCTCGCCCCCGGCCCGGCGGCTCGCCCCGGCCAGCCGGCACCCCCCCCACTCCCGTCCCGTCCCGTCCGGTCCCCGCAGGCCGGCAGGAGCGAAGGGCTCAGCCGCTGCGTACGCGCCCGGGGAGTCAGGAGAGTTACGGGGCTCCCCTTCGCCCCCGCCTCCGCCTGCTGGCTTTTAAAACGGGGCTGGTTGCGGCCGGTTGTGTCTTGGGGGATTGAGAGGGTCCAGAGGTCGCAGGACAGCGGGGAAATGAGGTTTATTGGAAGAAGATGGAGGATGCTCCCCGCAGCCGTGGGCTGTAGCCCGCACACCAGCGCACTCGTGGGAGTCACGGCGGGGTTGCACGGCTAAATGCGGGAGCGCAAACACGCCCCTTCCCTGTCCCCGTAAAAGCCTTGGGAAAGTCAGGCGTTTGCAAAGAGCAAACGATTTGCAACAATTGCTTCTCATGGCAGAAACGTAGACGAGGGAGCTGTCAACCAAGCAAAATCACCGCCTTTATGCTCTTGCACCAAAAGAGAAAGGAAAAATAATAATAATAATAATTAAAAAAAGGTCTCCTCTGAGTACAAAAAGAAGTAACCTGACATTTCCATGCAACACGCTGTGGTTGAAATGGAACAAGTGATACAGAAAATCAGAACAGCCAAAACCAACCGGGCTGCTGCTTCAGCCTGTCGCCGTGCGAGCGACTGAATCTAACACCGTTGGTCCCACCACCGAAAACGCATCAGACACAGATGTTAAGCAACACAGAAAAACTGTCTGGGTAAGCTGCACAACAACGGGGCTGCAGGATTGGCTTTGAAGCCCATGGGAAGCCCACAGATGGATTTGAAGCCCAGTGGGACTGAGGCAGAAAACCAAGATGCAGATAAAATCGATGGGCTTTTGTAAGGAGAAATTGAAAATGTCACTGAATTGGTTGGAGGTATTTAAATGTATTTCGTATCCAGAAATGGAAGTGAGACCAACTAAACGAACAGAGCGTACTGAGAGCATATAATCCATAAACTAAAAGAGTTTCAGAATTCATAACTGAGTTCTGATAGAAACAGGTACAGCAAAACTCCAGATACTCCTTCAGAATGGATTTAGTAATGACACCTTTTCCCCACTAGCTCCACATTTGGCACTTTGCTATCGAAATGACAGAGCCCAGCCTTTTTAAAAGTTTGGTAGGAAAATAGTGGTCATGGTTCACAAGAAAGCTTGCTAACCCCAAACACAGCTGAGACCGTACCAGAAAAATTAAAAACACACGAGAAAATCCTAGTAACTGTTTGCTTTAAGCGAGGGTATTGGGAATGAGTCATGGGAAACAAAAACTGTGCCTTGAAGAATGATAAACTGGGACTCCGTAAAAAAGCAAAACAAAATTATGTGCATTTAAACAGTCTTTCTTCTTCTTAACTTAACATGTTAAATGCATTGCACCCGACCTGCATTTATGACTGTAATTGAAGGGAGTGGCATCTTAAAACTAATTACAATGTTGCCTGAGTGGGTGATGAGCATCTATTAAAGTGTCACAAATTTGCATCACTGTATTGCTTTTTACCTTGCTTGTTTGTTTGAGTTCGGAGGGATAAAGCAACAGTTAAAAAGACATCCCAAACAAAGGCAATATGTAGGGGGGGTGAAGGGATACATAGAAGAAACTGGCAAGAGAGGATCTGGATTTATCAAGGAACATGGAATGAGCACATAAAGTTAGGTAGGAAATCACTTGGGTGCTTTTATGTAGCAGAGTAACATGCTGACTAGTAAAGTCCTGCAAATCCTTCGTGTGAGCTGGCCCACGGAGGTAATCAGACTAATGAGAAGAATTAGCTGTATCAAGCATTAGGAATGCAAACAGAAGCTCATGTGAAAAGAGCTCCCTTGACAGTTAAGAGGCAGGAGCATCGACAGCAGGTACCAGTGGTGCAAAGGACAGATTATTTTTGTGAGAGAGCTTTCTTACCCGCGCTCGGGCACCTGGCCAAGCAGGCAGGATCCAGCAAAGCCTGCTCTTTCTTTGGTAGCTTCCCAGATACCCGACGTACAGCGAGTGCGTATTAACATTATTAACATTATTAAAAAGTGCTTTACACCTGGCAACATCGAACTTCCCGACAATCTGAAAGCGGACACCTTTCCCTTCTCCCTTTGTATTGACATCGACAGGGTGTCAATGGCAACCCTGGTTCCTGGTGACATGCCCACCCTGTTATTTCCTTGGCTCATAAGCAGGCAGGTTGGAGAGAAGCAAAGTGTTGTTTAAAGTCCCACCTGAGCAGGCACGAAACACGTGGGGTGTACGTTTGCACCCTGCAACAGTGCTCAAAGGGAGCAAGGGCATTCCCGCATTTTTTTTGCTGTAAACCTGCAGAGATTTTCTGTCCTCAAACAAACCAATATAAAACAACCGTCCCAAACTAAATCTGAGTAGCCCAAAAGTAGCATTTAGAGTGGTACAGGTAAATGCAATGATGATAACCAAAGAAGTCCTTTGCTGTTCTAGCCCGGCTTAAATACCGGGTTTATCGAGTCTGCTAACATTGTGCCCATGGGTGGGGAATTTGCACATAAAATTGAGCATCCCATGGCACTGTAAATGCTTCTTGGTGGTATGTCCAGTGAGGCATTTGTGTGTGCCACCCACGGCTGTGCTTCATCTGGGTTCCTCTGTTCAAGCATTTGGTGCTTCTCCTTTCCACGCCAGCACGCGTTTGCTCTGCATGCCTTTGTGCCCGTGACAGCTTTCTAACTTGCCCCGATTAAAACGAACCACCAACAGCGTGATCTTCCGTCCGTGAGACACCACCACCCAGGGACCTACAGAACCTCTGCCAAGCTGCATGAAATGCCTTGCAAACAGGGCTCTCCTTGAGTCTTGCACACACGCATCTCATTCTCTGCGATCGACTGCACAACACCATTTATTGCATCTCACCTGTTTTGCTCAACGCGTTGCCCAACATTGCGAACTAGGGCAGTGTATAAAATGCTTTAAGAAACAGTTTTCCATATGCAAAAAAGTATAGGGGGAAAGTAGCACCCATGAAGCCTGGATGAGTGGTTTTTCTCCTCATTTTTAACCAGGAGAGTGGGAGGTTACCCCCAACAAACGAGCACCTCTTCAGAGTGCATTCCTGAAACGGGAGCTTGCCTTTCATCCTGCCGGTGTCGCAAATGCTACAGGTGTGGAGCGGATCCCTCCTGGCTGGAAGCACTCGGAGCACCCAGAATGCTTCTGTAGAATGTTTAAAGCATGCTCAACCTTCAATTATCATTTATTTCATGGGGCCTAATTGTGCTCATCAGGAAAGGCAGCTGGATGTAATTCTTAGACAATATCCTCAGGGTCCAACACAGCAAACAGCTCCTGACTTTCAGACCCCTTTTATTGCACTCGTCCCTCAACTATCTTCACTTCTCATCAAGAAAGAGGCCCCACGGTTTGGATTGGAAGGAGGCAAAACAACTGCATCCAGCTCTGGAAATCCTCCTCTTTGACATCACTTCTCTGCTACGTAGCAATAGGGTCTTGTCTTCACGGTACCTGAGCTGTCTCACCACCCTTCGCAAGCTCCCAACCTGTTCTTGTGATTCGGGCAGTGCTGCCTGCACCCCTCCTTTCTTCCCGCTGCTGTGGAAAAAGGGATCGGAGACCAGCTTCCCACTTGAAAGAGCAGAAAAGCGAAGGAGACAGGAACAGGAGATGGGGAGAGGCTGCTGGACAAATAGGAACATGCGTCTGCAAGCCATGAACTCTCAATACACCAGTTGAAATTTCTCACAGTAAAAAGGGGGAAAAGCATTTATTGAGTAAATGCTTTGAAATAAAGACCAACACCTCATCTTAACTACTTTCTTTGAAGCAACTGTTGGCTTTGAAAAGAATATTCCCCTCAGTTGCAAGTTACCTAGAACATTTAAAATTTGGTTCTAGACTTATTTTTATATACGCTATTTACAGCTGGCATCTTTACAGATTTAACACCTTATTTTAGCCAAGGGAGTTGATTCCCAGTGCTCGGTAGCACGATTTACTGTTAATCACATATGTTTTGCTTTCGCCCCTTTATTTACATTCCTCTAGCTGCACTACTACAGAATGAACTTTATAGTTAGAACTCGAAAGGTTTAAAATTAACATGGGGATTCCCCTCCAAGATGAAAACAAACTTGTTTTCAACTTAGAAAAATAAAATTTCAGACTGGCTTGGTGCTGTTCTACCAGAGAGGTTTGGCATTCTATTCCTTCACCAAGGTTTCCCCAGACAACACACCTTCCCACTCAGCTTCATGAAATGTTTCCCCTTGTCCCCCTCCATCAAATTAGACATGCATCTTTGGGTTGCTCTGTTATTTTTTTTAATTAAAAAAACCCCCAAACTGTTTGCACTTTCTGCCTCCTTCAGTGCAAGTTTCTGCCCGAAAGCTTAGCAGCGTTATTTCCCACCCACTGCAGACCACCACCAACAGGAGATTACCATGGTCATCTTTTTCACCAATTTAGTGCATCTGGGTTGAAAGAAAGGAAATAAGAGAAAGAGGATGGGAGGTGCGGCAAGACAGGCACCTCATTTAAAGGTCTCTGGCTCTTTTGAGTCTCCCCCCAGCGACAGAGGAAAGGAAATGACTTCATGAGGTTTTACTACCAGCTTTGACAGATCATCAGACACACACCTACTGTTCAGTGTGCTCGGTACTGACTGGACAGAAAAAAGAAGAAAGACTGAAGCTACCAGATAATTTAGCTTTGTAGCTAAAAGGAATGAAGAGCAATCTACTTTGGCCTGCTACTTATATTGAAAAGGAAAAAATCAGCAGCTCCAGTGTGGCTTTCTTCCCATTCAAAACTTTTATTTCTCTAACATTCTAAGATTAGCATCAGCCCCATAGCTTTAAAACATATTTTAGACAGTGCATACTTTCCTCAATTCATCTTTGATTTTGGCTCTGATAATTTGATAAGAATATCCTTATAAAAGATTGAACCTCTGCGATTTGGGATTTACTTTGAGAATAATTATCTGAGAGGCTGTTTCTCCCCTACTATTATCTTGGAGCTAGCGATCCGCTCAGGCCGTCCTACCACAGAGCTGAACCATAATACAGTAATTTTCTATACAGCTGTGCACTCAGTGGTGCTACAGGAAGACAGCTACCGTATAGCTATTATTGCTATTGTTTCCCACTAGGAAGAATGAGCATCATCAGGATTCATAAGCACTTCCAGAGAGCATCAGCACTAGTTATACACTGGCAGCCCCTCCCGTGATAAAGACAGATTGTGTCAATTTAATCCCACTTTAATTAAGGTTTGATGACACTGGGTCTGCTGACAATATTCAGTCAAATTCTTCAGCCGCTGCACACCTCTGTCCTAAGCTGCTAAAATGGAGGGATATATTGCCCCCTCTGCTGTCCTACAAAATTAAGAGGATCCCGCCAAACTAATCCCAGATTTAAAGGAAAAAAAGAAGAGAACCACCAACCCCTGCAAATGAATTTATCCATTGCTCTTCATCCCCTCAAAGAACTTAGAAGTTACAGGCGTTGTTGATTCTCCATTTATTTTGAGAAATATAAAATATGAAAACTAGTTTACAGTTCTGGCACAAAAATGATGAAGCAATAAGCACAAAGTTTCTTTTTACAAATAATGCTATATAGTTTTACCATTTAAAAGTGCCTAGAGTTTTTCACAGCAAATAAAGTTTATTTATCTATATCTTTTTTCTTAGTAAAATATTAGATCTATTTAAATTGCACATGAACACCTTGGTGAAGTAAACTATATGTATAGTTACAATAAATCTGTATTTAAAGCAGACAGTCATTAGAAGCTACATGGAATGGAAGAGACTATCAAAGCCTAAATTGAATCTTAAAAGATGGACGAAGAAAACAAGAGACAAGACACTGACTGATATGGCACAAGTGATTAAATTATTAACAATTTGACAAAAAGCAATAAAGCCTATTTGAAGTTCTTCACTGATCTAATACACTGCTAAAACATTTCAATGCAGAGGTTTTGTAACATTTAAACTGGCAAAATAGTTTTTTGGCTGCTAAACATTTTTCCACAAGATCACAAGGCATCTCCTTCACTTCATATTGGATCTTAAAACAAGTACATTGTTTGATAGGGAATGTGCAGAAGAAAACAATTTACCCCAAAGGTTGCTGTAGTTGACAATTTACTATGTTTTGACAATAAAACTGTTGAAAAGTTTACGCAGTAATGAAAAGTGATGCAGTTAATTTTAACTGCATTAACTTGCAACAGCAGCACCTAGAACATTTAAAGAGATTTTTCTTGTTCCAAAGAACTTGCTTCATTCCAATTTCCACAATTGATGAGGGGTTCAACCTACAGTTTTACCATCAATACAACCACTTACACTATGCAAAATTAGGCGTGAACTGACGTCTCTATAGATCAGGGCCATAACTTTGACTCAGTATTCTTATTCCTCCTTCAGACATTTGCACTGAATTCTATCAGTCATTATTTGGAGGACTCTTCAGTCAAGAAAGAGTGATTAGTGATCTAAGAAGTCCAACCTGAAATACTTTAAAGAGGCTCAGCTGCCGTAGTGTCTTATGTGTGCTCTGATTATGTTCCTTAAGCGCAAACCCTTTAACATTCCAAGTTGAAGATCCAAAAATTCAAGTATCCGAAGTCTTACTGGTTTGAAGTCCTGACCTTCAAACTTGTGTTGTCAACTCATTTACATAGGCATTTCTTTCAAGCTACAGGACAACTGATTCACCCGTTTTGGTATCTTTTGCAGGTGGTCAAAGGAGTATTTGATTTCCATCAAAATAGGAATTAATAATAGGGTCCAAATAACATTGTTATCTTGAAACATAGCCATGTTGACAACAGAGGTATGATAAATGCTCCATTATGTCATTCACATTAACAGCACAGGAAACACATACGCACACTAGAATTCTTTGCACTGAAGCCCAGCTGTTTAAAAATGCAGGAATACACTATTCTCAAAATTAGTATTATATTATAGGCATGCACAACTTCACATATCTAAAAATTAGGAGGCAGGATCTAAAACATAGGCTTTGTGAAGAATTCAACAATGCCTTAATGTTTGCAATCTAATGAAAGTCAAACTACTTAAAATGAGTGCCAATGTGTTTGTAAACCAAGTATTAAAGCAAGTTTAATCTATGTGAAGAATATTTGAAAAGTGATAATCAAATTCAGAGAGGGGAAAATAAACAGCCTCAAAAAATTACATTTTAAAGGTTTTCTAGTTAACCATCTATTATTTTTCATCTCAGGTTAACTGAATATCTCTTCTTAAATAGATGTACAGAGCATCTTAACACAAGCAATCAATTTTGCCTATTTTGTTGTGAAATACTACTTCCAAGGAAGTGAAAGTACCCAGTTTTACAAGTACTTTTAGATTCAGAGTACTGACTGAAAATGGAAACTATAACACTGAAAACACAGCAGTGCTAACAAATACAAAATATGCAGCTTTTGGAAAAAAAAAGCAGCTCACAAGGCACTTGCTATAGTGGTCCATTAAATAAACAGTATATATAGTGCACCCTTAAAACATCATTGTTATGCATCAAGCTTTTTCAGTGTTAAACTTAATATTTATTAAAAACCACCACTGGGTTCTGTGTATTCTGAAGCAGTTATTGAACAGCTTTGTTTCATATAAAGTAAATGAAAAAAAACCACTAGAAGTGGGGGATAGATGGAGAGTATTTTAAATCATTTCTTCTCATATGAAAGTTTTTCTGTGTAGTGGTAAAATTAAGTGTGGAATGCCATTCTGACACACACCCTCCTGACCCCCTGCCCCAAAAAGCTACATTCCTGCTACTGGAAGAGCCTGGCATTTTAATTACAACTGATTCTATCATCAACTACTGGTTTGGCTCATCATTTGCAGCTTTGAAAAATAACGTGCATAACAGTAGCATTAAGCTACTTTCTCTTCCAGACCAAAACCTGGCAGATATGAAAAAAGTAAGTATCTGTAAAAATTGTACATTATTTCAATGGCTTAAAATGCTCAAAGTCATAATCAACACACTTGATACTGGTTTGATTTTTTTTTTTTCACAACATACTTCAAAGGCCGGAAGAGCTACAGACCCGATCACATCTCCTAACATTTCTCTGTGGGAACGGGTTCTTCATCTCCCTTTAGAAAGTATGCATATATTAAATCATACTTTTTAATTACTCCCAGACTGAGAAAGCTTGGATCATAAAAATGTATCTGCCATCTTAAGGTTTCCACAGCTGCATGTTGGATAAAGAAAGCTGTCATTGACAGAAGGATCTGTAGACTGGCCAAAGGAAAAGTTAACATTCTAAATTAAAACCAGTCCCAAAACATCAGCAAAAGGTACCAACCTGTTCAGGGGACTTCAATCTACTTCTGCCCAGTCCATTATGGTACTTATTTTGTCCATAAGCACCAAGTGAGAAAACTTAAGCATTTGTCCAGAATCACCACACATAGTCCATTCTCAAATTCTACTCTGCAGATCACTTACAAGTTCCCCAAATTCTAACTCAAATCACCAAAAAAAAAACAACCCTAATCCTCATTCACACTTCTGCATAGTTTGGTGTTTTCTGGAGTTGTACTTTTGTTTTCTTTCATAGCTTTTGAGGGGACTCATCTGTCACATATGCAAGTACTTCCAGTCTAAATCCTTCTGGGGAAAAACCGAGTCCCACTTAAGCAGCAAGCTGTCCAGGACTGTTTAACCTTCTTTCAATTCAAAGTAAAGATTATTCACTCTTATCTGCACTTTCAGATTTTTCCCTTTGCATCATGCAGCGACGAACTATGCTGTCAAAACTTCCTAGGTAAAACAGGCCAACGATGCGAAAAATGCCCATGCAAACAACCTGGAAACAGAGAGAAACATCTTTCAGTTCATTTAAGATCCCAGACTGCAGCATATTATTTACTTGGGGAAATAAAGCTCCAGGCAGGTACGCTACATAATACCAAGAAAGCAAGCTCATGAAAACCATCATAACTATGTAACAGTTCAGGATGGAGTAGCAGGTACTGGTAGCTTTCCCCCCAATTTGCTGCTTCAGCTTGAAAAATACTATTTCAGTTTCCTCAACCCAAGTCTCCACAGTATTAACAACCATTTGATGAAAAAATAATCAATGTTTGCATAGTGTTCTACATTTTGAAGTATTTTAAGCTATGTGACTATGGAGCCTTCCCAAATCTTACCTGCTGAAGACCTTCAGTAATAGAAGTGACTGGTGACATTCCACTTGTCAATATTGATAGCATGTACCCGTCTGATCCGACTGAGCTGTTAAAGTTCCCTTGCTAGATGGAAGGAAAACAGCAATTAAAAAAAAAGAAAAAAAAGTCATTTATCCAGTAGTGGCAAATCATAATGTATCTTATTTCAACAGCTATTCTTGATGAACCTAGCTGACTGATGGAAAAAAAAAAAAAGAGTTAACACAATTAAGATTCAAAATACTCAAAAATATTTTGTGCTATACAACAAATACAGCAACATTGCAAAATTAATGCAGAATTCTTTAAAACAACAGAAAGGCTTTAAATTTCTTCTTGAATCATGCTTACTGATAGAAGATATGCATGATAGTCTCCCCATCTGTAAATACATTTCAGAGACAGAATTACACCCTAATGCTGTCAGATCACCAATCACTACTATAACTGGAGAATAAATACTGTTTCCCTTTTGTAAAAAGTAGTTTTATCACACGTGATTTGGCAGGGGTTATATTTCAAATGCCAGGTAACAGGTCCTCCATCTGCATCACAAGGATTTTTAACTTGCCCTCCTCAAAACCACGAAATACAGAGCCTGCTAAGCAATGCAGCTGGTAGAAGAGGAGGGATGGACACCAGGAAAATATTGTTTGGTGGCTGTTTTTTGAGTACTCATCAGGAAAATTGCAGCTTTACAGCTCTGACTGTAGAATACGCTTCTCCTATTTGTTTCCAGCAGACTTCATGCTGGAAAACGGACTTTTTGAAGCGCTGCAGTACAAAACTTAAGGCAGGCAGAAGAGAAAGGAGAAGGTGATGTTCCTGAATCAGGGTTAGGAGTGAATCTCTGTAAATTAGTAGAGGATACAGGATTTAGTTGAGTTATTTTTCCAATGCACATCTGAGAGGACTGTGAGTTCCTACAGTACAGAGCTATCTTTTAATTTCTATTTTAGTCTCTCAGCTTGATGGCTTGAGTACATAAAGACCATGTCTGAACAAATATATCATCCAAAGCGCTGGAAACCTTGCGTAAAAATACCAGATGCTTAAGATTAGAGAGGAGGTAGTACTTGCTTTTAAAACTCACCACCCCAAAAACAGACATGATTGTGTGTTTGTGCCGTGTTTCTGAAAATACTGTTACAACTGAACACCTGCTGTAGGTATAAATCAAGTGGAAGACCAAAAGTATTTGGAACTGTAAAATAATTACAGATTATAGGATTTAATCACTTCATGAAGATGCAATTTCATGTTTGTTTCTATTCTAAGGTGCTTTTCTAAGCGTGCAAGCATAAAACATTAAAAAATTCCTCAGAAAGGCAATATACCTTTAACCACCACAAGAAACATTTTATGTATTTTAAATCACTCATAAATCACATACTTAAGACATTAAAAGCCAAAAGGCTAGACTACCTTCATTTGTTTTAAAATTATTTTTAATGAACTCATCTTCAAGAAAAATAAGATAGTCTATCAAGCTTTTGAGGTTAGACAAATGGTATTTAATACATAAAAAGTCAATGGAGTTTAGTGCTTTAAAAGCAGTCATAATCTGCCTTTGAGACATAGCATCATACCAATGCGTCCTTTTGTTCTGTCTGATGTACAATTTCAGATAGTTTTTAGTTCCAGGAGATTGTATAAAATCATTTGTGGGTACAGTGAAGAAATAAGAAAAAAGAAAATACCTCTTGTTCAAATTAAACAAAGAGTACTGTTTTGTGTAAATTGATTTTGCATTTAGCTTAGCCATAGTCTTATAGTCTTAAACAAGCATTACACACAATCCCAGTCTCTCCAACAAAGAACATAATTTAAAAAGATGATTTACTTACAATGGCATCTTTGACTATAACTCTGGCGACTTGTTCTGCTTGGCAAACTGATGAGGTTTCAGAAATTAGTTTCGTCTCTAAGGGCTTTAGTAGAAAAACACCAAAGTAAGTTTGACTAATAACTCACAGGAGAGAAAAATAAAGTCAAATTTTGGTCTTTTGTCATGGACAACATCAACATTACCAAGTGGTATCATGCTGTTATCTAAAACATCCACTTAAAGGTAAAAACACTTTCCTAAATAAAAAACTAATTTTATGAAGGGAAATGCCAACTTTTCTTGAGTTACATTTTTTTAACAGTCAACTAATAAAATATGAAAAAGTGTTTCTCTCCAAGTATCTAATTTTCAGTAGAAGTTATCAAAATGCTTAAACTATGTCTCTGCAACACTTGCATTAGTTCATTTATGAGGTTTTTTTGCCAGAAATTAGAAGATATGCCTGAAATATTTCAAGAACCTACAACCCCCCCTTTTTTTGGTTTTAATTTTAATTTCTCAAACTCCATACACTATTATCCACCAAAATCCATCACTGCATTTTATTTCTTCATGTTTTAGGGCATTTATGCCGCTTCACCTCACTAGAAGAAGAGAATTATTGCTGTTATTCTAGCAATCGCAATTTCTTTTGCAAAAAAACCCTGAACAAGTCTGGTCTGTTACAAAAACAAATGGCAAAAATATGCTTTGATGTATTTAGAAGCATGTTTGTCATTCATGTCCTTTTAACAAACAAAACAATGATGGAGCCAACTGCACAGCAAGCTATGCTCAGTATTTTACAATAGTTCTGGTGATGAAGAAAAGTCAGTGCTAAATTAGGGAGAAAAAGAGTACTTGGTCACAAATCAACTTCTTGTAATGGCTAATTTAGATACATTTAATAACAAAATTTAAATGAAGCAGTTCAGCTTAGTCAAATACCGGAACTAGTTTAATTCTGAGATTAATACTTTAAAAAAGCATTTCTAGAGAAATGCTGAGCAACTACAGGTTTCTCTCTCATTATCAATCCAGAGTACTACAGAAATTAAAATTTACAGAAAAAAGGCCTATTTCCAAATATCTTAGAATTATGAATCCTGATTTCACTGACCAGGCAGGCTCCCCAAAGACTTTTATTTTTAAAAAGTATGTGTATTTTAGAGGAGACGGAGGGAATTTGCCAGCAGAAATCACATACAAACACCTTTTACATGCTTTCCTACAATGACATGGCTTATATCATCAGATCTCCATTTCATAACCCCTATGTACTTTTGGGCTTACTGGCCTGTACCAACCAAATCTGAAAGAGATATAGGGATGTCAACGGTAATTCAAATACTACAAGTTTGGGAAAAAAATTAATAGCTGTTCAGCAGCAACAGCTAAAGTTCCATTAAATATGCTATCTGGCTAGTCAGTAAGCCAAAGCATGGTTGTCATTTGTAAAGCAGTTGCCTCAAAAAAAAACACCAACCAAAAAAAGCCCCTTAATAATTATACACAAGAAAGCTGTAACCTAGTTCCTGACATTTCCTTTTACTGTATTCAACGATATCTGAGAAAACCAGCATAGTCCTAAAGAAATGCAAACTACAGAGACACGTGTTCTAAACTACATAGTATTAAATAAACACAACAATAATAAGTATCTGAACTGTAAGAGCAATGCAATGTTGTAGAGATTTGAGGCACACTATCATGATAGGCGCAAGTCACCCCAAGACTTCATATATGCTAAAAGCAAAGCATAGGTCTTTGCTTAAAAGATAACACATTTTGACAAGATAAATCTCACTGAATCTCTTTTAAAGAGAAATCTTAGATGAACTGTGCATTTTGCTGGCGACTATTTCCCTGAAATAGGCTATTATGCAGAGAAAAATCCCACAGAATATGCAAGCTGTACAAGTATCTGCAGATGTCTAATTCTGGCACTTTATGCGAATGTGTGGGAGTACATATTTAATACAGAATATCTATGTCAAGAAATAATGAACTAAGAATTGTGTTATACAATCCCTACTGATTCCTACACGAAGAATGAAAGACAAAATGGAATTCAACCTCAATTTCCTATTTTACATGATGGAGCATCTTGAAAAGGCTGATCTCCTTAGATATCAGGTTTCTAGTTCATGGTATGCAAGTAAAAAAAATAGACACATTTTTCTCCAGATACCTGACACTTCAGTATGAAGCAGGGGCCTGAATGCAGTGTTTGGAATTTTATTTCATATGTAGGGTCATGTGAGATGGAACATGACATGTAGGGTCATGAGATGGAACTAAATTTTTGAAGGTCAAAACTTTCACTTTCAAGCTAAAGTCAAATAAAAGAGGTCTACTGCTGACAAATCCTTCTGAGAAGTGTTATTGTCATTTACAGTCCAAACCCAATGCAAAAGAATTTCCTTCTTTCTTTAATACTAGACACCACTCATTATTGTGTCATTACATATATTCATATGGCATGGTTAGTTTGCAGACTTCACTGAAAGAACTGAGGTTTATTTTGATCTGTCAGATGTGACAGAACAACCGCCTATTATCAAAAGACACAAAATAGGAATGTTGGTTTTAGTTCGTTAAGCTTTGATATCAAAGCAAATAGTAGCTTTGCAGTTTACCATTCCACAACAGTATTTTGATTGCATACAGAAAGACTTTCCAGTGTTTCAGATATAAAAAGGTAGGCAGTTCTTCCATTTAAAGCCAGAACAATAAACTACACAAAATTACCCTACAAGTTATTTAACTCCATCTAGTAAAGTTAATAAATGGAAGTATTTTGAAGTACTACTCAAAATCTTAATATGAACTGATTTCAAAAATACTACCAAAGTGAATGAAATCTGAAATGCACTGCTTACTACAAAATGAAACTTTAATAACATTACGGTATTACTGAAGAACAGTTTACCTTTGTTTTACTTTCTTCTGCAAAGCCAGGTGTATCAGTATCTGGAGGATAGGCCACCGTTATGTAGATATTATAGGGCTTTACCTGTATTTTATAAAAGGAAGTCTTACTTTAATATTGACAGCCTTTACATGTCCCTCAGAACTTCATTAATTTCTCTTGTACTGAAGAAATAGAGCAAGCATGAATTTAAAATTGCTTTTAGTGTTTAGTCACCCTCATATTCAGCACTTGCAAGACTCAAAAAGTTTGTCAAATGAGACAGCAAAATAGCAAAGAGCAAGAGATGGTTATATTTTGGTTAATAAAAATATCTAAAAACTTTGCATTTGAGGTAAATTATTTGATGAATTTAAGTGTTTTTTAAGACCTTTAGGAAGAATACGGAAGTAGTTTAGCTCTCTAATTTTGCCTATTTCAAGAAAAGACTAAACCATTGCCAAACACCAGTACTCAGCATTCATAAACACAAGGCCAAAAAGATTTTCACTAAGGCTTATTAGCATGCTTTTTTGTTGTTGTTTATGTCAACAAACATTCTCTGCTGAACAAACATGAGAAAAAAAACAACAAAAATTTAAAACTCAAATTTGGTATCTTTAAGAGATATATTCAAGTTACAAGTCTTTTCAACCCATGGTATAAACTTACAAGGGATCAAAATTTACATAAACAAAGAAATAAGTAGAAAGTCTAAGAAAAAATGGAAGGCTTCAAGTCAAGGATTGCATTTAGTTATGTATGTATGTGTCATAGAATTGCATCACTTACTGCCCTACTATTCAGAAACTACTACAATGCAAATCTGTAAAAACTTTCTATATTGAAAACACTTACTGAAATACCACATCACAGGCCCATTAAGGCCCTATTTTTAGTTTTGAAGAATTCAGGCTTCAAAAGGTATCTGTCACTAGTCTAAAGAAAGTCCCTGCAGTCACATTGTTCTATCTGGCAAGCCAGAAGTGATTAAAGGCAGTTCTACCCCACATACTTATCCTGATCAAGGCATACATTGAGCAGACCAAGGCAAAAAGAAGGACTATGCAAAGGTCTACAACCAAAACACAGACATTTAATATAAACACTTAACAATGCAATATACATTCTTAACAAAAGAATAAGGGAAGCAATCTTCAAATCAATGTTACCTGTCTTACTACAATGCACTTATCAATCTTGTTTCATTGAATAATTAAAACAGTATTTGTTTGGTTTTTAGTTTTGACTTAAGCATAAGCTTAGATCATTGCACTTTAAAAAGTTCACCTGTACCAGAATTTAGAAGAGTGAACTACAGTCAACATTTTTGTGGACCTATCTTGCAAGTTTTACATACCACTTGCTGCAGCATCACAAACAAGTTGGGAATCACCAGCCTACCATTGATGCATCCATGGGATCTTCAATACCATTCTGCACTTAGTCTTGAAAAAGACTTCTCTCAAAAGACTTAAAATCCAAGTGCTATAAGTTAAAATATAAGATTAAAAAAAAAAAAAATGTATGTCTGAACATGTCATCTTCAGTTCTCGGAACAGATTCAATCTATTCCCTCCTATGCAACTGAAGTCAGCTTAGTTTCTGCAACCCAATTCAGAGCAATAGGATTGTACTGCTGCCAAAAAAAAGGGCACACATAGCACACAAATATCAGTAGTGCTGCCTAACACAAAAAGGATTACTTCAATGAAAGCATGCTGTACTGCTAGTTAAAAAAATATTTTGTTTACAACAAAAATACTTAAATTATTGCACACATACCTCCATTTGCAGGGCTTCAGCCAACCCCCGAAGAGCAAATTTTGTTGGAGAGTAAGCTGTATAACCAAACAGACCTAATTGCCCAGCCTGAGATGATACAAACACAATCCTTCCCATTCTTCGTTCCTTCATGGTAGCAATCACTGCTCGACTTGGGTAAACACTACCCAGATAATTGACTGCCATTAATCTCTGTACAAACGATATTAATATGATATTTAAGTCATAGATTCAGAATCATTCTGCTGTCTGGTATTATTAATCAAAAATCCCATTTCGGTCTGCTTTAACAACAAAATTCACTAGATTTGTAGTTCTATCAGCTGGGAAAAGAAACAACTGTTTTCTATTCTACAGCTTCATAAACTGTTCTAAAGCTAAAAATCTCACTTCAAGCCAAAAGAAATCCAGTCTATCTACAATTCTTAACAGCATCCAGGATACTGATAATACTTTGAACTGTAAGACCTTCAAGGCACAAAGAACATTTGAGGGAAAAAATCTAACATAAAGAGTGTCCAGGAAGCAATCCATTTACATATGATGTATGAAAACATAACGAAATGATAATTTAAAGAACTTTCTAAAACAAGGAACAAAAAAAATCTATATATTTATGCATTTCAGAGATTTTAATCTTTGATGGATAGGGGCAAGTCTTTCATTTCACTCTCTAGAAGACCTAGAACACAACTGATAGCCTATACAAGCAATAGAATGGCTGATTCATTATAAAATTATGCCTACTTATTTTTTTCAGATGATTCAATGTTATCTGCAGATGAGAGCTGTGGGCATAAAATAACTAAAATACAGGGATTTAGGGTATTTTTTTTGGTGTTTTCAGAGCAGCAGCTTCTCAAGCTCCCAACAACTTGTGCACCTCAGTTTAACACTGGTAATGGTCAAATTTTTCTTAAACAGGTTAAAAATATTTTTAACACACACAACAAACTTTACCAGAAAAAAAAAAAATTACACCATGTGAAATTCAGTGCTTTTCACAGTGCATTAAACTACAAAAATATACACCAGGCTTTTCTGCCATCTTGAGGACTCTATCCCAGAAGGAGAATTCACTGCTGTTCTGACGCAGCAATGGACCAAAACTTAGGTGAGAATTAAGAGACAATCCTTGCAAATGTAAAGATACAGTCTAATTCCAACAGCTACCACAAATCAAGTGTATCAGTATTCATACAAAGTCTGCAAAGGTACAGGAATGCTATCTAATTGTTAGAATGGTTGAATAAGAAATCATCTTATCATAAAATGAAAAAGTATGCTCACTCACTTCAAAAGAATTCACTTCAATATCCTCAAATTTTCCTGTAACTGATGTTCCTGCACAGTTTACAAGCATATCAACTGGCCCCAGCTTCTCCTGAGCCTGGAAGAGGGGACAAATGTTAAGATGTTCTTTAGCAGGAAAAAACCCCGTCCCACAGCATAGTATCATTTTCCATTAAAAATATGTCACACACAGATAAGCTTCTTAAGATACATAGTTACAGTTACTTCCTTACCTGTTTTAGGACATTCTCCACTTGTTCGTAGTCTTTAGATACATCAACAGAAATACATAGTACAACCTAGAAAAGGAAAGTGAAAGAACATGTTTACAACACAGTAAGTCCAGTAACTGTTGACTCTGAGCCTTTCAAAATGAAACAAAACCCAGTGACACCTTTTCCAGAAAAACAAGAAGCCTTTTTGACAGGACAGTTTGCACTTCTCTTGCACCAGAGAAAGCAATCCCAGCCCCCTCCGAGCTCCTCCCCTTCACACACATATTCAATGATTATATTAAGAACAAATAAGCACTTCAGGATCTTCAAAGAAGCTATTCATGTGCAAAGTATCATTTCATATTTACTGTATTAAGACATACTATGACTTGAGTTATTTACACAACGCTTAATAAAAACTATTCTAAGGTAGTCAAATTTCCACAGTGCTACATTTAACTTTCATCAGTGCTAAACACAAGTCAAACCATTTGTGTGACTTAAGCTGTCTTTAAGAAAAACTTTTTTTTTTTCCACATCATAGCAAGGCATGATTGCAGAATGTTGCTCTGAAACTGCAGCAGCAGCACTGCAGAAAATTTCTTCCAAAAATGCATAAAAAAGTGTTAAAAACTTGCTGACTTTAGCACTCGCATTGCACACTACTCACTTTTTAAAAAAAAAAAAGGTTTTTTGAAGAATAGCAGTAAACTTAGCTACATACTGTTTAACTGGGACATGTCAAGGACAAAACTAAAATACAAATTCTATGAGAAACTGACTAGTTGCACAGTGTTTTAGATACTTAAAAAGTGAAGTAATGTGTATATGTTTACTTCTTGTCTGGAAACCAGAGATTATGGGGTTTAGGTTGAAAGACACAGAAAACTGAAAATATGCATTGGCCTGGGGGAGAAGGCAGGGGAGAGAGGCAAGACAGAACAAGAAAAAACAGATGACAGTGATACCTAAATTCTGTTGCAGCTAAAAATTGGGCCCTGCTTTTCTTTAAAGTAACTGATTACTTTCAGCAAGATGATCTCAGAACCTTAATTTGAAGCACCTTCAAATCGACTTCTGGCCAAAGGAAGCACTGTCTGTGGGTTACCACTTACAAACTGTAAGATCGCTACAAACTCCAGTTTAGCCAGGTATTTACAAACAAGCTACCCTCTCTGCTGAGGAATCCAGCAGAGCTTCAGGGTAATTAATCATCTTGAAAGGAGAAGCAATCTCACAGCGCAATAAAAGGAGGGACTAATGTATTCTTGTTCCAATTTCTACCCTTTGTTACTTTGGTCAATTCATTTAAACTCAGTTTGAGGTGAAATCAAAAAAGTCATCACCAGTTTGTACAAGTATCATCGTGATCACTTGTCATGGAGCACGTGGACACACAACACACAAAAAAAAGCTTACCACAGTGTAAGTAGCTGCTTTGGCAGCTAGTTATTTAGCAGCTCTGCCTCTGGTCAGAGTGCAACACTTCTTAGCTGCATAAACAGAATCTGCTTGCCATTCCTGTACAGCAGGTTGGCTATTCCTGCCTCCCAGCATTGTGTGTAGTTGGACATCAAAGTAAACTTGTGGTGCGAGTTACTGGTGGGTCTACACGCATCTCCCCTTAGGGCATTTATTACTTTTTGGAAATATTTATCTTTTACATAAGTTTGAGAACAAAATAGCAGTTAAACATAAAAACCATTGATTTATTATCTGGATGTCTTTGCAGGATCAATGAGGAGGTTGAAATAAAATCTGTACTAAAATTGGAGCAGTTGGCTAATATACCAGATCACATAGATTAGTTATTCATACTGCAACCACCACACTCAGGAACTACCACAGCTTTTATTGACTACTGTCACATTATACAATTCACCTCTTTGCTTCTATTATCAGATATCTATTATGATAATTATCATCATCATATTATTGTATGATAATATAGTGATTTCCTTCACTCCAGAGCACGCGCTATAGATCCACACCTAGGACACAGAATATGCTGCCAGAAATAGTCTAATTTCCCCAGCCCTGCTCCTCACCTTTTGTTCTAAATATTGCATGGCATTGGATTGTTAATAAAGCTTTCACAATAAATTCAACTCCCAGTGAGTAACTGGGAATATTCTACATTATGAGAAGGATTTAAGAAATATTGAAAAAAACAAAAACAAACCCAAACCTTTAAGGGCAAGGACTTTGTTCCATCGCACACTTACAAAGGCTGCACTGTTAGTACTCTAAATAAATTGCTAGTGAATATCTTTAAAAAAAAAACACATTTGCCAAATGGAACACTAAAATGTACGTAGATGGGCATAAAATGTATGTAGATGTACGTAGATGGGCAAAATATACGTAGACCCCAATTGTCAACACAACCTGGTGTCATTTATATATCCAAGAGCTGAATGGCAACAGCATATGCTCAATGTAAAAAGTAATCTTTCCTGAGGATCTTTGCCTCTTAGTTCAACATCTAACAAATTTACCAGTCTCTGTATATGTGATCCTTATCAGACATCATCTTTGTGTACACTCTTTCAGCAATCCTTTTGTACAGCTTCTCTCAGTCCAGCTACCTTCACCTCCTAACTTCTGATCTGCTGCTCCAGTACAAGCTCTGCCCCAGACCCACCACTTTTTCCATTCTGTTCTTCACATTTCGCTCAGGCAGGGTCTCCTGTGACATTGACTACAACCCAACAGTAGCTACAGAAGAACCATCCTATGCTTAACATGAGTGGAAATCTAAAGCTGCTTCTGCAAAAACCATCCTGTTCAGTCCACACTGGAGCTTGCTCAACCCTGAAGGTACTTTGAGATTCTAGCCATAACTCTTACGAACATGCACCAAGAAATAATATTTTAAGAAGTCTGCATTTATCAAGCATGGACAGATTTTAACAGGAACATCCAGACACAGTGTTTGACCAGGGATTAACTTTAATGCTAAGCCTGGGAAACTACTAGAGCAGCTAAAAGAAAATGGTTATCGGGATTTATTTATTTATTTTTAATGGGCAACAGTTTCTCCTCACCTCAAATGGCTTAGTTTTTCAAATAAAGATGAGCTGAATAAGGCAGCATGCACAGAAAAAGAAAAAGTCAGCTTGAGCTATTTGACAAAAATATAAGGAAGTGAAGACACAATCTTATCTAAGAAATGGAGGTATTAAGAAAATTTTGTATCAGCTAATACTAACATTATTGGATTTGACTTTTTTCATTGCTTCTTTTCAACAGAATATCCAATTAATTAATTCAAATGCCTTTTCACACACAAATAAATTGCTTCTACTTGTAATCATGAAAGTAGCAAAAACTTCTGGAATACAAGAAAGGAGAAATCAAAGATGTTAATAGACCCAATACTGTTTCCCCTATCCCCTTCATTTTTAGTACAACGAAAAAATAATTTTGGCATTTCATCTTGAAGTTGCATATTTTGAACATTGCAAACTCACCTAACACCTCCATAAACTCTAAAACAGAGCCTTTATGCACAAGTGCACTATCTACTTGCCAAAATAGCTTCAGTATTTAGAAGTCTCAGAAACTCACAAATGTAATTTGTATATCCGTTTACAGTACTTTGCCAGGAAAAGGAATACAAGCATGACATAGTACACTAACAAGTATCTGAACTTCTTTCCTAAGACAATTACTGTATTTATGAATTGCAAATTGAGATTTGAAAAAAAATAAAGAATTGGTTCTTCCACTTCACCTTGAAGAATAGAGTGCACCCTCAGCAAATTTGCTAATGACACCAAACTCGGTGGTGCAATTGACATGCTGGAGGGAAGGGATGCCATCCAGAGGGACCTGGACAGGCTGGAGAGGTGGGCTCGTGCAAATCGCATGAAGTTCAACCAAGCCAAGTGCAGGGTCCTGCACCTGGGACGTGGCAATCTCAGGCACAAATACAGGTTGGGCAGAGAATGGCTGGAAAGCAGCCCCGAGAAGGACTTGGGAGTGTTTGTGGATGAGAAGCTCAACATGAGTCGGCAGTGTGTGCTGGCAGCCCAGAGACCCAACCGTGTCCTGGGCTGCATCAAGAAAAGTGTGGCCAGCAGGTCTCAGGAGGTGATTCTACCCCTCTACTCTGGACTCATGAGACCCCACCTGGAGTACTGCATCCAGTTTTGGAGTCCTCAACAGAGGAAGGACATGGACCTGTTGGAACGGGTCCAGCAGAGGGCCACAAAGATGATCAGAGGGATGGAGCACCTCCCCTATGAAGATAGGCTGAGAGAGCCGGGGTTGTTCAGACACAAGAAGAGAAGGCTCTGGGGAGACCTCATAGCAGCCTAATCAATATCTGAAGGGAGCCTACAGAAGAGCTGGAGAGGGACTCTTTACAAGGAAGTGTAGTGACAGGACAAGGGGCAACGGTTTTAAATTGGAAGGGCGGAGATTTAGATTAAATATTAGAAAGAAATTCTTTACTGTGAGGGTGGTGAGGCACTGGAACAGGTTGCCCAGGGAAGTCGTGAATGCCCCGTCCCTGGAGGTGTTCAAGACCAGGCTGGATGGGGCTTGGAGCAACCTGCTCTAGTGGCGGTGTCCCTGCCCATGGCAGGGGGGTTGGAACTAGATGAGCTTTAAGGTCCCTTCCAACCCAAATGATTCTATGAATACAAATGTTTATCGAGTGACAGTACACTGCAGCTATCCCAAAAAGCACACTACACCTACAGCTGAAGACATCTACCTTTTTCTCTAACAAAAGCATGCTAAGCACTAGCTAGGCAACATCAAACATAGCAGAGTTCAGAGCATCATATATAGTCAGATGGGTATTTTTGAATTCAAATACCAAGTCCTCACTCATTTTTGTCAAACAGCTTTGTTTTATAGACTGGACTACTGAACTATGTTGTAGCGACCACTTTAAACAAAACACACAACTGCTAGCAGTGATCTTACCTGCTTGTCATTAACAGAATACTTCTCTATTTCCTTCTTTGTCTGCAACAGCTTGTTCTGAAATGGATACAAGAACAGCTAAAGCATTGCAGTTCTGAGAACAAAATAGTTCAATATTTTAATAAGGCTTAAAAACATTCACTAACCCCCCCAAAAGTTATCCTCAACTAGTTATAATACTTTACTATTAACACTTTACAATTTTTATAAATATATGGTAAAAATGTGAACTCCATCAAGCTACCAGAACTCAGTTGTTTCTCGCTTCATCTTCTAAAGCCAGTAATGACTTCTGTAATAGATTTAATGTTTTTGTTTCATACAACTACACAGAACACCTAAGACTTAGGTATTAATTTCTCTCCTGTACTCTGGTTCTATTTTATATTTATATAATATTGCATAAAATATTCTGAAGAACAATCACTCTCATGAAATGAGCCTAAAAATTAAATTAAAATTTGGTAAATTCAAATTGTCATGCCCATTTCAAGAAGAATTTTGTTAATTCTGGCTGTCTTTCAGGTCATGCAAAATAAGTTCTCAAATGTAAGTAAATTTTCAAAGACAGCTGGAACTAAAGCCCCCCCCAAAAGTTAAGAGTTTTTATTTCCTGAATTATTTTATTTGTAGAGAAAAAACCTAGTAACAACTCATTAGGAAAGACTAACTACATTCTGAATCTCTCTTAGAAAAATCCAAAGCAACCCTTTTTCCTCCAAAGCTGCCTTGATGAACCATTTTTCAGTAGTAAGAAGTATGACAGAATGCTGATTAGATACCAAAATAAACTTTAAGAATTGTCTTTAATCCCCCAGTTGTCACTTTCTATAAAGAAATTCTACAGTTTTAAAAGAACATAGGGGTTTTCCTGCTTTTGTCCTCTGCCACAAATCTCGACAGTGAAATAATGAATGTCATTAAAAGAAGTGAAAGCAGTGGCAGAGTCTTAAGGCAAGCTAATCAAAAATTCCATGTTGGGCTATACTCCTTAAAAAGGCAGCCACCTCTTCTCTTCCAATGCATTAATGTGAAATGCTTAGGCTCCTCTTAAAATAAACACCAAAGTATGAATAATTACCAATTCCAAAATTATTCCCCACCTATACAGTTTTTGTGAACAGTTTAGTCAGTAAAAGTACACACAAACTTACCTCATCCCGAGCAATCAGCGTTATGAAAGCACCTTGCTTATAACATTCAATAGCAATACATTTTCCAATTCCACTGGAGCCTCCAGTTACCTAAAAGTTATTTGAAAGTGGCAGCGTTAGTCCAATATTCTCATCCCCATCTCATATGGTAAGAGTCCAATTAAATGAAAATTCTAAAAATATACTGAGATTAAAATATACCCACCCACCCACTGAGGTATGAATGAAAAATAAGATCTGACTAGATCGATAAGCGTTTGCTTATACCCCAAAACCAGTTTTACTTCAGTGGATTATTTTTTTTCCTCATTTCTTCCATCAGGCACACTTTCACACACTCAGGCTGTTCACATTCTTTTGAGTAATTTTTGTATGTTACTTCTAAAAGCAGAAGTAGTTAAAAGTCTGAAATCACTATTGATGTCAGCCATAATAACACTGTCCCTCTATACTGGACTGCAGTAGAAATTATTTGTAAAATTACCAACTGCAGATTACCTGCTGAAGATAATATTACGTACACGCGACCAGAAAATATCTTCTCAGTTAAAAAAAAAATTAGTTTAAGAGTTGGCCCTCCCAGTCTGAATCCTGAATTCTCTGTGCCATCCCGCAATTCCAGTGTCGCAGGGATGCCAGCACTTAAACTTCCATTACATTTTCTTCTTTCTCTAAACGGTAACACTGAGAAGTCGTATACATAAACAGGAAATTAATGGTTTGTCCGTAGACAAATACAGGGTGATGATTACAGCCCTGCATCTCATGTTACAGAAGGATACACTCCCAAATAATACTAATAGATAGGTTTAAGTCATCTTAACACCTTTCTCACTAGCCTCAATAAACTTACTGATGAGCTCCACTTGCAATAGCATGTAGATGACAATCCTGACTAAAATAAAAACATCTGCCTGTTTGACACTGCCTTTAGAAGATGGCTTCATTTAAGCCTAATCTGCATGTGCCTTCAGTCCTTAAAAAACACTGGTATATTCCTCATATACCCCAATTATTTTAATTTTCTTTTAACAGCATACTAAGAGGCTATAACTGGGAAAATATTGGAACAAAATGCCTAGAAGCAGTTATTGAAAAAAAATTATGTTGATGAAATGAGTTCTGAAATACAGATTTCCTAGTAATTTGAAAAAGAAGTGATTCAGATTGCTGTGGAAATAATTTTTTGTTCTTTATCAAACCTTTCAAAAGGCTTCAGAGGAAGCAAGGTATCACCTCCATTTCAAGTATGAGAAAATGGAGGCATTGAGCTAATCAATGGAAAAGCAAGTGTTCCCAATTTCTAACTACACACCCTATCAAGACCCTTTTCTTGTCTCCTTATCTGCCAACGCCTCAGTTTTGTTTTCAGAGCTGCATTATCCTTAAAGTTCTTTCTGCTCCTGGAGGCAATAAAGTCAGAAGAGCGAGAAGTACATTGCCATGTGTCACTAAACTCTTCTATCATAGGAGTATTTTATCACTAACCTTGAAAAACACCTTCACTTAAATCTAATAATCCCAGCAAACAAAGATTTACAACATGGTTTGACTGGTTCCTCTTCAGTCACAAGTGGACTAAGGTCTGGATGTAACATTCACAAAGACAAATTTCAGCTCTTGAGGCTTCTTCTACTGTTAGAGATAGCTGGTTCAGATTAGCTTCTAACTGACTCTCTCTGCAAGATGAGCTTCACACTACTTTAAACTTTGAGGTTGACTCCAAGATGTAAGTCCTGTACTGGAAATGGGAGACCCGGTAGGTAGAGTTCTCACCCAAGGATGACTGCTTTCAAAATAAATGAAGTTTGTAAGAGCATGAGTGTTAGCTAACGATTTGGGACTTCAGCAGCACCCTAGAATAATTTATGCTTCGTGATGGAAAAAAGAATTTTAGTGTATTCTCAAAATAGCTTGCAAGATTTCAATACATCTCAGAAAAGGTTCAAAGACTCAGTTTAATACACTAAGGCAGACCTCAGTTCCACAGCACTCATGAGTTGCTTCAACAGATTTTCAACAGCAGAGGTATACCAGCACATGAACTAACCATTGAACATGGAAGATGGCTCCAATTCCAAATTTTTGGCATAGCACAGAGAGACAGCTGATTGCTACCTGCACAAACTGTTGAGTATAATGAACAGGTCAACTGCACTAGTGCTTGAGAAATTCTTTGAAGGTGCAGGTACTGGCACCAAGCTCTGGCCTTGTCAGACAACGCTGACATTCACTTCAAAAAGACAAAGTCTGAAGTCATTCAAGAAGTGGGAAAAGGCAGTTTTTATTCATGGTCACACCCAGGACGACTGGATAGGGCTCATTTCAGGCCAGCGACAAAAGGCAGTATCAATTAACTGGGAGGCTGTCACTAATATGCACGTCTTTCAGAAACATTCATCATGAAAGTTAATGTCATTGAAAAAAATAATCCCTAACACTAGTGAAAACTTTGTTTTGTGTTACAATAAGCCTGAGCAAATTTATGAAGTCTATTAGGTAGGTAAGTTACTAACATAGAGGCTCAGAATTAAAGTAAGAGCCCACGTCTACTTCATTAAACACGACATTATTATGGTTACTCACCCTTGTGGCCAATAGTTCCACAGTGCTACTGCATTTCATTAGTTTGAGACATTTGAATTGTTACCGAACCCATTTTTAAAGTTCACTGTAACCCAGCCTCAGAGGATTTAGCAAAAATAAAAATCTGGTCACAGCAACTCAAAACAGAGGAATTTCTTGACAGAAAGGGACAATTAAATCCTAGTATTAATTCAGACATTCAGAATGTAATACTACCAGCCCTTGAGCAGTGCTAGTAAGCTTTTTCTGTGTTTGAGAAAAACAGGTACCAAATTAGCTATTCCAGAAAGGGTCTGGCTCCAACTTCTTGAGCTATGATGCTTGATTACAAAGTTCAGCTTCTAAAGATCAAATGGTTTATTTCTCCCTTCGTAAATGTAAATGTTGGGGTGAGGTATAGAGAATTTCTGTGTTTGACCTTCAAGATGGAGATACTGGAAATTTGCTTCAATTGATGAGATAGTCCAGCTCCAAATCAACAGCACTGTCATCAGGAATGATCAAAATCAAGACTATTCATAGGCTCTGTATCTCCAACAGAGCCTATGAACTTCCACTTAGCATGGGATACAAGCTGGCTTCATGCTTTTAGACAGTGCTCTGACAGAAGGCGTTTAGTTCCACTGACACAGAACATTCCTGCAGTCTGCTCTGAGTGGTTAGCATGCCTGACTAGACTCAAAATGACCTCTTGTCCAACCACTTGAATGCATCCAAACCACAGATCATATCACTCCCAACACAAGAGCTATTGAGACACCAAGACTAGCCATACTTAAAGCTGACCACAGTTATCAAATTAGGTGCTGCACAGAAGTGGTGAAACTACTTCTAGACTAGCGATGACCTTTATACCCATAGATTTGGCATGATCATCTTGAACTATGTCCAGGAGCTAGTCCCAAGCAGAGAACACCTTTACGTCTTCTGCCATTCTTAATCCACAAACTTTGATAAACTGTTTTTGTATCACTGAGATCTCAGGGTTTTTTTGCAGAAATTTCAACTCAGTATTAGAAAGATTAAGGCTGAAACAAAGAAGGGAAGGTTAGCATTGGCATTTCAGCAGAGATAGTTTCTAAACACTGCTCATGGTATTTACAGAAGGCCAGTTTTGCCCTAATGTCTTAAGTTTTTGTTGCATTCTGCTCAATCAAACAAAGCACCTTTGTAGAGAAGTTGGAGGAAAGAACAGAGAGAATGTTTGTAGGGCAGGTGTAACATCCCTGACAAAGGGCAGGTAAACAGGATACAAGTGAGCATGATGTACATGAAGCAGTGATGACTACCTTATTCTATTTTCATTTTCTTGACTACTATTATTACCAGCTACCAAAATAATTGCTTATTCTCACAGAACATGTGATTTGCTAGTATATAGCCCGAGACCCAAGGAAAAAGTTAAAGCCAATGGCAAAATAAGAGATCTATAAAATAGTCTTCCCTCTTTTGAAGCATGGAGAAGTTCAGCAAAAGAAGCAGCAGCTCTACAGCACTAAAATAACTTTTATACCCTTTATTTGAGAACACTTCCCTAGTTATGCTAGAAACAAAGCAAGTAGTATTAGAGATCTAAAAAGTATTTTGCTTTAAGTAAGCTAAATCTGATGCTTCAGCCAATTTGATAGCAGAGAAGTCCCTTCTATTTAATGGTGCTCAGTGGGGTCACCAAAATACATAACAGAACTTGGGACAATCACAATATATTAAAAAAAAGAACCACCAAAATTTTGTAATAAAATCCATTAAACTTTTTATTGTTTGCTATTCTATTTCTGCATAAAAGTCACAGAAGGTCTGCTTCACCTTTGCTTTTCCACAATATTGAAAGGCTCTTAAAATCCTGCTTAAGGGGTCCTCCTTAGCAAGCATTAATTCTGTGGGAAAAGCCATAACCAGAGAACCTTAATGCAAGCTCCAACACACCTCACACAGTATATGATGCCATGAAGCCAGTTACAGCATTCAAGCAACACCTATTGCATAAAGCAACTTTGGAATACTCTTGCAACTTGGTCAGGTCTAAATCATTCTAGGGACAGCTCCATCCTCCAAAGAAGAGCTCCAAAAATAATAATTAAAAAAACTCAAACAAAACAAAAACGCACCAGAGCTAAAAAAAGTGGTTTTAAAGTTAACTTAGAGTAGCTGTAAATTCATTTGCATCTAAAAAGTCTAAGTTCTTGGATTATGTCAAACTTCCACCGTTAGAAAGGGAATCTGCAAGCACTACCTACTAACCCCTTAAAAGTAAGTTTAACCAAACAGCAAACTAGAGCTTCTCTGCATAGCTTTAAACCTCTGAGGTACATCCTAAGTTAAGGGAGTTGACTGTAGGACCCTGAACCTTTCAGCTGCTTTACTCATTTGCTCTCGTATGTCCAAATACGCTACTTCGTAATACACCTGAAAGCCTCTGGATATTGTCTCCCTTCCTTCCCCCCCACCTCTCACAGCCACACACCTACACAACGTATAGTGGGGTGCTACTCATGAACTGTTTCAACACTATGTTCTTCTGAAGACTTCTTTCTGAATATTTACACCGTGTTGACTACAGACAGTCAAAATATTGCTCATAGACATCGCTATCTATGTGCTTAAAGACGAAAAGATGCATGAGCGTCATCTGACTGCTTCCTCTGTATTAGTCTTCCCATTTCCTCACGTCTGACTTGCTTTTTACACCAAGAAAACCATAGATTTTGTCTTTTGTTTAGAAGCACACACACCTGGGGAAACGCTACGAGAAAACGAAACTCAAGGTGACCGGTAACTTAAGGAGTACAAAAGGCACGTCTCAGAAAGTCAACATTAAGACTGAAGACGGTTTACACTGCCGGTGACTCAGAAGATCGCCTTAAGCCAATCGAGACAGACAGCGGTTGTCAGAACCATCCGCACAGGTCATTTCCTTATCGCTCGGACCTGCGGCTCCCACGTTTCGGTAGCTTGGGGTGCCACAGCCAGCCGCCAAGACCTCCTGCAAACCCGCCGCCACCCCCGCCGCTGAGCCTCCCCCGGCGCGGCCCCTTCGCCCGACACCCGCCTGCAGGGGCCGGCCGCCCGCAGGCTCCGCCGGAGCCCCCGCCGCTCCTCCGCTCACACCAGCCCCCGAAGCAGGGCCTCCCCCGCGGGTGCCCCTAACGCCGCCGTGCCCGCCGGTGCCAGCCTCCCCACAGCGCCGGGGGCACACACACCTCGGCGGCAGCGGCCTCTCTCCCTCCCTTCGCCCGACCCACCCGCCAGCCCAATGGACAAAACGGCCGCGGAACCCCTCCTTCCCCCCCCACCCCCCACAACCGCCGGGGCGGGGGAAGGCCCCGCCAACGGTCTGCTGCCCTAGACGCGGCGACCAGGACCCCCGCCCGTCCTCCTCCTCTTTCTCCTCGCCCGGCACCTCCCGGGGCGCCCCACTCACCACGACGTGAGCGCCGGGCAGCTTAAGGGGCTTGGGGCTGATGAGCGGCGACACCATGTAGAGGAGGAGGACGAAGGCCACGATGAAGGCGACGGCCAGGAGCAGCATGGCTCAGGATGCGCCGGCGGAAGGGGGGTGGCGGCGAGCAGGGAGGGGTGGGGGGGCGAAGCCCCTCAGGTGGCGGCGCTAGCAGCTGCTGCCGCGGGGAAGGGGCCGCCGTCCGCAACCCGGCGTAGCAGCAGCTGCCGCCCGCCTGCGCCGCCGCACCGGGGCTAGCGACGAGGAGGGGGAGGAGGGTCCGGCCGCCATTCTGCCACCTGATTGGCTGTCGAGGGCGAACACCTTCGGATTGGCCGGCGAAAGGAAGAGAAGGCTTCCGTGGATTGGCCGAGGGGCGGGACGGCGGCCGGAGATTGGAGCCCGAGGGTGTTTTCAGGGTCACCGTCGCAGGCAAGGGGGCAGTGGGGAGGGGAAGGGGGTGCCGGTCCGATCCCCGCCTCCTCAAGCGGCACCTCCTCGGGGCGGAGCGCGGCGCCGAGCGCTGTGCCCTGCCGCCCTCCGCGGGGTCTCCTGCCCGGGGAGGGCGGGGACCTTATGGCGTCACAGGGGGCGGGCGGTACGCGCCCTTCCCGCCGAAAGGGAGGAGGCGGGGCCGAGGCCGGACCAGGCCTGAGGGGAGGGGAGGGGAGGGGAGGGGAGGGGAGGGGAGGGGGGGCGAGGGGCGGCCGG
>JAOQGH010000012.1:69303147-69382610 GCA_025769975.1 Gallinago jamesoni | reverse complement strand
GGAGGGGAGGGGAGGGGAGGGGAGGGGAGGGGCAGCCGGTCCGGCCCCGCTGGGGCAGTGAGTAGGTCTTCGGAGGTGGCCGAAGGAGGGTTCGGCCCTTGGGAAGGTGCCGTTTCTTTGCGAGAGGTCTGCTCGGCCGATGTCCTCTACCCCTGGGCTTGCCACTGGCCTCGGGCCGGGGTACACCAGCTCGCTGTGGGGAGAGACGCACCTGCTCGAGGTTCGCCCCCTTTCCTGAGGCAATAAACGCCGGGTTTAGAGGAGGAGATTAAAAAAATAAAAAACAACCAGCAAAAAGCCATGTTGGTTAAGCTTGGCCATATTAAGTGCTTATCTTGGCTCCCTTGTGTGCTTCCAAAAACGTCTAAGGGCCTCTTTATGCACAAAGTTTTTAATACGTTGCCCGAGGTTACCAATTGGCGCGGTGTAAATGGCGGAGATGTGTCAGAGCCATCCTTCCCTGCGCTCGGAGCCGGGCGAGAGCAGGGAGGCCTGCCTCGAGTGGGAAAACACCCTCCCGCCTGTCAGTGGGGTAGAAAACATAAGCGCTCTGTGAAATAAAATTAACCGACTTGTCACGGGTGGGCTTTAAGGCCTATTTCACATCACCGCCTCCAGTAAAAACCAGATGCGGATTCTGCGAGATTGGTTTTTCGGAGCGGTTGGGCTCTGCCGGTTTCTGCTGGCTGCAGGTGGAGTTAAGGCTGCTCCTCTCTTCTGAAATCTGGATCTGAATATTGCTTTTTCAGCGTGCTGTTCCCTGCTGGGGGAAACTACAGGTTTTTCTTGTTATTTGCATGAAAAAAAAAAAAATAAAAGCGTGGTTTTCAGCTTTAAGGCATAACGCTAGAATAATGATTAAAACACAGAAACAAAAAAAAACCCTTCCAGAGCAATCCAAATAAAATAATTCCATATATTTGGCTTAGAGATTTATTTTGTATAAATTCCTGCATTTGAATTTTTTTTTCCATTTAAGGTTTAATTGTTTGCAACTGAAAAACTCCCTTGAATTACTTTTCTCACTAGTTATTATGCAGTCGTTGGCTTGTAAAAAACAGTTTAAAAACAAAACAAAACAACAGAAAATCCCAAAACCCCTAGGCAAGAGGGTGTGCAGAAGGGCGTGAAAATAATATTGGAGAGGAGATTAGAAGTAGCGAGTAGGCGGAAACGGGAACAGAGATGTGGGCAGGGATTATGCAGTTTTCAAGGTGAGAACAAAGAACCTGAATTTGATGCAGTAAAAGGAAGAGAAACCAAGAATTAGTCCTGCAATGGGATTGACCTGGAATATGTCTTTGGTGGCATTTTGAGTTCAGTGCTGCAGAGGCGAAGGAAAGAAGAGGAAGAAATCGTGCATAATAAGATGCCAGGCTGCTACAGTGACAACAATGGAAGTTGATTAGCCATCCATCTAAGAAAAGACAGTATGTTAATTACATTGTTAACAAAAGTCAAAATAAGATGTGGACTGGAAAAGGCAGCAATCAAATGTGGTCATTTCCTCTTTTACATACAGGACAGTCTATATGTGTTATCTTTCCAACAATATTAAATTAACACAAAAAAGGAGATTAATCAGGTAATAACTATAGTCTATTTATAGACTTTCAAAGCTCAAATGTCAGCAGTATGGAGATAAAGCAAAGCAGACAGAGATAAATCCGACTTTCACAATACAGTATCACTCTCATCATCAAGGTGAGGTGAGGGCATGGGTGCAAGAAATAATCTGCAGTAAATTTCTAGTAAAATTAATGTTAAACATACTGGTAGGGGGCCTTTAAAAGCCTTGAACACATGATACAGTCCTGATCAGTCACAGTTAGAATCACATCTTACTACATGTCAAAAGCCGTTCTAGACTAACATGGGATTCCCTTGTAGTGGACTTTTATGGAGAAATCCATAATGCTTTGTTCTTTCAGCTATGAGGCCACCTTACAACCTTGGAGTTGGCAGTGCAGCTCTGATTGATAATGTCGGCTCTTGGTCTGTTCTCTGGACTGTAAAGTGTCATGTATTTCTGTGTGAAAAATATAGAGAGACCTTACGAACCGCATATAATTCACAAATTAATTCCCCAGCAGATTTTTTTTATTCTTTTAAAGTGTGCCGGCAGAAACTGAAGTTTGCCCTCCCAGAGTTATCTGCTTCGTATTCATCTCGTGTGACCTCATTCACGGAGGAAACATTCCTGGCCCAAGGAAGTTGTTTACTATAAAACTGTTTTCTCAATGACTGTTGAACTGGAAATTGATTGAACGCTAATGTAAACATCATTGTTCTCAGTCCAAACTGCAATTGCACATAAAGCAATACTTAATTAATCCGACCTTCGGAAATAACATCACAAAGTGTGTAATTTTAAGGAGCAAGCTGACCGTGGCTGTACATACTCTGAGGACTGAGAGGGGGAAAAAGAATGGATAAAACATGCTCATTGCTTTGTTAATTAATCTTTGGAAGGAGCTTCAATGCAATAGTGTTGTGTTTAGAGAAGGCGGGGGAATACAATACAAGCAGATGAAAGCAGCCAATCTATAAGAGCTGTTGCAGCTGTGGTTTTCTGCTTCCTCAGTTTTGTTAATTTAAATCTTTCAACAGACTTTTGCAATAACAATATTGTGGGTTGTGATATTCAGTATGAACCAGAGCGTGGCAACTAAAGAATCAAAGTAGTCATTTAAACATGCAAACTAATTTGTGAATTGGTAATATTACAGCACAAATGGCTGGTGTTACAAGTGTCCTTTTTATGGAATCACTGAATACCAGGTTGAAAGGGACCTCAAGGACCATCTGGTCCGACCTTTCTTGGCAAAAGCCCAGTCTAGAAAAGAAGGCCTAGTACCCCGTCCAGCTGAATCTTAAAAGTTTCCAATGATGGAGAATCCACCACTTCCCTGGGGAGATTATCAGGGAATGTAGCGATAGGACAAGGGGATAATGGCTTTAAACTGAGAGAGGGGAGATTTAGATCACGTATCAGGAAAAAATTCTTTACAGTGAAGGTGCTGAGGCACTGGAACAGGTTGCCCAGAGAAGTTGTGGATGCCCCATCCCTGGAAGTGTTCAAGACCAGGCTGGATGGGGCTTTGAGCAACCTGCTGTAGTGGAGGTGTCCCTGCCCACGGCAGGAGGGTCAGAACTTGATGATCTTCAAGATCCCTTCCAACCCAAACCATTATATGATTCTATTATTCCGTTATTCCGATGAGTGTTTGTTCTTATTGTGAAAAACTTTCCTTCCTCTTGTGTCCAGTTGGAATCTCCCCAGGAGTAACTCATACCCATTACCCCTCTCCTTTTCCATGCAACTCCTTATAAAAAGGGAGTCTCCATCTTCTTTGTAGCTAAGCTAAGTTCTCCCCTAAGCCTTCTTTTCTCAAGGCTGAACAAACCCAATTCTCTCAGCCTTTCCTCGTACGTCAGGCTTCCCCGTCCTTGGATCATCTTTGTGGCCCTTCTCTGGGCCCTTTCCTGCCTGTTCACATCTTTTTTTGCGTAGTGGGGACCAAAACTGAACACGGTATCCAGGTTTGCAGGTGATGTACACATATATAGCCCAGCCCCCAGCCTCTTTTCCCAGGGCTTCTGCAGCTGTTTGGGATGAACACACTGGAATAAAAATGCTGAAAGCACTGTTTAAATCAGATTTTTGTCTTCACACTGCTCTTCAAGCTTATTTAAATGTTCAATGTGCTTGCCACAGTTGTTTAAAAAGAAAAGGTAAAACAATATTCAAAATTAACCGCTTTTAAATCGTGTACCATTATCTGTTATAATTAATGTATTTCTTATTTTATGCTGAAGAAGTAACTACTGATATTTTGTATATGGAGGAACAGATCTGTTGAAATAAAATTGATGACAACCCAGTAGTAAAAGGAAATCTCTACAGTGTAATTTTAAATGGCATAAATTAAACTTTGGAGCAAGATGATCTTGAATTTCAGTTAGCATCTGTTTCTTTCCATTTGGTACAGCTACTTACTTATACCAGACTTCAGGCGAACAATTTTTTCTTCATTTTTGGGCACTAGAAACTCCTTTAGCTTGCTAAATATTCTTAGGGATGCTCTTGGAGGAGAAGTCTGAGCAGGCTGGCTGAGAAGGCACAGAAGTCGGGCTGCAGCAGGTGCTGCTGGAAGAAGTTGTGCTTCGACGGGGAATCTATGCTTCAGGGGGATGGAAGAGGAGAAGACAGCAGCACTGTGCTTACTGTAGGGTGGCACCTATCTCCCACTGGGACACTGGATAATGAAAGAAAGGGAAGAGTCTGGCAGCCCTAAGAGACCCCACTGACCCCTGGTTTAATGAACTCGCAGTGCATACGATTATCATGATTTCACCCCCCCCCGAGAACAGTAAGATGATGACCATGATTTCACCAGCCCTTGCTCCCTACCCATCTAGACAATCCACAGCTGCTATAGCTTGCCACTGCTATCTCTAAGCTGACATTGTGACCCTGACAGAGAGCACTTTAATACAGAATTTCACCTGTGGAGGAATTAGCTCCTTGGTCACTGTAAGCTTTTAGTTTTCGGAGAGTAATTCTAGGCGGATAGCTAAGGGAGGAAGCCTTTCCTGATTGTTTTCAAATAAATCATTCAGGAATTACCACTATCATGTTGCTTGAACAATGCTTGTATTGTGTTTTGCCTTTCCTCAGAGACAGTTTTCCACCTATTTCTATCATTACTACCTTCCTGGGTACGTATTTTCATGAATGCGTTCACTTTTTAGCCAGATAGGGAACATTTTTACAATTATACTTCCAGCAACCTCTGGCCGCCTGTTTATTTCACTTTATCTGATTTCTGCTCAGCAAATCTGCTCCCACCTAAGCCGCTGTTGTTGTTTTTCCAAAACAGGCATAACTTTGTGCTTTACATTGTGCCTTTGGAAACATGTACCTCTAGGTAATCTTTGAAGATTGACAGGTCCTAAACTTCCGTGAGTTTGCTCTGCTTTGGGATTAAGGTACCAGTTACACCACCCCAAGTCATTCAGTGGAGCCGTGTCTATTACGTGTATGTTCGTGTGACTCAATCTCATTGCAAAAGGTTGAGTTAACGATTTGCAGTCTCTGGTTTCTCACAAACTTACCTTTTATAGGTGATCTTCTTAGGTAGTTCCTGTGCTTGTAAAGCTGCTGAGTTGCCCTCCAGATCTTCTTCGTGCCTTTCGGTGATGACATTTCATGCTTCTAGAGCTGCTTGCCCCACTCCACGTCACTGGTGAGAGAGGTTTGCACCCTCCCATTGCTCTTTGCTTTGTAGCTGCACTCTTAAAAATACTGGAAGAACTGAAATTGCCTTCTCCAGGTTCATGCCAGGTTCTCTTTCAAAGCAATTCGGAGAACTTCGTTTGCTCAATCTTTTAACACAAATTAAGTCTGTTTCCAGTTCCAGGTAACACACTGGATATAGCCAGCGCTGGCAAGAGGCTGGTGTTTGTTTCTTGGATGCGGTTGCACAACATCTGCCCTTATTATCAGGCCCTGATAAATTATCTTTGGCATGCACTGCAGAGAAGCTGCTGTTCCGCAATGGAAATTTAGATCTCTTGTATGTAGCTCAGTTCTCTGCCTCTAAACCAAGAAATGAGTACAAAATAGCTTGCTGAAAACGAGGAAACTTCCACTTTCAGCCATTTCTCCCCCTTGTGTTGCTATCAAATGCTTTGGAGCTGCTTGCACTCCTCCAAGTCTTTCTCCATCCTGTAGCGGAGCAGCCCATTGCCGTCCCGCTGTCAGCTGGGGAAAGGACAGCATGGACATATGGGCCTTGTCGCTTTGAAGGGAAAAAGGGAGATCAGAGACACACTGTCAGCTTTTGCTTTGGTATAAACACTGGAGAAATAGGAACATAAAGAGCTTTGAAATAGCTTTTTAAAAGGAATTGGTGCCTTATCTTTCATTTGGGAAAAAAGAATGGTGTGAAGGACAGAGGGCAAGTCGGACAAAAAAAGTGAAATTAGAGTGAACAGCAAAAAAAGAGACTACTACTCAAAAGCAACAGGAAAGAGGCAGGCATAGATTGCCAATTAACATTTCACATCAAAGGAAAATTCTGATCAAAACCTTTTTCTTCTTCTCAGAAGCACCATGCCTTTCCAGTATCTGCTGCGCTGAAGCGAGTGCACTTTACAAAAAGAAGGCCCAAGGAGAATAAACCCAATGATAGCTACAAAGCTTGTGGAAACCGTTTTACACAGCTGACAACTAGGATGAAAACAGGACAAAACCCCACATGGGCCGGGGGCATTGGCATCACTGCCCTTGCCCACCAGTCGACTTCCACCCTGTGCTGGCTACAGGAGATGGGAGGCACAGACAAGTGTCTCCTGCCCCACACAACACATCTCTATGTGCATTTGCACCATGTAAAATCATAGAATAATTTGGGTTGGAACAGGTGATTAAAGGCCTTGCATTTGGCCATCTTGAGGTCACATGGGCCCACTTCTCCAGGTCCTTCTGGATGGCTTCCCATCCTGTAGAGCCTGACTACCCAGGAAGAACACTACCACTGTGCAACATCCACAAAAAAATCCCCACAAATGCTCCAACGCGTTCATTCCCTGCTGGCCTGAGCCCATCTAAACCTGCAAGGAGCAAGCACCTCGCAGGGGTGCAAGTGGTAGATGAAGGTAACTTCGCAGTGACTACCTGCTGTGCATTTGGTGGGCCATCACGCAGGTACATGCGCCTTTTCATGTATATGGCTATGCATGTGTCCCACAGCCCTCTGTGTGCGTGTAGGCAACGATGGTATCTATATGGGCATCCCTTCTCTGTCCTGAAGTTGGTGAGGGGACAGTGAAGAAGAAAGGCAGGGGGAAGATCTTTAGGCTCCGTCAGGAGGCCCCGTGGCTCCCGTGGGAACCATTGCTGGGCTGCAACTACACAAGGTTTGCAGGCAGACCACCTGCTTGTTTCCATGTTGACAGTGGACAACTCAGGACATCACGGGCATGAGGTTTTTCAGACAGGTAAAACGTTTTTAAATTGTAGAGCTCAAACAAGGCTGGACATGAACACACAAGTCCCTATCAAAACAAGAGCAGCTGTAAAGACTAAAAGGAAAAAAACCCCAAGTAACTGCTTTGCTATTTGGTTGCGTACAGAACAATTCATAGCTGTGATTAATTCATTAAAACAACATTAAAACCCCAAGTGGGCTCAAGCTTAGCAGGGCAAGAGCGTGAGCATTTCAACTGGCATTTTACATGGCACATTTGAAAACAGTAGTCAGCTATTTTTCCGGATTTTCTAAAATATTAACAAAGAAAAAAGGCCTTGACAGATCAGAGCATCCTGGCTGGGATGGGGAGGGGAGGAAGAAGAAATGATACTTTGAATTCATATAGTTTTAATTTTTGTTTTGTTTTCCTAATTTCTATTGAGCAAACAATGCCTTTGACTCTACTAGAGCCCAAGTCACAGCTACAAGTGACAGTCGTCATTTGCCACTGTATTTCCTGAATGAGATGGTGATATTTATAGCAACTTTCTCAGTCCCTGGCCTAGGTGACTCCTTGCTGCTGAGACACTGACAGAGCAGTAGCAAAAGGCAACTACTCCAGCTGAGTTTTTTTTTTTTTTGTAACAAATTACCTGTGGATGGTCATCGGCCAACAAGAGTGAGTCAGAGGAAATTATTGTTTATAGTTTACAGAACACATGTGACACTGGGCATGTTTGAAAGCAAAGTCCCTGCCTCGAATAGCTCAGATTTAAATTAGCTGAGGCAGCAGAGGAGGAGGGAGTGCAAGCAAAAGCAAGTCTTGCCAACTCGTGGCACGGTGCCTGGTAATAGGTCACCAAGCAGGAAAGAAAACCCTGGCTCCATTATCAACATCAGGCCTGTGCTCAGGCGTTGGTGACTTATTTCCCGGAGATGTCTCAAAACACGACCAAAGCCTTTTTAGATGACAACTTAGTTCCTGCTATGGTGCAGACAGGACATCGTGTTTTGTTTTCATGACTCATGGTTGAGAAGTCCAAAGAAGTGAGCCCTAAAATGTCAAGTATTGCTGGAAAAGACGAGCAGATTGTCCATGTGGCAGGTACCGTGCACAGATGGTACAGACAGTTGGACTCTGGCGTCCCCAGACACAGAGTGGAGGTGATGAAGGGAAGAAGCATCCTTGAACGTTCATTCATCAGGTTGGAGCCTCTCAGGTAGGACAAAGGATGCAAAAGCAAATAAAAAGAAAATGGCACAAAACAGTGACCTAGTCAAAAAGCTGCCATCAGAAGGGCGTGTGTGTGCATGTTGGGGTAGGGAGGGAGAGGAAGAATTGTAATTAGGTCACAGGGACCAAAAAGAAAAAAAAACAAAACAACAGGACCAGCTTATCTAATACCTCGGCTGTCAGTACACAAATGCCAAGACACAGGATGAATGAATAATTAAGAGTTTTTACACGGCTCATTATGATGACAGAGGATTTGTGGAATAAAATCACTAATTAAAATATTGTTAATGAAAAGCTAAGGAAAAATTGAAGGGGAAAGCACTGGAGCTGTACCACAAGAGCTACAACAAAAGCTGCCTCCTGCTCAAGAATAAAAGGATCAATGTTTTGATAAGAATTAAGTATCTGTTGGAAAAGCAGCACGGTAGAAAACAAACAGTCCTCCAAGTTCTTGCAATAGTTTACGTAAGTTATGGGAATGGCTTTAAATCAACCATGATTACTAGGATGAATCTGGTTAAGACCAAAAAAATGTATGGAAGCCAATCACGAGACAAGTTTGTCATTCTGGAGGAAGGAAAGAATAAACAGCAAAATAAAGATGCACCCACACATTTCATCAAATTCAGAACTATTAGAAAGCTTCCTGTCAAGATAATCCTCAGAAATAACATGGAAAAAATATCAGATTATATTCTAATTAGGAGGAAGGCTAAATAAACCAAAAAAGTAGATCAAAATGCCTGACCAGAGAACATTCAGCAGCTTCTTTGCTTTAGTTGACAAAATGAGCAAACCATGATCAGACACCCCTGACAGACGGAAGCATGAACAAAAGCTGATTCAGGAGTAACTGCCTCCAGCTACACATGTTCTGCTCCAAAAAACAGCAGCATATTGGAAGACCAGCAGATAATTTGAAAAACAAAACCAACCAAACAAAAAACTTAATGACAAAACAAAGCCGATTGTTGGTAAATCAGGGAAGAAACAAGATGCTGGAATTTGGGGTCAGTCAGGCAACAGGGCGAAAAAAAAAAAAAAGATGATTTACTGAGAATTTCTAACCCTATAAGTCTATGCATTAAGATGTATACCACAAATGACAGGAAATCCAAAGTTTAATGTCAATGTGAAGAAACCATCTGTGAAGAACACAAGCACGTATACAACTGATTTAATTGAAAAACTATTTTACCCACAGGAAGGAAAATGACATTTTTTCATCTTGCAGTCAGAGTAAGCAGTAACACCAGAAGTTCAAAAAAAATAATTGTAAGCTCTCTAGCTAAAGTCATACATCAGACCTTATAAAAATGTACAACTAATTTATCCAGTATTTACAGAGGTTTTGATTATGTAAAGCAAATATAACCTTTCATAAATTCTTTAATTTAGAGTATTTTCAATTAACACTGGAAAATAAAAAGTGATTTTGCAGCTTTCCCCCTTCCACCTCTCATTTGACTATCATCTATTTTGGGATAACGTAGCTGGGAAGCTCTGTGATACGTATTAATCTATTCCCATTTTACAAAGACAGCAAACAAACAAAATGTTGTCCTTTTAGCTGCAATTCTAAGCAGCAATGTTTATTTGGAATATATTTCTAAAAACAACTTCAAACATCAAACATTAATGCTTCTGTAACAGATGTCATCCCACAACTGAGCAAGCAGCAAGATGTAAATTTAAAAACATACAGTACACTTTTCTTCTACATTAAAGATAAGAGATTACACAGTTAAGTTTACGGAAACCCATAGGACAAATCAGCCTACCACAAAAAGACAAGTTCCTGAGAATTTTAGGATTGCAGTAAGGACTCTCATTTTAAAAAAAGGTCAAGAGACAAGTACTTCGGGTAGTAGCTTCCAACCGCTGAGCGAGAGCCCTGCCAGTCCATGGCTCACTTCTAAAGCGTTCACAAGAGTCAGCTATGAAAAAGCAATCCTGTTGCAATGAGGATTAAGTTCACTAACCATAGTTGCCTGCACCTACACTGGAATTCTTACCTCCCCACCCAGGTCCACGAAGAGATTTGTAGTCCACTGATTTACATTTACACGTCGTAACAAAAGACAAAGGTAAAGCTATGTGCAACTGAACAATTTTGGAAAGAATGTTTCATCATGTTAGTAAACAAAAGCTCAGCACCTTGCAGATCAAAGAATTTTTAACTAAATATTTTGTTTAGCTGTTAAACATAGAAACCAAAGTTTAAAAAGAAAACAATTAAGCAGTAAATACTTGAACATAAATTGAAGAAAAACTCAAAAAACGTTGCTGATGATATACTATAACATTTTACTTCATTTAAGTACAGCAAATTTCACCCGTCCTATGATTTATAAAGTACACAAAATATGTACATATAGGAAACCAAACCCATCAGAAGATGATCATAAATGTGTATATGTACCTATAACATACACACACAAAATGTGCAAATTTATTTTAATGCAAGTTAAACAAAGCATAATGCAGGATAGAGTTGTACAATGATAATGGAACACAGAGTATTCTACGTATCCTAGATGTTTCGTATCTACAGCCAGTGCAAACTTACAAGGCACAAACTCAATGCTGACACTGTAGTGTTGTAAGTTACATACAGGCACATCTCAACGCATAGTTCTTCAGAAAAAGATCAATGGAAGTGCTACTTCTGTACTAAAGTGCCAGCCTTCTTTCGTATTTTAAGCACTAAATTGATGTAACCTATATGCAATAGTTATCAGTAGGGCTCTGAGTGAATTCATCACTAGAAAGTTTGTGGCTAAAACATCTTTTATACTCTCCTCACATGTGAAAGTATGTTATTTCCCAAAATACCTTCCACACATTCTCCAAAGACTACCTATACCTTAGCAGCCTTGAGATGTGGAATCTTACAGGGTATTTATTACTAATGTTTTTTTCTAATTTTAGTCAAACTCCTGCAGAAAGTATATCCAGATTTTTAAAAAACCAAAACAAAACAGGAACAGCCAGCAAAACACCTTCCAAGATATTTGTGTTTAACAAACCTTTGCTAAATTGCATAGTGACAGTGTGTATCAGCTAGTAAAGAGTTAAAAACAAAAGCTTGCTGTTTAAGGCAAAATTAACACAGCATAGCAGAAGCAGCCAAATACCAGTTCCATCAGGATTTAAACAAAGTACTGGCCCATGTAGTCTTTTTCCTCACACTGCTTTCTTTCTTTCTTTAATAGCGAACCCACACTTGCAATATGCTTGTTTAGCAATTTTTGTTGCATTTTTCTAAATAAAATGAGAGCAATTAATATGTAGACTGATTGACTGATACTGAAAACACCCAACAAATATGCTCTCTTCCCCCTCAAAAAAGGGGTTTTTGAGCCTATTGGGAGTGTAAAACTCACTTGTACCCAGGCCTAATATAATACCTAAAATTGAACTAATAATTTAAAGTTTTCTAGTATTTAATAGATGTTACCACATCACTTTGTTGTCTCACCCTAAAATTGTATTTTCATATTAATTTTCAATAGAAGACATTTAATAGACATCTGAGGAAAACAATAAAATACAAAACCTTAAGGGTCTTTGCAAAGGTATCTTCGATTCCTTCTGCAAAGTAAGAAAAGGAGTGATTTTATTGGCATTTATTTGAAGTGCCATCAGTAAAGACAAAAGAATACTTAAGAAAGAAAAAAAAAAAAGTTCTAATGCTTCACATATATCTTTGGTTTAGCCTTCCTGACCAAAGTCTTCTGTAAACTTCTTTAACTTCTCCAGGTCCTGTTCATTAACTGTTGGTTTTGTGCTACCTAACGACCTGAGCATATCCGGCTGTCAGGAAAAAAAAGAAAAGAAGTATTTTCAGAAACAAGTACAGTACCACTGTTAACAATCCTGTTGCCAAGAGAAATATTCATTAAAAAGCCCATTAAAACAAGATGACCATGAGAGCTCCTATTTACACAAAACTTTAAGTCAGCCTAAATTACTTGTGCACAGAGGTAGTATTTTTAACCCTATGAAGACAGACAACTCAGTGAGTTTTCTAAAAATGAAACCACCACCTCAGTTTTAGGTTTAAGCCACTCATCCATTCAAGTTTTATTCATCTCTTTTTACTGAAAAGAGCTGAACTTCCTTTTTTTTTTTGTCAGTTACTATTTTCAACCCATCTTTAACTACAGCAGTTTAAAGTGGAAAATAATGAGATGTTCCCATGTACTCTTTAGAGTCCAATGATATAGAACAGTAGTTTGTGATTCATCTCTAGCAAAGTTTTACTGTTCATGACTGGTAATTTCTGTCTCTTCAATTCAGTCAATTTCCTAGATTAATATTTAGATACTAGAAAATGGAGTTCAGAAAAATCCCAAGCCTATGAAGTTGAAAGCAGCAGTTAAAACACCCTATGAACAAAAAGGGACAAGAAAATTAATCAAGTCCTAGCCAAAAGCAACTGAAAAAAGCAGATGCCTAACACCTCGTATTACTAAAAAACTATGGGTAAACCCAAAAGTTATTCTAGACTTGAGATTTCTCTCATCAGACTACAGATCTTAGAAAGACTTAAAGCCTGATCTTTTTAAGAGCAAGAACTGATTGTGGACACTGAAACAACCGCCTATGCAACTATAGTGCATCAGCACCCAGATACCATTAGGAGCACACAAAAAATTGCTGTATTTAATTCCAGGAAAGAGTGATTAGAAATCCTCTTAGACCATTCAGGCAGAAGTTCTAGGGCAGGCCTGCACCTGCATAAATCCTTTTGTGCTTCCCCAGTATGCAAATACACACGGAAAATTCTTTTCTGAAATAGCGACAGTTATATTTACGAAGTGGTGCCTACTCTCTTAGAGGTTTGTGGTCCCCATGAAATACACTGACTTCTTTCGTTCATTACAGGACTACCTGCACACAAGAAATGATAACAAATCTGTGATGCTGTCAAGTTCTTCCCTCAAATACAGAATAAATGTCCAGCAATTTTTTTTTTTTTAAGCGGTGAGCTAAAATTTCAATTTGTCTTAAAATGACACATTTTATTACCCAGACCAAAGCAAGTATTTTAACATGAACAAAGAAAACTGCTGAAAAAGCTATATCACCCATGATTAAATTCAACCAAAACTACCATTACATCCATGATCTTTTTTACATTTATTGTTTATGCTTGTATTCATCTCATGGGCAGTATTTACCTACAGCACATCACTTCCCAATTTGCACTGAATATAATTTTCCATTTCCCAGTATCAATACTAACACTACAGAGTGATGGGAAGGCAGCATACCATGGGGCAGGAATCCCAAAGGTTTTAAGTGAATAAAAGACAAGTGAAAGCAGAGTAGAAGAGCCAGATCCTGCCTATGGAAGAAAGGACAGCAGCTGCACACACAGACAAAAACTGTCAGAAAGAAATGCTTTTTGGGGATAGAGAGCTGGCTTTTTCACAAGCATGTCATACTGTAGCAGTACAAATGTTATCTGGTATGTCCAGCATTTCTGAAAACAAACAACTCATGCAATTGCCTTGCACAACTGTTTGAAAAAAGTCTTTACTGTAGCCCTTCCAGAGTTCTGCAAAGCAAGAAAGAAATGCTACAAAAGAATACCTACCATGGAAACTTGAGGCTCCAGTAATTTATCTCCTGGAACCTCCATCCACGTCATTTCTATGGCTTCAGGATCACCTGGAGAGCACGGGGTGAACAACTCTACCATCACATTTGGATTAGATACTGATGGTCCTTTTACCTAAAAATAAGAAAATACTCAGTTTATAGGAGTTATAATTTTAAAAACAAAAACCAGAACCTCCACAGCATCTTTACAGCAAAAACATTCCTTGATTTTACGCAGATGTCCCACCCATTGGGAAGACGTGTCCTGTGAAAGAGGAATTTTATAAATGTGCTGGCATCATGCCCTTTGAAAAAATGCAGCTGTAGCCAGACACTTAAATTCACATCAGGTCAAATCTCAGGAGCTGCTTCCTCCTAAGGATGAGGATTTCTGTGGAAAACTAACATGCCATGAAAGCTAGTTGGAGAAGACCACCGTTCCTAGTGCCTCATCAGTTTGGAAGTTCATTCATCACTGGTTAAAAGCCTTCTAAAAACTTCTCAATAATTATCCTGGAGTGCCCCCTCAAGTCAGGAAGCCTGAGATGGCTTTTCAATCTTTGACATACCGCACTACAAAGTTTTGAGCACCTTTTCTGACACCACCTCAGCAGCACTCAATAGAGAATGGGGCCATCTAGTGGGAGGACAGAAACCATCCTCTTTTTTCCAGACGCATGGAGACCCAAAAAAAGCCACACTAGGTATCTGTCCCCTTTCTGCCACATTTGTATTTGGGACCAACAGTTTTATTTTCCTTCATCGTTACCTGAAGCATCACAGATCCACAGGGACTCAAAACACATGCAAAGATTGAAAGCCAACACATGGGCTTTCTCTGCTCCAGCAGAGAACTGGATTTGCTATTCCAAACTGCATTTAAAGAACGATGCTGGAAAGCACGGACTGTAATATTCAAAATGCACTCTGACAAACCTGTATTATTACATAGAGCAAGGAGTGGTTTACAATGAGTTGGTAATAGCTGAGGAAAGCACTGTTTAACTGAGGTAAGTTGTCTGTTATGATGCCAATAATTATAAAGGTAAGATTTTGCTTATAAAAATAGGAAGTTGCATCCAATTAAAGTACTAACACCACAAGTAGAATCAACTTGGCTTATGCCAGAGCCCTCAAATACTGCAGTTGTGTTTTGGTTTTTTTTTCCCTTCCTTTTTTAAGGGCAAAAGGCAGTAAGAATTCCTTGTGGGCTGCTCCACAAACTATGACAATTGAGGATATTTAATTGCTCTGTGGTAGTCTAAGACATGCCTTGGATTCTTCCAAACATGAACAAAAGGCTAAAAGGTTAACAGCCCTTTAGCCAGAAATGTCATTGTCACTTGAAGTCAACAATGGATAAATATTTCAGGCATCACTGCTTAAGGGAAGGAAGCATCTAGAAAATCCTTGATATATCAAAACAGCTGCTTATTTTTAAACACAGTTTACATCACAGTGTTACTGCTAAATTGCCCTCAGAAGAAATTTATCATAGCAGTGTTTCTAAATACCAGTTTAGCTGTTAAACTGGGAAAAGCTCCTCAAAACCCCTTTAAAACGGGGGTCACAAGTAACATTGATTCAACATTTTAACCAGAACTTTTCAAGAACCTTAATTTTTCAGTTTGAAAAATACACCAAGTAAGCAGAATATGCATAACCATAATCTATCTGTTCCCATGTGGATGAGGGATACGTTTATTTAAACATGCTAGAAAGACATGAAGAACCACATAACTTGATCCAGAAAAAGAGCACCTCTGTAACATTCCCATTTAAGACAAACTTCAAACCAAATGCTTTTAACACTACCTAGAGATGTGAAGAATCATCAGAGCTTGGATTACACAGCATGAATAACCAGAAACCAGCTCCACCAGATTGATAGCAAGACTGGGGGAAGAGAGGGGGGAAAAGGAGGAATACCCAAGTTCTCCCCTAGTCGATAAAAAGATTCATACAGCATTCATAAATGTACAGTAGTACCCAAACCCAAATTCAGTTTACTTGCAAAGAATTATCAAATTACGATAGTTCTCAGAGGTGAGATAACTAAAAAAAAAAATGGATTCCTACTTACCTTTTTAAAATGAGTAGCTGATTGCACTTTCCGAACAGGCTGCATCAGTGCATCACGCACAATGATGCTTATATCTGCACCAGAATAGCCATCAGTTCTCTTTCCAAGCTCTCGATAATCTGATTCCGTTAGGAGATTTGGAGTTGATCCAAGGTGAAGTTTGAACATTGCAGCCCTGGCATGGTCTTCAGGTAAAGGAATATAAATACGCTTCTCAAACCTGGTTTAAAAAAGAAAAAAACAAAATTTTCCACAGATGCTAGCTGATGCAGGTGCACAGTGGAAAGAAGCTTATGCAAATAAGTATAGAGTTTGTTCCTAACAATATTAGAAAGAAGCAGTTTCAGTATTATAAACTTTAAAAAAAAATAATCTAAGGCAAATATTCAACAACCTGTTCTTATAAATAATCCTGTAGCTAGCATAACATCTAGAATATAACAACTACTTCTTTTTCATGACAGATCTTCTCTCCAGACTGAAGTTTTTTCAAATTCTCTTCACCAGAGTTTGTGTTTGAAAAGAGAAGAAATTGATGGGAAAAAGTTTTGAAGTGTTGAAGTATACTTGAACAGTTTTCACACCCAAAGAAAGAACTGCCTAATAACAAGCTGACACAACTACTTTCTACAATCTCCAACTAAATTAAAGAAAATTTCATAGTTGGAAGCAAATTTGAAGTCATATTCTCAATACAGTCATCAGTAGAAAACAGTGATAGCTGCCGTTCTTCCTTTGAAGCAGCATCTGTTCTCACAGTGAGATTACCTCCCACCAATCCCACAGGGATTACCTCCCACTAACAAAATAAAACTCCAAATTCTATAAAACACAATTATTTTGATATACATGACAAGGTGGGCCAAATCAATGAAAAATTAATTTGACTACTGCCATTGTTGTACAAGTTCCTTTAAGTTTTATGGAAAAGAATTAGAGAACTCCTTTCTTACACTGCAGAGAGTGAATGGTTTCAGTTGGGAGGGACCTTTAAAGATCATCTAGTCCAACCCTCTGCCATGGACATCTTGCACAAGTTCAGGTTGCTCAAAGCCCCACCCAACCTTGAACATTTCCAGGGATGGGACATCCACAATTTCTCTGGGCAACCTGTTCCAGTGTCTCACCACCCTCATCATAAAAATGTTCTTTATTATGTCCAATCTAAACCTACCCTCTCTTATTTTAAAACCATTGCCTTATTTCCTATTTGCTACAGGTTTTGGTAAAAAACCAACCAACCAACCAACAACAACAACAAAAAAACAAACAAAAACTGAACCCAAACATCTCTCCATCTTTCTTATAAACCCACTTTATGTGTTGGAAGGCTTCATTAAGGTCTCCCTGGAGCCTTGTCTTCTCCAGGCTGAACAACCCCAACTCTCTCAGGTTTTAGAACATTAGCCATGTCTGCAAACATGAACTGGATTACTACTTCAAGTAGTCTCAAACTGAACCCTCACAACAGTTGCAAATTTAATATCCTAAAAAAAAAAAAAGCCATCATACCTTCTCCTGATAGCAGAATCCAAAACCCAGGGTATGTTTGTCGCTCCTAAGACCAAGATTCCTTCATTGTCAACACCAACCCCTATATCAAGGCAGAAATCATTTCACCATTTAGATGACAAACACAGACTGCTTTGAATTTAGGGGGGTAGAACTGCAGATCTGTTTACTGTTCTCGTGCAAGCTATGCTTAAAATACCATCTTAATTCCTTTGACTTATTCTGAAACCCAAGTAAACTTACCTTGCATCTGGACCAGAAATTCTGTTTTTATCCGTCTAGCAGCCTCACTTTCATTTTCACTCCTTGACCCACAGAGGGAGTCTATCTCATCAATGAAGATAATAGAAGGTTTGTTTTCTCTGGCAAGCTGGAACAAGTTTTTCACTAATCTTAAAAAAGGAAACAGCCTCAGTTATCTTAATGATTACACCAGTAAAAACATATAACTGAAGTTTATGATATGGCCACTTCCTTTAGAGAAAGCTTAAAAAAAAAAGTATTAACATAGAGCTATTCAAAGCTATTCCAGTTCTGAGACTCTGAATTATACTAAATGAAAAAGCCCAGCATAAAGCAATGTGAAACACTTTAGAGTACTCCAAACGTGGGGTTGCAAGAAAAAAAACCCACTCACACCTTTTTCAGTTTACATTTCTACAAGACAGCCTGGACTACACAAACCCACCACTCTAGGCAGATTCAAAAGAACACGGCTTTCTCTTATTTAATATTTGCAACCTAATCAGATTAGCCCTAGAGATCTTGTAAGAAACAGCATGTACATGTACTTCATACAACTTAACAGTTTTTATATGACAAGAAAAGTTGGTTTGCAAAAAAAACCCCAACCAATCAACAACACCTAGTCATATCTTTTTAAACGCATTTTACTAAGTTCAAAAGGAAAAGAAATAGGAACATGGTGGGAAATTCTTCACATTAACAGCATTAAATCTCAATAGTCTCAAATGAAGTCAAACAGAAAAAATGCCAAGCTGGACTGCAGTTCTGTATTCCTTTTGTAACAGAAGAAAAGCAGCTTAAGGTTTCCAGCTTTTGGAGAAACCCTCCAGTTTGCACCCTCTATCTAATGGCCTTTCTTCCCCATCCTATCAACTTTAAATAGTGTTGCTTAGTTGTCCCACACTTCAAACTATTAAAGCATGGTTTGACAAGTATTGTCATCATCGTGACAGTCCTTTCTGTACAACAAAACCAGAGCTTTTTCCTAATTCAGGAAATCTTCACTGGAAGACAAATTCCTGCACTTTTAAACAGCAGTTGATTGTCACTTCAGCTTCCTGGTCTTCTTCACATGCCATATAGTAACAAGTGAAGAATTAGCATGGACAATCATGAAATTTCTTTCATGGCTTGTCCTCTCCTTCAGCCTATTTTTGCAAGTTTCTTATGTCTTCCAGATTTTGTTAGAAATCAGGATAAAGTAAGAACACCTCTGTATGGACAAAGAAATGCCATATGTTAACAGCAGAGCTGCTGGGACTTATGAGTGGAGAGATGCCAAGAGACAAAGTATCCCAACACTTCAGACTGCAGTAGTGTGCAATCAGCTGAGTTCAGAAGGGGAATGAGCTCCATGGTGCTCCTGAAACCTTTCTGAGCTAGTTTTAAAAAAAAAACCACAAAAACACCCCAAACCTATCTTCAGCACTGAAGAGAGGTCCAGTTGCAAGAGCACAAAATGTAGCACATGATGATACCTTTACATGGAATCGCAGCATGAAGGACAGAAACAACTGAAATTTGTTTTTAAAAAAGACATGACCCTTCCCTCAACTTCAATTTCTTTACAGCAACTTATGTAGCTCTGTATTAATTTCTTCTTGCCATTGTTTCCCTGGATCTCTGGCAACTCCAACTTACTTTTCACTTTCTCCTAACCACTTTGAGACAAGGTCAGAAGAAGATACTGAGAAGAAGGTAGAGTTGTTTGCTTCTGTCGCCACAGCTTTTGCTAAATAAGACTTTCCTGTTCCTGGTGGTCCAAATAGCAGAATCCCTCTCCAAGGTGTTCTTTTTCCTGCAAAAGAGAAATCAGCAGCCTTCAATATACCTCAGTATACTCTAGAAAGATGGAGCCTATTTTTCTGACAAAGCCCTTCTAATTTATTCAGAGTTTTTCCACATCTAGCCATGAAACTTTTGTCAGATGGATCACAATCCCTTTGTTAAGAGGTCAGCTTGAGTCTCTGACACACCAGCATGCCATTCTTGTCAGATCCCAGTGCCTGACTGGCCAATAGCAAATAAATGCTGCAATTCTGACCTGTAAACAGGTGTGGAAATTTAATGGGCAAGATCACGGCTTCCTTAAGTGCTTCTTTGGCACCTTCGAGGCCAGCAACATCACTCCATTTTACATTTGGCCGCTCCATAACAATTGCTCCTATAAGAAAAGATTGTATAAATTAGTGATGCACATGTCTTTTCACAACTTCACAAACTTCTGTTTTGGAAATTAAAAAACAATTAAGAAATCTATTCCCATGTCCATACTGAATAAACCAAGTCATTTTAAAGTAGATATAACCCCTGATTAGTCAAATGGATGCTGTTTCTACAGAAATCTGTCACATTGTTTTACCACAATGAACCATCGATAACCAGAATACTGGAGAATTAGTAAATGTCCCGCAATGGTCAAAGCTAGTCCATAACTGACCAGCAAGTATGTGTTTAGTAGTCAGAGAAGACTGCCTTCTCTCATGGGTACCCAGGCACCATCTCCTTACTAAACCACCACCGTACTTCCTGAAACTTTTGAGTGTAGCTGCATTATCCCAGGATTTGTAAGATTCTCCAGCAGATGAAATGACTTGTTGGGTTATCTCCAGATGGGCAGCAAACAATTGGACCATCTAATGGTAAAGAGCCTTGAGAGTTAGGGCTGAAAGCATCAGAAAGGTTATATGGACCCTGCTTCCAGAAGTATCTTCTCAGTCTAGCCACTGTCTCTCAAAGTTTATCACCAAGTCTCATCTTGCTCAACCAACAAGTTCAGCTTGATTTTAGCCAACTGAGCCATAATTTAGTCTTCTCTTCAGACTGGTTAGCCTGCAACACTAAAAAATATTTTGTCTTGGCTACTTTTAGATGGGACAACTTGGACCTGAGCTAGTGATTCAGTATTAGATCTGATAATCCTAGCCAAAGCAAATCCAAAAAATAAGAGAAATTTTCTCAGATGAACAAATGCCAACCAATCCAATGCTTATTTAAGTACAAAAACACACTGAAAGTTTCAGTTGTCCTATTTCTCTACAAAGGACTTTCTATAATTTCACGACTGGCTTTCATCAGCTGTTTTCTCAACACTTTCACCTTATGCCTTCAGAGCTCTGTGAAGCAATTTAAGGCTTTTTTTCCTCTACAGGATTGAAAATTTACTGTTACTCATGGGCTAATGAATAAAACAAATAACCTGCTTACTTTTTAAGTATATCATTTGACATTTTCTTATTTGTTGCATTCCTTTTCCATCAGATTGAAACAAATGATTTCTGTTAACAATTGCTAATAATTTGGAATTTGAAGTCCAGAAGAAACATCATGTTGTTAAAGATGTTAAAAATGTTACAGAGAAAGTTGACTGCAAACTGCCTTTGCTTGCAATCTATATATTGGAATTAATTCAACCACACACTTCCAAGGCATTAAATTCTTTCGCTAGGTTGATTAAATCTCAGTTTTTCTTAAAATAAACAGAACTATGGGCTCCATCACTACAATAATTAGCAGAACAGGTAACAGTACATATAGGAACAGGAGATCATTTCAAAGTTGAAACATCAGTTACCTGCAGCAGACATACCATGGTAACTGAAATTACTGCATTGTAAATTACAGCACTATAAGAGATTACCTGGACACAAACGGAACTGGAATTGTAGGCTTGCTAATTTTGTAGGCGTAAATTAATAGCTGGAAGATTAAGCAATAGAGTGCAAAAGGCCTTTAAAATTCTGAACAGGAGTATATGATAACAGATCCACAACTACTATCCAGTGTGAATGTTACTGGTCACTTCTCCCACAATAAGCCAAGCTGCTATAGTAATTAAAATCTTGATAAATACCCATAGAATTAGGAGAGTTACATAAGGTAAAGTCAGCTAAGAGTAACAAGCAAAATTAAATACAAGAAGTTTCCATGGATGTTGCAGGAAGCCAAATGAAAATTAGTAATTTGAAAGCTGCACAGAGCTTGTATTATCTGAGTAACAGACTCCTGTACTACATTTAAAGGTAGCAAGTATCTCACACCTCAGATTTCAAACAATCAAGCAAGAACACTGTAATTTCATAGAAAGTATCAAAGAAGTGGTAAGTGCAAGAAACTATTTCTTGAAGAACTGAATACCAGATTCATGTGGGAAGAAATTAAGTGAGAGACAGGATAAGAGTCCATCATTTTGCTGTCATTTTAAAATACAGGAAACTGTTTCATAGAACTACGCACAGGATTAAATAAATGTGTAGACAAGTACAAAAAGCCCGACACAGTTTCCAAACATGATACAATAGCTCCTCTAATTACACAGGCAGAAATCTGGGAAATGCATTTGATCTTTGTTACACTGAAAAATAAGGGAAGAACTGTGATGTTTCTTCAGATCTGTAAGCACTTTCTGGCAAGGAAGCTCTGAACAATTCTTCACCATTAAAGGGTAATAAATATCAAACAAAGCCTTTTTTTTTTTTACTGTGTTCAAACCCACTGATAGATGCTATACCTTGCTTCACTGACTGTATTCAGCATTTGAGTTCAAACCCCCAAACTACTATGTAACTCAACTGGGAGAGCATCATCACTACATATAAGAAAATGCTTCCTGTTACCGTAAAAAAGCAAGAATACATGTCATAGAATGGTTTGGGTTAGAAGGGACCTTAAAGATCATCAAGTTCCAACCCCCCTGCCTCCTACTATACCAGGTTGCTCAAAGCCCCATCCAGCCTGGCCTTGAACACTTCCAGGGATGGGGCATCCACAACTTCTCTGGGCAACCTGTTCCAGTGTCTCACCACCTTCACAATAAAGAATTTCTTCCTAATGCCTAATCTAAATTTCCCCGCTTTCGGTTTAAAACCGTTACCCCTCGTCCTATTGCGACACTCCCTGATAAATAGTCCCTCATCATCTCTCCTCTAGGCCCCCTTTAAGTCCTCAACTCCCAGACTTGAGAACAAGTCTTTTTATGAAAACAATCCTGCTTAAACTAAGTGTTTGCATGATGTACATTACTTTAGCCTCTAGGCAATACTCAAATGCACTTAAAAGCGAAAAATACCACCTGGGATCTTGCAACTTCTGCCTTTGGAAAATGCTATCCTGATAAATGGTACAATTTTAACATGAAGCACAGGGTACAAGAGAAATTTCAACATAGTCACTGTATAATTTCATGGCACACAAACCCATACTTCCATAAAGACTATGTTTTTGTATGTGAAGAGCACATACTAATCGAGCCAATTAAATACAGTAAATTAATCCATAACATTTAGATAGCAAAAGTACAGGAATTTTCCTGACTCAAGTCACCATGATTTAATGAAAAGGATGCTTCAATATTACCTTGAAGTTGATTCTGTAGCTTCTTTTTTTCAGGATCCTCTGACTCCCCTTCCCCATCACTGTCATTCCTGATTCAGAAACAAGAAAAAAACATTGAGATACAATAAAAGAGACTGCTGTCTTAGAATTAGAATGCAAAGAGCAGAAAAATCACCAGTCTGAAGAATGAAAGAAACCTTGAGATGCTTTCAGATCTCTGTAAGTTTACATCGTTGTACTCCTGCTTTTCTACACCACATTCTTCCTAATTCACTCTCCCCACCATTTCAGCTTCTTATGGATCTGAGCCCTCTTAACACACCTCATTATCCTTTGAACCAGCCCCTAGGAAACAAAAGTCCTTGTATCGAGCAACATGAAAGTACTAAAAAGGTTTATTTGTTGACAATGGCACTTATCTTCTATCTGGAACTGTAACAGGACTTGGTCAATTCCATCTAGTACTATGAAACTCTACACTCTCATCTTGTCAGAGCAAAGGAAACTGGAAGTTAAAGAAGGAAAAAAAGACTAGATAGTGAACAACTGGAGTGGAGGTCATGAAAATACATGTAGCCTCTGCAATGTTACCCATTTCTTTTATTATAAACCAGCAGAACACAGTACAGCTCAAAAAATAAAACTGAGACGAGTAGACAATGAAGGAGACTGAAAACGAAGTGAATTTTAGCAGTTCTGAACAACTAGAGTTGCTAAAAAGGGCAATTCCATCAGAAGGTACCATCTGAACCCTTCCTCTCTCCTATCCCTATAAAGGCAGTAGCAAATGCGAAAAGAGCCTCTGCTTGTTTAGCTCTCCGATAAGCAAAATGAAAATCAAGTCTAACAAAAGGAAAGCAGTGGAGAAACTAGGCAGCAGCAAGGTACTGGTGTCATTCAGTCCATCTTACAGAACATCACTCTACATAGTGCTTTGCAACCTTTCATCAAGCATGTGACAGACAAAACTTGGGCCACAGCAATCATCGGTCTGAATTTATTTTCTAGTTCAGTAAGTATTTATGTGCAGAAAAAAAATGTAAGGGCTCTTTCCATTAGATGTGATAAGCATGTGTTAGTCTGAAACTGTTTTCTTTCTTCAGTGAACCTCTTATACAAATGTTCACACATTTTTGTAAACAAGCACAGAAATGCCTGCTAATTCATGTTATTTTTCTTTCATTTGCCTACTTTATTTCAGCAGTAGTCATCATCTGAAGCATTTAAAAGACACTAGTTAAAACGATCTTTGAAGAGTTGAATTTTAGAACAAGCTGAGTTCAGGAAGTATTTTGCTTTACCTTCTCCAAACACATACCCTTTTCCATCAGTAGGACCAGACTCTTTAACTGGCTTTGGTGCAGTTTTCTCTTTCTTTTTCAGATATTCTTTCAGCTTTTCTGCTCTGTCCAAGTATTCTGTACATTTTATTCTAATGCTCTGTTTTGCTTTATCACCCTGAGCTTCATCTGTGAGTTGAAGAGAAACAATGTTTTGTTAACTGCAAAACAAGACTAAATCTCTGTCATCTTTATATCTTATCAATATACCTCTCTCAAGGCTCACCACATAACAAAACATCTCAACTACTTATTTTTCCACTATATCATGGAAAAAAGTGACATGAAGTATGTCATCACCTACCAGAAATCAAATATACAACTGAACATTTCTTTGGCTTAAAATTGGACTGTAAAGGATTGAGGACATCAAAGAAAAAAATTACATAAAATTTCTGAAAGAGTTGGGCGTTGTTCAACAGCCACACTGTTCTCTTAGGAATTAGTACAGTATTTCAAATCGGTAATCAAAATTTAACACTTTAGGTTTATGTGCTAAGTTTCCATAAGTACATCAGTATTGTTAAAAGCACAGAAAGTGATATTCTGATAAATCCCACAAGATATAAATGGATAGGAAGTTACTCTAAGTGCCCATAAAGAAAATAGTGTTTTTTTAAATTCAAGGAGACCTGTAAGCGCACTTATGTCAAGTGAGCAACCCTAGCCCACTTCAGTTAGGGCTGTATCTACGTTAAGAAAGCCCACTCCTTGCATACAAACACTGGACATGATGCAAAAGGTACACAGAAATGTGAAAAGAAAGGCATAAAATAATAATTAGGAGAATATGGAAACTGAAGAAAAATTACAACATACAAATCCATCTCACACATTTTGTTGGCCAAGATGAACAGCAAGACATTAAGGAGCAAAAAATACCACCAGAGAGGTTGTAGAAAGGCAAGCAGCATGAGTTAAAGGGCAAGAAACGCTCCACAGATACAACAAAGACTTCTTGTTTAACACGCGGTTTTCAGCACAACAGAAATACAGGGATCCCTGTACTTATTGTCACATTTCCTCATGCGCAGTGGTCAGCCTGAAACACTGCTACCGAAGTCCAGAGGAGAGACAGCAAACCCCTGCCTCCCTGTCTTAAAAAAACCTAAACCAAAACACAAGTAAAAAGTAATCTGATTTCTTATGAGAATGGAGCAAGCACACAACACAGAAAAGGCAAAAGCTGCTCTAGGCAATCCTGCTTCAGCAGGGGAGTTGGACTAGATGATCTCTATGGTCCCTTCCAACTCTAAAAAATTCAGTGAAATTCAGTGAAAATATATGACCTCAGTCATTACCATTAGCAAGTATTGCCTGATGATGAAAGTAAAAATTTAAATACTGATGTCAACATAAGAGATTTCCCTGTACAATTTGACTACAAAACTCTACTTAATCATCCAATACATTACACTTACATTTAACAACATGGAGAAAATACTGCACAGCATGTTGGTACAAGCGGAAGGCTTCCTCATAGTTTCCTGCTTTATCTTCTTGCGCTGCCTTGCTGGCAAGGTCTATTGCTTTCTGTAACACAAGAAAATAATTAAGTGCTGCATGACAGCATTTTGCATGATCAAAGAGACATTTTAAGCTGTTGCTCTGACTGTTTTTGATGGCCAGTTTTTCTACTCTTTGACATCTACCCCCAAAACTTAGAAGCCTTAGGTGGTGCTTTATACAAGATACAATATTTCTATCCTTTTTTACACACAGTGATTAACAAACTGCTGAAATTTACTAGCACAGAAAAAAATCGCAAGTGACAAGCGTTAAGTTTCTCTATAATAAATTGAAACCACTACTGCTTTGTGTTTTTCCTTACCAATCTCTTGCATTTATTATGGAAAGATCTGGAAATCCATTCTAAGTTTTTTCCATCAGAGACCCAGACACTCTGAACTATGACTGATGACATCAGTAAACCCTGTTAATACCAGAGTCAATACAGGAAGTCCAAGATTACAATGCACTTAAACTAGCACTATCGCTCTTCCAACCCTACATTGGGAGACATCTTCAAAGACTATTTGTCTGGCTTCTCTAGAAGGATTCAGGTTCTTGATATCCAAGTGAGAAATTCTAATTACTACTGCAGAAGGAAGGGAGAACCCCCCCCCCCCACCAGACAGAAAACATACTCAAATAATGAGCATCAAGAAAAATTCTAGGAGAAGTCATAGATAGCTCTTTAATTTGTTTGCTGAGCTAGTTTCAAATAAAACTGACTGATGCAAGTCACTGTATTGCACACACTGGTCTGTAGATTTGTTGGTATCACCGTTACTCATTTGCTCTTAAGTGTTTATTACCTTTTATTAGACTTTGCTCCTTGGAATGTCTATATCACTTCAGGATAATTAAAACTGTCATCCGAATGACAAGTTCATGTAAAGTTAAAAATACAAACTATAGCCCCACATGTACTTTTCCACATTCAATCACTTTCATTTCCTATACATTGTTAGTATGCTCAGGATGTTATTGTAATGTCAGGGGGCAAGGTGGAGAGTTTCAACTGCAGCAAGGAGTTTTCATTAGACATTCCAGTACAGACACTCCTGCCACTAACTGGACACCCCGCTGCGTTTCAGGCAAAATAAAGCTAGTAAACGGTAGCCATGAAAGAACAAACAGCAAAATCTCACATTCTACTGCTTTGTGTTGTTGTCTTGGAAGCAAAGACCATCTCATCAGATCTACCCAAAATCAAAAGAGTAATTTTTTCAAAAACAATGTTCCAATAAAGCAGATTCTACAGCTCTGTTGTGGCGAGTATTGGAACACTGTAAGCATCTGTTTCTTTGGAACAGAACTTAAGTCTTCTAAGGTAAACTAAGCAGTTTACCACATATGAATGAGGAGTCCCCTCCTTGCTGGTCACCTTGTGCTAGCTCTGTTAGGCTCCTCCAGCCATCATTCAAATAAAATTCAAAAGCAAAAAAGCGAAAAAATGACCCCCAAAAGAATTTACTTTCTTCTTAAAGTTCTTAAGTCCCTTTAGTGACCTAAATTCCACAGAACAGTCCAATGATTCCTGGATCCAGAGCGACAAAGATAGTGACACATGTGACACTAAATCAAAAGAATAAATGGCAAAGACCACCTGCTAAAATGGAACTGTGAGAAAACTGGGCATTTTGCAGCCCTGCTCCTCTGAAATAAAAAAAGTCTACATTGCGTATCGACTAGTTTTGGTATACTCTGGTTTTGTAGAATACCCATAAGAGCATTACTTGGGCATTAGATTCTCAGCTCCAGTATGTCATTATACGACCATGCATCTTAGCCTGTCACTGTGATGAAGAGGACTGACATCAAACAGGAAATAATTTTTTATAAAGTTGTAAGAAGTAGGGCATAGATGACTTGCCTTTGAATATCTCCAGGGCTGGTGCCTCAACCACCTCCCTGGGCATCTCATTCCAATGCCCGATAACCCTTTCAGAGAAGTTTTTCCTAATATCCAACCTGAACCTCCCCTGGCATAACTTGAGGCCATTTCCTCTTGTCCTACTGCCTGTGACTTGGGAAAAGAGACCGATCCCCGCTTCTCTACACCCTCCTTTCAGCTAGTTGTATAAAACGATAAAGTCTCCCCTCAGCCTCCTCTTCTCTAGGCTGAACAACCCCAGCTCCCTCAGCCTCTCCTCATAAGACTTATTCTCCAGACGCTGCTTCCCAGGCTGGACATCTGGCCCCGCCGCTCCTGAGTCCCGCAACGCTGCCGCGACTGCCGGCCCGAAGGGTCTGCCTCCCCTCCCCGCGGACTTGCCGCCCGCCGCCAGCAGAGGCCAGTGCCGACGATGATTCACCTGTGGCCTTCGTGACTTCCCAGCCCGGAGCCGAGTCCACTCGCCACCCCCTTGCGCCTGCCCGCAGCCCTCCTACCGCTGTCCCAGCCCCACCAGCAGAAGGTCTCTGCGCTCCCTGTCCCCCCAGCCCCGCCCGCAGACCCAGCCCAGGATACCCCACGGCCGGCGGGTCCCCGGCCCCTCCTGCCCGTAGGCCCCCGACCGCCGCCTGCCGGCACGGCACCGCCCCGTCCCGAGCCGGGCCGGCATCGCCCTACCTGCAGGTTGCCGGTGTTGCCCGCCATGGTGAAGCGTGGGGAAGGAGACGGGAGAAGAGAGTGCGGGCCCGCCGCTGCTGGTGGTGGAGCGGGGATCGGCTCGGCTCGGCTCCCCCCGCCGCCGCCGCCGCCGCCCACAGAACCGAAACCCCGGACTCCGCCAGACGCTTCCGCACACCGACAGAGCCGCTTCCGCTTCCGGGAACCTGACGTCAGTACTGTGCGCCGCGCCGGGGAGCCCCTTCCCGCTGCAGGAGGCGCACTGCGCATGCGCACGGGCACGTTTACTTTTTAAATTTACAGGTGACTTTTTTTGCATTTCTTCTATAGAATGTTCTATAGAACCTTTGCTAGGCTTTGGGGTAGAATTAACTTTTTCCCCCTCTCTCAAGCGATGTTTAAGAAATGTACACCCACTGCTGCCCCCAGCGCCACTGCCTCCTGCGCAGGCCGGTGCCAGTGCCCGTGGGTTTTATTTGTGGAAACTGGCTCTTCATAAATTTGGACCCGGTCACGAGCAGACAAGTGTTGCTCACCTGGGGGTGAGCGATAAAACTCGGGTAGTGGGCGACGCCGGCAGGGCGTGAAGGAGGATGTGACTCAGGGCAGATGATAAACCAGTTTAGTGAAGTTGGCTGGTCTGGCTGGGTGGGTTTATGGACTAAAATGACTAAATCAGTGCCATTTCCTTCTCCAAACTGCTGCGATTCCTCTGGGGTGCAAAAGGAACATCTGGGAAACTTCCTGAGATTCACAACCCCCTTTTTTTCCCAGCCACCTCCGAGCGTTGTGACTACAAGTTTGATGCAGTAATTGCGATGTCACGTCATGATTTGGTTTCGTAATAAACTACTTGGCTGAACTTTTCGATTCTGCCAGTAGGCTGCCTGCTCTGGGCATGCCCACGGCCACCCCTGTGCCTGGGGAGGTGGTGCTAATCGCCGCCTCAAATCATCTGGCGACACGGTCTCAGCTGGGGCAGAGTTAGCGTATTTCCCAGCAGCTGTTACAGTACTTGGTGGTTTGGATTTGGGAGGGGAAATGCGCTGGTGTTTTTAGCTGCTGCTAAGCTGTCAAGGCCTTTTCTGCTCCTCCCATCAGTGGGCGGGCCAGGGAATGCACAAGAAGTTGGGAGGTGACACAGCCAGGACAGCTGACCCCAACTGAATAAAGGGATATCCCATACCATACGATGTCACGCTCAGCATATAAAGCTGGGAGAAGAAGGAGGAAGCAGGCAATGTTTGGAGTGATGGCATTTTGTCTTCCCGAGTAAGCGTAAGGCGTGATGGAGCCCTGCTGTTCTGGAGATGCGTGAACACCTGCCTGCTCATGGGAAGCAGTGAATAAAGTCCTTGTTTTGCTTTGCTTGTGTGCACAGCTTTTGCTTTGCTTATTAAAATGCCTTTATCTCAACCCATGATTTTTTTCTCACATTTACTCTTCCAATTTTCTCCCCCATCCAAACTGGGGAGAGTGAGTGAGTGGATGCAAGATTCTGGCTGCTGACTGGGGTTAAACCACAACATCTGGTTGGCGTTTTATTTTGGTAAGTGTCTTTCTGTATCCACCTGCTGGAGGATGCTTTGCTTGATTTTTAGGCATGGTCAGTAACAGCTGCTCTCCTTGGCTTGATGGCAAACGTGAAAACAGACGATGTACCAAAGATTAGGTCTTGCAATCAGGCTTTGGAAAAGGAGATGGGAAAGAGAGATGGTGGAGAAAGTGTGGTTTATTGAGTTTGTCACAAAAGGCAACTGAAATTGGCCAAGTGACAGAAGAGCTGATAATCTCTAAAGGAACCTTAAAGTTGTGTTGCCAGCAGGATTCAAGCATAGCATCCGGTGGCGTGAAGTACTTACGAAAACTCTGTATGTTAAAATTACATAACCATTTCTTTCTTATTCCTAATACCTTCTTCAAAGCATGAGGTAAAAACAGCTTTTTAACCCTTTCACTGTTGATTATGCCATTATGGAGCTTTTGGTCTACTTTTTATCTACGTTTTATGTAAAACACTTCCTTGGGGATATAATTTCCCTTCTGTCCTTACCTTTTCATTCTAATAGTGCATCAGAGTATTCTCAAATAAATTCCTGTTGCTATTATTTCTGGCTGTGTCAGCTGTACCTATGATTTTCAAATCTGTAATGTTATATTTAGCTTTTAGGCCTTGGCCTAAACCAGTAAGTACAACCCAGGCATGTAAGTCACACCGAACTGGGTTCTGAAACTCCAGGAATAATAACTGGTTTCCGTGGATGTGAATGAGATGGGGAAAAAACAACCAACCAACCAACCAACAAAAAAAACCAACAGAAAAGACACATGTATCTTTACAGATAACAGGCTAAATCTTGTACTTCTTACTTAAGTCTTACTCATACAGTATTCCTACTATAATTTGACTTTGCAGCTAGTTTTGCTTAAGGAAAGACTGGCTGAATGCTGAGTAATGACATCAAGGCTAATTCCTGAGGACCTAATGAAGTGTCACGTGAAGGGTACTACTTCAGTTTGAGGGACAAGTACAGTCACCTTATCTAACACTTCCCACTGCTGCAGTTCCTGTGTTACCACACATTAGAATCCATATCATAATGATTGTGTACAGCTAAGTGTAATGAAAATAAAGCATATTTAAGATGTTAATATAGGCACCTATTGGCCTCAGGTAAGCCCATCTCCTGCTTGCCTGGGGCATTGTTACTCATGTTACTAGGATGTTAGGTGGCACAGGCACACAGGATCTCCCATGTTTCTTGAGGCTAAGTAAGTTGTCATGAAGAATGCTTCCTGCCAACTTCTTTTGGTATGGAAGGAAGGAGCATGCAGACTGCGTGTTGTGTGAACACCTTGGGCGAAGAATAGATGGATACGTCAATAAAACAAGTCATGCCTCCATCACAGCCAGACCTCATATGTGTGATTCTCCCCCACTGTGGCAGCTGGGAGGTGGCTAGGGATGACTAATGTTGGTATCGGAGCGAGACTTCACTATTAATTAGATGACGTAAGAGCCATGCAGCTAAGGGAAATCATTGCCATAACTTAACAGTGTAGGTAGGCAAGGCAGACAAGAAAGGCAGGATTTTTCTATTTTTCTATGTTTTTTGACCTGATGAAATGATGCAGAAAGATCAATCTGACCGAGGTTACAAAGGCTGACAGTAACAAAACTGGCAGGTAAAATTCAGGTTGTCCAAATCTCATTACATTACCTTGATCCTGTTCACTCTATACACAATGACCTCATGCAGCCAAGACTGGACCTCCAGGCTCTCCCCTGTGTCTGTGGAGATAAAAGCAGTGGGTGGGAGCGGCAGAGGCTTCCCTGGACAACCCCAGCTCTTCTAGGAGACCCTGCAGGCTTGGCACAGGTGCAGGGGAGGGAGAAGTGGCCTTTGGGCAGGCATTTTCTCCATGCCCAGCTCTTCCCCCACCTGAGTGTTGCTGGTCACACGTCCTGGCCACATGCCACCTGTCCCTTCCTGCACACCAGACTTGGTAGTCTGCAGATGGGACAACCTGCTGCTCTTACCACCAGCCACCAGTTTTAGATTTTGTTCTGTGGGATTCATCAGTTGCTTGAGCAAATCTAAGCTGAGGTGGCTTCTTGGGTGGGTCAAGGCATGGCTATTTCCCATCCTACCACCCCAGCCCAAGAGCAGGACAGCCAGGGGCAGCCCCAGCCATGGGCATCAAGCACCTCCCTGGGCATGAACTGAGGCTGGGCTGGGATGTGGGCCCATGGGTGGGAGTGAGCGTCATCCCCCATGGAAGGATGCAGGGTGAGACACAGCCCCGGCATGGCTGGGCAGGGCCATGGGGTCACAGGTTGTTGGGAAGAATCCACTTTAAACCAAGTTCAGGGGATGAAATCATCTTCTGCAAAACTGGCATTCAAAACCTAACATTTCCTCTTCCATCTCTTACTTTTGACTTGAGAGAATGTAAATCTTGCTGGTAGACCTCAGTCTTGTTCATCTATTTCACTGGGAAGACATTCAAAGTCTGTGGTGGATGGTGGCAATATATTTTCTGGCACAATACAGTACTGGGACTGGTTGTGCCTCTCTGGAAAATAAAATTTAAATTTTTGTCTTTTGAGCTAAACTCTTTGGGTTTCTTAGTTACGTTATTTTTCCCATTACTTCTGGTTTATTTTTTCAAGTTGGAAGCTCAAAATATGTGAATGCTTGAAGACACACTATGACTGAGAGAGCAGCTTTGTAGTCCTAGTTGCCAGCTGGGGTTAAACCACAACAGCACAGAAATAAAAAATGTAGTTTATTAAATTGTGAAATATACAGTCCAGTACTTCTATGGTTTCTGACCATCATTTAGCATAGTGAATTTCAGGACTTTTTTTTCTACTGTTACATGAGTACTGACAGAAATTGTCAGGAACAAAAATTAAATCTGAAACAATATTTTTCTTAGCTTTGCCTGTGTTGTCTTTAGTGATAGTATCTGCCCTATACAGCATAAGCCTGGGAATTTCTGAGGCTTTCTTCATCAGGAGCTCACCAGACAGAGACACTCGCATTGACATTCTGTATACAGGCCTAGAACAAACATTTCACCTAGGTCTTCTCTGCACAGCATTTCATGTGTTAGGTTTTGCTAACCCTTTGAGACTGAATGGAATAAAATCTCTTCAATGACAACTTCATGCATGGTAGAGCAGATGTGGTTTCAGGGCTGTATCGTTTGACTCACATTCATTTAAGATATGCAATTTTGTCAGCTGGAACTGCCAACTCTTCTACCCATGTACGAGTTCAAGGAGGGTTTTTGTGCTATGCATTGTTGAGTCTACTGTAGCAGCATTTTTCTTTGAAGTGTCTTCACAGTCACAGCATTTAACAGGCTCACAGCCCTACTCACTTCAGAGAGTTTATTGTTAACAATGGTAGGATAGGGATAAGAGTGTCTCCACAAACAGGTGATAAAATAGGGATGAGTGTCTTCACAAACAGGGAAAAGTTAACTGAAACTGCAGGAGTGAGATAACTGAAAAATAGGGCAATTAACTGAAAATGCAGAAGTTAGACAACTGAAAAACAGCAAAAGTTAAACTTTTATGTAATAGGCAGATCGAGAAGTCTGTACTTTCCAAGTACCTCAGCCAGTGGGGAAAGGAAGAGGGTTGTAAGTGGCCGGGGAATTAGGATAAAATGGAGGCTGCGTCCTCCAGCAAATTGAGAGACCCCACAGGGATATGCCCCAGTGGACTCTCCCTTTATTCAAATAAAATCTTTCCAGGACTCTGTCTCCTTGTGAACATCGACCTCCGGCAATGGTATTTTCTGCACAACGAAATGAAGAAATGTTCCCCAGCCAATGTTTATTTGAGTTTAAAAAGCTTCAAGTTTGAACTGTGTGCTTTGGATTGCTTCACATTGCCTTCATTTAAAATCTTGATGACCTGTAGAATCTTTGGAATGACTCCCAAGGATATTGTAGATGCTTTCATCACCTGGGGGGTCTTTTTTAATCACTGCTGGATTTTTAAAAAATACATATATTGTAATCCAAAGAGAAACCATGGGTCTCATAAAATCGGTTGATCAGGTTCTACAAACTGTGTTATGCAAAGGTTCAGGCCAGCTGGTTGTCACAGCTTGTGTCTCACTGTCTCAAGAAGACACAAACCTGTGAGTTGACCCAGATTTTCTTTCTGGGAATCTGCTCTTCTGTGCAATTGAAAGCCTGTAGTATTTACTGTTGCCAGAATACCAGAGATCTAAATTGTGTTAGGCAATGAGAAGCAGAAAAGCAGTTCCACTCCAGTAAGTTATTTTAAAAGGATTACCAGACTCCTCTGCACAGATGACAGGGTGATAATTTTTGCCATTCCAGTATACACCAGAATAACTGAATTTAGCTGTTGCAATGCAGAGTCACACTGCATGAGTAAGTTTAAGAACTGAGATGCTAACTCTGATGCTTCCAGCAGACTTTATTCTCCTGCTAAATTTGAAGTGTTTTTTTCCTGTGTGACTGTAGAGAGCAGTGTTTACAAAATTACTGAATGGCTTGCAGTCTGAATGAATGGGGAGATAAAGAGGAAGAGAACTGCTCTGGGACTAGACTATACTGCACCTCCTTCAAATAATTTTTCTTCTAAATGGTGGGTGTCGTCATTTTCTTCAAAATGGTATTTTAAGAAGTAAGGATCAAAACATGCCCTCTGCTTTAGAACTGCAGAAGAGCTTAAAGAAAAAGAACCCTCACAGTTCTTCAATTCATGGGAGGGTTGGAAGAAATGGAGCCATCCAAGGTGTCTTCCAACCAATATGTTCCCTCTTTTCACAGTACAGAAGATGCAGTGGTGGTGTTATGGGAGGATGAGCACTGCGGTGGTAAGACACTTGCTGTTGCATCTCTCCCACAGGCTCAGGGAAGCACAAGGAAGTCCCACAACCACCAAAGGCCAGCAGCTGTACCGGGAATAGCAGGCTGTGCAGCTGCTGCAATCTTGTCTGCACTAGATTTCTGGGCCAGCATTTCCCTCTTAGATCCCTCTTTATTAATCCCTGAGCCTTTTAATTAGGCCTTGTATGGAAAGGAGAAGAAACTGGATAGAGAAGTCATTTAATTTTCTCTTCATCCAAGCCACTCTTAGCAGAATAATTTTCATCTCAAGCAGGAAGCTCTTTGAACCAGGCTGTTATTCTACCGTAAGCTGTCTATAATCCTTCCACTTTCTCCACACCTTTCAATACAATTCTCACTAATAAGTCTGTTGCCCTGTTTTACCCAAAACCCGCTGAAGTCAGCAGCCACCTTTGCAGTGGGCTCTGGATCTTGACCTTAGACAGACGGATAACTATTTGCATTGCCGCAAGTTCCCATAGACCTAATTACATCTTTATGTCCTACTTCTATTATATCAATGTTAATGTTATTGTGTTAATAAGTTTATTAGCTTGCTGGAATATGCATAGAGTGTCGTCTGAAGTTTCCCCATTAAGGGGATCATTAGATCTCTGAAGGACTGAAGAAAGCTGCTTCTCAGTAGGTTACCTATCACCTGGGTAAATGTATCTGGGAAAGTGAAAAGGAAGCCTTCTATTATCAAGTCCTAGCACTTGCTTTTGTAAAATATAGAATTATTTTTTACAATTTATGACTTTTTTATACTTTTCCTATTATGGGCTAACATAACACTCTTTTCTGTGTGTTTTGTAATGCAAGTCTAGTGGTCCCAGGTTAGTGTTGATACAAGCTGAATCAACTGCTGAGTACGGGAATAGCTCCCTTGCTTTCATGAGCACTAATCAGTTTACGTTAGCTGGAGTTTTAGACATTTATTTGTAAATTTTGTGTCTGGAAGTCAAGGTAAGTTTGCAGGTATAACTTCTATAATTTACTGCTCATACAGACAAGGTGCAGGGTGTGTTCCTTCAAGTGGTGCATAAGAATGCACACTGTGATTTGTTTGCCTTTAACAGATCTGCCAAATACCAACTGGAGAAGCAAGAATTAACATGTTGACATCTCATCTTAGCTGCATTCAGGTATCAACAAAGGCCTTCACTCCATCCTCCACTCAAAACACACAACAGGAGAAAATTTACCCTGTGAAGGCATGCTCATTTCCAGTGAAATCTTCAGCAAGTATTGATTACAAGCTTTTCTTTTCCTTTAATATGCATATATTCAGGCTGTGAAACTGCACTAAGCAGCTCTGGGAAAGTGTGTGCCTTCACCCATGTTAATCACTCAGACACGTAACTACTTGGATTACAGAATAAAGTGACTCATCTACTGATGACAATGGATAAAAGGAGGGAAAAAGCCCCTAATTCCCATACCCCCCTCCTCGGCACATTATAAAGAGACACTTAAAGGAGTAATACAAACAGAGAACTGGAAGGGAAGCTCTGTGTCAGAGTCCAGGTCTGCTATGGTGGGTAGTGAAGGTTGCGTAATCCCTTCCAGAAACTGCTGAAGCTCTGAGTTAGAACTAGTTTGGTGTCTGAGGGACAGGACTGATAGGTCTCTTTACTGATTGGTACCTTGCGAAAGGTACTTCTGCTAATTTACCTTATGCCAATGTGATCTCCTCTCTCTTTAGAATATCTACATTGATCTACTCACAGGAGCAATCCTATCCCCATACAGATTTTGTATTTTTGAAGGAGGATAATTCTAAAATTGCTCCTATGCTCAGTCAGGAACTTTCTGATGGGCTATTATGCTGCCAGTAATTCACTAGTTGAGGTCCTCAACAGATCCATAATCAAGCACAAGAAATTGTGGATAGGTAGAGAAAGCATCCTCAGTAACAGTGCTCCCATGGTAAGGTGGTTTCAATAAGGTGAATCCATTCACCTGAACAGTACCAGGGAGTGGCATTTCAAAGACTTGAAAATATCACTAAATGGAAAAAAAAATATTCCTGAGGAAACATGGCAAAAGGAGTGTGTTTGCATTTCTTCTGGGACTAACGTAAGGCAGGTGATTTTTGAATGATAGTTCTAGCCTGGCAAAAGAAGCTGGTGCAGTAACTGTGACATCAGTGACAAAGGAAAAAGAATATAATTTGTGTCCCCATGAGATGGCACCCTGAACCAGCAGTGCACACAGGGATGGTTTCAAAATTTTTTCCTCCTAGAAGGAGTGGATTAGAGATCCTTTAATGAGAAGTAATTAGTCCAAAGCATCACCTCTCTGCTTTTGTTTTACAGGAATTGATCTTAGTCTTTGTACAGTGAGAAAAAGATAAAGTTTCAGAATAATGTGTCTGGGCTTTTTCTCTCTTATATATATATATATATATTTCCTCTTATATTTTGACTTCCTAGCCATATTGTGAGTCTATTTTCACAGGCACTTCCAAGTAGTCAGTCAAATCTGTTTCTTTATTAAGCTGATTTATTTGTATTACACCAAACATTATGCCTGGTGCTAAGTGTTGGGAGCTACGCCTTTAGGGAAAATAGTCAGATCCTCAACAACCTGATTCCAACACACAGAATCATTCATTTCCCATTCACCACATTAAAAGCTTTGTTCTCACTGAAGGCTGTCAGCTGTTTGGTTGCCTGTTTCATTTTTTTTTTTTTTCCCAATGAAATCTATAGCCCAGTCTAGAGCAGCCTCACTAAAAAGAAAAAAACAACCTGAAAGTGAGCACATGTGAGTATGAGAAATTAATTTCCTGTCTGTTATTAGAAGTAATCACAGGTGAGTAATACTTCTACATCAGCAGACATGTCTGAAGAAAACTGTATTGCCACCATACACGTTGAATCAGAGCGTTGCTATGTGACGCCATCCTTTATGCGTATCAGTGCAAACGCCTTGGGAAGGAGAGACAGCTTCTTACTGTTCAGTTTGTGTCTCTCACAATGGAACCATAGAATTACAGTTTATTATTGCAAGTGTTATTTTATTTTCAGATTGACTTGTGGTTTCTGACTGTTGGTCTGATCTTTGCTGGCATTTCTTATGAAAATGAAAAATATTTTGGCTATGGCTTATTCTTGTTGCTAAATTGTAATCTAGACCCATGTTATGTGAGGAATATGGAGAGTTCTGCTGTGTATACTCGTTTAGAGACACTGCAATCTTGCCCTTTGAATTTTTCTAATTGTGTTAAAACTGTAGGTCACAGTATCAAAATAAAAGTGTACAAGTGACCTCCTATCATTGGCTTCCTTGCAAGGTCCAAAGCTTACTTGGTGAAAGCTGTAACTTAATTAGATGATCTTTCATGACATTCAGCATAGAAAGAATGCACCAATTTGTTCTGTTCATTATTCAGTCCCACTTGTAGATCATTTCCCATGTGGTCTCCATAGCATGACGGCATTAATTGCAATCAGACATGCACTGAGCATTAGTGAGTTTGGGGGAAGGCGTTAAAAAAAAAAAAAAAGACTGCATTGGACACTGAAATAGTTGAAATAGTTCTCCATGCTGTGTTGAGCAGCAGGAGTACTCCTTCCCCCAAAATGAGCTTGTTCAAAGAGTGGAGAGAAGAAGGCTTTTTTTTTTTTCCTTTCCAGCAGCGTGTAGGAACAGCATTCGGAGGAGGTGCTGTTCCTACATGTGGGGGTGTGAGGTGGGGAGAGCCGGGGAGCCAGGGCAGAAAGCAGGCTGAGTAAATGGAGAGTCACCTGGCTGGTTGCAGCCCTTCTGCAACAAAGCATGTCCGGCTTGCTGGTTCATAGGTGATGACACACGTGTGTAACTGCTGGATCCTAGTGTCCAGCAAGGTCTTCGTGTTTTCCCTTGGGATATTGAAGACTTGGAGGATTGGGGACAAAAGCCCAGTTATTATTTTGTCAGTAGACTGTAACTTGTCTGAGTTACAAGGATTCCAATTTAAATAATCAAAGTGTCTTCATTGTTTCTACCTTATTTTTTTACCTTATTTTCTGAGATAATATCACAGTAGAAGCTCACAGTCCAACTCACAGGGGGCTTAAACATAGTTTTGATTCCTTGGTAAGGCGAAATCCTGTTATTTGTTCTATCATTTTTTTTTTTAAGTTGGTGATAGAAATATAGGTCATAATAGGTGTGTGTTGAAAATATTTTGAGATGAAATTGAACAAGGCTGATTTAGTGAAAGGTAAATGCAGGAGGTGGAGAAGCTGATGCAACTACTTGTCATTCATTCAGACTGAGACTGTTCCTGGACTGCAGAAGAACTGCTTTACTTCTTGTCCTTTGCAAACCTCAATTACCTGAGGTTAAGCATCTTCTACTTTTCCACATCTTCCAGGTAAGGCTCAGTCATATGTCAGAAATTCCCATAAATACGAATAAGAAGCTACTGGGAAGGCACAGTTAGTTTAACATTACCTCCAACAGCAAATGAACCCAAAAATATCCATTCTCAGGGGAAGCAGGACTGCCCTCTGAGCCACTCAGTTGCCAGTACCAGTGTGGACTCTTTCATTTGAAGCATCACAGTTCCAGCACTGATTATTAGTTTCATGGTGCCATGGCTAGAAATAATTAATTTCTCAGCAGTAAGTAGGTCAGGCTGAAGGATTCTGTACGGCTACATAGAGCCAGACCTCAGCTGTCAAAGGGAAGTTATCCAGTGGAGGGTAGGTGATGTTAACAAACCTCTGGCTTGGCAATGTAGAGTACTTTCCCTTTTCCAGTGCCCAACCTTTATAAGAAACCCATGCATCTACTTACACCTGTATTTCCCACGTATCACTAGCAAGAAAGTGGACCTAGTGAGTTGTGCTGTCTCTGTCAAGGCAGCCGGGCTGTTGTCCCCCTCCCTGCAGCTTATCCAGAAGCTCCTGAGCCTCTCCACAGTGGCCTTGGTAGACGTGGGTCAGAAGGAAAGTTTGCTCCTGCAGACATGGCAATTTTTGTCTTTAGATCACCTGCAGACATCTGAGAAGAGTCTGGCAGCCAATGTTATTGTGGATTTTCATCAAAATTTCTCTTACAGAAGGCATAATTGGATAACAATGATAGCCGAGGTGGCACAGTTTAGACAGCTGGCCTATATCTTATTTTAATTGCTTAAACATGTCCACACCCGGTCTTTGTGATGAATTCACTTATGGCAAAGCAGACAAATTTTAAATTTGCTGTCTGGTAAAGATGGAAGGTGAACCCCATCTACATCACAGCCAAAAGTGTATAATGATTTCCTTTGGTTAGTAAGAGCTTAGGAGCCTTTTGGAAGGAAATATGGGTAGGATCTGATCAAGGTGCTGTGGTGTGGAGTGACTTGTGCTCAAAGCAAAACAGGAACGTGTCGTTCCAGGAGATAACAGCTGTCACCAAGGAGGCATTGTGTCAATGAAAACCCATCCTTTGGTTTTCTAAGCCTTTCATTTGGGCAGCCGGACACGCCAGCACTGCAAACCTGAAAGCAAACTCAATTATCTTGCATTTACCTTTTGTAGCCTAAAACTATGCAGGGCCACCTGAGGTTACTGAGATGTGAGCCTGAGCTGTGGCTGTGGTGCAGCACACCATTTCCTCATGGGGTCTGAAGTGTAGCCGTGGCCTCCCAGGGAGCACTTGCTGGTGTTCCCTGCTGCTGCCTGGCCAGGGAATGGTGTTGGCAGGGTCGGCTACCTCCTCCTTGCTAAGGACTGCATACATCTTCCACATGAAAATAGTCTTGGTGGGCTGCACCATCATCTTCCTCTCATTTTCTTCTCCCATCCCCATCATGGTTATCAATAGTAATATGAACTGTACGACATGAACCCAGTCGTCTCCATCCTGGAGGTGAAGGGATAGGACATTCTGTTCCCCTCCCGGCTCTGGGGACAGTGTAGCAGCAGGGAAGGCTGCTCCTCTGCAAAGGGCCTTGCCAGTGGGAGGAAGCTCCTGCGTTATAGCCATAAGAGGGGAAGATATTTTCCCTTCAGTGTTAATTCTGGTCTGGCCTCGGGCTTTTAATGCAACCAAATACACACATACGCCGCTTACAAAGGTAGAGTTAAGACACTGTCCTAATGCATATACAGATGCAAAGCACCTAGCCACGCACTCCTACATGTTTTGGTCGTCTTCCCGGGCATCTTTTCACAATTACAATTTTTTTTCTGCAAATAGCGGCAATTCCAATGTAACTTGGAGTACTGGTTTTGCTCAGAAGGTCTTCTAATTGCTCATCCACTCCTGTATTCTCTCCTTCGTAGTCATCGTTCATTCTTGCCTGGTGCCTTTTGTGCTGCAGTTGCTGAAGGCAATGCACAAAGGCTGCTCTTTCCTGCTGGAGCTTGTTGTTGTCTTCAGTAGCTGGGCAGGCAAAGACAGCTCTGGTGTGAATCATTTTCTTCCTCCAATGTAGGAGTTGCCATGAAGAATGATTAAGGCGGGGGGAAATAAAAAAAAAAAAAAAAAGAAAGGGAGAGTGAGAGGGAGTGTGTGTGTGCACAAATTAAGGTTGGGAAAGTGGGAGTGGTGTCAATGAGCAGGCAAGCTAACAGAGTCTTCTGCTCGGCCAGGTTTCACCACGGGTAGCTAGCTAGTTCTTCGTGCTGTACCCATTTCATTGATTCGTTTACCGGGATTACAGTCTTGCAAAGTAAGTACAGCTATTTTTTTTCTTCTGAGACTTTTATTAATGCCTAACAAATTGGTTAACAAATCTCTGTTGTGAAACATAACTGAGTAGAGGGAGTGTGATAAGGAAAATTGTGCAAAAAGATATCATGTGGAATTAAGGGAGCAAAAAAGCCTTCAAAAACTACAGTGGTTTGGTTTCATCCCCAACTTGCTGCATTTGGCACGCTGTATTTCTTCCCGCTGAAAAGATTCATTGGAAATGGTGAAGTTGAGGCATCAAGGGCATTAGGAATTATTAAAATATGATGGTTTATTGGAAATGGCTTTCCCCATGTCAGAAAAAGCAGGTTGTGTCTGATGCTGTGTGTCCATGTGTCAAAGCAGAATTCAGACTTTTGTAAGTCTTTGCCACAGAGGAATATTCTTCTCATTTTCTGCAGAGGTGTGTATGCTCTTCTCTGTTTGCTTTGATTTATTAATCAAGTGACTAATCTGCACTTGTTTAAAGTGAAGGGCAGGAACTTAGGTCCAGTAATTACCCCTTTATTTTCAGTGTGACCATTTAGCTTGAAGAATTTTCTGGCTATTGAGGTACAACAAAGCGTATTGTGGTGGCTCATTTCTCTCCTTCCTTCCTGGAATGACTTTCCCTGCTTTTTTCCCAGCCATACAAGACGCTCTGGTCGCAGATCAGTCTGATGTTTTGTTTTCCTTAAAGAAATGTCTGTTCAAAGGAAATTGTGTTCTTGTTGCCCAGACAGGTAGTCTGCCAGGTGGAGAGTTGTCATTTGTGTAGAAGTAAGAAGAAAAGGCTCACAGAAGTCCTTTATTTCCTTTATATTTTGTGTTCGCCAGGAAAGAGCTGAAGTGGGTTGATGTTAAGCGCTTGAGCTGGTTTCAAATATTAATGCCTCACTTGTGAAATGTGTGTGTGTGGTCTGCTTCATATTATTTGTCCTCTCGGTGGAAGTTTGTTCGAGCTGGAGAGAATACAACGCTGGCACTCCCAGCTCCTGAGCTGTAAACCCAATACACCCCTCCAGCAATGAATGTCCAGTGCTGCCCATGCTTTATCTGCCACCGGTGTCTTCTCCTGGAAGAACTGCTTAACCGAGACAAAAATAAAATAAATACTTGTTCTGCTTTATCAGATTATCCCTACCATATAGCTAATTTGACTTGTCAGACATTTCCACACAGACATCACTATTCTCCTGATTATATTTTTAAAAGATAAGCTATATTTAGCTTTTCTCTTAGTAAGCAGATAGCAAACATAGCCTCTCTTTTTTTTTTTTCTTACCCTGTTTTGTTGTTGTTGTTGCTATTGCATTCAGGAGTGACTAAGCAAAAATGGTGTCTTACACCCATAAACAAGTCTAGGTCAGGTTTTTCTAAACTGGTTCAGTAGCCTTTCAGCTCCCTTCTGTATCTGAAAGTGTTTCTCTAACGCTGTGGCAGAGTCACAGTTTTAAGCAAAGCTGGGTGGATCACAAGCTACCTGTGCTTAGAAGATTGCCCCCAGCGCCGCGGGCCTCTCTGGAAACGCTGACATACTGCTTTCCCGGGAAAGGAGGGACTCAGCAAGAATCCATGCAGCAGGCCTTTTTAAAACTTCATTTTCAATTTTTTTGACTCCTCCCTGTTTGAGGGTTCCCCGTGATTACTGACTCGGGAGCTGCATCTGATTTCTGGGCACCTAATGGGCTTTCCTCTTGCTGCGGGCCTCAGCCCTTCTCACTTGACTGGAACCGGCTTTAATGGGCTCACGAGGCTTGGGATGCTCAGGGCTTTAAAGAGATTTAAGATTCTATAATATTTAATACAGTAAATTCTTTTCAAGCTTATGAATGTCATGAGCTCCTAAATATCATACATAGTTAATAAATGGAGCATAAAAACTGACTGACCAGGTGCAGTTGAAAAAGAAGGTGGAAAAGAGATGAGCCCGTTGTTCAAATTTAAAGGTGAAACTGAGCTTTTTTCCCAACAAAATGTCCTGAATTGGTGTTATTTCAATAGTAGCACTACAAGAAAGAAATTATAATAATGGAGAGCTTTACGACTACCAGAAATGGTTTCACTCGGCACAAAAGAAGCTTTGAGAGTATCAGTAGCTTCTGGGTGAAAAAAAGGTAAATAGAAGGTTCACCACAAAGTAATTCTTATTTTCCTCACTGAAAAGGAACATCAAAACTTCATAGAAAATGATCCAACAGGAACAGTATCAGACTTAGCAATGAGGTAAGAAAAGAAGAGGTTTTAAGCCATGGTACAGCTTTTCACTGGCATAAGGAAGAAAAGTTTCTTTCAATTTCACAAATTTTCCCATTTATTTTCTTACTCTGAATCTCTTGCAACCCAAGGAAGTGAAACGCAGGTGGCACATACACACCTTAAAATGACCCTAGGTTTCCCAATGTAACTGAAAATACTAATGTCAGAATGACAGCATAGCATTTTCAATATTAATCCAGAAAGGAACAAGAAGAATTTTAAGTGGTTATGATTGCTTATTGATTTTTAGCCTGTAAACAAGATCCAAAGGCCTAAATTGAATAATATCAGGCCATCCAGCACTAAAGAATTATATCCTCCCACACTAGCAAATAAGATATTTTCAGGTGAACTGCATGCCTCATTCTGCATTGTGAGATTCTCTATACTATTCGTCTTCCTGAGCGTGGTAGATGTTGAATGACACATTCGTGGTTCCCTGGGTAATTTTCCACCAGCTCCTGAGTAAGAAATACCTGGGAAGTTTGTACTTGCCCCAGATCTTCAAATTTTAGTGGGGGGTGGGTGGGGGTTGAGTGGAGAGAGAGAGAAGATGACAAAGTTTATGTATGTATTGTGTGTTCATGTGTGAAAGGTTGAGTTAGTTGGGAAGATAAGATGGGGAACCTGTGCAAGGGAGTTTATTTAAGACATGCACAGGCACAAAGGTGCACGCCTGGGAGGAGCAACTGCAGAGAGGCATTTTGCAGGATGATTTTATGTTGGCTCCTTTGTCCCTGTTGTAGCAAGTTACTCCCTCAGCAGTGGCCTCAGTCCTTCCAGTTTGTTTTACCTGCCTTTTGCCACTGTTCTGCCCAAAGCTCTCCTCCTTTAAGGTGTGTGCTAAGCCCATGGTTTCTGGCCAGCTTGACTTTTCTGGCAATTAGTTGCTCTCATGGGTGAGGAATTGTGACTACGTGAAGATGGTAGGTGGTTGCAGTGCTGGGCTGGCGCTTGGCTCTCCCTGTACACCCATAAGATCCGAGATGCGTTTCCTGAACCTCACTCTGACATCAGCTCAACACCTGCTGACACCGTAAAATGGGATCTCGCATGCTGGGCACTGCCAGACTACTGGAAGATGGACAAGTCTGGCCAGACCCATTCTGAATTGAGGATTCTGGCAAAGCCTGTAAAGCTTCCTCCTCCGCATTTCTGTGTATGAGGGCTGTCATGGTTTAACCCCAGCCATGCAGTAGGACCATGCGTCTCCTCACTCAGTTCTCCCCCTCCCCACCAATGGGATGGGGAAAAAGAATTGTGAAAAATATGGAAAACTTGTGGGTTGAGATATAGTTTAGCAGGTAAAGCAAAAGCCACACACGCAAGCAAAGCAAGGAATTAATTCACTACTTCCCATCAGCAGGCAGGTGCTCAGCCATCCTGCTTTCAGGTGGAAAGCAGGGCTCCATCACATGTAATGGTTACTTGGGAAGACAAACACCATAATTTGGAATGTTCCCCCCCTTCCTTCTTCTTCCCCCAGCTTTATTTGCTGAGCCATGATACCATGATGTCCACATGGTGTGGAACATCCCTTTGGTCACTTGGGGTCATCTGCCCCAGCTGTGTCACCTCCCAACTTCTTGTGCACTCCCAGCCTGCTGGCTGATGGGACAGTGTGAGGAGAAGTAAAGGCCTTGACTGCTCAGCTACAACAAGAAAACAAGAGGGCACTATCAACATTATTCTTGCCCTAAATCCAAAACATAGTGCTGTACAGCTGCTAGCAAGAAAGGTCTCTCTATTCCAGCCGAAACCATGATAGGGACTAACTATCTTCAGTGATATGTATTTAATGTTTCCCCTCTTCAAGACAAATTCCCTTTTTTTTTTTTTTTTTTTTCCCAATGGGAGGGGATTTGTTAGCAAACAGCCTGTTGCTAATACCAACAGTCAGAACATTTTGCAAGAGTGCAGTGCTGGCTAGGTGTGCTTTTCAAAGACAGATTTAATAAACCTTGGGTTTATGCCAGTATTTTTTTTTTTTTACTTAATTAGGTTGTGCCATGCATTTCAGTAACCTTTTGTACAGCATCTTTTAGCCCAAAAAACCCCAGTTGCCAAATAAGCCAGTTGCTTTACTACATAGCTCCAGGAACATGTATAAGTTAATTAAAATAAAAATAAAAACATTTATTTTTTAGAAGGCTTTCTTGTCATGGTTTAACCCCAGCTAGCAACTAGAACCATGCAGCTAGAACCATTCACTTCTGTCCACTTTCCCCCCTTAAGAAGGGAAAGGGAAAAGAAAAGGAGGGGAAAGGAAGAAAAGAAACCCCTTGTGGGTTGAGATAAAGGCATTTTAATAGAAACAATAATAGAGAAGGAAACATGATGATGATACTACTACTAATAATAACATGGGTCATTCTACCTCCATGTGAATTGGCACTGCCTGAGCAGGGATCGTGGATTCCTGCCTCCCCAGTTAACTCCCATTTATATACTGAGGATGACAACTGTGGTGTGGAGTATTTAATTGGTGATTCCATTGTTTTCTCTATTCTTCTATGGAAAGTTGAAAAAAGTCCTTAAATGGTGTAAGTATCACCTAGGAAAAACTGATACCAATAGGTATTATTGACTGTCCTTTCACAGCAATCACTAGAAATAAAATAAACTCCTTCCCAGCTGAAACCAGGACAGTATCCACCCCTTATTCTGTATAATTTATGTCATGCCCAGGTTTTTTACTTTTCATAGTCACTGCCACTTTCCTGTCTCTGAAATATATATTTATACACACATATATAGATATAATTTCCTTAGTCTGTGGGCTATCCCTCTAAAATTAATTTTGTCCATGACTTTGGGCTCCATCTGTCATAACAGTCTTTTGGAGCAGGAGAGTTGGTATGTGTGATGTTGAATTGTAGCAAACTGCATCTGGAGCTCGCAGCCAGTGTATCTGGCATGCTCCATGCCTGCGGTCTGTGGGGTGAAGATGTCAATCTCCAGAAAGTTACCAGGAACCAATTGCTGATGTCAGTTCTGATTCCATCACTGCTGCACTTTTTGCTCAGTTTCATCAAAGTTCATTCTTCATTAATTTGGGTGATTCTCACTGTAATACTATTGATATAGCATATAGCAACCATAGTAGTGATGACACATAGTGGTAAATTAGCAATTAATATCATACAGTTTAGTTCATTGGCTATTCTCACACAAAATCAAATCCCCATGGGGATACATGGGGATACACACTTCCCCATCCTCTTGCAGCAACCACCAAGCACACCCAGGCCCTTGAGCTAAAGCAATTCTAAGGATGGTTTTGCCTCTGCCCATGGCAGGAATAGCCCAAACTGTTTTCCCTAACATATATTTTCATGTGCACTGCAGGGACTTTATCCCCTTCCACAGTATGTAAAAGTTCTGATTGGGCAGGGCCAGCTCAATTGACAGATCCTCTGTCGGGTGGCCTTTGCTAAATGTGTATTCCAGTGTTTGAAAACAGGGCTTTATGAGTAAATCAGAGTGTTTTCTCTACTGTGTCAGAGGCAAATTATGCACCCATTCTGTTACTCCCATAAAAATGTACAAATTCCACGGATTATTTGGAAGTCATTCACTACTGTCAAATACCACAACTGCTCCACAGCATCTCTGTACCATGGTGTGAGACACCCAGCTAAGTTTGGGCAGTAGGACACATGCAGTCAAATAGGAGATTGTTCTCATTCAAAATGCCTTTCCAAACCAGGATGAGAGTGAATGGTCAAGAAAGGTACTTTGCTGAAGGCAATTCCCTGCCCGTATGTTCCCTCTTCACCTTTCTGGCTTCTCATCGCTTGCTGCTCTCACCCAGTGAGATCTTTCCTGGCTGGCATGTAAATGATATGAACTAGGTAAGCAAATGTTTAAGGCTGCAGTATTAAGGAGATGGTTATTGGAGGGAAATCCCTGTTCTTAAGGCATTTCTTAAAAGATTAGCAAATCTCCTAGCAATGTAAGAAATAACTGCCTTTTCTTTTTGTAATAGGGTAAAATAGGACCCCTAGATCTTCAGTGTTAGAGCTTGAAATGCAAATGCAGATAGTTACGTGTCTGGATAAGACAACACCTTTTAAAATCACCCCTCCACACCATATTTATTCCACTATTTTGCCATTTTCCCTAGAGAGAGTGAATGCTGCTGATACCTTTTAGGTTCTTTGCAAAATCTTATGCCTTTTGGAGACCCTCCCAATATTCATCTTTTCCATTTCCTATATGTCTCTGTCAATAGCTTTATGGAGCTGTTTAACACCAATTTTAATAAATTGCCTTTTTTAGGCATATGTGGTATTGGGGGTAGAGTAGTATCAAATTCACTATACCAAAGGGATCATCTTCTGTATGCTCGCTGGTCTAAAGCCAGGCTTCTGCTATTGACTGAAATTCTGTGGTTTACCCTTGTTGTCCTGAATCTACTGAAACGTGCTTATACCAAAGTACAATTTCAGGTATGTGCAAGCAGCCTGGAAGATGGGAATACTCCTGGGCTTTCCCAGTGTGTGGGCTGCAGCAACTGTCCCTTGGACACCACCCACCCATCATATTCCTCACTGCATAGATCATCTAACAGCCCTGTGGCAACTGCAGTTATTAAGAATGTCTAGGAAAATATTTGCAGTTAAAACAGTGTAAGTGATGAGTGGGCACACAGCAGTATTTATTTAGGAGGCCTCTAAGTTTCAAGGGCAGTATCAACCTACAGGACCAGACAGCTTTCTGGAGACTTCTAGCAACGCTAGGGAGAATGGGGAATCATCCCTTAGAGGAAGGACACGTACCAGAGTTAAAGCTTTAATGTACAATTAACCATGAAGCAAGAGACAGGAAAGATTATGAGGCTATTAAAGGCCTGTCTGAGAGCCAGGAGAGCCCAGAGCATAGGCAAAGCACCTTATAAGTTGGCACATTTTTAAATTATCAATTAAAAACAGATTAAATTTATATGTGATCTAATTTTACTCAATATGCATGGGTCACCCTGACCTCCTCAGATTTCCCCAAGTGGAAATACTGGCTCCATGTAACACGTGGCATTGCCAGCTGTCACTTGAAGATGATGGCTGTTACTGAACCACTCACATTTCCTGGGCTGGACACAGGTGAGACCTTCACTGCTTCTCAGGAGCTCCTGGTGTGCTCTGAAGCTGGGTGGGAGTGATCAGGTCCTCCCCTTCTCTCTCTGTAGGTTCAAGCTGCCCAGTTCCCATTCTGATGTCCAGTAAGGAAATCAGTGCTCTGACCCAGCGGGAGCTGGAACTATACTTTGTGAACCATCTCTCTTTTCCCTTTTCCATTTCAGAATGACGATGGATGCTCTGCAACTAGCAAACACTGCCTTTGCAGTTGATATGTTCAAAAAACTATGTGAGAAGGACAAAACAGCCAACATTATTTTTGCCCCCCTGTGTACCTCAACGTCTCTGGCTCTGGCATATAAAGCTGCAAAAGGTGATACTGCAGACCAAATGAAAAAGGTAAGCTGTCAGTGTCCTGTTCTATGGCTGCAAAATTACATGGCTGTTGGAGGTGGCTTTCTTATTTATTCTTGTTAATATTCTACTGGATGTCTTGTTCCTTTGTAAGCCAGGCTGCAAACCATCCATCTGCAATTCCTGAACAGTTCCACATCCCATGGACGCATGCAGCAAAAGAGGTTGAAAATCTGGCATAAAGACAAAGCTTTCTCAAACGTGCACAAGGTGGAAGGGGACATGGCAGAGTCCTCAACACTTGCATTAAAGCTTTCTCTCCTTTTAGCATAGTGTTGATTGTGGCTGCAAGCCTCAGTCAGGATCACTGCATACGCTGGATCTATTTTTCTTTTCATTATTAAAGAATTCCTAAGCTTTATAGAATGGGAAATAACGTTGCCATTGTCTGTCAGCAGCAAGTATGCTTAGCAGCCCTGTCACTGACGTTTCCCCGTTCTCCAAGAATGTGGCTAAGAGGGGGTGGATGCAGAAGAGCGAACAACTTCAACTACGTTTCTCCTTACCAGCATCTCGTGGTGCTCAAGGGGTTTCCAACACCACAATGCAGCGTGGCGGTCATGATGCAATCAGTTTTTCACGCTTACTCCGTGGTGCAGGGTGGCAGCCTTGCAGCCTCTTCTGCTGCTTCTCTCTAAGCAGAGGTTTGCATAATTCCTTTTTACCCCAGAGAGGGAGCCCATGGTTTCTGCAGTTACCTAGAGGTGAATGAGAAGCAAATTCAGTGTGCATTTATATGCTGATTATCACCTTGCTCTGGAGGATATTCTACATATTTAAATACATTTTCCTCCTTTGGGAATTCCTCCTTGTGCTTCCTCATTCACTGAAGGTACCCCCGAGCGCAGCCTCCTGTGCCCCCACTCATGCCACAGATTACAATGAGTCCTGTGCTATTTGCGGAGGTGCAAAACAATATATCCCCAAAGGTCTTCTTGGCTTTGCAGATTTTTCCAAACAGGATCATTTAAAAAAAAAAGAAAAAAAAAAGAAAAAAAAACGGTAGATCTTCTTTTTTATTAATTTAAATGACACTTTGCAGCTTCCTCACCATTTCAAAATTCAAGCACTGGGTTTCTAATGGGAGAGTTCAAAGTATTAACTTGCCCTTAATTTCATTTTTACCTGTGCCTGCAATTTGCTTTGAACCATCCCATAATAAGTTAACGTACACATCCACAAATTGAGTTCTTTACACAAGCACATTTATGTTTCACATTTCTCAAGCAGCATATAAAAAGTGCTGACTACAGATGCTAAGGAGAACTTGGTACGTTTTTGAATGAAGTATCTCCTATTTTCCACACCTGTTCTAGCTTCTGCCTGCCCTTGAGTTCGTGCTTTGGTTTTAAATACTAGATACCAAGGGAGCCAGGTTGGCAGTCTTACTCTGGAATTAACAAAGTTAACAAACTTGTGCTAAAAGCTGTCCCAGGTAGAGAATTTGCAGATAGTAGCTTTCTCCCCAAACCGTTTCCAGGCACAGCAGCTTTCTGTACTGAACATGCTACAAAATGAAAGTGTTGGAGGAAAAGGAAATAAGTTGAGAAAGTTGTTTCTGAGAAAATGACCATGGAGTTTGGCAATGAGAGGTGTGCTGGTGCTGTGTCCTTGGGAGCTTATTTCCTCCTGCTCCCACTGAGCAAGGAGAGGGAGGACACAGAGGGGTGGCCGACGCAGAGCAGCAATTTGTTGTGCCTTTGAAGATATGAAGTGTTCAGGGAGAAGGAGCAGGAGTGAGGGACAAAGGGGAAAGACAGTCGCTAGTGCTTGCTATGTCTCATGCGGGAATTAGAGACTGGTGAGGAGGGTTGGGTAGGCTGCCTGTAATGAAGTAGCCACCATCAAAGACCTTGTAATAAGCAGGCATAGAACTTCAATTCGTATTTACAGGGTTATTTTCAAACAAAACCAGCAGGGACCTCTCACCTCTGGTGCCTAAAAGCAGTGAGTTTTAGGTCACCCCAGAACTTCTTACAACTGGATTTATCATCCCCAGGAGCCAGGAGGTGGCCATGTGTGGGTCAGCAGCCCTACCTCCAGCTCATACTTTGTCTACCAAAACAGACACAGTTATCTGATCAACTTTTGCTGAAATACTGTGTGATGTCATGTATCAGTCATAGCAATCAGAAAACTTGATGATCTCTTAAGCATTTTTAAAGGTGTAGCCCACTTCTGGAAAGGAGCCTAACTGGGACCTTCATTTGTCTGGCTTAAAAGCCCCAGGTTTCTGGGCAGGAATGTAAGTTTGGTGAAAACATTATGATGCCATACCGTAAAGTTGTAGTCAGCTAAGTCCCATCAACAGGTCTATTGATTTGGACTGCTCACAGAAAAGAAACACGTTTGGTTAAAGTTCTGGTAGGGTCAGGCTTTTAGATTTATGTGAGGATGTCAAGTAAATAAATGATTTTCGAGTAACAACAGTGAGAGGCTCTGTTGTTAGCTTAAATACAAAAAGCCAGAGCTCTGGTCACAAACTAGCACTATTTTTTACCAAGCTGTTAAGAACGTTTAGACAAGAAGTGAAAAAAAAAAGATACTTAGCATTTTATTATGTTTATTTAACAGGTACTCCATTTACAAGATGTCAAAGATGTTTCTTTCGGGTTTCAAACAGTAACTTCAGATGTTTCCAAACTCAGCTCTTTCTTTGCACTGAAAATGGTCAAAAGGCTCTTTGTAGACAAGTCTCTTAATCCTACCACAGTAAGTACCGCAGAAAAGCCCCTGTGCTATGAATTGCTTGGCCAGCATGTTGATGGGTTATGGTGTCAGACTTCAATGTTATTTAAAATAAATTCTCTAACTTTTGGCTGTTACTTGACTAGATTCAGATGATGAACAACATAATATTCTCTGCTGCCATGCAAGTTTGTAGGAGGATGAGTGTGCTGCTTGACTCCAAGCTATGCAACTATTACAACATTTGTAATTCTTTCATTAATGTGCTTTAGGTCAGTAGGCTCAGTGAGTTTTGAATGCAATATAACTTCTGTACCACATCAAGGTCTCTGCATTGTAAGTATGAGAGAGAAGGAGTTTTAAAACAAGTTGGTGGTGTAAGTGTGTGCCCAGTTCCCACACCCAAGTAAACTGTAGTTTTCTTAATCTGTTTGAGGAGGCAGAACCAACACAAGTGAAAAAGGTGTTGTTTGGTCTTATAACTTAAGGGCCTTGCAAATAACTGAGAAAAATAAGAGTTTTTTTTCTTCCCAAAGTTGCCTTTGAATAGGGCCCCAAGCAAGAGCAGCAGCAGCCTAAAAGGCATGTTTCAGAAAACTCACATTATGCTCATAATAAACTCCCCAGCTACGCTGTGGTGAAGCTCGGGATGCTGATGTTGCAGGCTCTGTAAAGAACCATTGAGTGTATGGCATTTAACCAAGCATGACTTTGGTACCTTGTGTCTTTCAGGACTTTGTCAACTCCACAAAGAGGCCTTTTCCATCTGAGCTGGAATTAGTGGAGTTCAAAGAAAAAACTGAGGAAACCCGGGAGAAGATCAACAAATCTCTTTCAGAGCTAACTGATGGTGAGTACTGCTTAACCTCGGGGATGCTGTTCACCTCTTTGGAGAAAGAGGTCTTTGTCCTCATGATATCTTTTAACTAATGCCTTTAGAAGTAAATACATAGTGAAAGCAATGGGACTAGACCTATTATTTGGATTCATGAGGATTAGACACGCCAGCCTGTTTTGAAATAACTAACTTGACTACTGCAGCATTTCTGAAGGTGGATATGTGAGACTGATCTTGCATTAGCCTTGGGGAAAGTTGATGACAGCTTTCACTGCAGCAAGATAGTTTGGGAGCATGACAGAACCTGGCTGTGGAGCTTCACAAACATCTGACATCAATATGTTGAACCCAGGCCCTGATTTCCTTTAAAAGTTTTATTCTAATGGGAAGTATTTGTTGGACTCTGAATTTCAGACTGTTAATTTCACTGAATTTTTTAGAGTTGGAAGGGGCAATAGAGATCATCTAGTCCAACTTCCCTGCTGAAGTAGGATTGCCTAGAGCATGTTAGGGCATTAACAGCGCAGCTCAGCTGCTTTGCAGTGCCACAAGTGGACCGGTGGCTCTTATTTGGAGCTGACCTCCTGTGGAAATAGGGCTGCGGACACTTTTACTATGTTACCACTGAGTCGCAGGAGATGCTCACCAGTGACCATGAGGGTCCCCGGGCTGAGCTTGCCCAGTCTGTGGGGGCAGAGGTCCAGCCCTGTCACATGCAAGCACACAGCGCCCATAACCCAGCGTGTTTGCAGCTCTGGGGCCAGTTGCTGCCTGTTGCCCTCGTGTGGTATGAATACAAAAACGTGGGTTCGTGAGTCACGTCTGGTCCTTCCCAGGCTGGGAACAGATAGATGTCCATGTGGAAGCACCTTGCCCCGCCTGTGCCATTTCGGCATGAAGGCAGGACTTGCCTCCCCAGTGCTCTGGATTCAGTGCCCTTTATGTCAGTCCCTGAACAGGTCTAAAACAGAGCAAGGAGGGGATGACAACATTTCCGTGCTCTTTCTGAAGTCTGTAGCAGCATTTGGTTATGAACTGTAATCAGAGCAGTATTTGTTGTTGTTGTGGTTATTTTATTGTCATGTATCTCTCTAGAAATGAGTAACAGCTAATCTGGAACTTCCTTTCAAGCCTGGCTCTCCAAATGACAAATGATTTTTTGCTTATACCTGTTGAATTTCACTGAAAATTCAGTACCTTCTTTAAGGGACTAAAAAAAAGCAGTAGACATGTTTTGATTCCATGCTATATAAGCCAAGAAAAAAAACTAATTTGGAGGATCTGTCTTGCTCCATAATTCCATTTCAAACATTAAACTGCAATTTTAAGTAAGTACTTCTTTTTGAAATCTCCCATTAGAATTAAAATCTCCTATTGGTGAGGTGGAGGACATGAATATTTTAATTTGGTGAAGTGTCTCCTTATTCAATTGGAGCAATTAAGAGATTGATAATGTATTGTTGTACTAACAACCAGCTTAAACCTGTTCGCAGGCAAAATGGAGAATATTTTGAATGAAGATAGTGTAAGTGATAAGACTCAGATCCTCTTAGTTAATGCAGCTTATTTTGTCACAAACTGGATGAAGAAGTTCCCGGAGGCAGAGATCAAAGAATGTCCTTTTAAAGTCAACAAGGTAAGTTCTGAAGAAAAGTAAATAGGGTACTGTTTCCACTCAGGAGAATGCAAACTTTGAGCTAAGGAAATCTCAGTAATAGAAAGTGAGAAATGTCTGTTGTTACATAGCATTCTTAGACTCTTTATCTAAACATATATGCTGCTGTGAGCATCCCTAAACCAGTTTGCTTGTCATGTTGTTTTAAAACTTTGCTGGTGTTTTCATATCCATCTTTCAAAGGCCTAGTGTGAAAACAGACTGTCCTGTTAGTATATTTAGACAACAGCAGCTGAGCACAAGTGACCAGAAGCCACCATTGCCTGCAACAAGGGGATGTGCATTCTTGTGGGTAGCTGCTTCCGAGAGATTGCAGCCTGTACCAGAGGCTACCTCCCAAAACCAGCAGGGGTAAAGCACAAAACATTGCATTTCTCATGGTTACAGAGCTAGCAAAACATCTACACTCATGAGGTGTCTTTGAGTGTACCCCTTAGGTGCCTGGCCTTGTGCTTTCCTCCCCAGGGATGACAACTTATCAATCTTGGGACACAGGACTGCAGCCCTCTGCACGTCAGCCCTGCTTAGCCACGAGGGCCGAGAGGGGCCAGCACCCATGGCTTTTGCCTTCAAGAATCTGCAACCAGTGATGAATATTGTGCAGCTTTAAACCAAGATATAAAGCTGGGCAACATTTTGTGAGATGATAGATTATACTCCAAATATATAAATATATAAATATATATGCATGAGAAAAGTTGAAGTTTCAGGTTCACTGAAAATATTCATAAATTGCCACATCAGCCACCAGTTTCAGCTAAAGAAGTTTTGAAAATTATACAATAAACAATATTTTTTTTAAAGTGTAACATCTCAATTTTTGTTTTCCTATAGTAACATTTTTCTGCTGAATTTGAATTTTAAAATGAGTTTCCAGTTGAACAGAACAGTTTGTAAATCTTCCCTATGAATTAAAGAGTTTTGCTTTGGTTTGTTTTTTTTCATTCATAAAAACCAAAGACATATGGCTTCAGGTAAGCCTGAAATGTCTTCTTATTCTGTTTCAGCTCCTTAACCAAAATATCAGTTACTCATATGAACAGCTTGACCTTCACTGTTGAGGTGTGCTGAGTGCTGTACACTGACTGGCATTACCATACCCTGTAGGCAGTATAGTGTGTGGCACTCAGTGAAACAGGCTCGAAGAGCCAGCAATATTAGGTAAATTTCTCTTTTAAGGCACATCCCCAGTATGTTTTACTAAGTAGACTTCCGTTCCATTTTAATTTGGAAAGCTGCCTACTGTAGAGAGCCAACAGCTTTCACTACAAGGGTTTCTTAAAGCTGGTTTCATTACCTATGAAAGCCAACAGATTCTCTGATGGTAAATCAATGGAACACTTACACGCAAACTTATAAGCTTTTCTCTCTTGCCATCTTAGTTGTGAATTAAAATGAATGCTAGATTGTTTCCTCTATGTTTTTCAGACTGAAACTAAACCAGTGCAAATGATGAATCTGGAAGCTACTTTTTGCCTGGGCTATGTAAAAGAATTAAATGTTGCCATCCTCGAGCTTCCATGCCTTAACAAACATATAAGCATGCTCATTCTGCTGCCCAAAGAGATTGAAGATGACACCACTGGCTTGGAAAAGGTGAGAGAAAAAATTAAAATTGGTATGATGCTTCCCATGGAAACAGCCCACTTACAATGCCATATACTTACGGAAGTTTTTTGTTATTTAGATGCTTTGTAGAAGAAACAAAAAGTAAGTTTCCTGTGAATTTACCTTCTCATTCTGCATCTCTGTTCCTGATGTCATATTTGTGACATCATCATTTCCACTGTGGTCAACTGCGAGGTCATGAGCAAGACTTTGTTTTAGATAGGGCCTGCACGGAAGGTAGTGTGGAGTGCAGAAGGTACCCATGGTGCACTCTAGAAATCTGAATCTATTTGAAAATGTGGCCCCAAACCCTGAATTTAATTTAAGTATTTTTGTTCTTGTGCGAAGTGCTTAAACTCGTACTTACTGGATACTTAGTAGTGCTGACATTTTATTTACTCTGGTGTTCTCACTTTTTTCAATTGGCGAGTATTCGTGATTTTTTTTTTTTTTGCTAAGGTATCACACTTCTCTAGGTTTTAATTTTGAGCAGAGGTGTCTGAAAAGGAGCTGAAAAGGAGAAAAAGCAATTTTTATTACAGTTGCACAAAAATTTGAAGAAAAATAAGCATTTCCTAAAAAGCAACAATTTCTCATTCATTTTTCTGTGGAAATTATAGAACATATTTTCACCTCTCTTCAGAATTTAAGGATTAAGAGACAGATGATCATGCAAGTCTCCTTTCTAATTTGCTGTAACTGGCCATAAATTTTCAAGGCAGAAAGGCTCTGCTCTTGCAGCTGTAAGGTACTTTGATATGTAGAGTAAATTACAGAACACGCGTATCTTGAAAAGCAAGTGAAACCATTCCTAATGCCAATTTTTGTGGCCCCAAATTCTGCCTCCTCACCCCCTAGTTTTTAAAACATTGCTCAAACAGCTGCACATTTGATTGAGATCAGGCTCTGGATTTGGAAACTTTTTCTGTCCCAAATACCAGCAATTTCATTACTGTCTAGAGTCAGGAATCAAGACGTTTGGATCCACCAGTTGGGTGGGTGGGAGATGTCTTTCTCAGGTTCCTCCATATGATTGTTGAGGTTATTGCCTATCGAAAGCTTGTAAGGGGCTAATAGTCAGAGCCTGTGCATTCATGGACGTTGCCTCCTATGGATTAAATCATACTTGCATCAATATAGCTGAGAGTGTTAACCTGAATGCTACAGCTGTGAATTCAAAAGCAAAAGTATCTTTTTGGGCTTTGTTTTTGGGGGCTTGATAGGAGTGGGAAGTACAGGAATGGCCTTTTTTTTTTTTCTCTCTTTCCTTGGACTGCTTATGAATTTCTTCTGTTCCTTTCTGTCTTCAGCTGGAAAAGGCGCTCACCCCTGAGACATTATTACAGTGGACCAATCCCAGCATGATGGCCAACACCAAGGTGAATGTATTTCTTCCAAAGTTTAGCGTGGAAGGCAATTATGACCTGAAGCCACTTCTAGAAAGCCTGGGCATGACAAATGTCTTCGATGAGAGCTCATCAGATTTCTCTGAAATGTGTGAGACCAAAGGTGTGGTTTTGTCAAAGATCATCCATAAAGTCTCTTTGGAAGTAAATGAACAAGGTGGCGAGTCCCGAGAGGTACCAGGATATCGGATTCTGCAGCACAAAGATGAATTTAAAGCTGACCATCCATTTATCTTTTTGTTTAGGCACAACAAAACTCGCAACGTCATTCTTTCAGGCCGATTCTGTTCCCCTTAAGCAGAGCACATTCATTATGAAAAAGCACAATTACATTTATGGTGGTGCATGTTCCTGTAAAGCTTGGCATCCTGGCTATCACCTTTGAAAGGAAATCTAAGAGGTTCATATATCAGCTGGGTAATGCAAGGTACTCTACATATGCAGCAGAACTAGTTTATCTACTTTTGTTTCATCCCCTTAAGCTGAAGGATTCCCGCTGTGAAGAACACATCGTATTTTACTGAGAAGTATCCCAGCCTCAGAAACAAGTATATTTTGTTCCTCTGTCACACCTTTTCCCCAAAAAGAAGTGAACTGAGAGCCTGGTTTTATTAGACTGGGAGTTGGAAAGGGCTCTACATTCCTGCCCCCTAGCCAAACCACTCTCCCTCGTGACCCACGCTCTGTGGATTCCTACTGCCCAGAAGGGGAAGATGTGGACATGTGGTGTGACAGCTCTCCTCTTGTATCTGGCTACACCCTGGTGGTCCAGGGTGCCCTACTGGACCCTGCTGTTGCTCAGTGAAACGGTGCCCAGGTTCTGAGCATAGCTAGACAGTTCAGGCGAGCATCAGAGTTTGCACCCGTTGAGCAGCAGCTGCACTGAGACCTATGGATGAAAGAGGCAATAATCATGGTGACAAAATGTATACCCAGAAGACTTTTCAGCGTGAGCTATGCCAGTTCATAGATTGGGGAGGCTGGACTCTGCGCCTTGGGATTTTTTGACTCATTGCACTTCAGACATGGAAGAATTCACTGCAGCCACGAGGAGCCCTGTTCTACATATATCCTGAGAGAAAAGAACATCATGCAATTCTAGGAAAGAAATCTGTTGGATTACTACTGGAAGTGCCATACTTTTCAAGCACAGATTATCTGCTGTTTCTAGTTCTGGATTCAGCATTAAGGAGACTCCATACAATTACTAAACATCCGAGGCACGAGAAAGAAATAAGGACTGCAACTTGAGTGAGATTAACATTGTAATTACCAGTGTCCAAATTCCATATGAAATCATGGTAATCAGATTTCATTTCTGTCTAAGGACTGCCTGCTGCATATGTTCAGTACTGGTTTACCTAATTACTGTTCAGAATAAAGCACTATAAAACCCATGTCAAATGTCTGCAATACCTCCAGTGTCAGTCTGTGTGTTCACGCTTGTATGTTTGCTGACAGTGTCAGTGTTCACTCTTGACCTCCAATAAGCAATAGGAATTGAAATCCACAGATTCATTTAGGCTACAAAATCAAAATAAAAAACTAAATCAATGTCTGGATTGCTTTTCTGGACCACATGATAATAGTTCCCTGTAAGGATTATGTTACTAGCTGATCACATTATACAAGAATTTAATTATGTATCTTAAAAGAATGGGAGCATTTTGCTTGAGAATTCCTCTTGGTGCTTCAGGTCTGAAAGAAACCGGAAAGAGATTTCTAAATGGGAATATGCAATCCCTAATATGCATATCTCTCTTCTAACACCAGGGAAGAGCACGGTGGTTATTGTGAATTTGTAGGCAGGGGTTCTGTTTCAATTCTTGACCTTGCCAAACCGCAAGAAGCCTTTGGCCACAATGATTGAGTGGTTTTACCAGTTTCCTTCCCTCTGTGGACCTCTAATGGGCTCTAAAACATTTTAATGTTTTAGAGGTTAATGTTCAGAGGGTTAACTGGAGTCATTGGCCCATATGTTTGAAAGTACTGAATGGACTAAGTTCCACCAAAAACAATGGGACATGAGTCCCTGTAGAACTCTGGGGGTCTTTGCTGATATGCATCAGGTGTTCTAATACATGGATAGGAGTCAGAAGAATGCAAAATATATCAATTACTTTGCAACCCATCCTGTTTGAAAAGGAATTGTCTGCAAAGATCTTTACCAGCTCAATAATTTCAGTGATAGCTGAATGGCTGGAAAATTTTTTGTACACCCCATCATTGTCTGGTCTGTTTTGCAGGCTGGGATCAGCGTCATCCAGAGCTGTCGTCACTGTGGTTTCTTCTGGTTCTCCTGTAGGAGATGGGCACATGGGGTTGAGGACTGACTAAGCAGCTGCACAGGCAATTCATACACAGGCAAGATAAGTAGTTGCCTATAGTCTGTGTGGTTTGTTTGTTTGGCCACTGACTCTTGGTCAGGCAGTTCCAGCTGTCCAGAAGGCCTTATGACACTTGTTGCTACTCCTGTGCTGGTCTGCTAGACTGATGAAAACCTGTGGCAGATAGCCCTCTCCCTCTCTTGCTTCCTGGGTGAGACTTCCTGAAGGGAAAAAGCTCAGACTTCACTTACTCAGCTTTTTCAGGTTCTGAAAACACTCCAGTCCAGGAGCCAGTCTTCATTCAGTGCGGCTCATACTTGGTTCAAATGCTGATCGGCGCACTTAGCACATCCACACATACTGACGTAAGCTTGTCTTCTCAGAGAGTTCCTTCTGGTGGCTTTGCCAGGGAGGGTTATCCCATGAGAGCGGAGGGAATCATTGCCCCAGGGTGGGGCCCATCTTCCTCCACCTTCTGACTAATTCCGAGGTATCCCAGCCATGCAAGGCAAGCAGATGTTAGAGATACAAAACTGTCTCAGTCTACAGAAGGCAAACCATTTATTGGTCATTTATAAACTGACCACGAAAAGCTCAGTTTTATTTTTCGCTTCTGCCTCTTCTCTCTGCCGGTCCTAGTATGAAACCTGTCCGTCTTGTGGCATGTGAGGGAGAAGTATCAGTAAAGCTCCTGCTGGTGTAAGAAATGCTGTTATGGTCTATTGCTTGGTACCACCCATGGTGGCCTCTGGCTCTTGGGCAAGAAGTTGCATGGGAGGACATGGGAAAATGTGTGTGGGAGCTTGCATAGAGGAACACCTGCATGCTGAAAGGTGTTGGTTACAATGGAGAAAGTGAACATAGCTGAGGACTTGCTCAGATCACCAAACTGCTCCACCTCACCTTTCAACAGAGCCTTGCTATTCAGTGGTGGGTGATGGCCCTGACGGAAAGAAACAAGCCATGGCTGGCTTTTGCAGGCAGTTGCAAACTGCAGCGTTGTGTGTCTAGTCATCTCATCACTTGCTCAGCTGCACAGTCATTGCCCACTTCCTGCTCCCAGCGTTTTGCAGAAGAGAAGTGATACATCTTAATGTCTTGTGGAAACAAAAGTTATTTGTGGGGAAGAGCAGTTTGGCTTTGAAATTTGAGAAATGCTGCACAGAGCCAATTTGCTCCACTAGAAAAGGAATACAGTTTTGAACCCCAAGTATACTATCCTAAGGGCCTAGAAAAGACAGAATTTGCACATACATTGGTGTTTCCTGAGGCAAAGCAGTAAAACTGATGTCAAGGGAGTTCTGGAGAATGTATAGAGGGAGTAAAATAAATCAGTGAAGGAATGATCTTAATATAAGATGGAAGGAGAAAGATTTGAAGAAAGAGAATCTTGAAAGATACTCAAAATATTTATGACTGTCACTGAAAATAGGCTAGGACTCATAAAGGCAGAAGGATAAAAGATACATGGTAAGGCAATGTGCAGAAATAAAAAAAAAAAAAAACCAAACCAAAACCACAAAGAAAAACAGATAAAGAGACAGAACTAAGGAGGAAGACTAAGGAATGCTATGGAAACATGCAGGAAGGAAAAACAGAAACAAAGAAGTGAATGGCAAATGTTAGCCAAAAAGGAAGGAAAAGAATAAGGGTAACAGAACACTCTTTTTATCATTGTGTCTTGCATTGTTTACAAATCCCTCTTTTCGGATGGGCACTGGAGCACTGGACCCTGGGTAACTGGGCTGATAACCTGGCAGAGGAGCAGGGAATAGCAAAGCTGGTGGGAGCTGTGCCTGAGGAAGAGGGTGGTCCAGCTTCAGCACTAGAAGGGAAGTGTGGGAAGAGCAAGATGGTGTTGAGAGACCTTCTACCTCTTTCCTCCTTTGTCGCCTCACCATATCTGATCCCTCAAATATCCTATGAATCTGAAGTCAGTTTTATGCTTTGTAGGAAGAAAGAAGACATGAGAAAGGAAAGGCTGAAAATTTTCAGGGTTGCAAAGACACATACAATCCTAGAGGACTTCATTTTGACCCCTGAGTCCAGCTGCCACAACCCAGTTTTGCACCTGAGCTCAGAGGTGCTGATTAAGGGAGATCAAAGACAGTGTTGATGCAGCTCCATGCTTCCCATCTCCTTACTCCCATCTGACTTTATGCTGGAGACACAACCTATGTAATCAGCCACTCCTGGCTGCCTTTTTATTTTTAACTCCAATGATTTAAAAGAGTACCCCTTGGCTGGGGATTCCTGTTGCAGTTCAAGGAAATACTTCTTCCCTTCTCTAATTAAGCTCCTTCCATACGCATAAAGCTGACTTCTTACCTGAAAGAGAGAGAGAGATGGTTGCAGGCAACATAAAGCTCATGAACTTCCCATTCATTCGCTCTATCTCTGCAAGCAAGCTCAGCTCCAGACTAGGCTTCTCTGAATCCTGGCATGAACCCTGCACACCCCTCTGCCCCGGCCAGAACTCGTCAGATTTGAAAGGAACTATGCACAGCAACTCAGCCATGGATCTGCAGGGTTAATGCCCTGTTTTCCAGCTGAGGGTGACTTGGCATTGCGATCGGGAGTCATTGCCAGCAGATATTGCCTGCCAAACTTGTTGTACAGCTTTGAGAGACATGCTATTAGCTTATTGGTAGACATAGGTCTCCCAGTCTTTGCAGGAAACTTCATGTTGATGACATTTGCATTAAATTGCAACATGCTGCTATTATCAACAATTGGTTAGAGGCTGAACTTTCCCACAAGAGAGAGGGAGATTTTTGTAATACAGTATTCACAGGAACGTGCTCCAGAGCTCAGCTGTTGTGCTCTTCATTTAACCTCTTGGGGAAAGAAGGTAAACAATAATTCTTTTTTTTTTTTTTTCTTCCAGAATAACTTGTGTGTTAGTAGTCTACAGGTTGGTAAAGTAAACAGCATGTTTACAGATGGGACAGAGAGGGAGATACCTTTACAGGCTGCAGGCAGCAAAACACTCTGCTGAAATTCAGGTGGCTCAAGAGCTCACACAAAGGGATCTGGTCTTCAGTGGGATGCAGATGTGGAATTTAGGAACACATGTCCAAAGCTATGAATTTTAGAGATTCGTGCCTATATTTCACAGACTTTTGAGTCTGAAATTTCCCCAGGACCTCTGGGCCTATCCAGAAAGCTCTAATTGCCACGGGACAGATCAGCTCAGTGGCTTTTCTGCCTGCATTTCCAGAAGTGCTGAAGGGCAGGCTCTTTCAGAGCACCCGCTCTGGTAGAAATGGACTTCACATGAAGTGGGCATGCTGATGACCTGGGCAAACTCACCCACAAAGGGAAAGATACAACTTAATTTCCCTTCTTTACTCAAATTTCCATGCAACAAGAAAATGTCTTGAAATTTTCTCTAGAAGAGAGAGAGGGCATGCAGTTCTTTGACTGGGTGCTTAGGTATTTCTCCTGTAGCCTGATCCCTGCTGGTGGGGGATTGTTTATGTGCTTATATGAAATAGGAAGGGTGGAGTAGCATTCAGATTTTGTTTTGTTAGTGAGGATGCTAGTCTTCATTAGCAACGTATTAGCTCTTGGGTTTGGCAAGGATGTTTAGAAGCTTGCTGAGAAGCCTGTGCAGCTGCACACAGGCATAGCAAATCACGTTCCACTGTACAGCCTGTAACAGGCCAATGTACATCCATGCCTGTTTATGCAGGAATAATTGGCCTAGAAAGAGGTAGAAAATACACATCCTGGAGGTACTGATGCAAAAGAATAAAAGCAGTCTGAAGAAGCCCATTCTTGCACAAAAGTAGCAACCTGAGAGGCTCAGCTGTTTGAGAAAGGAACTTGGTAGTTTCCCTCTATTTTGTACTGAAATGTATTGGTTTTTAATTTAAATCATGTTACTTCCAAAATGTTTTGTGTCACATATGGATGATTGGAATTTTTGTGTTGTAGGAATTTTCATTTTTCTTATGTGCTGTTTGTTCTTTTCACTCCCAATCAGCACAGAAACATTTGGAAATTTCTTTTTGTATGAATGGTTATGAAAAATAAGAAAGTCACTTCTACCAGTCATAGATTTTTCATGTGAGGAGACGGTATTATCTGGCATGTGTTCCTTTTCTAGGATAGACACATGTAATTTCTGCCAATTCTGTCTTCCTTTATGTATGAGAAATTAATGTGCACTAAAGCACCTTAATGGGAGGCAGACTGAATAAGCAAAACATGCAATGAGAATTATCATGTGGCATCAGGGAAAACAGGTTCTTTCTTGCTTTACCTTGTATTAAATATAGAATTTCCTTAAAAACAAGGCTACAACTCTCTTAGCCTCCCCTCTTTATTTACTGCCGCCTCTTGTTGACTGCATAATGTAATCCAATACACCTATTAATTAAGATAGCTTTGAGCACAGCTTTTTATTCTTTGAGAGTTTCTGTCTTCATTTCATCTACTCTTAGCCAAACACAAGCTGTAAGGAGAGAACAGATCATGAATAGTTATAGAAAAGGAGTGTCCTTCATTTCACACAGCTATGGAAGAAGTTTGTTATCTTTACAAGGTCTGTGGTTACAAGGTTTCTTCTGAAGGAAGCTCTTCTCCTGGGTAGCTTCTTGCTCACATATAACAGCACCAGCAATTTCCATCTGCCAGTCTATGTTAAAAGCTGCTAAACCATCATGCAAAGCATCTCCCTTCAGCAGCTGTAAAGCCGCAGCCCTGGTTGCTGTCTCTGCACTGTTACTAATGTTCAGTGCAGACACTTCGGCTAGTGCAGAAAGGCAGCTGTGATCTTCCTGGAACACTCCTTTTGATCTTGTATCTTCTCTTCCTTACCACGCCAAGATCTTTGAAAAGTAGCATTACCATTAGTTGTCCATCATGTAGGTGTTCTCCAAACTCCACTGTCCTTGCAGTAACTCCAAAACTCTCACTGATTGAACGATTACACTGATTACACAGATGGCTCATACACTTGTGCCAACCCCAATTTAGATTAAGAAATTTCATTAAAGCCTTTAATTCTGCAGTAAGAAAGTTCCTCCACCAGGCCACACCTCCCATCCCTTGCTTTGGGTATCCAGGACAGCTCTCTAAATAGTTCCCGCTCACAAAACCGTGGAGTTGGGCACAGTGTTTGCACCTGGACATCACCCTGAGGACAGCTTGCTGCTTTTTCTAAAGGAGTGGCCACCTCCTTTGGCTTTTAAAACCTGTTCCCAGCTCCTGGGTTCTCCCTCCAACTTGGCAGTCCTTCCTCTCCCTGCAGGGTGGGGTGGAGGTGACTCTCCTTCCTGAGGAAGTTTATTAACTCTTTTTTTCTCCTTGACTTGTTCTGAGGTCTGGGCACACCTACAATACACCTCATGACCTATATTCACCATCAACGATTTCACAGCTTCATTTCAGATGTCTCCACCCAGAGGTGTGGAAGTGCAGCAATATAAACTTCAACACTACAGAAGCACTGAGTTTTGTTTTCAGAAGGTTCTGGATAGCAGGTAATGAAGGTGGAAGAAAGGAAGAATGATTATTTAGTGTGATGTCTTTTTCTTGTGGTAGGATGACTGTGTTATTAGAAGGAAAATGAAACAAAGACACAAACAGTAGAGCTAAAACAGCTGTTTTCAGACTTAATGAGATATAACTTATCTTTAATTTGTTTGTTCAGAAAATCTGTTGGGTATTTTTCCTCTGTTTTGCCCATTTGTACGAGGTCTTCATGTGAAGTGTTTCTGGTCTTCAGTTTAAAACAGACGTCTCAGTATGAAACGTAAAAACTTTTTCTTTCAGTGTCATGCATTATTTCCACAGAGCATCAGTCAGAAACACAATGAAGCATGGATTATTGATGTGCTTTTCATACTAGTCAAAAGGCTGCATTTGCCACACGTGGCACCTTCATATATTCAGAGACTTGACTTTTCAGCTCTTCTAAGCCACTGTGGTAATCTGTCTGAGGCTAAATCTAATTTCTTGTGGGCCCCACTCAGTCCCATTGCCTGGCACTTGCTGCGGGCTAAGATGGTTTGCAGAGACAAATGCTGCATCTCAGCTCAGCCACAGCAGCTTCCTGTGCCCTGGTAACTTCTTCTGGCACCTAAGACCCAGCTTCTTCTGCAAAGTTTGTGTCTGGTTCATGTCTGAGTGAAAGGCAGTGTGCACTCTGCATCCATGAGGGCAATACAAGATATTTTGAGTAGCTCTTGGAGTAAAGAAGGGTCTGTGAAGGGCAGGCTCTCTCTGAGGGGGGCACTGTGGCTGTGGTAGAAGAGCTGGGGCCTCCATGGGAGAAAGGAGTGGCAGGGGAGCATTGGCTGGGAGGGGATGGGTGTCCCCACCACCAGGCAGCCCCTTCCCAAGAAGGCTCTAAACCTCTCTCAAAGTGTCTGCTAGTCACCAGCAGTCCAGGACAGGCTGTACAAGGGCTCTGATGATGAAAGATCCTGAAGTCCAGCTTTGCACCAGCCTCTCCCCACCCTTAGCCTGCTGGTGACACAGGCTAGAACTCATGACACAACCTGGCCTTGCAGGCTACAGCACTCAGGCGGCACAGGGCTGAGAAAGAGCTTCTGCTGTGCTGTGGCCTTCTATGGAGTAACCACCTGGCTGTGCACTCACCCATCTTTTCAACAGAGAGGGACTCTGGCAACTTGGTATTGACTTGACCCACACTTGTCCTGATGCAGGTTGAAAGCCAGAGCCAGCCAGATCTGTGGACAGGAGACATGAGGGACTTCTCTCCGTTTATGGGGTTTTTTCAGATGTCCTCCTGCTTGCAAGGACCAAGCTGGAACTTGGTCCCAACTTGTTCTTAGTAGAGTGGGTTTAATGTAAACGACCCACGGGAAAGGTATCAAACTGTTATGTTTCTAGTACAAAAGAAAGAAGTGACACAGATCTTGCTGTATCATTGAGCAGGAACTTACAGACTACTTTTCAGGGCTGTTGAGCCATTGCTTAGTTTGTAAATTTTAATTATGTATCCTGTCTGAGTCTCTGACTCCTGGAAAACTCATGAGGAGGGAAAAAGTATTTCAACTGTTCATGTTTCCATATGTAGTTCAGTCTCTATAGCTGTTAATGAGCCTTCTTCATATATGAAAACATTTAATTAATGGTGATTTTGGTTTTATAAACCTATTATTTGAAACTCTCATACCACAGCTCTGGTTACCAGACATGGTCATACGCAGGCGTAGTTTCTGTCACTAAGTTTCTGTCATTAATCGTATGGAGGAAAGAGTTGACATGGCTGTATACATTAAACCAGTTTGGAGAAGGAAAATGTTAATCCACAGTTGACTGATTTCAGTAGCATGATCTGAAATAAGGTACACAATGAGATAAGACAGAAAAATGGCCCTTTCTGAGTAATTCACGTAGGTTGTGAGCGTGGGTCCCTTTCTGGATCCGCTGTGCCCTTGCTCCTGCTGTGCAGCATGGACCCACAAATGTGTGCAAGATTGGCTGTTTCAAACTCTCAGAATTTAGCAAACTTCTACTATTTAGCAACCAGCTATGGGACAATCTCAGGGCAGACAGATGCTTCACAGTGTGATGTAGCTACACAACAATGTGCATTAAATTTCTTCATTCTTTTGTGCTCCCAGTCAGCAGCTGCTTCATGATGGGCTCCATTTCTAGACCAATTACTGAGTTTTGCCTTGATCTCTACAATAAGCTCAACAGAAATGCAGAGGACACAAACATCGTCTTCTCTCCAATGAGCATCTCTGTTGCCCTGGCCCTGGTCCATCTAGGTGCAAAAAACAACACTGCTGCTCAGATAGAAGAAGTGAGTATTATTGAAACGTGCTGAAATGCTTCCACATTGCTTGCTGTTTGCTTAATGGAAATGTTGGGCATCCTAGCACAACACGTGTGCCAGGGTCTCATAGGAAACAAGCACAAATACAAGCACAGGTGCTGCCTTCACAGTGATGCTTGGTGCACTATGATCCTTGCCATCTGCTTGTGTGAGTCACACCATGCCCCCATGCAGGCTCAGGAGCATGGAGCAAGAGCTGAATGAGAGGAGGTGACACACCTCAGAGGGGCATTCTGGCTTTCCCCCAGCCTGCTGCTAGAATTTGTTTCAAAATTATGGGAAGGCGCTGCTTCTTGTGATTGCACTGAGAATCCTGAAAGTGTGAGTCTGAGTAGGTAGCAGGGAGAGTTGCAGAAACCCAAAGTGATCACACCTGGGTGGCTGGAAGCATTAGCTCACTTAACACTTAGGGCATTCAAGAGTCAAAATGTCTCACCTGCAGAGCTCCTAGGGGCACAGGATGGGCAGGGATGGGGTGAAGAAGGCCACCCTTCTGATTGCTGCACTTTTACTCCCAGCACTGCAAGTTCTGTTTTTGACAACCTTTCTTTTCTTGTTTGTGCCCATGAGTGGTAAAGGATGAGTAATCCTAAGGCAGAGGTTCTTGTCAGTAGCTGGCTCTGTACTGGTAGAGTTTCTTTCATCATATCCTATCACTGCCACATGCACAGTCTAGCTGCTGGGTCACCCATGGCCAAGATACACATGCCCTCCTCACGAGGTTCCCAGGATGTGGTGGGTTGACCTTGGCTGGTGGCTGCCAGGTGCCCACGCAGCCACTCTCACTCTCCCTCTTCAACAAGGACAGGGAGTGAAAATAGGGTAATAAAAGCCTATGGGTTGAGATAAGGACAGGGAATCACTCGCCAGTTACTGTCATGGTAAAACAGACTTGAATCATTTTGGAGCTGGCTGGAACCAGCTCTGTTCAACATGGGGGCAGTCCCTGGTCTCTTTGCACAGCCCCCCGCCTCCCATAACCTTGCCATATAGACCCAATACACAGGGACTCTTGCTTATTTTAGGAAAGCAATGGGGATCCAGTATCCTCAATAAAAAAGATTAAGTCTATGTATGATGCAGCATTATTATAATGGTGGAAATTTTTCAGCAAGATATTTGCACATTAGAAACAAAGACTGGTTTCCATTGACAGTACTGGTGTTTTGATGTTGCAAAATTTAAGAGTGATTACAAAAGCCAGTTTTGTTGTTTTTAAAAAAAAACTTTTCTATCTCTTTGCCTGAGAGAACTTTTTGTTTTGAAATTTAAGGTACCCAAAGCAATGCAAATACAAATCTAATTTAAACATTTTGAGGTAGTGGAAAGTAACACTTTGAGAGATTAAGTGCAAGTTCTTCTTGGTTTGCTAATACAGAAATGTGAATTTGGACATTAGTATATGAACAATTTCAAGCCTGTCATTTCAGTCTGACTGAAGCTGAGAAAATGCCTTACGTAAATCTACACCATTTATCCAGGACAGCACTGGAAATCTTTTAAAGAAGGGAAATGCTTTTATCGCAGTTACAGTTGCCATAATCTGACATCTTCAACTGCAGGTGCTCCATGTTGGGAAAGCTGCAGGCAGAACAAGCCTTGGATCTGATCTTGAGAGCGCAGCCCCAGCAATGGAGCCAAAACCAAGCCAGGAGAGACAGCCTTCCCTCTCACAGGTACGTCCTTGGGTGGGGAGCACTGGAGCCCTTTCTGCACTGCAGGGTATAAAGCACTAGAGTCTGCCACTGGAGGGAGTCAAGACCCCACGCACGGAGCCTGCCTAATCCACTAGGAAAAGCCTCATACAAGGTGGTGTTTTATTAAGGGCCAAATGTTCCATGAAGCCAATACCAAAGCCTTCAGTGCTCTCACCTGCAGGAGGATCAGGCAGGTGATCAAGCTTAGACTAGTAGCTGGATTTAAAAATCAGTACAGCAGGAGCTAGCCCTATAGCGTAATCTATTTAGAATGCAAATTAACAACCAAAGCTATATGGAAGAATCGTTATAATTGTTGTGTTTGTATTATTCCCAGTGTAACAAGGATGGAGACCTTAACCATAAAGCTTTCCAGACACTGCTTTTACAACTACAAAGCCTTGGTGAAAGCTATGTTTTAACCCTGGCCAACAATCTTTTTTTACAACAAGGATTTGAACTCCGGCAGGTAAGTTACCTGTATCTGCTGGCTCCTGTGGCCCTGACCTGAAACTTCTCTGTAACTGTGAGCCTCGCTGTTGTCCCCCTCGTGTGTATTTTGGAGCGCTTGATATGCTGCTTGGAGCTGAATCTCTTGGGGCTGGTGGGAAAGAGACAAGTGTCAGCTTTCGATTCTTCTATTTAAAAAACCCCACCTTGTGGGTATCGATGGCCACAGAGCAAAAATAAAGCAGGAGTCGGTTCACTTTTGGCATATGTCTACACTCAGCCAGAGGTGTGACTATAGTTAAAAATGGCCTATTTGAGCTCTGTGTCAAATAATTCTAGACTTGCAAGTGGCACAGCAGTAAGCTTAGAGAGGGCTTGTCATCTGAGATATTATACAGTTTCATGCATAGGGCTTCTGCGCTGAACTTCTTACTCCTTTTGTACTGAATGACAAAGTAATCTCTAGACTACCTAGTATGGATAACTTGCTAGTCACATCCTTGCTTTTCTGTCAATTATTTCTGTTGAATGATTTGGATATTTTAGCATTAAACAACACATCCTGCATCTTCTGTAATTTTTTAGTTTTACCTGAACCTCAGGTATGCAGTTTTCCATGGGAAGACTCTTTCTTCTGGCTTTTTACTTATTTATTTTCTTGCTTATGCAATAGAATAATTATCTCTTCTTCAAAGAATAAACTTCAGATAGTAGGTGTTTCCAAAATGAAATTTTGCCTTGTGGAGTCAACAAGTCCCTCATCATTTTAAAACAGTTTTGAACGATTGTATTCTTTCAGAAGGGAATAAATGCATAATGGATTTGGCCAATGCATAATCTTCATTTTGCTTTACAGCAATTTCTAATGTGCACTAAGGAATTGTATGGAGCAATGCTGCAAACAGTGGACTTTCATGGTGCTGTTGAAGCTGCCAGACTAAAAATTAACTCTTGGGTTGAAAGTGAGACACAAGGTAAAACAAAGCAAAATCATAGCCATACTGTTACTGCCTTCTTCCACTGCTTCAACAAAAAAAATAAAAATTCAGGATATGAAAAGCAAAGGCTTGTTCATGTTTCTGAGTGTTCAATTTTATGCAGTTTAAAGATGGCCTGGCTTTCCATCCACACTTTAAATATTAGAGTTAAGTTATCACCTGAAATATTTATGAATTAAAGATGTGTTTGTTGTCAAATACTTTTGTATTCCCACCCTTATGCACAGCATGATAATTGCAATTGTACCTGTACAGTTTGACCATAGAAATGGCTGCTGTGAACAGCCACAACTGCAGATACAAGACAGTAGGGGATGTAAGTTGTGAGCTTAATGGTGAGACTGGGAACTGCCGGGGGAAGGAGGATGACTGAGGACCTGGTTATACATAGGACAATGCCCACAAAGATGAGAGATGTGACCATCAGCAAGACTCACTATCACAAGTGACAGTCTTCCCCTTAACAGGCTAGTAGGAACCATTGGCTCTTGCTGATTAGACTAAACATGATACATGTCATTTTCCTTTAGTTGTACCAGAGATGTGGTAGCAGTGGGATGAAAATTTTCTAAATCTTCTGGCTGAACATAAACCAGAAATTACTTGGGGACAAACAAATAGATTTGAAGGTTTCTGTAATTTCTCAGTTGCCCATCTCCTGACCAAACCTGTCCTTGTACTGGCAGAGCAGCCTGTGACTGGTGTGGGAAAGAGCTGTTAACCCCAGTTGGTTATCAGTAAGAGGGCTGAATGTTCAGGAGCCACAGGGTTAGGAGCCATCATTGCTTGGGTAGTCATATGAAGCCTGAGGACCTGCTAACTGCCTCTCTGTAGAAAGTAAAAAACTCCACAGCTGGTTAACTGCTGTGCTCAGGGCAAAGATGTGCTCTTGTAAACTGAAATATGTCATTAATGGTGCTTCTTCCTGCCCCACGGTTAATGTCACCTGGCAGATATGTGTGGTCCCTGACACTGACAGTTGGCTAATTTGGTGACCCCCGCTCCCCACTGTCCTCCCTGGCTGGCAACAGTGCAGAGGAATCTACCATTTATTTGCCTATATTTTCCCTGTCCTTTTAAAAAAGCCAAGAACTGGATTTCCGAGTTTCTCTAAATTCACAGACAAGAAATGGAGTCTCAGCACAGGGTCTTAATGACAACTAACAAATACTTGTGTATTCTAAAATTTCCTTTAGGTAAAATCAAGGACCTCTTTGCTCGTGGTGTCATCAATGTAGATGCATTGCTGGTACTGGTGAATGTAATCTACTTCAAAGCATCCTGGGAACACAAGTTTGAGGAACAGAAAACAGTACAGAGAGATTTTAAACTGAATCAGGTACACCTGCACTCTGTAAATCTTAACGTTGTTTATCCTAGACACTGTGAGCAATGAAGCAAGCGTAACACACAAGCACAATGTCCAGGGCTCGTGTGCCCTGTGAGCAAGGTGTGGGGGTGCTGGGAACTTAGCCTGTTGGCTAGAGGTGGCAGGAGGGATTTTCACAGAAAAGCATAATCTTCGCTGAAAAAAATGTGCAAGACTGAGAACTCGCAACAACTCAGAGTTTTCCTCTGGTGGCTGGCAAAGCACAAGTGCTAGCCCTGATAAGCACTGTTGAACATAGTAATCATTACAGATAGATGTCGTGTATGGAAGCAAATCTGAACATCCTGTTTCATATAGGCTCCAGGGGGTCAGCCTGGTGTTCTTACATTCAATATATTTTAACAGTAGCTACACATTTGAGAGACTAAAACACACCAAATGAATTACGCCAGCCAGTAACAAACAAAAAATACCATTTCAATTTGAAAAAGGAGATATTCCTATAGAGTATTTTGGTTTATTTACAGTATTTGCAATGTTTGAAAGTTTATTTAAAATATATTTAGATTTTTTATCCCTTTTTTTTCTGCCATAGAGGTATCACCAAAGCCCTTGTTGGTTAACTAAGGTATTGTCAATACGATTGCAAAGTTATTTCTTTAACAAGCACATTCCTCCAAGTATTGTGTGTGCCTTCTAGGCCTGATAGAGATTATCAAAAAAGACATCAAAAACATTTACTTTCATTTAATTCAGTTTCATCTTCTTTCCAAATGTTATGCCAATATTCTATTTGTTCTCAGCCAAAAAAAAAAGAGAAAAAAACCAACAGATTTAGGTCTAATCCTAAAATGCAGAGTTTTGTATGGGAAAAAGTCTCTTTCGAATGTTCCTCATATATCAATGGAAAAGGTCAGAAAAACATATGTTTCTAGTTATCATGTTGCATTCCTTTGTTAAGACACTGGTAAGAAACTGTCATATTGGGTACTTATATTTGTGACTTTATATCTTTGAATATGGATACTGACAATGGTCTATAGCTGAGAACATTTGCTGCCCTTCTGCAGTAGGAGAAACTAGGAGATAAAGAGGAGCTGTATAGATTTTTCTTCATCTGCTAATCAATACTAGCAGGATTTTTGCAGTTCAAAGTTAGCTAAGAAGTTAGCTAATTGCAAAAGGAACCAAGCCTTTGTATAGCTTTCAAACAACCCTATCACAAAAGAGGCAAGATAACAAGATGTAGAAGAGGATGCCTAAGAAAGGCTGATTTTGCTCTTAACCTATTTATTACTTCCTGTCTAAACAACCAGTCTGATCAATAACAGCCTGGTTCTTGCAGTGCTATTTCTTCTTTATCCTAATCCAAGTTAGGACTTGCAAATCCAATCAGCATCAGCCTGTTCAGAAGTGTAACACCATTAAGCTACCTGACTACCAGATCAGTTACAGGGATTTTTTTTTTCTTTTTTTCCCCTCTTTTTTTTTTTTTTAAAGAATTATCTCCTTTATTTATGCATGGCCAAAATATGTTTTGTGCGTCACTCTATATGCAACAAAATAAAGAGATATGTTTAGCCTGAAACTTACTGCTGATATTACACCTATGATAACTTTAAGTGTTAAGAGCTGTATTGATTAAGTCACTGCATAAATTTCTTTTAAACAGAATGAGAAAAAACCCGTGCAGATGATGTATCAGAAAGGCATGTTTAAATTTGGCTACATTGAGGATATGGGTGCTCAGGTCCTTGAACTCCCTTATGCTCAGAAGTCACTGAGCATGATCGTTCTGCTGCCAGGTGACACGGCTGATGGATCTACCAGTGGGCTGGAGCAGGTAAGGCAGTAGATACCACGGACTATGGCTGAAACCTAGTTGTCGGAATTAAGGCTGGGTAAAGATCTAGACTTTTCAAAGCCCCGGCCCCCACCTGTTTTAAGCTCTGTTTTTTCCCCATCTTCTAGATTGAAAGCACAATGACCTATGAAAATTTAATGCTGTGGGCCTCTTCAGAGCACATGTTTGAGACAAGAGTGGAGGTATACCTTCCCCGATTCAAGCTTGAAAGCACCTTTAACCTCAATGAGGTATTACAGGAGATGGGGATGACTGACATTTTCATTCAATCAAAAGCTGATCTTTCTGCAATGTCGTTTGCAAAATCGCTGGTGCTGTCAAATGTTGTCCATAAGACATACGTGGAAGTCAATGAGGAAGGCACCGTAGCAGCAGCTGGTACAGGAGCTGTCATTGTCAGGAGGTCTCTTCCTCTCACAGAGGTGTTTATGGCTGACCACCCTTTCTTATTCTTCATTAGACACAATCCTACCAATACCATTCTTTTTTTTGGCAAGCTCTGCTCACCTTAAAATCAGGGCCGTTTTCTAACATTGATTTTCATCCAGGTGCTTCTTACAGAAATAGTACTTTTTCCCCCCAATGCATTCTTAATCCCTTGACAGCTACCTTGCATTTCAAAATAATCACTGCAAGCAATTTAGCTTAAGAACTCATTAACTGGGTGCTCTTCCACTAGGCTCCTTGAACTGCAAATATTGCTCTGAATCCAGAATAGGAGTAAATTTTGCCTGAACTTCATTGAATATGAATAACGTTTTGTTTCCTTGATGCCCACATATGCTCCCAAATTCCTTACAGTTCCCCAGCCCAGCCAGGCAGTGTCGTACAGCACCTGCCTGGGCTTGTAAAGGTGGAGTTGGTGGGCTGCTGTCTCAGGAGAATTGTCTGCAACAATTTTCAGTAACTGCCAGTAAAAACAGAGTAGCCCTGCTCTGTACTTTTTGATTCCTGGCCAGCAGAGAGGTGCTTTAGACTTTTTCCTTGTCTGTGTTCTGTAGCTGTGGCAAATCCTTTGCACAGTGAAGATCTGGCCATTATTTGGGAATGATAATTCCCTTTCCAGCAGCAACTGTTCCCAGCCAAGTAGAAGATACATATTTACAGCAAATATATCTACTTACTGATAACTGTACCACTTTCTCCCCAGTGATGTGTACTGATTCTGCTTTTTACGCTATTCTGAACTATATATAAAGCTTATCCTAGAAGCAGCTTTGGCTTCATTTATTTATTTAGGTGTATGCCTACATCTAAAGCGCCATCTTACCAATTGAAAGAATGATGTCACAGGCCTTTTATAAGTCTTGTATCTTTTTGTGTAAGTTTTTATCAGTGGCATTGGTTTTTATGCTAGTAACAGTAGGAATACTCAGTCAGAGAAAAGGACAGGGTTCTGCCCTCATGGACACCTCTAGAAAGGGAGTTGATTACAACAGTAATTATGTATATAGATTGGCAGGATTTGGACCCTCTTTTTACTGGACTTTATCTGCATTAATTTTTGAAATAAAAGCTGACAGAAGGGTTGAGGTTAAAAGGAACCTCTGGAAACTATCTGGTCCACCTCCCCTGCTCAAGCATGGCCACCTACAGTGTGCTGCCCAGGACCATGTCCAGCTGGCTTTTAAACAGTTCTGAGGACAGAGACTCCACCACCTCCCTGGACAACCTCCCCTTAAGCACCCTCTAAGGTCTCAAATGACTCCAAAGATAATTTTGTATGCATGGTGCCTGCAGGAAATGGAGGTATCTGAAAACACACCTTTCTAAAGCTGGTTAATTAATTAACATAGTAAAGAAGGCTGCCTTTTATATGGGGATAAATCAAGTGATTTCAGTCTCACAAAATAGGAAGAAAATGGTCAAAGGTATTGAAGTTACTGATGTGGAAAGCTGCAGGCATGAACTTCTAAGAAGTGTGTTTTCTTCCTTGCATGCTGCTCTCTGGTCAATTTTAACAATCCGAGATAAATTCATAAGGACAGGGCACTCTCCATGCCGTGAGAAAAGAAGAAAGGTTTTGTAAAGAGCAGTGTAAATCACTGTAATCAGAGTTAAACATAACCTGAAGGTTTTCAGTCTGTGGGAGAAAAATAAAACTTGCTGCTGACTGACAGTGAGACATAACTGTTAAGTTGATGGTTTAACATAAGTAACAACTGCCTCAGTGGGATCCTGTGTGACGTTTAATAAGTTAATATTTGTAATGTGTTTTATGACCCACAAAAAGAAAAGTATACATTAGCTATTCACCATATAATTGGGTGTAAAGCACCCTAATGTTCTGCATTTATGATTACCATAGCTTATGTACCATAAGTTACGTAAGTGGGGCCCTTTGGACAAGAAAGTCTAGGAAATAAGAGTGAATGATAACTAAGGAAGAACAGACAGGAGCAGGGCAAGAAAAGAGTCAAAGAAACAAACTGCTCTTGACTGTCTGATTTGAAGATACAGTACGGCTGCAGCAGTTCTCCAGTCTGCATCTGTGTTTCCCTTCTGGAGGCTGTCAGCCTGTTTGACAATGTTTTTGCCTCGTTTTATTGCCTAAAACTGTCATCATATAGTGTTTACATTTCCCAGGGAAGTTCGGAGAACTGCAACCTCAAAAATCAACTTTCAAACAGCATTTCTGAAAAAACGGGAATTCCTGTGATGAAGTGGAAAACACCACAGAGGGAAAAAAAAAACCCTTCCCTTTATTCCTGTCTTTTCTCAGAAATGAGTATACTGTCCCCAGGCATCAGCATATTCTTTCCCAGCACCCTTAAAATGCGAGTTTCTGACGATACTGTGGGTTAGAAGGGGGATGGATCTGCACTTGCTACCAGGGAGGAATGCAGAAGCTTAGTCTTAAAAGTGGAAGAAATAGAAGGGGAAGTTTGCAATAAAAGTCTCCGTTTGGCAGCAGCTAAGCTGGACTGTTCTTGTATCGCCAAAGCACAGGAGCCATGGAGTGATGTGGTGAGCCCTGCGTGGTGTAAGGGATGGGATTGGGGCACTTCTGGTACATGCAATGGCAGTGCTTTTACCCCTGCTACAATCTCATGGACTATGAAAAGAAGATTAACATTGTGAAGAAAAAACCCAAACATCTACGCAATATAGACTTTTTACTTTACTTTTGTCCCTCAGTGCAAACTCTACCTCTGGGAACACCTCTCCCCACCAATCCCCATCCAACCTGTGCCAACAAGGTCCAATGCCTCTTCTTTCCCCAGGGGAGCAAGAATCCCCTTTGCTGATGGAAAGGCATTTGCTGCCCTGCCCCAAGCCCCTGGAGCTGGACTAGGTGATCTTTAGAGGTTCCTCTCAACCGAAAAGCCGTTCTGTCTTGCACACTGGTTAGCTGAATTTGGCTAACACCACTCAGCTCTGGTCAGTTACTGATTTTCAGCTGGTCAAACTAGTAACCACCTTGCATCACAAAATGTCTGAGCTGGTAAAAACAGAGTTATTAGGTATTGTGTCTTAGACCCAAAACACACGCACATTAAAAAAAACCTCAAATTCTACTGACTTTAATATCCTATTATATACTTACCGAACTGTGTAAGAGATGCCTTGTTTTCGTACTCCTGTCTGGAACTGGAAGTGGGAGAAATTTAACTGCAATTGGAACAATGGAAATTGGCAAAATCTATAGGTTTTAAATTCTAAGGCAAAGAAATACTACTTTTCAGTGCTCATAACCTGAGACTGGATTTAGAGATGTGATCAATGTTGACGGTTTCACTTTCACAGTATTACATTTAATGTTTGTGTTCAGGCAGAGCTAACTTTGCATGTGGCTTCCCCTCGGCGCGAGGCAGGGGGTGGCAGTAGGAATCTACACAGCAAGTCTCTGCCCCTCCTCCTGAAACTTGTCATGCTGCGTTCAGGCAGCACAGCGCTGCAGCTCGCTTCTCCAAGTTGCGGGGCCACAGCCCTTCTTGGAGGATTCAGCAGCAGCTGTGGATGCTCTGCCATGTGGTGCTTATCATCTCACTGAGTTAGGTACTCACCTCTTCCCTGGTAGCAGCTGAGGGAAAGGCTACAATTCGCCCTCTTAAATGAAGCAGCAAGAGGGGAAATAGGCCATCTGTCCAAAGGGTAGCTGGAGGGCAGTGCTACTAGTTAGCGTCTTCTGGCTAAGACCTGTGTAAGATTATGAGGACTAAAATTCAAAGTTCAATCACTGTATGATACAAAATATAAATTGTACATGATTAATTACATGGATTTATTATAAATATAAATAAACTATGTTTTATTCTGTTATAATTTATTAATATTAATTAGAATAATGTAACATTTAATACAATATAGAATTACCACACATCAAAGATTGGCCTCAACTGATGGTAATGTAATTAGTTTCATGCCTTCTGTCCTATACAAGGTGCTATTCTACTCCGGCTGTACAGTCACACAGTAACAGAGGTGGGATAATTTATCTAGATCTTTGATTTCCAGGTCCTCAGCCTGCCCAGTGAGAAATTATCTTACTAAACAGTAGAGGGTAGACCGCTGAGGAGAAAAGTTTTCACAATCCAGGGTTTCATAATAGGGGAAAGTCCCCCCAAACATATTTTCAGACTATATTGTTGCAATCATTATGTGATATCGACATGGGGGCTTAGCTGCACTCCATGCTTAGCTGCATGGAGTCAGCTGCTGGTCTTCTGTGAGAAATACGATATTCTGCGTGGAGCAGAGCTGAGCACAGTGCCTGTTGGCCTAAAATACAGACAGTGCTCACCCCACAACCAGCCTCAAGACACCTGGGAGGAAAAAGCTGCCTGCTGCTCATGAAGCAGAACAGCCTCCGGGCTTAAAAGATGAGTAAGTGCATGCTTTGGCATCACGGTGCCATTTCATGAATGATGAGGAATATGAAGGATCCTGCAAGACATAGCCAGAAGCTTTTGTGTATCTCCTGCGCCCGCTGACAGGTGCAACTCCAGCTTCCTGCCTTTTTGGCTTGTTTTTTTGTGCAAGCCATCCAGAAGTGCAGACTAACAATGACCGTGGAACTCAACAAAAGTCTCATGAGCCACACACACATTTCAAACCAAAACTGTTGATGCCTCAGTTTCCCCACACAGTTCTGCTGGAACCTGTGGGCTAGACCTAGGTTTTAGGGTACCAGATCTATAGCTGGAGTACGGCAACAAATGTGTACTGAGCTGAGCACCTCTGCTGAACACGCAGTGGATAACTGCAGTGGATAACTGGAATCCAGTGCAGTGGATAACTGTCTTTGGTGTCATGGGGAAAATCCACATTCAGCCTTGGAGGAGAAAGGAACATCAGTCTGAAAGAAGGAGCTGCTTCAGCTCAGTGCTCTTCCCTGCACATGACCAGCAGTGCTGGCCACACTGAGTTCTCATAAGCAGAGCTGGTTGTTGCTTCACTTCACTTCACCTCCTCTTGCCCTTTTCCTGCATCTTGCCATATGGGAGCATCCTGGGGCCAGGATCTCTACCCAAAGCTGTGTAACTGGGACTCTTTCCGGCCTCTGTACCAGGTCCTCTGGACTAGGTCCTGTAGCACCTTGTTAGGCCTGCCACCTCCTGAC
>JAOQGH010000012.1:69269050-69303047 GCA_025769975.1 Gallinago jamesoni | reverse complement strand
GGGACTCTTTCCGGCCTCTGTACCAGGTCCTCTGGACTAGGTCCTGTAGCACCTTGTTAGGCCTGCCACCTCCTGACTGGGAGATGCTTAAAACCCAGGACAGGATGTGCTGCTGAAGGCCACCATGTGTTCCCTCTACTCTCCGTCCCTTACTGACACAGGAAGGAAAATGTGCTGAGATCCCCGAGACAGATGCAGTGCCTGTGCTGAGACAGACCCAGCTAAGCTGGAGCACAGTCTGGATCATTGCACTTCTCTGGCAAGGCCTGGGATAAAGAAGAAATAACATGTTGTGGTTATGGGCCTAACTCTATCATCTGCTGCAGGACTGTCAGGGCTCCCCATGAGACAGTGGTTACCAGATGGACTTCAGTGCCACTCTGAACACTGCATATCAGAGTCTTAATTTCTGTTTTGTTTCTGTTTCCCTCTTGCTGTTGCTGTATGCTTTCTGCAGATGCTTGCCATATCTTTGAGATGATTCAGCAGAGCAAGCTAATGAGATGCAGCAGCATCAACAGGGTCCCTCCTCTCTGGGAGGGGAAAAACCCATATTTCCTTCTTCACTATTTGTTTCAGAGAGTGAAAACTAGAAGAGATTGTGTCTCCCACTTTGCTGTGGTACCAGGAAAGCCATTCTCCTGGTACTCTGTTGTTGTACTTTGATTTCTCCAGACATCTTCTTTCTTCAGAAGTAAGCTGGGTATGGAGCCATAATACACAGCAATTGGTTTTGATTTAAGACGGGGCAGGACACCACCCTCTATCAGCAAAGAAGCTGCCAGAGTCACCTCTTTCCAGGAGAAGGTAACTTTTTCAGCTCTAGCTTTTCTCACTTAGGGTAGTGATAGGACTGGACACAGAAGCTGGAGGGGGAAAAAGGAGTGCACAAAGGCACTTTGTGCAGCTGTGCACAAAGGCAGGCTGCCGTGTTTCTGCCTACAGGGCTAACTCCACATTTCGTGGATGTGACAGTCCCAGGATGTGGGAAGTGTGTAGCCAAATTCTTTGTTTGAGTTGAACAAGTTCAGAAGTGCTGGGACATGTATGATCTTGCTACCTCAAATTGAGGAGGCAGAGGAAGGCTGTTCTACATCGTTGTTTGGCTATGACTTGGTAATCCAATTCACTGGTCTTTCTCTTGGTTGTTTTCATACGTTGTGCTTGATGTTTTACACAATATACAAATAAGAAAAGCTTTAAGACAATATACTTTAGCGAAGGACAGTGTCTGGTGGCTGACTAACGCTTCTAAACCATGCAGTTCTTGCAAGAAAAACAGGAGGTTGACTGGGTGGCTGTATTTACACAGTGTACAGCCTTTAGAAAAAAAAACTGAGGACATGAAAGCGAGTGTGGGGCAAGCTGGAGCAGAAAGGGGAAGCACAAGAATATGGCTTAAAGGGGTGATTTGTCCAGAGGCAGTTGTTTACTTCAGGATAAGGGGTGCACTTTGCTATGAAGTGCTAAATGTGGTCTGAAAGCTGCTCCCAGGAGCAAGTCAATGCTTGGGGTGCTGTTTCCTGAGAAAAGTTCTGAGTTTCCAACTCCCTCTGCACTTTGTGCTCTGACCATGGCAATGTTTGTGAGATGGATTACATAGTTGTCCTGTTGTAGGCCTTGGCTGTGCCATGATGGGCTCCCTCACTGCAGCAAACATCAAGTTCTGCCTGGACTTCTTCAAAGAGCTGAGCAAAGTAAAAAGAAATGAAAACAACATCTTCTCCCCTCTGAGCATCTCGGCTGCCCTGAGCATGATCCAGCTGGGTGCCAGAGGCAGCACAGCTGAAGAGATAGAAAAGGTGGGTGTTTTTCACTTTTTCTGGTAACTGCTATTAGAGGCTTACATTTGGAAATGGAAAAGAGCCTTCTGGCAGTCCAGGTCATGTTCTTCACAAACAGCAAACTGAGAGAATTGTCAGCTACAAGTCTCAAATCTCTCCTGTCCAAACATGCTCATCTGCTCTTGCAATGCCCATGAGGCTGCAGCACAACCTTAATGCTTTCTTTGAGTCTTCATTAATCTATTTACATAGATTTATATTGCATTTGTATTGCAGGTGCTTCATATTCATAATTTGCTGAGCACAGCAAGCCCAGGAACCAAAAGCACCACTGGAAAGGTAAGATAGCATCTGAACTTTGTGATAATATTGAACTATAGCATAAAGTGAAGCAAGTCAAGGCAGACTTACCTGCTAAGTGGCAGCACTTGGTCCCAAAGCACGGCAAGAGCAGAGTTCAGCCCTGTCCTCATCGACCTCTGAAACCTCTATGCATGTGCAGAAAAGACCCTGTTGCTTTGCTGTGTGAAGTGTTGCCAGATTTAAACAGGGTGATCTTTTTTCAAGATGGAGATGACAGGAGAGGAGGGAGACAAGTGGTGCTTTTGGGTGGTCAGAAAGCCCAGATGTGTTTGTGGGTCTTTGCATGCCCCTTGTCCCCACAAGTGCATATGGGGACAGTGCCTATGATTTCAGCCTGAGGACACATGGGTGGAGCTCCAGGGGAATGCATCTTGCTAAAGACAGCTTTCCCTTGCTGCTTGCAGTGTGAAGAAGCCGAAGGAGCCCATTCTCAGTTCCAGGAGCTTCTATCTGCCCTTGAGAAATCTGGTGCCACATGTTCGTTCAGCATTGCCAACAGGCTCTTTGGAGAAGTGACTTTTCAGTTCCTTCAGGTAAGTGACAACTCTTTTCAGGTTTTGTGGTTTTGAAAAACTTCTGTACTACACTTTGAACTTCTGCTAAGGATGTCAAGTTGCACACTTCTGCATTGCTGCTGTTGTGACAGAAAAGCGAGATCTCACTGATGGAGGAAACACAAAGTGAGAAGAGTATAAAGAGAGAGAATTATGAGATTAAGAGGACTTGTGCAAAGTAAAGGAAAAGGGTTTGCATTTCCTGAGGAGTAGATAAAAACACTTTTGAAAGACCTAGGTAGCACCTAATGATGTTTCTTCATGCTTTGATATAGGTGGAATTGTCACCCTTTACCTACATTTTTAAAAACGCTAAAGCACATTTGCATCTTTGAGTAGTGTAGTGTAGAGCATTTCCACAGAAGTCATCATTGCAGAGAAAGGGAAAAATCCAGTTTACCCAGGCTTGTTTCTCTTTCCGCACACCTGTGTCTATCCTGAGACCCAAATTCAATGGCCTGATGCCAGAGCATTCTTTCTGCTCATTTGTGCTGTGCACAATGGGGGAGATGAAGTCTGTGCACGTTACATTTTCATTAGCTGGCACTTTGAAGAGAATGTAGTTCCACACACAGTGGGATGAGAAGTGAGGGCCAGCTTGCAACAGCAGTGGGGAGGCTGCTCCGCAAGGACAGGGGAGCTGGGGCCATGGCTGATGGCCAGGCTGGCAGACTTGTGCCCTGCCTTTCCCAACAACTATCTTCCTGAAATGGTTGTCTTGATCAAAAAGCGACACACTCTCTCACAAAGAACAGTAAAAGAACTGTAAAAGGCAGTGGAGCAGGGACTTCCTTACATGAAAAGTGTCCCAGGAACTGGTTGCTTTGCTCCTCCCTGTGCCCAGAAAGTCTCTCCTGAAAAGTCATAATGCATATGCAGGACATTAATACTGGAACAAGTAGCCCCACACAGATCTCTGACCTACAGTTTGGTGTCTGTTTCTTGTACTCCTATTTTACCCTGTGGTCAAGTAGCTCCCCAAATACCATCATGAGAGCCACCTCTCTTCCCTGTTTTGCAGCAATACTTAGACTCCACAAGGACCTTGTACCATGCAGAGCTGGAAGCAATAGACTTCATTAATGCAGCGGAAGAGTCCAGAAAGAAGATGAATTCCTGGGTGGAAAAGCAAACTTGTGGCAGGGACAAGGCCTGTGCTTGGCTCCCTGGGGGGTGTGCATGTGAGAAGTCAATGCCTAGTGCTGAAGTTTCTTCCTTTTCCTGAGTGTAGCAACATTCAAAAACGTTATGGAGTGATTAATTTTGCTTGTAGCTATTGTAAAAGCAGCTTGGGGCATGCAATGGCCCTAAGCTTTTGGGTGCTTTGTCTCTTTGTCTCTGCTAAAGCTGTGGATCAACTCTTGCCGCAAACGGAAAATTGTTCCAAGTGGGGAAGTAATGGGATCATCCTCAGTCAATGGTCAAAACAAAAGCATAATTCACCTTTGCTTGTTGTTTTAAAGGAAAAATTAAAGATGCCTTTCCTCCTGGCTCTATTGATCAGACAACAGTGCTAGCGCTGGTCAACGCTATCCACTTCAAAGGAAAATGGGCTAAAAAATTTCAAGAGAAAAACACCCAGGAAATGCCTTTCAGGCTGAACAAGGTACAGTTGGGACAAGAGCTGCGGGGAGCAGGGCACAGTGGGGAAAGTCCTGGTAATCTGTGCTCTGCTGTGTGCAGGGCAAGTCTCTGCCCAGCCCAGGTGTGGAGACCCAATTTATCCAAGCCAAAAGCCTCCACCCTGTGAAGGAGGAAAGCAGCATCCTCTTCCCAAGTGCCTTTGAGACAGAGATCATGTGAAGGCAAGCTTTGGTACCTTCTTGGAGAGGCTAAGTTATAGAGCAGACTTCTCCAAGGGCCCATCAGCCTTTCCCAGGGGCTATAGCGGAAGTTGGCATTATCCTTTAGGAAAGAGTTAGATGAGGAGCATGAACTACAGCGCAGAGGACTAGAAGCCCTTACAGTGACTGTTAGGGCTTTCACAGACCTTGAGCCTCTGCCAATTCCTGCAGCAAAAACATATAGTGGCTTAAGGAGCATTCATGGAAAAGGAACAAGAAATTTCAAGCAGGTTGATCCCATGAGGTTTATTACTTGCTTTGTTTTGCTTAGGTTTTGTTGTGTTTTTGTTGTTGTTGTTTGTTTGTTTGTTTGTATTTTCTGACTATTGATTGACTTTCTGTATTTTCGAGAGAATACAGGAATGTACGCATGATGCATCAGATAGGAAACTATAAATTAGCCAGGAGACAAGAAGAACAAGTGACAGTGCTGGAGCTCCCGTATGCTGGAGAAGAGTTCAGCATGTTCATTCTTCTGCCAGAAGACATCTGTGATGAGTCTACTGGCCTTGAACAGGTAACACTCCTGTCTCTGCTCTTGGGACAAGAAACTACCTGTCCATCCAGTACTTAAATAACATGCTTCCCAGCCATGCAGGCCAAGCTTGTATCTTTTAAATGTTCTGGATTTTGTCTTGCTTTCCACAGGCGGAACGCTGCTGCCTGTGCAGAGTTGAAATTAGTGGGTATATAGGTTGCTTTAGAAGAGTATAGCAAGGCTGAGAAAAACCTACTCAAAAGCAACACTTTGTAGCCTTTCCAAGGGAGTTAAAAAAGTGCCTATTTCAGTGGACAAAATGTAGCACTAGTGAAGGGAACTTCTTCCTTGAGAAAGTATTGAAACACAATGCCCTGTTGGTATTTGATGAAAATCTGAACAAATGAGAAGGATCCCTCTGACAAGGCTGAGTCTGAATTCGTCTGACTTTACAATTGATAGCTGTAGGGCACAGGTTCTGTCTTTGTCATGAAAACCAGACCTTTCCTTAAAGGAAAATGTTGCTGCGAGCATTTTGATGTAGTTTCTCATGACTGTGATTCTCTGTGTTTTGTCCTTGCAGCTAGAGAGTGCTGTCGCTTATGAGAAATTAGTAGAATGGACCGATATGAAGAATGTGTTTCCACAAGAAATCAAAGTATACTTGCCCCAGTTCAGAATGGAGGAGAGCTGTGAGCTCACACCAGTACTGCAGGCTCTGGGGATGAGGAATGCCTTCATCCTTGAGCAAGCTGATTTCTCTGGGCTGTCGATAAAGCCTGAGCTGTACCTCTCCAGGGCTATTCATAAGTCCTTTGTGGAAGTTAATGAAGAAGGCACTGAGGCAGCAGCTGCTTCTATATGGATGCTTGTGTTTGCAGCGGCATACAGCTACACTACTTACGAGTTCAGAGCTGACCACCCATTCGTCTTCTTGATCAAACACAATCCGAGCAAGAACATTCTTTTCTTTGGCCGATGTTGTTCCCCCTAAGGAAATATTTTACTTCTTTCTTCACAAAGAGAGCATAATACTGCGGTAGAAAGAAGTAAGACATAAACAACACATTACTACCAAGTGTCACTGGCACTTCCTGATATCCATAATCTTGATCCCAAGAAAAAACAGCAAGCTGCCTTGGCAAGACTACTGGAAAAAATTATAACGGGCCTTTCCTGTTTAGTGCTCTTCTCAAACTTGAGAACAACAGTAATGGAGCTTATTTCATTCCTAGCCATGAAAACTTTCATTGGAGTTGGGTTGTCTAAACAGTTGGGTGAAGTGCTGTATAAATGAGAAGTCCAAAATGATGCCTTCCCTCTTGAGATGTATGGTGGTGGGGTCAGCCTCCAGAAGGTGTTGCAGACCTCCCCCCCCAGCCACCAGATCCCAAGCCAGAGACAGCTCAGTGCTGAACCTCCCGCTTTCTTCCCACATGTCTCCAGCAACCCAGTGTCTTAATGCCATCATGAGGGGAGGCTTTTGGCTGCCGTGATGGCAGTGAAACCCACAGGTTTTGTTCATGTTCTGAGTACAGCTCCATACAGATATTGGGTATGGAGATATGCAGTTCCGTTTGTCCCTCTCTCTTCTTCTCAGCTACACTCTCCAGCCCTCCCCTCTGAGAAGGACCTCTGAAGTGACAGAAGCCCTTCCCACAGGGGTAGAGACACAAAAGGTACCCCTGGGCAGAGGTAGTTGCTCTTCCCGTTCAGCACAAGAGAGAGAAGTCCTGTTCCTTTCTGGTGGGCCCTGGGGCATTATGGTCTTTGCCTGGCTGTGATTTGGCAGCAAGCCTTTTCAGTGTGATGCAGCACCTCCTCAGAGAGTGCAGGCTCATCAGTGTTTTATTGTAAGGGGTTCCTAAGAGCACCAGAGCAGTCCCATTTCCCTGCTGTGCAAGTCCAAGCCACAAACACCTTTGCAATGATGCCAGCTGTCTGTCTGATAAAGCCAATAACCCTGCAGCGATATGCTTGTCCTCAAAAAGTTGGTAGCACCTCCTTTGACCTCAGCTGTGCCATGCTTGTTTGTCCTCTTCTGGAGAAAGCTGGATATTGCTTTCTTCCCATTTTTTTTCTCCTGCTGCAAGCATCAAGTGTAGACACATGGTCTGACACATTGCATGCTATGAGTGCGTTTGGTTTTCCAAAACTTGGTATATTTATAACAGTAAACTATAGCTTACAAGTAATTTTAGCTGTAGTAGTCCTGTTAAACTGTAGTAGTTTCCTGAACCATATAGTGTGGCAGCAATAAAGGTACTCAAAGCATTTAATTGGCTCTGTCTTCTTGAATCCTGATTTGAAAGATGCCTTAGGTGCTCAATACTTTAACATCTTGCCAGATGTCTTGTGTCTTGCTTGTTGTATTTTGTAATTTACCACCACCAGGAACTTAAATGCCCTCTACCCGCATTTCTCTGACTTGCAACTCTAAAAACAATGGATGCAGAAGATGTTGATTATTTTTTTTTAATGTCACCGGAAAACCTTTCAAAGAAAAGTCTTCCCCAGAGTTCCGGTGTTTGACATGCCTGAAAAGCCACACTCCTTCAAGACCATAAGATGGGTGGCCCTAGAGGAAGATTGTTCTAAGACTGTAATCTCTCATCCTGACATTTCTATAGCCCTCTGCCTGATGAGTGGGAAATTATGTTACTAAACAATAGAGAGGGGGCTACTGAGGGCAATGGCTTTCTCAGTCCAGACTGTCATAATGGAGGAAAGTCCCTTTAAAGTACCATATCCTCCAACTCATATCTATTTCAGAACATACTAATGCAATCCTGTATCTGTACTAGGGTGCACTGCGTGTGACTGAGATGGAGTTATCTTTCTTCGTAGCAACCTGTATGGTGGGCGTTTGGATTTCTGCCAATCTTAAATACAGAGTAAACTGCAGCTCTGAGAATGAAGACATGTAGTTGCAGGCTTTCCCAGCTCTCAAATGAGAGAGCTTGCTGGCAGGATCACAGCTTTGAAGTCACCCCACAAGCATTTCATGGCATTCTAGTTCCTGTTTACCTCCTGTGGCTTACTGGTAATGTTTACTTTGTACAAGATGGAGGTTTAGGAAAAGGGTCAAATGGTACTCTCCAGCAGCAGCAGCAGCAGTGACTGTGTGTGCTGCTGTACCACAGCGATGCTGTTCCTCTGGCCCACAAATAGATAGTTGCATGGGAAGAGGTGTGTCACGGTTTCCAGATACACTTAATGTCCCTTCATTGACATGTTGTAGATAGGTACCTGTCTTCAACAGTGTAAGACACTTCTGTGTGTGACTAGATTTCACACAGGTGTCCCAGGTCAAATACCAAAAATATTTGACATCATGCTCTGTCAAGGCATTCTTGTTTGCATCCAACAGGCACGCAAGACCAAAATAGCAGGGGCTATTTTGTGTATTCTGCATGAAATAATGGTTCATGAAAGCATATTGGTTTAAAGTCAACTTTTCTCTAATATCTTATTCTGTGTAGTAAAGGCATCTTGTTTTATGAAGGTTGTTGTTAAAGTGATACTGGCCACAGGTTCTACATTAGATTGTGAACAAATGTTTACAACCAGCTGGGGTAGAAGTCTCTGGTATTCGGTAATGTACTGGCAGACCAGAAATGAAGAGGCTGTCAAATTTTATCCAAGGTAATAAGAGAGCAACAACTTTATCAATGGTAAAAATCAGTGCAACTGAGAGAAAGCAGAAATGGGGAGAGGTGTAGAGAACTTTATTTTCAGGACAGTTCAGTAGTCCTTGATTAGCCCAAGCACGTAGATCAGGAATTTAAATTCCAGAATGATGAAATTATATATTATACAAATTTCATGGCAGGATGTAGAAAACATACCATTTGCACATCCACATTATTCCGTGTCTTGAACAGCCTTTCGCCATAAGAACAATTCTCTTTTCACACCTCCTCTGGAGCTGAATCAACTTACATTGGCTGAAAATTTGATCCTGTATTTTCAAATTATACACCTGCCAGTTACTCACAGGGCTTGGCTCCTTGGGAAGGATATTTCCAAGTTATTTTATTTTCAGGAACTTGATCACTAACAATATGTGCACAATATCGGCTATCACTTATGCTCCACTTCTGGACCACAATACATCTGATTTCACTAGTTGTAAGGACTGTCAAGAACATGTCCACACTAACTTTTGTGCTAATAACACATTAGACTACCAAGAAATTGAATAATTTGAGTAGCTATGGAAATCATACCGCAAGGGTGGTCATGGGAATAAGTAAGAACAATAACTTTTAACATCAAGTCTGACAGCCAAAAGTAACACCTCCTCAGAATTGTGAAAATTATACAATGCTCCACAGGGCTGACTGGCGCTGAAGGGTGTTTGGGTGTCCAAGTCCATAATTTGTTGAAGTAGCTCAGTAGTTAACAATACCCACAGTGTTTTGGGTAGTGTAATCAGTGTAGTAATAAGTTCTTGGTCATGAGTACGTCTACAATAATTACATTTTATGACAAGGGAGACATTCCCAAACACTACATCTTGTACAAAGAATAAATAGATTAATAAGTATTTGCATGGCTTGGGCAGTAGTTTGTCGAAGTTTAAAGATGCCTGAATGTAACTGTCCTGATTTTCAGTCAGGATGATTTAGGACAGAGATGAGTTAAAACTCCAGGCATAAGGAAGCACTGAAATATAACAGAGGTTTGGAAAGCCTTTGACTAGAAGCTTCTAAAAACAGGTTCAACAAACACCTATCAACTGTAATCTAGACATCTTTGATCCTGCCTTGGGGCAGCAGATGCACTAGAAAATTTTGAGGCTCCTTTGAGCCACACATTTCTGTCATTTCCAATCACAGCTAATTAAGGGCTCCATGGAGTTGCAAAAGAACAACAGAGATTTGCTCAATGTATTTGTTCAGAGTTATTACAAGATCTGTTGGTGGGAATAGATTTTTCATACCTTTTTCGTACATGTTACTCTTGGAACCTTCATTTGCCATATGGACAGCAGTTTTTATTATCAGCTTCTTCTATACTAAAACCATCACTCATCCACGTATACTCCATGGCTGGAGCCCCAGAGGAAGAAGTCTTCACACCATGGAGATTGTGGCCAGTGGCTGATGTAGATTTTGCAGTAAGGGTTTCCCATTTCTTTAGGGACAAAATGTTTCCAAGCAGTCCTTTATTCTTTACAGTTCAGCTCCAAGAATAACACGAAAATGAACACTGATCTGTGTTGAATGCGTTGCATTCACCAAAACTTATGGGAATTCCTCACCAAATTTCATTTTCGTTAGCACTGTATACATTCTTGTGGTAATCCCCAATTCTCTGAATATGTACCTTGTTCTGTGATATTAACTATACCTTGTCCAATGACCTCTATCAGCGATGAACCAATAAATGTTTTTGATGAGAGTTTATTGCTTTCCAACATCCTCAGTAACATTAAAAAAAGCTTGAGGATGCTAAGGAGAAATGCTTGTGATAAAAACATGGAATTTCCTTTTCACAAATGCATAAACATGCCTATCATCTCCCATTTCTGTCACTTGAAGCACCCCAAATTCCCACCACGATTACGACAGGCAAGTTCTACTTTGAATTTGAGCTCTGGGTTTTCATCACTTTCTAGGCTGCAGAATGACTGATTTAGAGGATTATCAGGGCCTCAGTGATGAAATAATAGGAACTGCAATATCATCTATTCACTGTTGCCTAGACTGAAAGGCCAAAATCCTGATGTTTCATTTCAGCAGAATTTTCATTCATGCATACATTCCATTGATAAATGTAACCAGTCTCTACCTTTGTAGGAATGAACTTCAAAATGCAAATCAACATCTTGCAAACTTTCAAAAACCCCAAACAGTATCTCCACTGCATGAAAATATCTATTATCTTTCTCAGTGGTTAAAGAATATAGAAAAATAGCCCCCTTTTTAAAAGGCAAAGGAAAAGTCTTCATCGCTGCACCCAACAATGCTGACTGACAAGAAAAGCTATGCATTGAGGTGGACGGATGTTTAATTACTTGGGATAGAGCTAGGAGAGGAATATTTAGGGACATTCTATATCTCATAGCTTTTAAAAGTGCTGCATTTGTTATTTAGGTAAAAAGACACATCTTATAACATGATTCAAACTGCCACAAAACAATGATATTCAGAGATACTGTAAATGAGATCAGTCACAAAGCCTGGATCAGCTGGTATTGGAAAATAGGCTCATCATGCAGAAATATTTATCTATCTGGCCATAACCCCTTACTCTATGAAAGCCGGTTAAGAAGACACATGCAGACATCCTTGCTTACAAATGTAATTTCCTGTTAGTCATGGTTCATGAGCAGGTGAGAAAGGGTGTGAGTAGAGAAGGTACAACAGGCAGAACTGGCTGCATTCCTAGAGCTTCTTTTGAATGCCAATAAGTGAATGAAAGATTAAGAATTTTTGGATGCTGTTTTGTGTCTTGTCTAAATCTCCCTGGAGAGTAAATAGGTCTGTAGCAACCATGGAAAGATTTCTGGTGCAGAAAGAAATTCAGGTGATAAAAAAACAGTGCTGGGCTTACCTTTTCCTGGGCAACTTGAATGACCAGCATGAGGTGGCTCAAATCTCAAGTTGACATAAATTCCTGCATTCTGTTGTCAATAAATTCAGTATTGGAGAATCAGCAGGCAGCAGTGCAATTTAGAAGTGATACTTGCTTTTCTCTAGGTTCTTGAACTCATACAGTCTGAAAATCATAGGAATTAAAATCAGACTTTGCTCACATGGTGCTTGTCAAATGAGCTGAGACCACCCAGCAACATCTGAAGTCTTTCACACTTCTTTATCCACTTCAGGAGATATTTTCCTATCATGCTAAAGTTGCTGTGGATCACTACAGACACTTTATTACTCTAAGTGCTCTGATATGATGTATTTTTTATATATATATATGATGTATATGATTGTTATCTTTTGTGATGCTTATGTAGCAGGAATCTGTCAAAAGGGTGGGCCCTCTTGATCCTTGGTCCAGTGACAATCACAGGAGTCCTTCATTCTTGCTTTTCAGCAACCCTACTTACCCAATGGTACCTTTACTCATAGGCAGCTTCAGGCACATCAAGTACTCTGTAATTACCACCTGAGCAGTCTCATAGTGGTAGCAGAAGGTGTATTTTGCCGGATGTAAAAGACAAGAACAGCCTTTGCTGTGAAGCTTGAGATCAATCTCTATTTTCTCAACAAGAATCTGCTTCCCTGCTGTGTCCCACAGACACTGACAGCAAGGGAAGCATATGGCTGAAAACTGTGAGGAATAAGCCAAGGGGGAACAGTAGCCATCTAGGTTTCTGCAGTGTGTCCACTTGAAGCAAAGAATAACCACAAGGGACATGCTGGTGGTGAGTGAGTCACTTCTTCTTGCTGTGAAATTGTGTTCTGCTGATTGGCATCACCAAGTGGAACTCTTGTTCCTTGTTTTGGCCTTTCTATGCTTATCCCGTCCATGTAATCAGAACTCTTTGCACTTTATAACTTATATACAGAAGTCTTCATTCCCTTGGCCCTGGTCCTAAGGCCATAAGAAACACTAATGGAAACATCTCTGGTAAGTGAAGAGTTTGAGACTTTCAGACAAAATGACTGCAAACATGTAAGCGTTGCTGAATGAAACTTGTTCCTGAGGATGTGACACTATTTGCAGTCTTAACTAAATGTGGGTAACTGCAGTGGTAGGAAGCAGCTTAGTCTGTGATCCACTCCTCTGTGCCTGAAAGCAACCTTACCATGACAAGCATCTGACAACCAGCTACAAGGACTGTCTTTGAAATCTGCATTCTACCCAGAGTAGTCTAATTATCTGGAACAAAACCTGTCACATCTTTTGTACTTGCAGTGCTTTTACATCTTTGTCTTTCTTTCCACACAATGCATCACAGCAACTACATCTCTGTAACCTTTCAAAAAAATCCTCCTGTTATTTATCTATTCCCATTCCCATTGGTAAAGTCTCCTGATTCTGAGGCTACCATGCCCGTCTTCAATTCTCTTCATTTTCCTTGGGTCAGCAATGAACCTTTAGTTATTTCAAGAGCAAGAAGAGAGTAACAGGGCTGATAAGGGTGCTGTGAGTCCTGGTCCAGCTCCCTGTCCAAAGGCAGGATGAGCTATAGCTTTGTCTTTCCTAGCAGGCATTTGCCTACTGAGTCTCATCAGAACCTACAATGCAAGAGATTCTTCAATCTACTTGAACAAAACCTCTTGTGTTTCCCAGACATTCACATTAGAGAGCTATGCCTGTCTAAGCTGCTGTCTAACCTGCAGTATACTAATTTAGAAGAGCAGAAAATATCAAAGGAAGATACTAGAAGAGCAGCAGAAAATGAAATGTTCCTGTCTGGGAATTAATGCCAGTCCAGCTACTTCATTAATTACAATTTAATAACTGACAGGAAATAATCCATGTGAAACAAAACTCCACAAAATGGAGCAATGGAGTGACAGTTAATCTTCAGGATAATTCAAAATGTAATATGAACATAAGTACCTAAAGAAGCAGAGAAATAACAACAAGAAAGAAACCTGTTTGTTTAAGACAGTTAAGACAAGAACTCAAAAATATCAGAAAACTAAGCAGGGCCAAGAGTGTAGTGTCTCACTCTGCTAGCATATTAGATAATTTGAACCAATAATTTGAACCTTGACCAATTCATACACAGAAAAATGAATTTTCAGGAGAATTGTGGCTTTGGCACACACCTCTATGCCTAAAGGACATGATTTGTTGTACTCCAGGATTGTAATTTTCCACTCACTGTATTAATTCAGATTCAAAATTTCCAGTATTCCTGAAAGAGAAATACATTGTTGTGTCTTGCTGCTTGAAAACCAGCCCCCTTCTTCTCTTCTGGAAGATGATTGAATGCTATCCTGACTTAGATCTGTTGCATCTTCCTGCTCCTACTTGCATACTTCCACTCATACTCCACAGCATTTTTCCTCCAATTGTGCTATGCCTAGTGCCAAAAATAAGAATGCAGAAAATACCTCACCATGGTAAGAAAGGTAACAGCATCTGCCCAGTTCTGCCCTGTGGTTTCCTTTAAGTGACAACATAAGGAACAGGTTCAGGAGATGGCTTTTGTAGTGACTGTGGAGAGCAGCCAATTCCTCAGCAGAAATCAGGAAAGCAAACCAGACAGTTCTTTGGGAAGTTTACTTGCCCCAACATCAAGCAAGTAAAACCAGACTGCACAGCTTTATTCCCTTCAGGCAAAATGTGTGCAGGCCTAACCCTCTTCTCCTCAGGGCTTGAATGAAGAACATATTTTTGTTTCCTCCAAGGAAAAGATGGAAGAAAATTCAAACTGTAAAGGAAATAAACTCATGAGTATCTTACAACTTATGGAGCTGCCTTCAGAGCTTCCAAAATTCCAGAGAGGCCTAGTATCTGATATGGTTGATATGTAAGTATACGTTAGCAGTGATAACTAAGTACTTGCAAAACAGTGTTATAGTGTTTGTGCTTGCATACACTCATACAAACACTTGCCTCCCGCCCCCACCATATCAACCTAAACATTAATGAAGATTTTTTTTTTTCTCCAGGAAAATAGCCCCAGAAACACATTAACTCTTAGGTTGTTCTGCCCCTGCTGCTGATACCTTGCTGAAACAACAAAAGGCAAGGACCAGACTGCTTCAGAGTCACTGATAAAAATGAGGAGTAATGAAAAGTCCTGGGCTAAACTTAGCTGACACATCAGCACCTTATGGAAAGCCTGCCTGGACAAAACTCATCCAACTTTCCTGTAAACACCTCTGCAGAATGCAAGGGTTTGAAAGAAGACTATGGACAGGGATAGCTTCTCTATATTTTGCCCCTTGTGCCATAAATGCCTTCCCCACTTACAGAAGAAATATCAGGAAATCCTAGGAGAGGAACAGGACCCTAATTTTTCCACCTGGAAAAACTAAGGAAATGTAGATGACACATGAAAAGCCTCTAAGGTCAGTGTCTCTGCAGGAAGCATAGGATCCCAAGTGTACCAGAGAGAGTCTGCAAATGCTGTGTGGTTGATAGGAATGCACACAATCTCTGCTTCAACACTGCAACAACTGCAAAGTGCTCAGCTGCAGCATTCCCAGTGTACACACTTGGCACAGCCATGCTGTGCTCGCACCACTTCTGCTCTTTTAGGATGGCATGCCAACTGAAAGCAAGCTACTGTTTGTCCAAGCTGTTGGATATCTAACAAACTCTGGAAGAAATGGCTAAATTCCTATTGTCTCTTAAGGACAAAATTTCCAGATGAAGAAGAAAACAAGTAGGGCCCTGGAAAGGGTCTTTAAGAAAGAAGCCTTCAGAAGCACATGACTGGAGCAGGCAAAGGGAATTGCCCCATCTCCACACTGGAACCACCGCCTCATGTCACAGTTGGCCAAACAGGAACTTTTATATTTTATATTTTTCTTTCATTTGCTACTGTGCCACCTGCAGAGGCTTTAATAATTTATTTCTACTACAAAAACATACGTGTTTATATTCATTTCTGACAGCAACATACCTCAAATTTTGTAGAACTTTTTTTTTTACAGGTAAAACTCCTGAAAACTCCTCTCTTTTATAATTAGGTACAATTTTTTTTACACCTCAGGATGTATTTATAATTGTGACTTCTTTCTGAATTCATGGGGATAAGGAAGAATTCAAGATTCCACCAAAGGTTCCCTAATTATACTAACTTCTTGCAACAGACAGGAATGTGATTCATCATGAATGAAAATTACGCTGTCCCTGGGAGTGGCAATGGCTTTATATCCCATTGCTCCAGCAGGCCTGTCTCAACAGTCGAGTTGAGCGAGGAGAAGTCCTGAGGAGAAGGTAAATATCTACCTGACCTTTAATTTTAACCTGATACATTACAAGTGACATAGCTATGAAATGTCTAAAGATTGATATGTGCATTAGTGATGTACGTATCTGACTAGCACATATATACTGTTCATAGCATATTTTGAGGAAGTGAGAATATTTTCAAGATGCTGTGCAATGTTTTTGAATACCTTAAAATGGATGGGGTGTGTGATGAAGCTGTGCTTAACTTGCACAATGGCTTTACCAAGTGTGTTCCTAAAAGATGATTAAAACCAAACCTTTTCCCACTTTCTCTGCATGATCCAAACTGGTAGTTCATGGGAACATAATCTTTCTACAGCATTCCATGTTTTAAGTATTTATATGGATAATTTAATTTTTCTTATGTAATGGGGGGAAGGTAACTTCGACATCTGTGGAGAAAGTTATTCACTCTCAGTAAGAACTGAACCAAAAATGACTTAGAACAGTGGAAACTCTAAATGTTGAACTGGGTTTCTAAGGGATCAGATGCCTCTGCATCACTTTGCTGGATGAAGACACTGGATGAAGTGTTTTTCTGCATGAAGGTGGGAAAAGACTTTCATAAGAAAGGAACTATGTCCTTGGTGTAAAATGTGAAGAGTTTTGCAGAACATTCAAGATCTAGTAATAAAAAAAAGCTAGTAATAATTGTGATAATAACTAAAGTATATCTGAGAAAAGTGCTAAAGCTGCAGTTAAAATAAAAAACATGACTGGAATTTTCCACTAGTACACAATGTTTGTTGCAAATCTTTCTAAGTGAGCCTATCTGTAGTTTAATTTCCTGTTTAAAATTCACTAAGCAACCAGTCTTAGAAGGACACAGTATATGCGGCACAGCTGATTAATATACACAAAGTTTTTAGAGAGACGCTGAGAGTGAGATGTGATCAAGGAGTGTAATTAATTAGGTGTTATGCCCGGAGCACTCAAGACAAGATAGATCAGGACATAAAGTGAGCTGGATCTGTGGTTAGGACAAGGTTAGTGCTAAGTATAGCTGTTGCTTGAGCTGGAGAAACAGCTGAACTCAGAACAGTGTTTCTGAAAACATGTTTCTCCTCCTGCCATTCAGGCTGTTGCTTTTCAGATGAGTTGCTTCAATCTAAAGGTCACTGTGAAATCCCAGATGTGGGAACTTACAAATTGTCTGTGAAGTGCTGAGCAATGCAGCTACGCTACTCAAAAAACCTTACTGTGCTCTACCAAGGCATCTAAGCTTAGCAGGTGCAAGGGTGAGAAGAATAATCCTTGTTTCCCTTCTTGCAGGTGATTGCAGTGCCACAATGTGCTCTCTCAGCACAGCCAATGCCAAGTTCTGTCTTGACTTTTTCAGAGAGCTGAGCAAAATAAAAAGAAACGAAAACATTTTCTTCTCTCCGCTAAGTCTTTCAGCTGCCTTTGGGATGGTTGTTCTTGGTGCCAGGGGAAACACACTTAAACAGATTGAGGAGGTGGGTTTCCTTTGCTGTGAGAACGGGACTGTGGCAAGGTATGAGACAAGAGGATGATGGTTCTGTCTGATAGAGTTCCTAAGCGTCCAAAGGAGTGATGTACACAGAAAACCCTTTAAAAAACCTTCTCTTTTTCTATTCCTAATACCAGACTTTTCCAGACTAAACACTACTACAATAATCGATCATTCAATTAATACATCAATGCTAAAGGAAGTGTTTTGGAGGTATCACTCCACTGTCCAAGAAGTGGTGGTTCCTTGTGATATGGTCTACTGCTTTCTCTGAATACCCAGTATTCTTTCATAAGAAGAAAGATTTCAAAGATTTCATGAGCTCACCCTCTACAAACACTTGTTGACTTGCAAGGATCTCATGATAAAGGACACACTGGGCTTTCCCCATTGTCTGTGTCTGGCTGTGTTTTGGGATAGGCTTGCAACACTCTGTTTTAGCTTTGAGGTACTGTCACTCAGCTGCATTCACCCAACATTTACATTGCAGGTATTTCACTTCAGTGAAGTTTTGAGCAGTGCAAGCCAGGGAAACGAATATCCTTCTGAGAAGGTAAGACAGTTGCAGTGCTAAGATGAAGCGACACGTGCCGGTTTGTCAGCCCTTTTCCTCGCAAACTGTCACTTATTCAGAAAGTGCTGGGCTGAGCAGCATCTCTGTATAGATTTTATAGGTTTCTAACCAAAACAAGAGTACCAATCTAAACCATGGTAAGTGCTTAAGTTGCCACCTGCGAAGTATTGTCTACAGGGCGTGCCAAAGGCACCTTGGAGCTTGCTCCTACCAACTCTAAGCCAGCAGTCTTCCACTGGTTGTGCACAGAGCCATCACTGCAGGATACAATGTTATTTGGACGAGGACTAGCAGGGGCCTGAAGGGGAATAATTTTGTCATTCTGTTGGAATTCTGGGGAGTTGGAGGTGTTGTCCTGATACATTTATTCCAATTCTTATATTGACTGGGTGGAGTCAGGCTTCTCATCCAGACAGGCTGCAATTCATCCTCAGGTCTAGCTTTGCATAAGAAAGCTCAAGCCTAGCATGACCTTCTGTTTTCCTGTTTGAAGTTCGAAGAAGCTGGAGGAGTCCATTCCCAGTTCCAGGCTCTGTTAGCTGCAGTCAGTGAACCCAGACCAGGCTGCTCTCTCACTATTGCCAACAGGCTCTTTGGAGAAATTACTTATCCATTCTTCCAGGTGAGTGTCTGTGGCATCCATTTTAATAGCTCCTGGGAGTTACGAGCTCAGCAGAATTTCTTCCATCATAAAATATGAAGGGAAATGAAACAGCAGTACTGTCAGGGTGTGCTGCCAAATGACTGCACTCCACAGCTCTTGCAGTCAGGGGGCCTTTCCATCTCAATTGCCCAGTGGCAGACGTTGGGAACAGCAGAGCACTGGGAAGCTGTGACTTAAAAGCTTTTATGTAAAGTAACAGATCTATGGTAACAGCTTGCCCTGGATATTCTGGAAAATATGATAGCATTAATCACTGTCAGGATATCCTTGCCATGCACATCCAATGTCTAACAGAGCATGGCTTCTGCCATGTCATTTCTATCCAAGGAATGAAGCTCTGTGGCCAGCAGACTTTTTTTTCTCCCCCAGTGTCTTGTCTATTTCTAATAAAATACTTGTACTCACTCTTCCATCTTCCCTTCAGAGTCTATGTGCTCTCTGGTCCCTGCTGCCTTTTCAGACAAGGCTTAGAAGAAAGTAGCATCTTTGAGATTTTGGTCAATTAGTCTAATTTAAGTGGAATTGACCATCTCAGAACATTCCTGTGGGACACTGACAGCCAAGACAATGCAAGTGCATACAAATTATTTCTTCAGGAAACCAGACCTGGTTTCCTAGCAAGGAAGAAGCAGACCTAGCAAGAATACTGCTAGGGACAGTGCTGTTTTATCTCTGTAATCACCTTTCTCTTTTCAAGTGAAGATTTTATATTTCTTCAAAAACTTTGCACTCTAGGTAAGGAGAGATTTTCAGAGCCAGAAAAAGGTGACCAGCAGCCCAGAAAAGTTTTATACTTTATACAAGTTAGAAGCGTTACAGTGTATGTATCTATACAGAGCAACATATATATATACACACATCTCATGGTGATAATATCAATTCTGATTATTTGTTCAGAATAAGGCAACCTTCATTTGGTGGTTGGGGGAAGACAGGCAGAATAAGGATGATACATAAACTTAAAGAGGTACTAAGTTTAAGTCTTTTTCTTTTTCTTTTTTTTTTTTTTTTACTGTGATGAGACATTTCTGCTATTCAGTACAGCTTGAAAATACAGTAAAATATATCTGCAAATATGTTTTATTATAAAAAAAATCTCTAAAAATTGCATGTTTGAGTTAATTCAATGATAATTTTTTTTATACATACATGCCTTTCTTCCTGATCTACTTCATGGAGTTACCTTGAAGCCATAAAATCATCATTCTTATAAAAAACATCATCTTATGATACAATTCTGTCATTTTTACTTTCCAGCAATACTTGGATTCCACAAAGAAATTCTATAGAGCAGAACTGGAAGCAGTCAATTTTAAATGCACTGAAGAAGAAGCCAGAGAGAAGATTAACTTCTGGGTGGAAAATGAGACAAAAGGTAAAGAAGAGAATGTGCAGGTTGTTTGGTTTGCAATCCAACCAGTTAGGAATATCATGTCTGAATTTCAGTTCCCACCTTTTTAATATATTTAAAAAATATTTATATATTTTTATATTTTATATATGAAACACTGCATTTTTTGCTCTATAGGAACTAAATGCAGGAAGAAGTAGAAAAATGCCTTGAGTTTCTGTCTTCAAAAGCTGTACATAAACTTTCTGTTATTCCTCTGACAGCATTATATTACTTTTCAGATTTACAGGAGTAATTATTAATAGTCAAATGCAGCTGATTGCCTGAATAAAGTAATAATACTTCTTAATTCATTATTTTTAAAGGTAAAATCAAAGACCTATTTGCTACTGGGTTTATTGATCCCTCCACTGTACTTGTCCTGGTCAATGCTATATATTTTAAAGGAAAGTGGGCAGTAGAATTTAAGAAAGAAGACACTAAGGAAACATATTTCCAACTGAATAAGGTACAGTATAAGCAGGAACTGAAACAGCTCAGGGATAGAAACCATGTATCAGTCTCCTATGACAAGAGATGGCAGCACTCTGTTATCCCAAGACAAAACACTGGTCTTCAGCTAGAACAATGGAAAGCTACATCTTCTGTCCAGTTTGATAGCCAAATATGTAACTGTTTCCATCAGAAGTGTCTCTTGTGCAGCTGAGACCCTGGACGGGTCAAAGCCACTGAGAGCAGGGGGTTTTTCAACTGTGGATGCTGTTGCAAAACCAGTCTGCCCTGGGGACTGAATTTGAGGATTCTGTTCCTCTGCTACTATTTACCAGCAGAACAGTGTTTTTTCTCAGGAACTAAAGACAAATTATCTCAGAAGAATGTAGACATTATTCATGAAGAACTTAGATTCATGGCTGCATCAGATGCATCAGCCTCTTCAGCTGACATGCCAGAAAAATGAATTGATATAACAAGGGACTTTTGAAGTAAAGTTATTTGGCACCACTAGAAATGAAAAAGTGGTTTTATGCTTCTAAAATGGATAATGTAATTGCAACTACAGTTAAGAGGGAGGAACACATCAATGCTACAAGTACATTAAACCCATGATCAGTGAAAATAATGTTTTCTAGGCTGAACTCTAATCTCAATACAGAAACCAATTACTACCAGAGTGATTATTTCAATATTTCTGTATTCTCTGCTTAATATGTTTCTTGTGTTCCAGAATGAGAAAAGGACAGTGCAGATGATGTTTCAAGAAGGTTATTTTAACATGGCCTTCATAGAGGAACCAAAAATGAAAGTAATAGAGCTCCCATACTTTAACAATGAACTGAGCATGCTCATTCTTCTTCCTGAAGTTGTCTGTGAGGATTTTACTAGCCTAGAACAGGTAATACTTCTCTTTCTCTCTAGTAGCATACATAAGGGGCTGCAAAGAGAGCAATACTTTAACATTCCTCCAGTGTGACCAGAAGACAAGCAAGAAAAGCTGAACCTTATTATCTTTTCCTTCTGTTCATTATGGTGTTAACCATTGTTACCAATATCACTTTACAGCTTGAATGTGGCCTCACATATGAAAAACTAGCAGGATGGACCAGCTTGGATAGGATGCAACAGCTGAGAGTGAAGGTGTACCTGCCCCAGTTCAAGATGGAGGAAAGTTACATTCTTAACACAGCTCTCCAGGAGATGGGAGTGATGAATGTTTTTGACTGGGGAAAAGCTGATTTGTCAGGAATCTCTAGGAAAAATGGTTTAGCTGTGTCCAAAGCCATCCAGAAGTCATTCGTGGAAGTGAATGAAGAGGGCACTGAAGCAGCTGGTACCATGGGGCTTGCTGCTGTGCCTCTGTGTCTCCCAGTTTCTTACGAGTTCAAAGCTGACCATCCATTCCTCTTCTTCATCAGATACAACACAACGAACACCATTCTCTTCTTTGGAAGATATTGCTCCCCTTAAGTGTAGGTTACTTTGGAAATGAGATCTTTCTCTCCACTAATACCCGCATTGGCAAGCACTGAGGACAAAAGCACACTTTTGCTAGGCTTTATCCTAATGTGTTAATTTGCTATAAAAGAAGACTATCTGAGAAGAGCCAAATTAGAGAAACCTAAAAAATGTTAACCATTTCCTTTCTAACATCAACTTCAGTCGTGTTTTACTTTTAGGAGGCCTCACTAAACTGACATCTACCATAAAATATGCTGTGTGATATTTGCCAAAGACCTCTAGAGACATCTGCATAGATCATAATTTGATCTTTTCCTAATGCAGCATGTATCCAATATACCTGTGATTTTAGTGCCCTAAAGATCGATCCTCCCACATGAAGGAGACAGGAGCATAGGGATCTGCATTAAAAGGATAAACTCATGTACTTGGTCTCATTTAGCTGTACCTACCCAATCTCTGTGTAGGTCTCAAGGAAAATGCCACTTTGTATGGGAGTAGCAAAGTATTCCTGTGGGACCACTCCCTTAAATGTTGATCAAGGGTAATGGTTCAAGCTGGAATGAGGATTTGTTCTCAGAGAGCAGGGAAAGCAAAAGATGTTTGTGGTGTAGTCTTGCTTGTTCCTCAGCAGAGCAGACCCATTGTTTGTTTTTTCCTGTGAGAAACCCTGTCTGTGCTAGAAAGTTCTCCAACTTCTTAATAAACTTCCATGTAACAAAAACAGGGTTCCAGAATGATGGAAGGTCTTGTCTGACAAGGCCTAATCAGCAATGGCTGTGAGCTAGACGCTTGATTCCCTCATAAGTCTTTAAGGTGTGATTACCCATTCTTGGTTTTCAAAAAACCATCTCTTTCTTTGTGCCTCTGATACCGTAAGTTTCTTGTTCCATCTGTTTTATTCTTCATCAGCATAAAAAACTTATAAAAACATCTATTGCAATGTTATTCAGATAACAGCCTGTATTTGTTCCATTTATCGTAATAAAACCACTGCAAACTAAATACTAAATATAGTAGTCCGCAGAATTAAGTAGGCAGAGGAATAGTCTAATATAGCAGGTAAAAATAATGGTAATCTTTTCAAAAGGATTACCTCTCATTTTAAAATATTGGCTAAATTTAGGCACTGGACAACTTGTCATTAGGAAACGTAAACCCTGAGTCTCACCTCCTGCTTCTTTCTTGCATTTGGTTTTACCAGGGAACTAAGAGTACAGTTTTAGGACATGGCTGAGCCAGTTTCAGGCCATTGAGGAGGTGGAGGATGGTCCCCTTGTTTTCTTCGTTCCCTGTGTTTCTGCTCCCTCACTTATGCCACCACTTTTACTTGCCTGACCTGGTGATAAGCAGTTCTCTGGGAGGACCTAAATCAAAAGGAAAAATTTTGGTGAAGTTAATTTGCTTGCTGATGACCTAGTTCCCTAAACCACCTCCGGGATGTTGTGGAGTAAGTGGTGGGAAGACATAGCAGAGGGATTCAGGTGAGGGGAGCAGACTGCGCAGTTTGGCAGAAGGCAATGTCCACAGACACACGAAAAGTATTTGCTTTTAAAGGAAAAATATCCCACCTCTTTGATGACTCACTGTGCTTTTCCTGTTGCTCACTGATGGGAAAAGGGTAAATACTGGGAACACAGTAGTGCCATTTCAGAATTGCAGATTCTTCCAAAATGCTGAGTTATGCAGGAAAAATTACAGTAAATTACAGTACTCAACACAAATACCATTGCTAAATAAAGCAGACTTATGATAGCCTGCGGAACTGTCTCACATGGCTGCAATTTCCTTATGAAATACAGCCTGAAATAGTAAAATTACCAGTAGAGTCACAGTTTTCATATCAATTACATGGTAAGAGAAGAGAACACCATAGGCTGTTAGCTCTTCTGATGAACAGGGCATGTAAACAATAGCCATACGTGGTTTTCAATGACTGCCATCAGTATTTTCTGTATATCTATCTGGTTTGTCTCAAATATAAATTACTTACAGTAAAAAAAAAAAAGGTGAAATGAGCAGTGTTAGAATGTATTGATGCTGAATGTCTCTGCACAGCCTATTGAACCATGCCAGCATACCTCACAAACATGTAAATTTCAAAAAAACAAAGCAAAAGAAGTCAAATACTATTTGCATTAGCATTAATGGAAAGATAATGCCCATTTGTCCCACACTAGATAGATCTGTGTCTTGTAACTCTCAGTTTACATATTCACTCTTCCACTGGACTCTTTTCTTTCCAATGGTTGCAGTTCTGTTTTTTTTTCTGACATTTTGCTTTCCTCTAAACTGCTTCTTAGTACCAATGTATAACAGGATAACATATGTATAACATACAAAAGATTTGCAATGGATGGAAAAGAAGGGCAGAGGAAGATTTTAACTGAAAAAATCAAAGAGCATTTTTGAGTAATACTTTTTTTCCATCTGAAGACTAGTGCTTATTTCCTTCAAATATAACCAGTAGAAGAATTTATACCAGAAAGTCCTGGCTTCTTATGATCCCAGTAAGAAATGGACTCAAACTCTATCACTTCAAATGCCATTTAGTGGAGCTAATTCTGTAAAGAAAAAGAAGAAAGCATTGTTTAAACTTAGGTCATTTCAGAGGTTGCATAGGTGAGCTACTGGGCAGCCATGTGCACCAGGCAGAGAGCAGCACCGCTTTGCCAGAGAGCACCACGAGCGTGACACAGTAGCAGTGAGTGAGATCCAGCTACCCGAGGAGTGGCAATTGGGCAAGCCTCTTCCTGTCTTTTGGCAAGCATTTGCAGCAGAAAAAAAGTCATGGGTTCACTGGTGCTTTATTATAACAAGTTGACTTATTGCTAGAGCCAACCAGCAATCAAGGGGCATAGAGGACTGGTGGATTTACCTTAGGTTGCTGTGCAAACACAATACACATTGACGTACCAGCTACTATGGGCTCTGAAAGGGAAAGGACACGTTAGGCATTAACTTTATGCTGGGACTGACTCTCTATGGAACGGTTCTCTGAGAGGTTTAATACAAGGTGCTGGTTGTCTAAAAAGGGCTAGCACTAATACCAATGACAGTCTGCCTCAGACTGTGTGTGCATCACACAGAGCTGATCGTCTCTAGCACAGAAGATACCATGACTGGATAAAAAGCATCTGAAATCCTGTAAGTGGGATTTCTTTGGCCACATCTCAGTTCATTTAAGGTCATTAAGAGATGCCAGTATACATGTGCTAAGTGTGATGCAGATGGGCAGGCCATAAGCAGACAATAGCCCCAAACACTGTGGAACAGCTGCTGAGCAACCATAAGAAATTAAATGTGAAAATCTAAACAGAGAAATGCTGGAAAGAGCTGCTTTTTCTGCAGTTTAATATCTCCTCGATTATGCCAACATTGGAGAGGAGGGGTAAACACCATGAACTGATTTAGACACAAATGGCAACAGAGTCCTTGGTGACCTCTTTCTATACGGAACAGATTTTAACCTGTTTGTCTTGCTTTACAGTACTACTCTCTTAGCTTTTGAATTTCAGGAGAAGCATCTGATTTCCCCAGGTCTAATGCCCTAGTTAAAGTTACAAAAGAGCACTTGTCTGCTGTTGACTGCATTTGGATAGCCTATTCTGATCAACACTTTCAGCTTTGCACAAGCTGCTTCTGCAACCCTTTATCACTAACATTCAGAAAAAACATAAAAGACAAACCCAAGAGTGTGTAGTGACAAACTACTCTGTGGAGAAGTTGTGCTGCCCCATCCATGACTAGTGGCAGAACCAAATTTCCTCTCTTCCATGAACTCATTTACTTGGGATATTTTAAACGGTCTCGCCTGCCTTGACAAAGTAGTTTTTCACATTATGAAAGCTATCATACTTCAGAAAGTGAGCAGTTATCAGATGTTCAACCAGTTTACCTGCGGGGATAACTGTCCTGGTTTGAGGTAAAACAGAACCAATTTTCTTTCAGTAATTTGACTTTTCAGTTAAGCCTCTTCTAACTGTCTGAAATTAACAGCATATTTTTTAGACAGTGTCTGCTGTGACTGTTGTGGTGATCATTCTGCTGCAGAGGTATGAGAGGTAGAGTATACAAAGGCAAATATATTGGCTGGGAGAACACACCCGAAACACCTATGTCCCTCTTCTAGAGGAGTTGGTGCAACAAAATGTTTGTTGAGAAAACCTTGGACGATAGGCAAAGAGCTGGCCATCTGTGCAGGGCCGGTTGTGTCCTTCAGGTGCATGCTCCACAGATGTCCACACAGGACAAACACATTGAACCAGAATGTACAAAGGAGTGCTGGTGACCAGGAGAGCTCTTCATGGAAGCTCCAAAGGCATGTTTGAGCAACTGCTGACTAGTAGCTGGAACTCTAATGTGAATATGTAAGAATGGAAGAATAAGAGAAGACACGCTACAGCTCTTTCCACACAAAACCTGTGCCCTGGGGTAGGAAAAGTTTGATAGCTACAGCAGCCAAGCTCACAGAATAGGAAACATTGAACAAAGCAAGAGGAAAGCTGCTCACTGTCTTTAGCTTTTCCCATCCTCATCACTACTATGACATCCTCACACAAAAAATGCATTCTGTTGGAAAACTGAAAGCCACCCCAATTATTAGGCTCTGTACATACCTGCCTGCATTTCAGTATAACAAACCACACTGTTACAGGTAAAGTAGCTCCCTTTCCCTTTCACAGAGGGTGCACCTATTGCTGTGTGCTCTGCAACTTAATACATGTAAAATTTGGTATTTCTATCCAACCTTATGGTCTTTACAAATGCCAGATTTATTTCTTTACTACTCATCAAGTCTATTATTCAATAAAGAGTAATAGCTTTTTACAATTGAATTATATTTGATATTGTGCATTATAATTGTCTAACAGACCATGAATGTTCCTGCAGACAGATTCTGTAGTTTATTCACCTGCCATATTAAAAAAGCAGGTATTGTAGATCTATGAGAATGGCCTGTGCGTGTACCATGGGCCTTGTTGCCATGACCCGTGGAGAATGACAATTAAAAGCTGACCCTCAATCATCCTTTAAATCCTATTGGCTGGTCAAAATCCATTTCTAAATACCTGAGTACTCTGGGGTCTGACTTATAACACAGCAGATATGTAATTCCTGAGTGTTCCTCAAATGTCTTCCTCTGCCATGCCCATCCTCAGACCTCTAATTTGACTCATCACTGCTGCTCTGAATGTTTTCATCAAAATTTCAGCAAAACGTGCTTTCTCTGCAGAGCCCTTGGCCCTCATCCACATGTATTCTGTTGACTTTATAGTTTGAACTCAGGTAAAAACTTCGGTCTCACCTAGGTACAGAAATAGATGTGGCTATGCTTTTAGGATCCATACCAGTCCTTGGATGCCAGGCACACACTTCTGAATTTTGGCAGATGAAAACACCTTTCAGTACTATTTTGATCTTGAAAAATAAACAGGAAATTTTGGGTTTGTTCTTACGTGGAAAAAATCCATTTCAAACCCATCTGGATAGAATGACCACACTGCAGCTGGCTCTGCTTGGAATTGCATTATTTTGGCAACGTCAGATCGTCATTGTCCATGAGGAATTTCCTTCTTTTCCTCTGCACAAACACTGTAGTGAGTTGTCGGGTATATATCAGAACTTCAGCAGTTTGCCCAGTATCCACTTTTGCCTTCACACTGGGTGGGAGTGCTGTTTTACAGTACTTTCTGTACTTACAGTCCCTCATAGGTGAGAAGAAACGAAAGAGTGAGGTTTCAGTGACTGATGCACTCTTTTACACTCCCTGGTAATACAAGGCTCTTTCCTCAGCTATATCCCTGGATGCTCACTAACGATGGACTGTGGTTGGGAACCATTTGGTCACCCCCAGATCATGGCACTATGGACTAGGTCTTATTTTCTGGTAGCATTTTGGGATCTTTAGCTTCGCTTGACTGTGAGAATCACTTGATCTGATGTTACAGCTAGGTTTATTAAAAATTTAATATGCTTTAGTGGATATATTTGTAACACTGTGTTTCCTCAGTTTTTTTTTGCATTTGTTTTTCATTTGGCTCTAGTTACCTCTATGGCCCAACCATGTTAATGTGTAGATTCAAAAGAACTGCATGAAACATAGTTTTAGACTTGAACTCAAATTACTTTGGTACAGCCTTATAAGTTACAGCAAACGCTGAAATAATTAAATTCTTTTATTAGGTTTTACTTCAATAAATAAAAGTTGACTTGCTGCAGCACTAGTCTAACATTGGCCTGCTCAATGTTTCAAAGTGCAATGAATCAAAGGTCGTGACAAAAGGCAGTGACTCAAAAGATGACTCTTTGAAGGCTAAGAGTGGGAGTGTCTCAAATGGTACAATATATATCACCAAGAGCTCAGAGAATCTGTTTACGTTCAGCTGGCAAGCTGGATTATAACATCCCTCTTTGAAATTTGTGGGGTAAGTATTTTTTCAAGTAAAATATAATGTCTAATTTTTTTCTTTAATATGGAAAAAAAAAAAGTGATATTATGTTTCAGAACTTTAAGGTAAGTATAAAACAGATATGTAAAAAGACAGCATATACAATAATTTTACCGTGCCTTATCAATACATCTTATACTCTTTGACTGTCAAATACTTTTAGGTGTGCAAAATCTGAGTGTTTGTACATCATAACCTTGAGTAGAAATACCTCCTTTTCATTGAAAGTCTGGTGTCAGACTAAAACTGTTCTTTTGTCATTTTAATGATTATTTTGGAAATAAAGGCATTTCTGTTCTCCTGATCTCACTCTCTGGAGAACACAGGTGAGGTAAAGTATGATGATTCAGAGTCTGTGATTCCACAGTCATTATTGCCACATGCCTCTCAGGTCACATAATCAATCACATCTGCTCCAAACTATGGGTATGCTGGTATTCTTCCACTTTAACTGTTTTAGAGTTATAAGAACAGTCTGCAGCTTTCTTGATCTCAGATTCAAAAGAGAGAACGTCTGCAAGTTTCAATGAATATCCTTAATATGTCGCATTGTTTTGCATGTACAGGACTTGACTGAATGTATGCAGCTCTATGCTGTTTCCAGCTGTACTGCCAAACCCCATATTTACAATATAAGTGCTTGTGCTTTTTCTCAAAAAAAAAACCATCAGCAGAGATTAAATATCTGAAATGGGACTACAAGAAAGAACCTGTGTAAGTTTATAGCTCAGCATCTACGCAGCTGTCTGGGTTTACAGAGGAACTTACTCCCGTTATTCCTATAAACTACAGGAAAGCAACCTCCAAATTTGTGGCTGGTTGTACTAAGCAACAGTAAGAAGTAGTTACAGAAGAAATTAAATATGAAGTTTGCATTGTCTCAAACATCATTCAGAGTCCTCTGGATGTCCATAGGGAAACTCATCCATTCAGTGTTATTTTTATCATATTGAAGTATGGATGAAACTACCTATTTCCTAAAAGGCAAGTACAAAATACTGTCTTGAAGATGAGCTAGTATCTTGCTGAAAGGAAACAAACATTCATTCAGAGATAAATGGGTCAGTAGTTAAAATATTTCTAATGATCATGGAATTTGTAAGATTCACATAATTCATTGGTTCAGCATCACAAAAACAGCCATGAACTAGCATCTTCTGGGCTATTGACAGTACTTTTTAAAACAAGTACTACCTGTCACCACGATACAGTCATATTTCTGTTTGCTTCAGACAACACTGATTTCACAATGGGCTCCATCAGTGCAGCAAATGCAGAATTTTCTTTTGATGTATTCAAAGAGCTGAAAGTTCACCATGCCAACGACAACATCCTCTATTCCCCCATGAGCATCATTGCAGCCTTGGCCATGGTTTATCTGGGAGCAAGAGGTAACACTGAGCATCAGATGGAGAAGGTAAGTCACATAAATGGATACAAACTTCTTTTGGTCGTGTTGAACACAGCAACAAATTATCCATTTACATATTTGTGGCTTTCTCCAGTTGAGGAGAGAAAGTCACATAGTCATATTTGGCGCTGGATTCAAACTTGACTAGAAAAAGAATGGCATTCTGAACTGTAAGGTTTGGACCTGGAGCTGAGTTTTCACTTACCATTGCTTTTTTCTATGAAGGTCAAGGACAATCTGTGGTTTCCATTAAGAAAGAGCAGTCTTGAAGAATGGTTAAGAAGGTCTCTTGCTTCAGCTTATATTATCTTCCAGACCTGACTCCTTCCAGGTGGGAAGGACAACTTGTAACATACTAAAGATGAAACATTCAGAAAGCAAGAGTCACAGTTATAAGTACAATACATTAAGGTTGTAGCTGGTTTATAGAATGAATACTCTTAACTGGAAAAGAAGGATCTAATCTGAGGACAGTAGTTGCAAATTTTCAGTGTGGTCCATGCAGTAAAAAACTGATTTAAAGCAGACTTCTCAGTTCTATGTGTTAATCAGGCCTGGTTAGTCCAAACCTATAGCTTCAACAGAAGCATCAGTGACTCTCAGTGGACTTCACATACTTAATTTCTTCTATTGCTACTTTCAATTGCAGGTTCTTCACTTTGACAGAATTGCAGGACTTGGAGGAACTATTCAGACCAAGGTACAGAAACCTAAGGTACATTTATTTCTCTCACATTTTTCTGCTTAGAATAGTTTGTTCTGACTGTGCTTCAGGTAGGTTCAACTCCTTCCCATACCTATAATGATCTTAAATTAAGAGATGTAAATTTAAAAAAAAAGAAACAAACTCCAAAAACCAGAAAAAGAAGACAGGCTGCGCAGGTTGCATCACAAGTGATGGGACAGGATGCTTTGGGCAGCAGGCTACCTTCTTGTGTAAATGAGCATCTGCACACCTGATGGTGCTGCTAGGGGACAGCATTTGAAAAGAGCTCAGCACCTGGAGCCAGGGTACGGCAGTCAGACTTGCAGCTGAGACTCCAAAGTGGGACAGGAAGATGCTCCAGCAGAAAAGAGCCCAGAAGCCTCAAAAACTGGAAAGTAACAACACTCTTCTAAAAGCCATAGGGACTTTTCCAGCCTCTATCTACCACTACTGCCCCAAGAGCACCATGAGGGGTGCCAGCATCTTGATACCACCTGTGTGCTTTCCTCCATGTTAATCTACTGCCTCTGTAAAGGCAACACAAGCCATGTTCCCTGTCTTGTCTCCATCCACTTGGGATCCACAAGCAAAAAGGTAGTAGAAAAAAATTTTTTTTAATAAGGCAAAATGAAGGTAGTATAAGCTAGACCATTTAGTGGCTGGTTAAGCATTTAGAAAGGAGCAGTTAAACACAATTGTCCTCATAAAATGAAGTCCCAGACACTGTTTATCATTGTGCATTTTTCTTAGATGATCTTAGCCTGTGTCACCTGGAATGCTATTCTTGGGGCACTAGAAAATTTATCCTTTTTTTCACTATACTATGAGATATGTCCGCACTCCCTTGTCATCTAGCACTTCAGCAGAAAGCCACCATGAAAACGCAAGCAGAAGCTGGGAACTAGAGGCCCTATGTCTATTATAACCACCAGTTGCAATCACTGACACCCAAATTTTTCTTTTTGTCTCCTTACTCCTGGGCCATATGGTTTCAGATTCATCACCGAGGTTTCCTCCTTTTTATCACCTAGAATGAATGTCATCACATTCACATCACATGCCATAAATTAATTGCACATTATTAGTTGCTTATATTGAACATCCCTTGCATGGAGCATTTAGACTAGTGCCTGCTCATTTTCAAACGTCCAAATGCTGTTTTTCTATGTTATTTGTACCTTACAAATAATTCTTTTTCTAGTTAAATAAGTTAACAGCTATACCTTTTTATCTCCTTATCAACAACACAGTGTGGCAAGTCTATGAATATCCACTTACTGTTTAAAGAACTTCTCTCTGATATCACTGCACCAAAAGCCAATTCTTCACTCCACATTGCCAACAGACTCTATGCTGAAAAGACATGTCCGATCCTACCGGTGAGTTGTACATTAGAGTGATTTCTTGCTAAACCTGTAATCCAGGAGGACTGGCCTGTCCACTCACCTACTGGAGAATAGGTGATAATCTAGTGGTTCCTACTGGTGTGGGCTTCCATGGCTTTTCTCTTTGCCAGCCAATAACCTGAATGAAAAGCAATTTCAGATAAAAAGACGGCCCCATTAAAAAATGAACAGAGTAATAAACAAAGCTATTTGATAATGTAATTCTCCCCCCTTCCTGCTTACTCCCCCAAGTCCTTTTCATTTAATTGGTTGCTTGGTTTATTTCAGGAAACAATTTGACTTCAACACATTTCTTCACTTGAAAACCCCACCTCCAAAACAGCTTTTGAAAGTGTCAAAATCTTTCATTTGACATTTTCAAAACAAAACATACAAATGTTCTAATTCAAAGAAACTTCTTAACTTTAAAAATAATGAAAAATGTTTAAAGAAAAATGAGTGGACATAATGATAATAAAATACTCTAAAATGAACTGGAAACAACGTTTTTGGATTGGACTATCTTAAAGAAAATTTTTAAAGATTTCTAACATATACTTTTAACTAGTCAAGTAATAAAAATGCCAGATCTGAAAATGTAATGGATCAGAATAATTTTTCTGGCCCAGTTTTACCAGATTCTTCCAGGAAGTAAGCAATGAAAACAGCCTACCATGGCACCACTATAAAAATCCTTTTAGCCATATTTTATTTCACCTTCAGAGTGTTTTTAATAAATTACTAGTTTGGTGGTTACGATTTCTGTCTTTATAGATCTACTTAAAATGTGTGAAGAAACTGTACAGAGCAGGTCTGGAAATGGTCAACTTCAAAACAGCATCAAATCAGGCCAGACGGCTCATTAATTCCTGGGTGGAAAATCAGACAAACGGTAAGGTCAGACAAGACCATAAAATATATTTCCCTTTTGCAACTGTATTTTACCTCTGGAAAGATTAAACATTAGAGGAGAAATTTCTTCCTCTTTTCCCCATTAGTGGATATTTCACTAATGGATATTTCCACTTTTCCCTGTGGAAAGGGATGACTCTATTGCATCTGTGTGGCAGTGCCGGTGTGTTTTAAACATATCTGGCAAAGGCAGAAGTGCCAGGATATGCCCACTTTCTATGAATGTTTTTGTGGCTGAGGAGCTTAACTCATGCAAGGTTAGTCTCACCATCTCTAAAGCATTGCATAATTTTACAAGCCTGTGCTGGATGGGTAAGAAGTGGGCTTTCAGGGCAGAAAGTAATGTATGCACTAGGCTGCTGGTGGGAAAGGAATGACTCAGGAGCTTGTGTATTTCTATTGTGCTGAGGTGGGAGGAAAATCAAGAGTGAAGTGTGAGAAAGCAGCACAGTGAGAAACAGAAAATCTGTATCGCTGCTTCCCTCTCCTGTTCCTTCTTTTCTATATAGATCTATTTCCAAGCACTCATTAGAAACATTCCTGGGGATGTATACCACTCTTGAAACTACCTGTCTTGCAGAAATGTCTGGCCAGGTGCCAGTCATTCTGTATTGAGTCATCCTCACAAACTCGAATTCCGCGTGCAGACCTTTGAAGAAGCAGAAGTCAAGTCAAGCAGCAGCATGTCAATCGACCTCTAAAATGCAAGACTACTGCTATAAAATTTACCACTCTCTGCTCTGCTTCTTCCTTAAAGGACAGATCCAAGATATCCTTGTGTCAGGCTCTGTTGATCCTAATACTGCACTGGCCCTTGTGAGTGCCATTTACTTCAAAGGCATATGGAAGACAGCATTTAAAGAAGAAGACACTCAGGAAGTGCCCTTCAGTGTGACAAAGGTAGGGGGGCACAGACACAGCTTCTGGCCAGGAAGCTAGGCTGTTGGCTTGCAGAGCTTGCAGGCTGGGTGATACACATACAACAAGCTGTGGTCATTGGCCAGGTGATTTAGCTGGGCCTCTTGTTGTCAGATTTGCAAGAGCTGTGTCTGGCGGAGCACATCTGGAGAGGAAAATGGAGATACAGCTCTTCTTCAAAGGCAACATGCTTGAAGCTTGAGTCCTGGCCTGTACAGACTTGTACATTTGCCTGCTCAAAGAAAAATTGCTCCCTGGTCATGTTGTCTCATATTTCTGTTTTTGCAGCAAGAAAG
>JAOQGH010000012.1:69253832-69266717 GCA_025769975.1 Gallinago jamesoni | reverse complement strand
AATGCTTGCCTTGCCCTCAGAAACAGACCCCCCTTACTCTAGTATTGTAGTATAATCTCATCTCTTCAATATTTTCTCAAAGTGGAAAGCCTAATCTAAGAAATGCCCATTTGGGAAGCTTCCATAGCAAAGACACCTGCAGGTGAGGAAACAGCAGCAAGCATGTTTACTCCTTTCCCTTCTCATGCCGGTTTGAGGATTTCTTGAGCTGAGCAAAGACTGAACCAACAGAGAATAGAGGCACCCACCAACCAGGAAGGGGCCAAGTGATTGTCACTTGAGGAAGAAGCTACAGGCATGACTCCAAGCCTGTGGGAGTCCATTACCTAGAAAGCCATGGTCTGTGCTCATCACATTCCCCAGTAGCATTCTGCTGACCAAACCATGTTGTTTTTCCTGAAACACGGGCTTTGAGATCTGCAGTCTGGAGGAGATGCTTGTGGATAAGATTCTGTTACGTATGTTACTGATTGGTGCATATGCAAATTTTAATTTGTATTACTTAGCTGTTGACAAATGGTGCATGTGTCCACTGTCACTAGAGTTGTCCTCTCACCATGACTTTCTTACCTAATTCTGAATTTTTTGCCGAGGCTTCCAAAGTCATAGAAAGTCTCCCACTTCAGAGACTGCAGAGAGATCAAACTTTGTGTGGATGCAGTTATGCCTTCTCACAGATTGTAGATTCAAAGCCTGAAACATGAGTATCTGGATGACTCAGATGATCCAGAACTCAATGAGAACCACCAAGTAAAAGAGCTGTCTGAATTCTTGTTTAAGATATTAGAATATACTTCAAATTTGAGAGTATTTTGTTTTTTGAGAAAAATCCTGCAAGTGGTATTATAGAATCCAATTTCTCCATGGGATTTTTGTAAAAAACCACAGCTTTCAAAATAATCCATGTCTCTGTTGAACTTGCTTAGCAAGTAAACTTTAATTAGCCCCTGGAAAGCCCTCAGGTGAAGTTAAAAACTCAAATATGTTATCCTTCCATGAATGCAGCTGGCCTTCTTTGTTCCTATGGTATTTCAAGGCTACATCTCTTTGGTTTTAAGAATATTGATATTCTTTGTCTTTTTTTCTTCCTATGTGTCCATTGCTACCTACAAATATGGATATATTAGCTCAATACTCTGTCCTGTTTTCATTCTAATCATACATCACTGATTTTGATGCATAAAATTGATTATTTTTTTGTGTTAACATAATAAAAGAGAATCAAAAATGCTTGTCATGAGAATTATATTAATTGACTGGACCACAAACCCTTCAAAATATCATTACATTGGTAACTATTGTGAGTAAAACGGGGTTTGGTATGAAATCCTATTTTCAGAATGAATGAATCACATAGATAGAAAGTTTCCTAGGCATTTATGAAATATAGAGTTTGATTCATCTTTGTATTACAGAGTACCAAGAAATAGCCCAATGGATTACTAATTTATTCTTATGTATGTTTCAATACAATTCCAATACATATGTACTGACAATTAGTCTGGTAAATAATTCAAGGAAGAACTATTCCAGCAGCTCTGCCATTTTAAATGATGAAATCATTTGAAAATCATGTAATTCAAAAACCACGACAGACCAACAACTATTAGGCAAGGCATTTCCCCACTGAGAGTCTTAGCAGGAGGAACTCTTTTGTTAATATTGGATATTTACACATTAGGATATAGAGCAGTATGATAAAAGCAGATCTGTAGAGGAAAGCAGCTGGTGCTACAGGTCAGACATCCACATTATTTGAACATCATCAGGATATTTGTGATACAGACTCAGCTGCTTTTCAGTGGTAAAACCAGCTATTTTACCAAGTATACTTTACTTTTTGTTCTTTAGAAATGAAGGCAGCGATATGAACAGTTCCAAGAGATGCAAAATTTCAACATCTTGAGTTTTATCATAAGCAGTTCATTCACCTTTTGTATAACTTGTATTGAGAAGCAGTTGATCTAGTTCATTAAATTTGAGAGCCAGTACACTTAAACAATGAGAAGACCTGAAAAGGCTTACATTTGCAAAATAGCCTTCCTATGATTACTAAACTGGAAAGAACTTGAAGTACAAAGATATGCCTCAGTGACCAATGTTGTTCCCGAATTACAACAAAGGTCAAAAAGAAGGAATGGGAAAAAAGCAAAGGAGCCATGAGACTTACAAGCAAGTACAAAGCTTCCCCTTTCTCAAAAGGGAAATAGGAGGCATCAAAAAGTGCAAATTCAGCAACACTGAAACAAACATGCAACAAAGTACCAATGGCTAGGCCCTGGCCCTGGCCACCACAGCCCAGGTAGGAGGCACAGTATTTAAAAGGTAGTGGAAAAGTATTCCCCACGAAGGGGGTGGCAGACCTGGGCAGTGGGATGATGAACACCTGCTGCGACCTCTAAGCAATCCAAATCACTGAGGAGATCTGGGAGGAGCAGCCCTTCCTGTGTCCCAGAGAGATGGGCTCTGTGGCCAAACCTCTCTGTCCCCTCATCCACTGAGCAAGCACTCAGTGGAAAGATGCAAGTGCTCCAGGAGCACAGCCAGGATCTGTGTTCTGCCTGAGCATCTCTGTACTTTCACCTGGCAGGTTCCATTTCCCAGGCATGGTTCTGGTTCTCGCGCCAATAGGCAGCTGAATGTATTTGCTTTAAAAAGAAATGGCCAAAATGTTAACAATGTTAAAATGCTCCAAAAGTTTTTATTTGAAAAAAGACAAAAATTAATAAATCTTGGAAACCTCCTTCTTGCTACTGGCATTTTTGTTGTAGCCTTCTAAAAGCTTCTGGCATTTTTGTTTTCTGAATAATTTAGACCCCGTTTCTCTGACAAACTGCTGTGCAGCACCAGACAGAAGACTCGGCAGGTAACACATGGGGTGCAAGACAAAATCTGAAACCTTCTGCACCTCTTGGTGCAACTAACCTCCAGAAAGCATAAAGAGAGGTGCAAGGGCCTCCCAGTATGAGGCAATGTTACTCCCCATACAACACGGAAACAGTACTCCTCTGTGGGACTTGCCATACACTCCCATTCCAAGTGCCTCATCTACATCACAGTACTTTCTTTGCACATTAATGTGCGATAACGCTACTCCATCTCCCTGGACATCTTCCTCTACATATAACACAAAATCACAGAACAGCTGAGACTGGAACTGATCTCTGCCAATTGTCTGTTCTAAGCTACTCCCTTCAAGCAGGGTCAGCTACAGCAGGTTGCCTGGGACCATGTCCTGCTGGGTTTTCAGTATTTCCAAGGATGAAGGCTCTGCAGCCACTTTGGGCAACTTGGCTTTACTTCCCTTCTCATAAACAAATGCATTTGCTTATGTTTAATTGGAATTTATGCTATTTTGAGTTGTGCCCATTCCTTCTTGCCTGTTCACTGAAGAAAGTCTGTTTCCACCTTCTTTTCACCCTCCCATCAAGTAAGTTATGCACATGGATAAGATCCCCTCTGCACTTTCTTCTCTCCAGGGTAACAAGTCCCACCTCTTTGAGTCTCTCCTCTCATGACAAATGCTTTAATCACTTCATCATCTTCATGGCTCTTCTCTGGTCCTGCTCCAGTTCATCCAAATCTCTTTTGTACTGGTAAGCCTGGAGCTGAACCTCTGTTTACCTGCTGGCAATGCTTTTGGTAATGCAGCTCATGATCCTGTTGACTTTCTTTGCCACAAGAACATGTTGCTGACTCATGGTCAGCTTGGTGTGCAGCGGGACCCCAGTTCTTTTCTGCAGAGCTGACATGATGGCATCGAGCTTTGTGCAGTGACATTTCTCCTTCTCTCCTTTTTTGCATCAGTTTTTCTCTACAGGGAGGAAGGAAACATGCCAGGAATATTATTAAGAATCTCAGTAGACTACTAGTTGGAGGGGAGAAAGGCTTCATGGAAGGATGTCTGTGTAGAAACAAACAAAGAGATTAGTTTATCCTACTTTGTGTAAAATAAAAATGCTATTTTTCCTGGGAGCATGTGCCAAGATAGCTGGCATGCTGCTTTCCAGTGAGTAGTGGGAGGTAAAGTGACAGGCACAGCGACATAAGCAGTGCTAGTCACAGACTGCCATGAAGAATCTTTTCTGTGGGGAAGGACCCTGCTAACTAAGCTCCTGAATGGCACATCCAGTAAACTAGTTGTGCCAATGCCAGTGGCCACCTGTCCTGTACCATGTGTATGCTGAGTGTCAGGGCCTGGTTACCATGCTGTCTCCTTAGGACTCAGTGAGGTAAGACCATCTGCAGCCTCATCCTGGATATTGGCTGATCCTGGGGACTTTGAGGGATGAATAAGGGACTTTACACACGCTGTGGTGCCTGATAGAGGGACTGTTGTGTGCACTGGTTCAGAACCTCTGTAGCAGCAGCCCCTGGATGCTGTGTGCACTGCTAAGCAAGTGCAGTAAATGTGAGATGCTTGTGACCAAGGCCATCATAGGATCCTTCTGAAGGTGCCTTCACTGGCACCAATGGATTTCACTGGAGAAATCCCCTCTGCCAACACTGAGGTATGCACATCCTTGTCACAGTCTGTGAATGATCAAGGCAGCACTACAGGCAACAATGTCAGTCTCTTCAGAATGGCATAGAGCTGCTGCAGAAAGGTGCCAGGTGGCCGATGAACTCCTGTCTGAAGGAGCTTGACCAGACACCTCATTTCCTTCAGACTAGGGAAAGAACACAGTCCTACAGGACAACTGAGAGAGAAATCATCATTGAGAGCTACAGCACGCAGGTCTGCAATGGCAACTAACTGAACAATCACTGGCAGTCACCCTGAGCAAGACAAACACGAAACAATCAACGTGCTCCTTCCTACTAGCAAAAGAGAAGCAGAAGAGATGAGAACAGAATCTTGAGTTCTGCGTGGGTTTTTGTGATTGGATGAGAGGCTTTGGTCTGTGAGCTGACCTGGACTTCGTATCCTTTTGGAAAGGCTCAAATGTCCAAGAGTCTGTTGGTTTAGGGACAGCTCCACAATGAAATGCCCGGCAGTGGAAAGGGTAGCAGAGCCTTAGCTGACCTCTTTCTTGGAACAAGCATTGTCAAACAAGGACATGTGGCAAAACACATCCTTTTGTGTTTGTGCTGCATTACACGGTTGTGCTATTTGTGCTGGATGGAGCAATACATTATCTTTTACCCCAGGAAGTGTTTCAACTACAGGAAGGTTTGCTTAATCTCACTAGAGTCCATGACAGATCTAACGTTGCCGGGTAGACTATGCAGTACCTCTTATATTTGTGTGATTCTGCACTGGTGGCTCATCATTATACAGATTTTTACTTATGTGTGGAATAATTTTGTTGCTTCTGCAACTTGCTTTACATTAATCATTCATTTCACCAATAAAATTAAAAATGCTGACAAAAACCACTAGCCTGGGTTGTGTATTAACATGTTCTGGAGGATTGTTCTGCCCCTTCTCTCCTGCAAAACAAAACAATTCCTTTCATTAATGAATATATTCAACTCAGAAGTATTTTGAAAAACATGCCATTGCTAACAACGTTAATGCTGCAAATTGGCTGTTATGAAACAACTGTACTGGCTCACTGGGCATCTGTGTAGCTACTAAGTATAACTGTCTATGACGATCCAAATGCGATCCAGGTAGACAGTGCACAAATTCCAAGGTGGCTCACATACAGTGAGCTGGAGAGTACTGCTAGACAATTTCATTGTTAAGGAAAATATTCAAGGCATATTCAGAAGTAACAGGGTAAAACATATTGTCTAATCCTTTGACTTCTGAGCTGTAAATTATACAACAACAGACCATGGCCATTGATTGTGAAAGCTTGTTTGAACAGAAACAAAGCAGTCTTAAGCAGAAAAGGCAGAAGGGGCAGCAGCCACAGGAGCAGCTTGCAGTTCTGGGAGCCCTCCCAGTTGTGTGATTAAAGGTATTCACCATGTACAGACACATTTTGGTGGAAAGACAGGAATGTGGCGATACCATTTTCAGTTAAATGGGACTCACAACGGTGGTGAACAATTTACGTACCACTCCTGTGACAGAACAGCTCATTCTCTTTACAATAGATTTGCAGTGATGGGCCACAAATGTGACCTTTCCTCAGAAGCACTGACACTGCATAGCAATGGCTGTAGCAGACTGGCCTGGGCTACAAACTGCCATGTAAAGTACTAGTGGTAGTCCAGACTGAGCTCTTTGCCATTATTATTGCACTGGTATCTTCAGCTGAATGGGACTAATAAGGACTGCATTACAGAGAAAGGTATGGATGATTCAGAGACTTTCTACTTGCATAGACAACTAAAAGGGTTAAGGAGTCTACCTCTTCTCCCTAGAAGCATAATTTGCTCTAGACAATTTCAGAGGCATTTTGTATATTGACTTAGGATTTCTGCTTTAGAATCACATGGCATTGAAAGAGGTCAGAGTAGTTTCTTTTTTTGTCTGTTCATTCTTTTATTTCAAAGAAATCATGTCATTATGCCACTGCTTTATGGTTTCTATTGTATATTATGACTGTCCTGCAGACCATGAATGTTTCTTCAGCTGGTTTGTTCACCTGATGGGCCGTGAAGTTACTTTTGGAAGATCTGTAAGAATGGTCCCTGTGTATACAGAAGGCACATTTTGAACCTAGCATCTAGTGCTATGACCTGTGGGGAAGGAAAAGAACAACTCACCTTAAGCCACCCTTCAAAATTTTAGCAGCAGTTTCAAATCCTTTTCTGGTAGCATCTGACTGGGGTCCAAATATCCCGATGTCTGAATTTTAAAAGCAACAGAAGCCTTATCTTTCTTCTCCACTCAAATTCTCTTTCCCCAACACACCTTTCTTCAGCTCTGTAATTCTTCTCCATACAGATCCTCTAAATACTGCTTTTAAAATTAATTTGTATTCCCACAGTTTGCTCACTGATGTTTTTGTTCTACGGATGTGCTGTGCAGACTGTGACTATGTCTGAGTTTCCTGAGCTAGATTACTCTAGGATGAAAAACTATGGTCTGTGAAATGTTACATCTGTGATCTTCTACAATGCAGGCTGTAAGTGGCCCTGGGCAACTGCATAAAAGCTTTTGCAGAATAATCTATTTCAATATTATTAAATTTGGCAACTAACATTTGAAGGGTGTGCTCTTTCTCAAGTTCCTTAGTAACAGAAATTTCTCCATTCCTCTGCAAGAGCTAAGGATTCTGGTGGGAAGAAAGATTAGTGATATTGGTAGTCTAGCCAACAACAGGAGAGAGAAAAGTTGCAATAAGTATAGTGTGGGCATATCACAGCAAGCATATGCTCATCACAGAATGGTGACTCTGAGATGGATTGTACCTGTCAGTACTCATTACAAAGGAATAATATGGAAATTAACTGAAAATTCTCTAGAGACATTCTGCAAGACTGAATTTCTCACATTTTGGTTTTATTTGCACTAGCCATGCTGCACTATTTGCTGTGATAACCAAATCATACTTACCATTCAAGTTCCAATGAACAGCTTTTATCATTATTTTTGCTTCAGCCTTTTCAACATGCTCCTTCCTTTTCTGCAAAGTTTCACACCCTATGATGAGTGAATCTTCCATTCTGGAGATTTTAGGGTAAAATCCTCTCATTCAGGTTGTTTTTGGTTTTGTTTTGTTTTGGGTTTTTTTTTTTAAGAATGGAATTATTCCAAGTAAAACTGCATGTCTGACATTAAGCTCCATCCATCACTTTATTTAGTAAACACAGAACAGGCAGTTTGGGGTGTGTCACAAAATTACACAAGATATATTTCAAGGAGTTCAGCAAGTCTGCCCCAAGTACAGCTGAGAAGCTGTACTATTACCTTCACAGGTGAACCTGGAAAGGTAAGCATTTCTTTCAATTATGATTTAAGTTTAAATTTGCAATTTAAAAAAAAAATTCTCTCTCACAAAACTTAAAAAAAGACAGATGAAGCCTCATGCTTATGATCTTTAATATCAGTTGAAGAAACAAATGATTAAAGGATGCCTTCTGAAGAAACCTCATCTCACTTTCACATGTGTTTTACATTATTTTACTCTTTCACATTCTGCCATTCGTAAAGTTAAAGTATTTGTTTGTAAGAACTAAAGCTTTGTTAACTAACTATTCCATATCAAATAGCTGGTAAAATTTCATCCTTCTTCCTCTATCCCTTCAAATTTTAATTTAGACTGAAAAGACAAAATTGAATTTGTTGAAATTCAAGAGGATGCAATTAAAGCTTTATGCAGGGTTTATGGGAGATATTCTCTGAGTGAAATTAGGGAAGGCAGCATGTTCAGGTGACCCCAGCATAGTGCAGCTCTGTGTTATCTTTAATAATTACATTTTCTAATTATTTCTATTTAAATTATTTCTATTTTTATCTGAATTATTTCTAACAATAAAAAAAAATATCTACCTTATATCACCTATATAAGTGGTTCAAGTTAGAAAGAGATTGAGCATCCATTCTAGCAGGGACACAGCTAGATGCACTGTTGTTCAAATTATTCCGTGTTAAGAGATGACTGTCACACACGCCTTGATTCCATAGGGACTGTGATACATATTGTAGACTATTCTGGATTTTAATATCTAGCAGCCACAAAGTTTGCACTGTTTGAAGATTCCCAAGAGCTCTCTGGATGCAAATGGGGAAATTCCACCCTACCACGGTTCTCTCTGCTTGTGTCAACATGTGGGAAGTTATATATAAACACTATACTGCTGCATTAGACTTTACAGTACTGTATTTTCTACTCTATGTTGTCTTCTTTACTAAAAAATCCTTCCCTTCAGTGTTAGATGAAATGCTAAGTGCTGAAACTACAGGGTAAAATTTACAAGAATGTCAGAAAAAAATATTTAAATATTGAAAATGTAAAGGTCTCTGCAAATTAAACACAAGGCTAAACAAGCAATGTCTTATTAAAAGGTTAAGGTGGGTTTTCAAAAAGGTGATATAATAAATACTAAAGAACACTTAAACCAGAATGACATATAATTTAGTCAACAATGAATGGAACATGTACTAGTTATAGATGTTCACTATAAACTGGATGAATTTGGTAAATCTTTTGCAGTGTCCATTGCTGTGACTTCATTATCCTATTTACAAAAAAACAAAGGTAGCATGGCTAACTTTTGAGACATCTGATAATGCGGGTGGTGTAAGAACCTGGCTTCTGTTTATGGTAGGCTGAAATTAGAGTAAATCTAGCAAAACTTAAGCTGTTGTTTCAGACTTGCACATTGTATACTGGAATTTACTGTAGTTTGGATCATGGAGGGCTGATCTGTCAACCCATCTTAAAAGTGATGTTAAAATCTATAGTGAATAACTTGTTTTGGAGTCTCAAAATAATGAAGATTCTGAAAACAAACCCATGCGTGCTTTTTTCCTTAAGAGATGAGAGAATACTGTAAGTGAGCTTCTTTCAAGGTAACTAATATTCTTTGCAACATTTTCAACATATGGTACACATGTGCAGAGAAAGAGAACTCAAATTTCAGACAAAAGAATCATCAGCCTATGCATATCTAGTAGCTCTGCAGCTTTTTGATTGCTCATGAATCCAAAAGCATGTCTGTCTTTCAAATCCACACCATTGGATTCTGTTTGCTGAAAAAAGCCCTGTGCACCAAGTTCACAGGTTCAAGTGCACTGACTTTCTTGCATTACAATTAATATATTTCATGATAATAAGCCAGACTCTTTCTGTTTGCTTTAGATAACACTGATTTCACAATGGGCTCCATCAGTGCAGCAAATGCAGAATTTTGTTTTGATGTATTCAGAGAGCTGAAAGTCCACCATGCCAATGACAACATCTTCTATTCCCCTCTGAGCATCATTTCAGCCCTGGCCATGGTCTATCTGGGAGCAAGAGGTAACACTCAATCTCAGATGAAGAAGGTAAGTTACTTACTTGGGTGTAAAGTGACCTTGACTTGTGCTTGTTGTTCCTTCTAAGTAATGTCACTGAAATATATTATCCACTGATGAGGTCCTCACCTGTTTTAATGAACCAAAAATAAGCCAAAGTCACAAAATGAAGAACTGGATTGAGAATTATTTAGAGAAAACAGCAAAGATGTATATTTTTTGCTATAAGAGGCAGTTAGTTTTGATTTAGAAAAGAAAAATATCTAAGGACAATAATGAAATGGATTACTAGTCAGCAAATTTTATTATATCATTTTTTTTTCTAAATTCTGTCACCTTCCAGATAATGTGTTTTTTTGGTTTGTTTTTTTAATGTATAAAAAAGGTAAACCCCAGGAAGAGAGAATATTATTAACAGTACATAACATGTAACTCAGTTAATTTCTAGGCATTCACTAGAAAAAAATATTATTTAAGCAAAGAGAAGTATTTACAATTACTCAGAAGGCCACAGAGGGCATAAACCAGTTGCAAACTCAGTTGTAAATTTTTAGTTAATCTATGTTCTCAGCACTTTTTTTTCAGAGCCAACATCTTTACCTCAAGTATCATGTGTAAATCTCAAATTCACATAATTTTTGAACACATTTGTCATTTCTGGCATTTTCTCTTGCAGGTTCTTCACTTTGATAACATTGCAGGAGTTGGAGACTCTAATGACTCCCAGGTAGAGAAATAACTTGATCTCCCTTTCTGTCCTATTTTCTACTCAGAACAAAGCTAGAACTGTTCTGCCTCTCCTTCTGGCACTTTCAGACTTTGTCAAAAACCATGGAAACGCTCTCAAACCAAGGAGGTTTGCGGAGGGAGGGAAGGAGGATGTAACTCACCTGTTTGTTAAAAACCAGGGAAAGATGGCAGGTTCCACATCTTGCATCAGAACAAATGACAGTGTGGGGCAGGATTCTTTGGGCACCAGGGTCCTTCCTGGGCAAGTGCTTGCTGGGGACAGCATGTGAAAGGGCCTCAGCACCTGAAGTCAGGGTACAGCAGTCAGAGTTGCAGCTGAGAGACTCCAAAGCAGATCAGGAAGATGCCGGGCAGAGAAAAGCCCAGAAGTCTCAGTGACAGGAACTTATCTTGAGAAGGATGAACTTGTCGGTTCAATGCACCATCGCCACAGCACCTGCTGTCCCAAAAGTGACAGCCCTATGTCTCTGGAAGAGGACTCAACCGCAGCAGGACTCAACTCTTACTGATAGGGACAGTCCCTTTGCGTGTTATTTCGTAGAAAAGATAAAGCTAATGCAAGGTATCTTCTTATTTTCATGTCATCACATCAGTGTGGCACTTCTGAATACCTCCACAATTCATTCAAGAATCTTCTCTCAGACATCACCATGCCAAATGCTACATACTCACTCAAGATTGCTGAGAGACTCTATATTGAAAAAACATACCCCGTTCTTCCGGTGAGTAGTACTGTAACCCAACTTTAGCAAGATTCCCCATAAAGGCCCCCGTGACTCTGCCTTAGAGAAACACCACCAACAGTAGCCCACTGTCTGTTGATGAAGTGGTGATTGTGAGGCATGGGGGGAACTAGTTCAGAGCAAGTTTGAACCTTCATGTGGCTGTTAGGTGGAGGCCAGGCAAAAGCACAATGGCATAAAATGCGCCAACATTGCAAGTCACAGGGAGTGATCAAGACTACTGTTCACTTGCTAGAAAATGGCTTTTTAATGAAAAATGTAACTTTTAAGGGAAATTAAATACATTTTATGACATGAAAGTATGATGACTGAAATTGCCAAATTATGATTTTTTCAAAGCCAAATATCAAATCTGCCCAGTGAAAGCTTTGGTTTTGAAATCTAAGAAATACTGTGAAAATACAGTATTCAAAATAAGAAGTGGGCAAGAAGAGAATGAAGCAAACATTGTCTGTCCTTAAAAATGTTTGTTAAACTGAAAACATTTTGGTAAAATGTAGAAAATACTTTGAAATTTTAACTTTGAATCCTATCTGAAAAAATTGCGAGACCTAAATATGTGAAGTAGTCTTTCTTGTCCAGGTTTAAGATTCAGTTCCAGGAAAACAGCTGTGACTGACATGTTAAAACAGAAGGGCAAAAGTTCACTGTTCTTTTAACCATTCTGCTTCATTTCACAGTCTTGCATTTCACATTCATACATTTTCAAGTTCTCATCAGTCTGACAGCTGCAATCCTTCTTACAGGAATACTTGAAGTGTGCAAAGAAATTCTACAAAGCGGGGCTGGAAGAAGTTAACTTCAAAACAGCTACTGAAGAAGCAAGACAGCTTGTTAATTCCTGGGTGGAGAAAGAAACAAATGGTAAGGACTGAAAAATGAGTAGCAGATATTTTCCTCTACATACTATAATCTATTCCCTTTTGTTCCATTTCTCATAGAGGAGAAAGTGGGTCAAGCAAGAGCAGGTTTCTTAAGGCTATGAAAAAACCCCCAAAAGCATCACCCTTCACCCCCATACCCTTCACAACAGGCATTTGTGCACACCAGAGGAGGTCTATCTTACCACTCTCTGCCCTGCTTCTTTCTTAAAGGACAGATCCAAGATTTCCTTGTGTCAGGCTCTGTTGATTTCGATACTACGCTGGCCCTTGTGAATGCCATTTACTTCAAAGGCATATGGAAGACAGCGTTTAAAGAAGAAGACACTCAGGAAATGTCCTTCAATGTGACAGAGGTAGGAGAGCATGGAGGTAGGAAGGCATGGGCACAAGTTTTGGCCAGGGTGGTTGTTGGCTCACAGAGCCAGCAGCCTGGGTGTTACACAACAAGGAGTGTTTGCAATAGCTGTGTCTGGTCAGGCTTCCATGACACACCAGCAAGTGAGGAAAACAGGAACACAGCTCATCTTTGAAGTCAGGATGCTTGAACATCAAGCCCTGTCCCTTTCATAGGGCTTGTACATTTGCCTGCTCAAAGAAAAATTGCTCCCTGGTCATGTTGTCTCATATTTCTGTTTTTGCAGCAAGAAAG
>JAOQGH010000012.1:69230025-69241871 GCA_025769975.1 Gallinago jamesoni | reverse complement strand
AGGAGATGAACACCTGCCCTCTGCTGTCTCCCTTGATGAAGTTGTAGACTGTGATGAGTCACCCCTCAGCCTTCTGCAGACTGAACAACCCAAGTGACTTCAGCCCTTCCTTCTAACTATTGCCCTCGAGAGCTTTCACCACCTTCATTGCCCTCCTCTGGACACATTCTAGTAGTCTGGTGCCCAAAACTGCACAACTTGAGGTGGGGTTGCACCAGTGCAGTGTAGAGTGGAAGCATCACCTCCTTCGACCAGCTGGTGATGCTGTGCTTGATGCATCCCAGGATTGAGTTGGCCCTCTTGGCTGCCAGAGCACCCTGTTGACTTATATTCGGCTTGCCACCAACACAGACTCCTCGATCTCTTTCTGAGGGGCTGCTCTCCAGCCTCTAGTCCTCCGATTTGTATGTACAACCAGGATTACCTCATCCCAGATGCACTTCAAAATACTCCACATGAGTACGTATAACCAGGATTACCCTGTCCTGGGTGGAAAACGCAGAACTTGCTCTTGTTAAATTTCATACAGTTGATGATTGCTCATTCTCTAGTCTATCTACATCTCTCTGTAAGGCTCTTCCACCCTCAAGGAAGGAGTTCTGATAACCATTATTTTGTAGACATGAAGCTTAAAAGCAAAGCGAGCTGTGATACACTCTCTGTGACTCTCAGGGTCCAGGCACACCTCCTAGGATTTTATTACATGCCAGATATTCTTCTGGCCCCCTAGCACTAGAAAGCATTTCTGCCTTTCCTGATGTCTGTGGTCCACCTCACCTCCTGAGCTACACAAATGAAATGGGGACCTACTCTACCTGTGATACAAAAGAGGGAATGTGGGTACTTGTTTCAGTGTTCAGTGCCTTGGCTCACTGGTACACCAAACCGGTGGGGGAGAAACACCCTGTTGTTATTTTCCACTTTTAAGACAGGTTATGGTGAAGTGTTAATAAAAGCATTTATTCAGAACATGCAAAGGAGGTGACACACTGAACCATATTCATGAAAATGTAAGTAATTAAAGATAAAAGCTTAATTATATATATCAGAGTTACTTTGTTAACCCTTACTGACCACCTGACCTGCTGTCTGCTTTGACAAAAAGCACTGACAATTTTTGTTGGAGTGGATAACTCACCCTTTTCCTGTAGTGTAGAATCTCCTAAGACAGAAATTATTCAGGATCCTCCATCTGCCATCTCAGCCAAGGACAGAGCTTCTCCCAGAGAGGTTCCATTAAAAAAACACCATATTCTCCTAGTTTCACAATTGCTAACCCTTACAGCTGCTCTCCCTTTGAATGCAGGGGAGAGTAGAGCAAGGAGCTGAGGTAGTAGCTGAGCTGCCCAGTCCCCTGGCTGTATCTATGTGCCATGTTCTCAGACCAGGCCTCTAGAAACACTGACATTTTCCTACTAAGGCTGCCTCCTTACTGCTTCCTTCTCAAGGATATCTTTGAGCATTCTTCGCAACTATGGTAGCACTGCCTTAATGCTTTAAACTACCTAGAAGCATCCCTTTGAGGCTGGATGTCTTCTCCAGCACCCGACTGGCTGGAAAACTCTTCCTTGCCTCAGTGAGAAACAAAACTGTCCTTTTCCTTGTTATTTCACCAGGATATTTCATTGTGACAGGACCACCTCATCTACATCAATCTGTGTATTAACAAACAGATACGAAGAGCTAAGTAGAACACATCTACTAAACTCATTACTGGTGTTTGATTGACCGGATGGTGGAGAGTTTTGACTACCAACACATCTGGGAGACTCATTCTCCATTCCTTTTCTCCGTCAACGTACTAATACATGTTGGATAGGCAGGGATAATGTTTTCTGAGAAGTACTTCTATCATCAGAAAAAGCAGATGAGCTTTTTAGGCTTTCTAAGTCTGAAACATAAGTAGTAAACCTGACCAAAAAATAGTGAGAAGAATTATTCTGTGCTTAAGTATAGATATGTATCTGTCAGACTATCTGTGGGAAAACAAAAAAAAACCCCAAACCAAACCAATCCAAAAGATTTGGATGATACCTGTGGATTAGATATCTAACAAAATATAACACCTCCGCTACAATCTTGTCTTGCTTAAGTTTTCAAACTGACTTGGTGACAACTTGATAAAGAGAAAGTAGATTACCATGGAACAATTATTTTCACAAAAGGAAGCAGACTGGGGTAAAGAAGACAGCACGGTCTAAACTTCTGACAGCAGTACAGACAACCTACCTCTTCTTAACAGAGATCACAGTCATCTCCATATATGTTCTAAGGAATTATGTCATACTGACTTTGGGATTCCATCCCCCCTGCCTTTTTAAAATCACATAGTGTTTAAAGAGGTCAGAATGGTTTCTTTACTGTTTGTCCATTCTATTATTTCAATACTGAACAATAGCTTTTATAGCTGAAATGCTTTTATAACAGAAATATATTTGCTATTGTATATTATGATTGTCCTACAGACCATGAACACTCCTATAGCTGGATTTCACAGTTCCTCTGTCCATCTGCCAGGCCATTACATTATGTGTACAAGATCTGAGAGATGCATTGCAGTTGCATACAAAAAACACATTTGGAATTTACTACTTTTTACTTTGTCTGTGGCTATGTTTTGCTATTTGCTATAAAACTTTCACACTCATCAAAAGATCTTTTTTAAATATCTCAACTTTTCAAAGAAATTGTGCCTACTTATGACTTTCCTCTCAAGTGGTTTTCTGACATGCACCATTCTTTATTTCCCCAGTTTTTTTAGTAGAATAATGGGCCAAGTCCTGTTCTCACTTATCTGCAGTGTAGCATGGCTCAACTGCATCTTGTTCATTCAAAAAGGATTGACTGAGAGGCAGTTCTGGTCTGTTACTACAACCATAATAACAAGTCGACTAATTTATTGTCAGATTGACTAATTGTCATAATTTCTAATTATGTTTTCTATCTCTAAGGTTTTCACATTTTTTGTTTTTATTAACATTCCAATATGTAGTTGCAAATGAGGTTTAAGGGAACATGAACATTATTTTCCAGTCTTTTCTGCCCTGCAACAGTCCTGATGTATTGATGGATAACGCCTTCTTATGCAGAATAAAAAACTAATATTTGCTCACCCTTCAATCAAAAATGGACCCATTGAAACTAAAATCTGACCTAATCCCATTAAATTATTTTTATGGTGTCAAAGCTCAAACTTCTGAAGGGCAGCAGCAGGTGGGTCAATATTCAGACTGTATAAATACCCGAGGGTTCAGCCAGTCTGTCTACATACAGCTGGAGAGCTGTATTGCCTTTGGTGCTGAAGCTCTAAAGGTAAGCATTTCTCTAGGAAAATTTAGCTTTGCGCTGTATTATTTCTTGCTTATGCCTAAACTTCAAATGAGAGCAATTATTGTTGTGTGTTTGGTATCTTTAAGGTCAGAATATTTACATGATATTCTCAACAAATCTCACCTGTGTGTATCTATTCTGCATTATTTTATTAGGTGTCAAATTGAGTATTTGTTTTCAGGAGACTTTTTAAAAGCTTATTCTTTGTGCTTAAAATATTACTTAGTGCTTAAAATATGATTCTATTTCAGAGCCACTTACCCTCTCATTCAGTAACTTTTAAGTTTGATTTTGGCAGCCAAAGAATAAGTCTGCTTGATTGATCACTGGTTCAACAGATTGCACTGAGAGCAGAACTGTGGCATTCAGTGAATTTGCTAGGTTTATTTTAGTGTGAAATTTCTTTAAGAGTTTCATCCCTAAAATCCAGCTGGTCAACACTATACAAGATAAAAATATGTGTGGGTGTACAGACTTATATTTTTACAATTATCTATAAATGTGAATTTGTACACAGAAAGGAAAGTGAGAGAAATGTGTGTGCGAGTGTATGTGTATACTCATGAGCATGGCCACTAAAAACTTGGAGTTTAATGCTCTGAAGACAAACTTGAGATGCTAGCCTTAAGTACTTACATAAGGGGATGGATTCTGGAAGACAACAAACTGTCACAATTTCTATAAATCACAGGAAGGAAACTAGGTTCATGCTGACGTCATAAACTGCGCTGTACATAAGCACAGTGGCTACACAGGACTTAACTTGTACTATCTAGCACTTTATAGCAGCCTCAGACAAACACAAATATAAAGCTTTTACTGGTCTATGCCACAAACAAATATTCATTTAACAGTGCTGTATTATGGCAGCCATTGCCATTGTATCATGCCTGCATTTCTATCTAATCTATCTATCTATCTATCTGAATGTCTGAATTCTCAGAAAGGTTATCATGAAGTGCATATGCATATTTAAGCAAAGCAAACTATATCTGAGAGCACAGTAGGTGGAATATGAAATTTGTGCATCTCTCCTAGACTAGGTGACCTTAGAGCAATTATATTGCCTATTTTTCTTCCATTACTAAAACAAGAGTAAAGATACAAACCTTTGAAGATCTACTGACAGTAAGTACTGTGCAACAAATAGATATTTTACTGCAATAATTTATTTTTAGAAAATGAAAACAGTCAGACAGCTTCTGCTTTTACTTATATCTGTCCAAATCTAGAGCACATCTACATCCAGTGAAATTTGCACTTTAAATTTTCAGCTTTGCAAGTATATCAAAGACAGATCATATTTTCTTGTTTTCATCAAAGATACTACAAAGTACCAAGGAATTTGGGCCTTCACTGAATGAAAATAAGTACAGGCAGTTGTTGTTGGACTGCCTTGGAACGATGAACAGAAATCACATGCAGATTTAAGACCTCTAAGGAACTTTAGTGCCAAAAAGGCAACTGAATACAAATTCTGAAAGAAATAGAGTTTTGAATATAGAGTTTCTAACATGCATGAGCATAGCAATAGGCATGTTACTACATAATGACTTCAAAATTACTTGTTTCTATTTCATTGCCTAAAAACTACTATTAAAGTGTATTGTGCTGCGTTTGTACTTACATTGTCATTATACTTCTGCTGTTTGCCCCAGACACTACAGGCTCCACAATGGGCTCCATCGGTGCAGCAAGTACAGAATTTTGTTTTGATGTATTCAAGGAGCTGAAAGTCCAGCATGTCAACGAGAACATCTTCTACTCCCCCCTGACCATCATTTCAGCTCTGTCCCTGGTCTACCTAGGTGCAAGAGAAAACACCAGGGCTCAGATCGATAAGGTGAGTCTACAGTTAAGGATTTAAACCTTCCTGCTGCTCAACAGAGACATAGCACTTAATTATGATAATATCCCTTGCATAACTCAGAGGCTAAAAGATCTAGATCCAGAGTTTTCAAAAGCTGTGGACACCTCAAACTCCCATAATATTAAATAAATGCATCAGCCTTGAAACTGGAATAAATTTTATCATTGTTAACAGTAGGATTCTCAAAGGGAACACCACATTCCGGTGGTCCTTTGTTTAGAGTAAGGAAAGTAGATAAAATCTCCAGGAAAAGAGCCAACACACATCTCCAGACTGCAAAATGTTTCACAGGAGTTTCCTATAGCTCCCACTTCCTTCAAAGAGAGTGGCTGGAAGAAAGTTAGTATTATTAATAGCACACACTGAAGCTGTTTTCTAGATGTTCAATAGAAAAAGAGATCATCTAAGCAGGCAACAGTAGGCACATCTATTCACAGATGCTACAGATGGATTGCAGTTTTTGAACCATCCAGCTTCTCAGCCAATAGGTGACTTCGAACATCATGTGTTAATCTCAGTTACATAACCTTTTTTTGTCATACTTGTTATTTCAACTACTGTTATTTTCAATTTCAGGTTTTTCACTTTGATAAAATCTCAGGATTTGGAGAGACTACTGAATCTCAGGTACAGAAACAATTTCACATCTTTCTCTGTGTCACTTTCTCCTGCAAACAAAATCTAGCAAATAAAGCAGTCTCTTAAAGTTCCAACCCCTCTCCAATGAGCAGCTAGTTCTCTGCATCCAGCACCCAGGGGAGCACTTTGTTCATAAGAATAGAGAAAGGAGGTAACAGAGGATTCAGAACATGCATAAGATAAAACTCAGCACCATAGTATTGCGCAAATAAGGAAAAATATAGATGTTTCTATGCTTAAGCAAGGTAGCTGGATGTTCCTGGTTAAATGGGACTGGTTGGGAGTGGAGGAAAGCCCTGATCTGCTGGAGCTAGATTACTGTAGCTGGTAATTAAGAGTCTCCCTGAGAGAGGCCTGAGGAAATTACAGTAGAAAAACAGCACAGAATTGTATATATTAGAAAATTACTACATCAGTGTAGTTAAAGCAACAAGACATACAGGATGAACAACAGTTTTGTACAAAGAAGTGTCTGAACTACTTTACTCTTCTTATGTAGTATGAAAAAACTACTAAGTACTAAAACTAGAATAACATAATCTATTTTTTTATTTGTATTCATGTCAACCATTCAGTGCGGCACATCTGTAAGCGTCCACACTTCACTTAAAGACATGTTCACCCAAATCACCAAACCAAGTGAAAACTATTCAGTTGGCTTTGCCAGTAGACTTTATGCTGAAGAGACATACCCAATCCTACCGGTGAGTTGCTCTAAAATCTGATCTGAACATATTTCTGTGTCAAAGTTGTACCCTTCTGTAATGCAAAAGGACTGTCAAAAGTCTAGGTTCTGCTAAAGAAATCTTCTTCCATATGGAAGACAGGATTGATGACTTCTCTCTATCACAGCCCTAAACCTCTACAGTCTTGAGAAAAAATGTGCTATCTGAAAAAGATGTTTGTGCAAAGCACAATCATGATCCAATCATGTCAAAGTATAATTAATAAAGGTAACCATTGTTGGAAAGAGTTACCTCCAAATGCTTTCTCAACTTGTAAAACAAACCTGAAAATAACGTCAGGTTTTCAAAAATATTCCAAGTTTTGTCATTGAAAGGAAAATTTAATTGGAAACTAAAATAAAATATCATTGCAAAATAAAAAGTTAGGAAGCGGACAAAACAAAAAGCCACCATACTTCAACTGAAATTGACTGGAACAGGCTGCTCAGGGAAGTGGTGGAATCATCACCCCTGGAGGTACTTAAAAGATGGGTAGATGTAGTGCTTAGTGACATGGCTTATTGATGGTTTTTATTAGTGTTAGATTGATGGTTGGATTTGATAATCTGAAAGGTCCCTTCCAACCTAGACTATTCTATGATTCCATGAATGCCATTTTGGATCAAACTTAGTCCTGGAAATATTTTAAAAAATGTGAGCATATGCTCTTGTTTGAAGTAATGAATGTGAAATCTTAAAATGCTTATGAACTAGAATCATGGTATACTGATTAGCCTTAATAAGCAGATTATTCATATCTCTTAATTTCAGTCTTGCATTTCATGTTTGCAAAATGCTTTGACATTCTGATCTGAAAACTGCATACTTTCCCTTTCCAGGAATACTTACAATGCGTGAAAGAACTGTATAAAGGAGGCTTGGAAACTATAAGCTTCCAAACAGCTGCAGATCAAGCCAGAGAAGCCATTAATTCCTGGGTTGAAAGTCAGACAAATGGTAAGTGCAAGCCAAGTATTGGCATAGGTATTTTCCCTTCTGCCACCACGTCTGAACAGCATATGAGAATGCTTAAGTCGGGAGACAAAAACCCCAAAACCTCTCCTTGTGCTCCTTCTCCTGAATAATAGTTCAGTTCCCAGATAGGGAACTATGATATAACGATTTTTTTTTCCCTCAGACACATCCCTTTTAGAGGACTCTCTATATCTGTAGGGGCTTTGTGGGTATATAATACCTCCTGTCCTGATGAAAGGGACAGCACTAGAATATCCTTTGTACACACTGACAAGTGGTTTGACACTAACGCTGAGAATCTGGATATCCTTTGATCAGTGCACTTTGCCCTCAAGCTTCCCAGAGTTGTGTGCCTCTTGAATAGGGCATGCAGTAGAAGGTACTTGAGAAATCTTAACAGCTAAAGGGCAACGCAAAACCACAGAGTTAAGGGATGGTAGGGAGGTTTATGAAATGCATAGAAAGAGATATACCACAAATGAGGTTTTTACCCTACTGCATCTCCATGTGGTTCATCCATTCTTTGAGTCTTTTCCTGGCCCCCTCAAAAAATTCCTTTCCTTCATGCTTGAAACACATGGTCTGAACAGCAAACACAGACAAAAAAAAGCTTAATTTTTACTGAAATGAAAATATTCACAATCACACATCTCTGGTGTGGTGTCACATTTTGAAGGAGAAAAACAGGCTATGATTAAGCTACTGGTGGGAAAGGACTAAGGGAGGAGCTTACTTTGTGCATGAGAACTGCAGAATAAGCAAGAACAAAGTATAAGAAGAAAGCAGATTAAAATTCTGGCTTCCTTCCTGCTACCTTCTTTATGTAGACAACATGTTTCAACTTTGGTTTGAAACAAGAAGTATTTATGCTTACTGTTAGGGTTGAAGACCAAAGGTTCCAATGGTTCTTTCTACTGTCACAAAATATACAGGTTTACTCATTTTGTAACAAGTACATCTCTTGGTCTTATCTTTCTCACTATAATGCTTTACAAAGAGAAAACAACAGCTATTGCCAACAGCAGTAAGCAAATCTACCTTGGAAGTACAAGATTACAGCTGCAAAAGCATAAAAACGATCCCTGCCCTATATCCTCCTCCCCACAAATTCTATACCCTTCATTTAACATTGTGACTGCCAAGTGAGATGTGTTATGCAGGTGTGTTATATACACATGTTCTCTTTTCCTATGCATTCTTAAAGGAATGATCAAAAATATCCTTCAACCGGACTCTGTGGATTCCCAGACTGAAATGGTCCTTGTCAATGCCATTTACTTCAAAGGAATGTGGGAGAAAGCATTTAAGGATGAAGACACCCAGACAATGCCTTTCAGAATGACTGAGGTACATGGGCATACGCCACCTTAAAGTTGTCATCTTCTAGAATTTATGAAGATAGTAAAGAAGTTGTTATACAGTCTTCCTGAACAAGAGCAATCAGTAGTTTTAGTCATAAATAGACATCTCTACAGTTTAAAAATAATCTTTGTGAAAACTGTATTATCTTCTTTGGTTTTGCAGCAAGAAAAAAAAACTGTGCAGATGATGTATCAGGCTGGTTCATTTAAAGTGGCAGTGATGGCTTCTGAGAAAATGAAGATCCTGGAGCTTCCATATGCCAGCGGGGAGTTCTGCATGTTGATCATACTGCCTGATGATGTCTCTGGCCTGGAGCAGGTATGGTCCTGGCAGCTGGGTTTCAGAAAATGATAAACAACGGTGAAATTTAGGTGCTGCAAAGCCCTTCACAAAAAAGATATCCCAAAAGACTTCACCGACACAGATCTGAACACTGGCAACATGGGATCATTGCACAGAAGCATGCAACTATCTCAGTGGCCCTGCAATAGTTTGTGCTGAGCATGGATTGACTAAGGAACTGCTTTAGTGGGTTAGACTTTGGTGACTGCAGAACAGATTCTTCTCAGCTAAGCAGTTGTTAATCCAGCAGCTTGAACTCCAGAGGTTTTATATCTCCATTCCTGCACAGTGAGGAGCTTCCTGGGAAGTTAGCTTTACTACTTGTAATTATTGTTTGGTTTGGCAGTGCTCAATATGCTTCCTTCATACCTTCAAAAATTAAACTGTCTAAAAACTGAATACGAGGAGTACTGGAACAGTTGAAGCAATTTCAGAAAATAAAATATACGTGACAATACTATTGTTAATACGAACAGAATACAGGCATGAGATATTGTCACTAGCAGGACAGAAGCTAGTCTGAATAGGAAAAGCTATGTAAAAAATGAGAATGTTTGTATGCTAACTCAAAGAATCTAAATTATAAAAATGAAGAGGCATTTGAACACAGCTAAATTTCCTCAGTAATAACTGATAGCTGGGGTATTAGTAATTGGTTAGGATGAACACCTGGTTACTTGGAGGTCTTAAATGTAGATAGAGCTTACAGCTCAAAAGCACAGAATGATTTTTGGAATATATTTCTCAAGCAAAGAAGATGAATAGGAAAAAGCTTTAGATGAAATTTGATTACCCATCTCATTAAGAAAATTAATTGGCAGTGAGCCTATTAAAGAACTAGAAAGCAGGACAAAGAGAAGAGTCATAGTTTAGTTTCCTCTCCTAGATACATTAATCTGTATATACCTAGAAAAAATGCCATGCCAAGAGCAGTAAGTTTAAAAGAGAAAATCCCCCACCACTGGTAATGTGTTGCCACAAAGGGAGTTGTGGTTTCATCCCATTTTCTTTTTTCCTTGCAGCTTGAGAATTCATTCAGCTTTGAAAAACTCATGGAGTGGACCACTTCTAATATGATGGAAGAAAGGAAAATGAAAGTGTATGTCCCCCGCATGAAGATGGAAGAAAAATATAACCTCACATCTGTCCTAATGGCCTTGGGTATGACTGACCTGTTCAGCTCATCAGCCAATCTCTCTGGCATCTCTTCAGCAGAGACCCTGAAGATGTCTGAAGCTGTCCATGAAGCATTTATGGAAATCTCTGAAGCAGGCAGTGAGGTGGTAGGCTCAACAGGATCTGGGTCAGAGGTTACAGATGTCTATGAAGAGTTTAGGGCTGACCACCCTTTCCTCTTCTTGGTCAAGCACAAACCAACCAACAGCATCCTCTTCTTTGGCAGATGTGTTTCCCCTTAAAGAGGAGAAAGCTAAAATAATTTCTGTCCCTTACTGCAAGACCCAAAGCACTGCAGTATCAGAAATTTATACTTTCTCTTTCATCCCTATTTACTAAACCCGGAAGGCTTTATTTAAAATAAAAAATTAAAAAAAAAAGAAAATCAGATAAATTATGCCATGAAAACAGAGGCCATTTCCTTTTCTTTCTGCAGAGTAATATTATTTACTCATGGATGAAGAGTTAAGGGAATGAAAATTGGCCCCAAAGAAAGTATGAGCATGAACAGAGATATTCCTGGTGTCAGTTAGTAATAGTGCTGCATCATCATACTCAAAAAACACAACTCCATTTATCTGCAGATGGGAAAAAAAAAATGCAGCCTTCTAATTAAGCCAGGTTTCTCTATGGCCAAGCTTCGTGGTGACATCTCTGGAATTAGTCACTTAAAAGCTCCCATAATAACTTCTAAACTGTCACAAAGCATCCCCACTCTGACACGGCAACTGATTTTTCTTTGTGCTCCTGATACTGCAAGGCTCTTCCTCATTTCCTAAAGATGCATTACAGAAATCTTAGAATTAATATTTCTCCTTAAATCTTTTTGGCTCAATCGTCATGACCAAATGTGGCATGTTACTATTCAAATTGTCTTCCATGTATCCATATGTAATGGGTCTTGCGGACGTGCTCTTTTCCTCTTTTAATCATAATAAAAACATGTTTAAGCAAATACATTTCATTTGGAGTATTTCAATGGCACCTGGGAGGTGGTAATCCTAGTTGTACATACAAATCAGAGGACTAGAGGCTGGAGAGCAGCTCCCCAGGAAGAGATCTAGGAGGCTGTGTTGATAGCAAGTCAACAGGGTGCTCTGGCAGCCAGGAGGGCCAACAACATCCTGCACCAAGCCCAGCATCACCAGCTGGTCGAAGGAGGTGATGCTTCCACTCTACACTGCACTGGTGCGACTCCACCTCAAGTACTGCATGCAGTTTTGGGCACCTCAATATAAGAAGGACATCAAACTACTCGAGTGTGTCCAGAAGAGGGCAACCAAGGTGGTGAAAGCTCTCGAGGGCAAGACTTAGAAGGAGGGGCTGAAGTCACTTGGGTTGTTCAGTCTGCAGAAGGCTGAGGAGTCACCTCATCACAGTCTACAACTTCATCAAGGGAGACAGCAGAGGGCAGGTGTTCATCTCCA
>JAOQGH010000012.1:69211404-69229298 GCA_025769975.1 Gallinago jamesoni | reverse complement strand
ACAACACTGCCACAGAGAACACATGGGAATGGGAAATAGAAGGAGTTTTCTAGTTGTCTTTGTGGTATGTTTATAAAGTTTTATAGGCTATTATTTTGTAACTGAAAAGAATAATCATGCTAAGAGAAGCAATGTCTATGGCAGGTCATTGTTTCTCTCTGGGATAAATTATTCCCTTTGTCACTGAAGCAAGAGAGGAAACAGACCTCTGAGGACCTGCCACAGAGGACCTTTCACAGAGTGAAAGAGAAAGGTCTTGGGGGGTGAAGTTACTGCAAGAAAGCTAAGCTCTGTCCTGACTCCTGTATGCAGAGCATGGCTCCAGTGCTGCGTGGTCTGTGGTGGAAATTTTTTTTACTTCCACCACACTGTATTTTGCTTGTTCTACCTGTTTTGTCTCTCCTCGCCTTCTCCCAAGATAACACATACTTTGGCAGGACCTAGGAGGCATAACTTGCTGGTAACAAACATGATCTTGAAAAAGAAGGAAGATAACACGGCACTACCTTCATATAAATAGTTCAAATACTTTCCTTCCCTTTCCTGTATCTTAGTCGATTGCTGGTCAGGTGATAACAAATGGGGAAATTTATTGCAAGAGAGCTAGCAATGTGTTTACTATTGTTCTGGAATTTCTGTTGACCTGTTCAAGGAAAAAGGGCACGTAAAATCATCAGGACACTTAATTTTCAGATTATTTGTTCTAAAATGGCACTATTTCTCGGTTTTTGTAGCTCTTATCAGTTAAAACATACTTCTTCATAAACAGAAGATGCAAGAAAGTACATATGCTCCTGTATGTAGACAGATACATTTATTGTTGCCTCCTAATTTCTGCTTACTCCTGCCAGCGCAACAACGAGCAGTCATATTCTTGTCATATCCTTTAACTAGCTGTGCAGCCAGTCCATCTGTAGTACATAAATAAAAAAACCCACAACACATGCATTCTCAGTCCTGTTTTCAGACACTGAAAACTTTGAAACCATTTTGGAACTTGGCAAATCACACACACACTAAGGAATGAATGCTGGAGTTCTCAAGTCTCGGACAGAGAAATATTTGTCTATCTAAAGCTAAAAACTGCTACAGCCCTCTACACCTGAGGGACTGTAGCTTCTGTAATAATAGGTACCTAAAGAACAGGCCTGGATGTAGCCCCAAGTTGGGTGACAGATATCAGACCTCTGTCACCCATTATGGAGCAAGCCCTCTTCTTTGTGCCAACAGAGGAGACTGTGGTTTCTTCTCTCCAACCCCAAGGAAGAAAAAAAGTCAGCACCATGTCCCAGAGACTTGGCTCTCTGCTGGCTACAGGTGGATTACCCTCTCTTTTATCCACAGTATTACTTTCAGCACAAGTATGGAAGAAGGCTCAGACTCACAGCTTTAGGACTGTCATAAGAGACTTCTACTGCTCTACCACCACACCCCATATATATTTGTAATTTCACACGTGCAAAGAGACAAAATTAATTCAAAGGATCAGTGAGTTGTGCAGATACAAGACCACACTTGTTTACTTGCCTGCAGTTTTAAATGGGAAGTTAATTCACGTAATGAATTTCCATAAACATGGCAGAAATTGACCCTACAGCCTTATTGTTTCTTCTAGTCCTAATTCTTCAAATACATAAGAATATAAGTCATATTGCTCAGTTGAACACAGCGATTTGCAAAAATTAGTATTCCTGAAGTTCACAAAGCTAGAGAGTAACTTGGGTTTGAACGGGCAGCTGACAGTCATCTGGTCCTAACTTCAAAGACGTACCAGGTTGCTCAGGACCCTTCCCAGTCAAGTGTTGCATATCTTTAAGGTTGAAGAATCCATAATGTTCTGTTTGGTTTCATTTTAAACATAAATCCAAATCTCACTATATAGAAGTAGTGTAAGCCAGCCAGCCATCCTAGCTTTCTCTCACCAAATACAAGTTGGCTCACATGAGCCTCACCGGTTCCTTCATTTTGTTTCTCCCTAATCATGGGAGAGTCCACAAAGCTCTCGTTGTCTTTCCTCACTTTTAACCCTCGTGGAACTACATTCTACAGAATATCTCTGTAAATCCTAAGCACTGCTTAGTCACTCTGTGAACAGAAAATTCCTAGGATGGTTGATGAAGCTTAGGAGCAGAAGTGAGATAATACATAGCTTCATGCTACACATTTTTAGCCTTAGTAGCATAATTTATACCTTGTCTCCATTTTATTATATGTGGATATCAAAGGGCTATCATTTTACCTGGCCTCCCTTTCCTCACTGTTATACTCTTAAACATCACAAGACAAAGACTTTCACACCATATGATCTAACTGTGCTGTGACATGAGCAAACACTCACAATTGCATGCTACTCCCAGGAAAAAAAGATTCCGAACTAATTTGGAGCTTTTATTTCTTCAACCCATACAGCACTTTCCTACTTTTTCTAAATGTTAGCAATAGCAACCCACAGTCTAAAATCAACGCAGGCAAATAATGAACTCCTATTAGCGGCACCTTACAGATAACAGTAACAGGATCCTGGAGGAGAGCAAATCCTTACAGGGGAAGGCTGACTGCTTAGTCACACAGGTAAAATCCCGGTGTTGGGGCTCTGATAAGAGGTCAATATGGAGAGGGAGAATAGTAAAGTGTCAGATGCGTTCCTGTAAGGAAGGCAGAGATAGGGGAATTGAAGGTGAACAAAGGAGGTGGAGGAGAAATCATTAAACTTCACAGGGCTGTGTGTAAGAGCAGTTACTCTTTCCTCTTCCCACTTTTCTCTTTCATTCTGTCTCTTTTCACTTGGGCATGGTTCATGCTATCCAGTAATCCTTTCCTCAAGGCACTGCCTATCCCCACCCTCACCATGTCCTCCTTTATTCCCCTTGCCCTTCGGCAATCTCTATCTATTTCTTGGGACAGTGAAGGAAGAGGACAGGGCTAGGGTCAAGCTTTTTTTCTAAGAGGAGAAACGTTAAGGAGAGAAAGGTTTGAGACTAAGGAAGAATGTGGGAGGACAGCATTGCCACTCCTATTGTCTCGAGGGATCATCTGCCATGCAATAATGCTACATCAACTACAGAGTCCAAGCTGCATCTCAGCTGCACCTGCAGGAGGTGGGGTGAGGGCCCATTCCTCCAGCCACAGAGAGAAAGGGCTTTGCCTCTCCTTACATGTACTCTGCTAACTTTCCTTAGGCTGATGTTGCCTCTGTAACATTGAATTCAAATTAGTTTCGCTTTACAGCTTGGTCTGTCTATGTCCCCAGACAAGGAATTAGCAACCACAGAAGCAAGGGATATTAAGAAAGACTTGGAAGATGAAGCCAAAGCTCTAGAAAATGGAGACAGATAAGAAGAAGGAAACTCTAAAGCAGCTGAAAGGGCCAATTGCACTAGTTTTAAACTACACAAAGAGAGTTCTGCTTTTGACTTTGGAAGAGCTAAAAGAGCCACAAATACCAGTACGAAAGATAATGGACCTATGAAGATCTACATAAAGCTGAATTTCCAAAGAGCTTGGAAATGCTTTGGTAAAGTAGATGATCACCAGGATATTTTAAAAGATGGTCCTCAGTGAAATACCCTTCAAGTCCAGACTTTTGCATCTCCCACAGAAACTTGAGGAACAAAATAAAAAAAAACAAAATCAAAACTTTCCTTTTCATTTTGCTCAAGACCAGAAAGGAACAGGAGATCATCTTGTCTTTCTTGTCATGTATCACATCATTAATTTCTACTTGGTCACGGATATGAAAAGCTTGTTAACTTGAACCACATAAAATGATGTTGAGCCTCAAAAGACTGAGCTCCTTCGTGCAACAGGCAGAGAACACGACAGATGGAAAGATAGATAGAAGAGTCTTGCAATGGAAAAGGCATTGGTAAGACACGTTCAAATTATATTAATGACAATCCAGCTCAGTTAGTCTGAGGAGGAAATTCCATTCCAAGCCCACTTTTTGGGGTTAACTCTTCAGGCTTTGCCTATGCACTTAACCAAGTAGTTCAGATCAGTCCCAAGGGTAGCCTAAAAAGTGAGAAACTATGAAGGGCCAGCAGGTGCCAAGCAGATCAGTTAATATTTAAGATTTCTAGTACACTTCTGCAAGTGAGGATCAGGGAAATTCTCCTTATGAAACTTCTGAAAATATCAACTGTCTTATGAAACCCCTAGTTACTCCCCCAGGCAAGAATACTTGCAGTTGAGCTGTATGAAAAACTAGCAAATGTTTAAATGGGTTTCTTAAAAGAGAGCCCTTCCTCTATACCCTGATCTTGCTCCTCAGCACAAGGCTCCTGTTTAGGATCCACTCTCATTTAGAAATATGTTTTGAAGAAACATCAACTTGATATTCGCATTCTTCATCCTGCAACATGGCACACCTTGTACTACAGCACTGCAGCTTGGGAAACTCCCATTAACACAAAGGATCACCTTTCTGATTCGGAAGTTGTGCAGTTGATGAACAGCTACACCTTTTGAGAGATTTCTGCTGAAAAATGACAAATTTTGACTAAAGTGCATACAAGGCACAGGTATGTCATTATTTATAATATAGTTGTGTGTATCATGATGATTGGGAAATTCAGGCCACCCTTGATATTTTTGATGTTAAAGGCTACCTAGGATATTTTAAAAATGCTCACTGCCTGAGTCATTCAAAGGAAAACTGCACCCTTGCGTATGTGAAAACAGTGTGCGTATTCATTAACAGATAAACCATCTCTGTTCAGATACAGAGATCAGTTCTTTCTCAGAAGTGTTACGCTTCTTACCACAGCTGAATTTCTCAGGACAAACACTACCTTTACTAATTACAGTGTCTAAGCCAAAGTATTTAGAAGTAATATTAAAGTATGATGAATTGTGCCAGTACTGTCAAAATTCACCACACCTTTACTTTCTGCAGGTGTGGAGCAAAATGCCTCTAATATTTATACAGGAACCTCACCACACCCGCTGGCAACTCATAAGGTTTTAAATTTTGTTAAGATTATGTCAGCAAGGATTGCTTGGCAAGGGAATGCTTGCAAACTTACTCGTAGGAGGTGCACAAAAGATAGCTATCTATTCTGTTTCAAAATAAAGACACGTGTATTCCTAACCAAAGCTTTAAAGGGAAGAAAGATACCCAAAGAACTAATCTCTCTTAAACTTAAAAATTATTTGAAATTTCAGGACTTATCTTACATAAAAATCTGTTATAGCACAAACCAAAATCTGTTATAACCAGTCTAGGTGATGCATATGAATTACTGTGCTTTTTAGTTGACAAAGTTAGGAAAAGCTTATGCTGTGCTCTCAATTACACAATGACTGAGGCATCAGCACAGAAAAGCATAGAAAATGTATCTAGTCACTCAGCACCCTTACTAGTTTTTCAGTATCTGTGCCCTTGTCCTACTTACAGTTTTTAACTTTAAAACACAGAGATTTAAAAAAATATATATATCAGACCTCCAAAGGGATTAAAATATTCTCAGATTTCAAAACCCTTCTCCTCTCCATACTTCTTGTATCTCCTGAAGTCCTTTTAAAGGTTTGGGGACATTTATAATCCTTTCATGTTTAAAATCTACTGGCCTGGTGTGTCTGAGCCAAAAACTTCAATAGAGTGCTCTTCTGGCTGAACCAGAAATTCTTCCCTCCCAAGTAAATAAACAGTGCTTATACTGGTAAAAAAGTATTTGAAGATATCAGAGAAATTGAAATTGAGAAAACAGCTTTCCTTCAAACATCGCTTTTTCTTTTGATCTACCTGAAATATAGAACACGTTAGGTTCAAATTAAACCATATTTCCAAGAGCTGTACAGATTTAGTTGATAGCTGAAATAATCTACCACTGAACATGAAAACCAGCCACGGAAAGTTGTATCCTAAAATACTGTGTGAAGGCAGAAACTATCATTTTTCTGTGACAGAAGATCTTTCTCTCAAGACCCTCAAGAGCCTTTATAGAGCACTTTATAGTGTTCTGTTTAGACATCAAGCATTTCACCTACTCCTGAACCCAGGTGCTAATGAAAAGAGCAACACACTGTGTAGGAAAGCCACAGTGACTTGTGCTAAGTTACGTTGAAACCAGAGGAAAACAAAACGCATTTATATAGCTGGGATCTGGCCAGGGCACTGGGCACTGATGTCCTGCCAATATTTGTCCTGACCAAACGGAAACATGCCTGCCTTCAGTGAAAGAGCCCACAGGTTTACTTCCCACAGGAAGGATACTATTAATACAAATATAAGTCTTCTAGTGTGCTGCTGTGTTGACGTATTATAGAGTGGGAGTGAGAGTACCGCTGCTACTGAGTCAGCAGCGGCACCACCCATTGAGCCGTGTCCTCTGGTGGTGCCAGTTTAAAAGGATATTGGAAAATGTTATTAACCCATCACGTTGATTTAACATATGTTCTCCTTTGAGACAAGTATAATTTTAGTTACTTGGTATGCCTTGGTTATGCTTTTTTTTTTTTTTTTTTTGCTAATGACCATCCATGCCATATAAGAGGTGTTTTAAAACGGCAGCTTTAAAACCTTGTACAAAGGCACAAGCCTTGCTGAGTGTAACCCAGCATTTCTGCATAAACAGAACACCTCAGCCACTTCTTCTAAAGCAGCAAGCAGTATTACAAGTTAGCAAATTAAATTTGCCCCTGTTTTAAAACCAGAAAATCCGCAGTAATTGCTCTAAGGGATGAAGTCTACCCAGCATACCAATCACTTGTTCAACAACATGGCTAAATTTGCAAAGATTACTCAAATCATTTAGGCTTTGGAAATCACTTAAGGCCAATGTAAACAGATTACAACTTTCCCATGTGCAATGGAAGCAATTAATTTTACAGTGAACACCTCTCATACACTGTGCTGTTCCCAGGAAAACATAACATGCATCTAATTACAGCTCGCACTGAAACATGCTGGTTTTGTGTAGCTACAACTTCAAAAGACCTGAGGGGCAGGAAAACACCATCTAATTAAAAGTCATCTTGGTTCCCAAATGATATTGATGTATAAGGCTCACCATTGGCAAGGGACCCTTTGCAGCTGCACCCTTCTATGCCCTACCCCAGATCTTGCAGGTGTCCCATGGCTTGTTCCTTATTACAGGGTCCTCTGTGCAAGCCACTGGCCTACGAGTCCATGTTAAATGTATGCTCATAGACAACGGGTCAGAAGAAAGGTCTCAGAAGGCAGTTTATGCCAAGGAGATAGACCTTGTGAGTGAGTCTTGCTCAGTGTCGAGGAGGCAGCCCTGGAGAGCCAAGGAGCTCCTAGGCGGGTTTCCAAGGTGGTATTATCAACAGTGCAGGGAATTAAAGAATGAAATAGAAGGCAAGGGTAGGATTACACAGGATGTTTCAGTTAGGGGTCAGAGTAGGGATGGACAGCTACAAAAAGGACAATAGAGGAAGGGACAGCATAACTGAAAGGAAAATCAGAGAAGGAGGTATTTTAGTAGCCAAGACAAGAAGAAAAAGAGGATTTGACAGAATATTTCTGGACTAGAAAAATAAGGAATAGAACTCTGAGGTGCTACATTGGTCAAACACCAGCTTTCAGATTAGAGTAGAGAAACAGAAATGCAAGAAAAATGAAGTCTAATCTAAAACCCACATCAGGTCCTTGTGACATTCACTGATAACAAAAGCAACAGTTGTGCACCTGTTTCTCAACATGCACTATCTCACGGTGACAACATTTCCCTGATTGAACAGTATTAGAATGTTCCAAGATAAGCAAAATCCATTTTTCTAAATCAGAAATCCACCAGGAGAGACAAATACTTTCTTAGTATGGAATGGACAGTAGAAAAATTCACACATAAGAAGTCACTGTCTTTGTCTGTCTGTTGCACAGAAATAATTTCTATTAGACAAATCATAAAAGAAGTAGGTCAGCAACTGCCTTTTTTTTAAACCCTTCAAACCGCAAAAGAAAGGTTGTTTAAAGTAGCGTGGGTTCAAGTTGCTACTAGCCTGTTGCCACAAAAGTGTTTATAGCAATACTTCTGCTGTCAGTTTTGTAAGGTTTTTGTATGGTATCACTCTTACCATCACATCCTACTCTGAGATGATTCAGTTCTTCCACAGGGATGTGGCCTTTAGGGCATAACAAATTGCACATTCATGAGTCATAATCACCTTTGCAGAACTGGCCAGACACACTATAAATTCACCCTACCTTTCATGTGAACTGCAGAAACCTTGGAGACACCCAGAGCAGCAGTCTTCCTCCCTGCACGAAACAAGGTACTGTAATGATTTATAGAGATTATTTATTTCATAGACTCTTGGATGATGTTGCTTTGTTGACAGATGCATAGAAAAAAAAGGAAGTCGGGATCAGAATTGGAAACAACAAATGTTTGGAGACGTAATTTAGTAAGATGGCACAGGCATAGGCTAGAAGGTGAAAGTCTTAAAAATATACAGATAGAGGTATTTATTGTACAGAGTTCTATGACTCTGGAGCTCACTGGCTAGCATAGATATCATAGCAGAGAAAGAGCCACTGTGTTTTGCTTAAATCAGCTAATTTGCTTTTGTGCTCTTCAGTTCTCATGAACATCAGATCAGCTCCTGGTTTGCAAGATACTAGGACAAAACTCCTTTACTCCAAGGCCATCCTATACAAATCAGAATAGGTCCCTGTCCCTGACTAGATCTCTCAGCTAAACCTGTGATGTAAATGACAAATGGCAGCATTTGTGGTGTACTGAATATGGAAACCTTGTCCTGCAGAAGAACAGGGAAGCTAGGAGCTGTACTACCACTGTAAGACAGAGTTTCAGGACATTTTTGAAAGTCAAACAGGGAATTCAGGATGCTTAGCATCCAACAGTTGAAGCGATGCTTGCCCACGCATTGGAAGGAGCATTCTGTCCTGTCCTAAAGGAATAGTTTGACTGTTACTGTTACCAGAGTATTTGTTCACTACAGTTATGAGCATCAAAAGCCTCTTGCACAAATTGAAGCATAAAAGTTGTTGTAAGAGACAGTCTCTCAGTGTAGCCTAGCCCAGGCAGTGGTAGGCAACTATCAACTTTCACTCCAAGATGCTGTAAAGGACAGTTAAATAGAAGCCCTGGTGAACAAATACAAAACAAGATTGGTGTCTGCTTTTTCCCTAATCTAAATGATAGATAGTGTCATCAGTGAAACAGGACACACTAAACCTTATATGACTTTGTAATAGTTAATCCTCCTCATTCTTCATACAGATAAATACTTTTAGAAAGCCTTTAAATCACCCAAGAAACTTCAAAAACTGAAGAGAAACTTGCAGACACATAGTAATAGTTAGCAGTTTGCTAATAGCATCTTTTCTCCCTTTCTGTGCAGGTTCAGAACAATGGAAGATTTGAATAAAGCAAACACGAGCTTTGCTCTTGACTTTTTTAAACATGAGTGTCAGGAAGATGGTGACAAGAATATTTTGTTCTCTCCTTTGAGTATTTCATCTTCCCTGGCTACTGTTTATTTGGGAGCCAAAGGTAACACTGCAGATCAGATGGCAAAGGTAAGTCTGGGCTTCAAAAGGTAGCTGTCTGAAAGGGTTGATCTCTTGGAGTAAGATCCTCTATGCACAAAATTGACTGTGGTAAGCCATAAGCAGAAGAATTGCTCTGACCAAAACTCCACACTCATACACTGCAATGAATAGACCAGTTCTCCACTTGTCAAGTCAAAGTAATAGTCTACTCTAGCCTCTGGAAACAGGCCCCCGTAAATGAAAGAGTGGCACTGGTGACATTGCCTTCTTTTAAATCCCATCAGCAGAAAAAAGGGATCTTTATTCCAAAGGTCAGTAACTTGGACACTTACCAGGGAGTGGGAGACCTGGACTCTCCTTCTACTCTGCCACAGACAATTCCCACCTCGTGTCTCATCTCTTTGGAAATGACCCCCCACAAAAAGACTCTCCCTGTAGTTATTGTAAGTTTTGAACTTTTCTAAACATAAATCCACATCCACAAGATCAGAGAAGAGACACGGTAAGACTACAACCCTTTTTTTGGGGTATGTATTTTACAGGCAAAGTCACTTACTGAAGTCCCTAAGCCGTATTTGTGCAAAGCTTATAGCTTCAGCAGGCAGCAATGAGAACACCCCAGGGCTCAGTTACGTAGCTCCTGTCATACGAAGTGATGCTTGTGAGTTTGCATCTGCTAAGGCAGAGAAAGTTGTCCCATGTGCTAAGGGAGTGATCTAACTCCTGATTTACAGGACAAAAGAGAGCCAACAAAGAAAGGAGTGATCTTCTTCTAGGAAGAAGGGAAAACAGAAAAAAAAAAAAAGTAATAGCTCTTCTGAAAAATCTACCCAATCAAAGGGTTGGACGCACCCCTTTGTAGCCTGGGTAAGGTGCAAATGCCTGCAAGGGATTTTAGGCATGAAACTACCTCCACTGTTTTCGTGCTTTCTGACACATAGCAGTAGTCCATTTAGACTTCTGCTTTGATAATCTCCGTTTGGAGATAACTATCTCTTCCCAGCTATTAACTGGTCAGCCTGGGGCATAAATCAAAGTAGGCAGATTCCTCTAGAAAGGTTAGTTACATGAGAATTTTGACCTGCAACCCTCAGCTTAGTGTGCTCATGTCATTTTGTATACTGGCAGGACTGGACACAAGAATAAAATCTGAGTTTGACTCTCTTCATTACTAGTCCCATGACAACACTGAAAGATTTCACTGAACCAGCAAATTTTCTATCCTTACATTTATTATTGCTTTTTCCACTATAGGTACTTCACTTTAAGAAAGCTGAAGGAACCACAAATGTCACCACAACCATAAAAATGCAAGTCTATTCCATAACGGAAGAGCACCTATCAAATCAATGTGCCTGTTTTCAGAAGGTATTTCACCAAATCTAGTGATCAAGCTATGGGCATGGTCATGTCTTCCCTTGCTTGTATTTTCCTTCCACATTTGTATTTGCCTGTGTTTGCCCGCCTCAGATGTAGTATATACAATTAATTGGTATGGCATCCTGCTATACCTTCATCTAATGCAATACTGATTACATGCGTCCCCTTTTTACACAAAATTGCAAAAGCCAACCTCAAATTTGCAAAATTTAAAATTTAGTGTTATCATTCTCTGTCAATGCACCTCTTGATCTTTTTCCTTTAGCTTTGAGGGGAGATTTATTTCTCAAATTATTACTGTTCAATAGCTAGCTATTTAGCAAAAGCATGTTCTTTGAACTGGCGTGGTCCCTGCCTCAGACAGCTAATCACAATAACAGAGCTGCCCTCCCACATATTTGATTGCAGCATCAAGACAACAAAACCCAGAGTACTAACTTTTCTAGGCTATCTATGCTTGGTAGATAAACTGCTTCAGAAATTAGTCTCCATTTCAGTTGACTAGTTAACAAATCAACATATTGAAATCTCCCAAGATAGACCAGTTGCTCGCAATAAATCTTAGAGAAGTGGAAATCATTATATTCCTGAGAGATTTCTTTGACATACCAGCAAGCATCTTGTACCAAAGTATACATAATTTAAGACAGCAGAAAAATACAGAAAAGCAAACACAGTCCATCTGAGTCAGTGAAGTCAGGTTTTCCTCATTGACAATTCAACCACGGTGGCATTAAGCTCTCCTCCCTGCTCCTTCCCGTCATGCTTATTCTTTGTGGGAGTGAGCCATTTCCCTGCAGGCTGCCCACAAAGCCCTAGTGGCCTCGAGCTCTGATGAGTGGGAACTTGGATCTGCATTCCGCAGCCAAATCCTATGGCTGGAAGATTTATTTTAGAGGCTATGTCAACAACTCATTTGCACTGCATGAACAGGAGAGGGATTGTTCCTCATGAGTAGTGCTTGTCTGAATTGTAAGAATTACAGAGTGCTGTGGGTAGGGCAAAGGGCCTGCTCTAACAATTTTGAAATTTAAGTCACTGTTCATGCCTCTGATTCTGATGCAATGACAAAATGAATACAGCACAGATTATTAGTTTGCTAATTCATAGCTTAAATTCCTTCAGCTCATTTGAGAGTTTGAGCCCAGACCCATTTAATCCTGTTACTTCAAGATAACAAATTTACTACAATTACTGCAACATAAAAAATTTACAAAATATTAAGAGCAAGATTAAGAAATTTAGGAGCAAACTTTCCATGTAACACACTTAACTTTCATAAATAAAAGGAGTCACACAGCCAAATCTTCATGCATTGTTTAACAATTACATTTTGTCTCTCACTCTCTGGATATACATAATTTTACAATCATCTCCACTTAGGAACCCTTAAATGTTTTACATAGTTCAGACTCTTACCACTTGCATTCTGAGACACTTAGCAGAGTCTATACCATGTCTGCAACTTTTAATACTTTCAAATGATTCTTTTAATAGCTGTCTTGTTTAGAACACCTCTTGTGTTGCAATACAGGTAAAAGACCACCTCAACAGAAATACTTTACATGGAGCTGCATGAAGGAAGAAAATCGAAATTTTGAACTATTTTATACAACAGATTAGTAATTTTTTTTTCTTTTCTCTAAGACAGAAACTGGCAAATCAGATGATATCCATACCGGGTTTAAAGCACTCAACATTGCAATCAACCAACCCACTAAAAATTACCTGCTTAAAAGTGTTAACCAGTTATATGGAGAAAAAACATTGCCTTTCAGTAAGGTAGGTAGGCCACCTATGCAGGTTATGTAGTGACATTTAACCTTTATAATCTATCTGTGACAACATGCCATAAATTATATGCTTTTAAATATTTTCATTACATCTGCAATTCATATTGTTAACATAAATATTTTCTACAAGAGGCTTTGGACACTAAAATTTTAGGTTTATGGGATGTGTATCTAATTTCAGGGTAATTTGCAGATGTGGTTAGGTGCAAACATTAAAATTAAGTATTTCAAAAAATTACTTTGTTCCTTTGACAAATTGCTGTGCTTGTAGTCTATACTATTTTTATCATGATTTCTTTCAATTTGGCTGTAGCTATTAATTAGCATTCATATTGGCAGGCAACAAACGTAAGACAGCTGTCTTTTTTGCACTGCAGGAATACTTACAGTTAGTCAAGAAATACTACAATGCAGAGCCACAATCAGTTGACTTTGTGGGAGCAGCAGATGAAACCAGAAGAGAGATTAATTCCAGGGTAGAACACCACACTGAAGGTAAACTCCTGTCTCTCCTCTCCCAGTTTAAAAAGAAGTCATTTCAGCATTGAACAAAGTCTCTGTAACCAAGGGGCCCAAGGCAGTTAAACAATTCACCTCAGAAAGGTAAATCAGATCAGCTTTCCTAAATCAGTCATCCACTGACAAGCTCTTGTTAAAATTAGTCTCTTCCACCAGAACATGTGAGGAATGTGGTTTACTCTTCCGTGTAAATCAAGGTTACCCCAGCAATCACTTATTTGAAAATAATCTCAAGCTAGAAGCATGGTCTATTAGCACTTAACATTTCCCTGGTTTATGTCTGCAGAAATTGTGCCAACACTTACTCTGAAACAGTAAAACTGCACAAATGTGCAAATGTCCTTCTGTTTTCTCTAGGTAAAATCAAAAATCTGCTGCCTCCTGGATCCATAGATTCACTCACCAGACTAGTCCTGACAAATGCGCTCTACTTCAAAGGAAACTGGGCAACACAATTCAAAGCCGAAGCTACCAGGCAAAGGCCTTTTAGGGTGAACACGGTAAGGCAATACACTGTCCTATATCTGACAGGTGGAAAAAGCAGTGAAAGAGATGAGGGAGAGAAATTCCTGTCAGTCTTTGAATCCACATGAAATTCACCATTTAAGTTATTTAATTCAATGCATACATTCTTCACCATGTCTTTAGCACAAAGACTGCACACACATACTAGCACCTGAGCCACAAGTAAAATTGTCAGAAGCTGACTTCAAACAAGCTTCCATTCTCTGAAGGCAGGGAAAACAAAGAGGTGAACAAAACTATATGGGTTTTTTATTTACATTTTCATTTTTAACCATTAGACAAATCAGAGTGGAACAGAGCTTCCTGTAATGGGAACATCTGAGACAGCTTAGATAGCTTGCCTAGCCTCCAGGTGCCTTTCCAGAAGGCCAGAGGTCATCTGTTCATCCTGTGCCAGTTAGAATCATAAGGATTTCTCAGACGCATTGGGCAACTTGTAGAGTAAATATAATAAACTTTCACTGTGCTATTTTAACTCAGTCCAGTACTGTTCAGTGAAGATGGCAAACATCTCATTTAATCTATTGCAGCATACAACTAAACCTGTGCCAATGATGTACTTGAGTGATAAATTTAACTGGACCTACGTAGAATCAGTCCAGACTGATGTTCTTGAGCTTCCATATGTCAATAATGACCTCAGCATGTTTATCCTCCTACCAAGTGACATCTCCGGCCTACAAAAGGTAAAGCAACTGAGAACATAAATCATGTGAAAAACCAAGAATGTCACTACTTACTCATTTTGCATGTGTGAGGTAAAAGATTAGATTGCAGTCATGTTTCTAGAAAAGAGGGTACTGATCACGCTCAAGGAAAAGCAACCCCCAAACTTGGTGTAGCATTGTGAACTTGAATCCCTTGGACCTCAGACTAGAGTCTTGGCAACTGGCAACTTCTTAATGTTGATCAGTCCTGGAAATAGGTAACCGATACCCTACAAGACTGGCTCTTCTTCCAGCTGAACAAAAAAGAGGACAGAAAGACAGCCCTGTTGAGATTCATTGTCTGTACTGATTCAGAGAGATAGGATTCCATTCCCAAAAAACCCACCAACCCCACAAACTGGACAGCTTCCATTACTTTCCTGGAAGTCCAGAGATAATACATATGGACACTGCCACCTTCTGTAAAGAGACAGATCCTGCTTTTGGATAATAAACTCTTATTAAATTCTCGTTTATGTTAGCAGGTGTTCTGCAAGAAAAAAACTCTTTTCAGTAAATTCTAAAATGTAGGGAAAGCAGGAATGTGAAAAGCAAATCAACTAGACTATTGTTACTTGACACTGATGTTTTTGTTCTACAAGTATTTAACCCCACTATATTCCCTGAAAATGACTGAGAACAGTTCCAGCACTGTGTTTACCTACTGTGGATCTCCAAATTGGTCTTTCAGTGCTGCTTTTTTTGTACTCTTATAACAGCTTGAAAAGTTCTGCACTTAAGAAAAGAAAATAAATAGCCCTTTGTGCACAGGTTTTTTAACACTGTAATTTTCTGATTCTCTTTTTACTAACTGCAGCTAGAAAGAGAATTGACTTTTGAAAACTTGTCTGCATGGACCAGGCCAGAATTAATGGAGAAAACGAAAACCGAGGTTTATCTGCCCAGGTTCACATTAGAAGAGACATACAACCTCAAATCTACTTTGAGCAGGATGGGGATACAAGATGCCTTCACCAAAGGTCAAGCTGATTTCACAGGAATGTCAGAGAAGGGCGAGCTGTTTTTGTCACAAGTTTTTCACAAGTGTTATCTGGAAGTCAATGAAGAAGGCACAGAGGCAGCAGCTGCCAGTTCAGCAGCACTGGCATCACGAAGTCTTGGTGCTGCTATTATTTTTGTAGCAGATCACCCTTTCCTCTTCTTTATCAGGCACAACAAGACCAAGAGTATCCTCTTCTTGGGAAGGTTCTCTTCCCCCTAGAAACTTGACTATTACTAAACAGCCCGCAACAACAATAATGAACAAAATGCACACCGTGAAGAGCATCTCAATTGTCTGTGTGCTACTTCTTCATTTTCCTGTACTGTTGACAAACCTCTCAATGTTAGAAGAGAGAACATAACATGGAATTCAATCCTCTGGCTCATTTTCCTAGCCAAAGAACAACAAAATGGTTATTACTACACTGTAAGTATGAAACTGTGCACAGAATAACATTGAAAGCACTTTCTGAAACAGAGCTGCCAGATGAAGGTGATCTAAACCAGTAATTCCCAACATGCTTGCTTTCGTAAGAAGAAAAGAAACAGGAAAAACTCCTTCCTGCAGCACGCTGCTGCATCTCCATTGGTTTCAGCTCTCTAAGCTGATCATCCCAGGAGAGCTACCTCATTCATATTCTTGTCAATTTTATACCAACTTTGCAGCCTGGCATAGCTGGTAATGAAATAAAATTGAAAAATCCTCTGTGTTCCTGATACTGGTGCTTCTTTCGTGCATGCAAAGGGGCTAACGTATACTTTCTGATCTCTGTTCCACAGCAATTGGAAAATACTGAACAACAATATAGAACTGGAGGAAAATAAAACCTATGTGCCTAAAACCTTCTCCTTTGTAACTTTTCATGCATTCAACACTGTTGCCAGCCCAGCACTGAACTGCTTTACTCTTATTTTGCTTTGTCACTTATTTCTCTGGTTTGAGAAAAGATCAAATTAGAGAATCAAGCCTGTAGTACTAACTCGCCGAGTGCCTTCTGCAAGATTACATGCAATCCCCCTCCCTGCCCTGTACACATTTATTTCTATCACAGCTCTTTCTCCTAAGGAGGAGAATATCCTAATCAGTCATGCACATTTGCAGTTGATGCTCCTAACTCTCTGAATTCAGAACAGAGAGCAAAGGACGGGGTCTCTTACAGGACTCGTAGACATCACCAGCATCCTACTAGAAATATGTCTACCTGGGATGGCAGGGCTCTTCTTTACTGACAGAGAGGGGACTGCTGACTGTCACTGAGTCCTTTCTGTTTTCTTCCATGTGACCAGCTGCTTCCAGGGTCTCTTCTGGCTCTGCTTCCCAAATGGGAAGGAGCATAGGAAACTCAACAGCGCTGCCTTCTGTCCGACTCAGCTGTGAAACAACATAGAAGCCCAGTGCATTCAGCTGCAATACTGCCTTGCCCTGCTTCACGTACAAGGGCTTCATGTCCCCATGGCCAAGTCCCTTAAGCACTTCCTGATGTGCCTCAGGAATAAAGATGGGAATGACATGCCTGGGAGGCCAAGGAGGAACAAAGCCATGACAACATGCACCCAAACTCACTCACAGGGCTTCAAAGTCAATGGAAATGTGAGCTGCCTTCTCTGTCTCCAACTATTTAAAGCATGATTGCAAAGACGACAGAGTTAATGTCCCTCTTGACAGTGCCAGATCATTACCAAGTGACAATGGCCACAACACCTGAAGGGCAAGTTGTACATTACAGAACAACCTTTTCCCAGCATAAGCAGCACAGAACTAGAGAAGGTGGCCCAGGAGGGTTGGGGATTCTCCATTCTCCAAAGGACTATGGCTGAACTTATCTACTGATGGCCCTGCTCCAAGCAGGAGGTTGACCTCTGAATGTCCGTTTCAATCAATATGTGTGATTTTCTCTCTCTTGTCAACAGCCATTCTGCCTTGCCACCTCCATTTCTCATCCTGCTTGGCATCCTTGTATCTTGACTAGCAAAGCTTGCTCGCTCTCAGAATACTTCTTTGGGATTTGGAGTCTCCTGGCTTGGGCTTTTCCACCACCTAACCACTCAACTGACCTTTCTCCTATACCAATTTCTTGAGAACTTATCATACTAAAACCAAAATTTGTTTAAGTGCTGGCATTTCTTCATTGCCTTGCACAACATTGATTTCTGTCACTTTTGACAGAAACGCTTGACCCACTCTGTTCCGGTAACCAGGCTTGCAGCAAAATTCTTAGCACACAGTACAGTTTCCTTCCTTTCCTCAATGCTCCTTCCCCTGTCCCTCAGGGTCTTAACAGTTGTTGCCATCACCTTCTCCTTCTTCCACCGCCCAACAGCAGCCTGTGTCTCTTCTGGGACTGTAGAGTGACAACTACTGTGCCATGTTTGCCCCGTTATATTTTTTCACTCCAACACTGCTCAAGCTCTCCAGTGGTGTTTCAGACCTTGCCCTCCTTCACTACTTGCAAGTACTGTGCACTAACTCAGTGTTTTGCAGTGTTT
>JAOQGH010000012.1:69095547-69202794 GCA_025769975.1 Gallinago jamesoni | reverse complement strand
CTGGGCAGGCTGTTCCAGTGCCTGACCACTCTTTCAGTAAAGTAATTCTTCCTAATATCTAATCTAAACCTCCCCTGTGAAAGTGTATGTCCCTTTTCTCCCACCCCCCCTACCCTGCCCCAAGTAAGGCAACAGCCAGAGACCACCCTGCGCCTCAGAGACCATCCCTCTACTGCTCCTTTCTGTTGTTCTAATGAGACAGTCCTCACCAGAAAACAGAGTGCAGAATTTGGCTCACTTGCATCAAATCTGCTTTGTTGTTCAAGAGTAAGATGGAGACATAAAAGCTCTCTGCACACAGGCCATGATCTAGCCCCATGCCAAGAGCTGACTTCAAGGGAATTGCAGTTCATCCTCTTGAATCTCCCAGAGAGGAAAAAAACCCTGAAAGGAAAAAAAAAACAAAACAACAGAACTTGCAGAAATCTATATGCTCTCTTTTCCTCACTGGGAAACCTGCACTTGCATTACAAAGCAGTTTCCTTATATTCCTGACTGTTGGAAATTAACAAAATTTATTACAAACCTAGAATAATCTCAAAATGCCCCTCACCTTCTCTGTCTCACTGTATACAGACACATTGGATTCATTCTCTCCTGCCTTTGCAACTTCATGAAAAAATGTTACAATGGGGGAAAATGGTCCAGCCCTTAGTGCTTAATCTTCAACTTCTAATCACCTTGCATTTTTTCCTCGTTTTTCTAAACTTTGTAGGTTAAGGCTGCTGGGAGTTCAAACCAGCAAAAATGCTAAGAAAATTATGAGCAACATGCTTCTTGATATCTCTTATTGATGCGCAACCTAAAACATCCAGAATTCAAATCTGCTTCCGCTTTTTAATTTAACCTAATTGTACCTGTTTCCTGGCTAATATCTGCCAAGTTTCCTTGCTATCTCTATCACTGATCAATGTATGATTTATGCAATGATTTATGATGAATTATGTAATTTATGAGTGCATCTCAACAAAGATAGTCATGGTATTGACAGAATCACCAGCGAGATTTTGACTGATGCTTTACTTCTTATTTTACCATGATCTGCATTTAATCCAATAAATGAACTTGGAGTTGTGTTTGTGCTATCACATTTCCATTTTTGCCATTCCAAATTCACTACCACATCGTCCCCATTGACAAAACTCACATACTTAGTTTTATTCTCACTAGTCTTCAAACAGCCCCGAAAATGATGTTCAGCATATTAACCTAGGCCTTTTCTAAACATATCAAATCAAATTAAACATTGTGATGAGCAAGTTTTTGCTCACTGAGTCAAGGCGTTTGTGGGAAAATAATGGAAGATTGGCGAGGAGGATTGTAAAAACACTCATTTGACTTGCAGCTGGGGTGTCAAAAACACATATAATAATTGTTGTTTAGCCTTGTATGTTGGACGATCTGTGTTTAGATAACACAGATAAGACTTAGAGGCACCCTACTGAACATGCTTGACGTTCCTGTCCTGATGTGGGAAAGATCAAAACACAGTGGTAAGATATGCCTGCATGAATCCTTGATACACAGGTGAAAACAGCAGGTTCGGTGATCCTTTAGCATGGACTGAGCACAGCAGTGCCTGAGTCCCCACTTGTGTGGCTCTCCCTGAGTGCTGCTTCAGGGATCCCCCAGTTTGTGAGGTAATGAAATTAGATTTACTCTTTGCATTTTATCCATGGTTTTGTGGTTGTTCCTGCATCCTGCCTGTACTGGCATGCGCATTTGGACTTTTCTTTTTAAGCATTTCATTTCCCATTTTTGACCACTGCTTCTTGTGCTATCATCCCCCCCCTATCATCAGGAGGCTTGTTTTTCTGTCACAACACACTAGAAATAAAAAGTCTGCCTAGAGCCTATAGCCCAGAAGAGGAGCTTCCAAACATCCCTTTTGCCCTGTAGAATAGCGAATAAGCAATGCTGCGCTGACGACATCAGTTCCCTCTGTTGGCTTGGGAGGGCAGCAGTTGTGCTTTCTTGTGGCCATGAGGAATTGTATAAAGCTTTGTAGCTGTTGTGGTACTGGATAACCACGTCAGAGATCATTATCTAAGGCAACAAGATTTGAATGCAGGAGGGAGGTCCTGTAAAAACATTTACTCTCAGCAAAATTCCACCTATAATTACAACTTGCTCCACCTCCACAAAAACTATTCTACATCTCCACCCGACAAAGTATACCTGCATCTTCTTCCCTGTACAAAGTGCTGCTTCTAAAATCAGTGCCCTCCCTTGCCTGTAACCTGCAGCACAGGGTTCAGCTGTCTGTCATCCAGGACCTACCTTGCTGCAGCCCACTTGTGTGCTACTGACTCAGCTTTACTGAGAAGTTTATTTTTTAGGTGTGGAAAAGCACACAAGTGAAGGCCATGCGAAAAAAAAAAAGAAAGGGAAAAACACGAACAGAGAAGTTATTGTCAGGATGGAGTAGTCAGCATAGCAAGGCTTCAGAAGCAGAAACACTTGCATGAGGACATGAAAAAATCACAATTAAAAAAAAATTAAATTCCAAAATTGTGTTTACCCAGTTTGAGGAGTCACTTCATGTAAGAGCAGAAGTTGTCCAAAAAGGTGGGAAAAGTACCACGCCAAACCAAATGAAAGGTCTTCCCATGCTAATTTCTGTGCACCCCCTCACTCATACCACACTGCAGGGCTCTGCAAAGCAATACCTGTATACCTCTCAGGAACTACAGCCTGGTGTCCGCCAGCTGGTGAGAGCTCTAAAGGGTCAAACAGGCTGGTTTTGGTACAAAGCTGCTCCCAGTCTCAGCTTTGCTTGGGAGATGATGCCAAATAGCACACCCTCCAGTATAGGACATACTTGGGATGAAGGCAGAAATGTTGAAAGAGAAGGAAAAGAATCCATCCAGAGGCGAAAATCCTTTAGACCAAGCAACACTGGAAGCTGCTTCATTTGTGCCTCCCTGTACTATTTTCATGGTAACTAGTGTCTGGCTCTCAAGTCAGGCTAACACTTACAGAACTACAGAATCATTCAGGCTTAGAAGTGACCACTTGAGACCATCTGGTCCAACCCCTTATGTGAGCAGGGTCAGTTAGTGCAGGCTGAAGTCATCTTTCTAAAATACTCAAAGGTAGGCAAGTAATAGGTGCTATGTGACTGCTTTTCCAAATAACTGCTTTCAAGAAACCCTGGGTTTGTCCTGTATCATCAAAATTTCAGGTCCACAAGCTCCTCCTTGAAAGGTCCAAGGACTTTGAAAACTAACGAAAGAAGTATCTACAGGACAGTGCTGAGATAAAATTCAATACAAACACATTGTGAGCATAGACTGTGTGTCACCTAGTGATTCTATGCCTGTCAAGACACATTACATTAAAAGGGTTGCCTCTTATCCTACAATGAAAGATGTGGCTTTTGTCTGCCAATGCAAATCTCAGCATCATAAAATAATCCCTGGCACCTCTATGGTAGCTGACCTCATGACAAGCAGAAACGGCAGATACAACACACAATAACAAAATCCAGTGTGCTGGTATACTGTTAGTATTCAAGATGAGGACACAGGAAACAAACCACCCTGCTTTAGAACTGAAATGAAAATGCATCCATAGTTTTTAAGGTTTTGTTCTGCCATCAATAACAGGCACAAGAAAATCTCTTTTAAAGATATTTTAATGTTATTTATAGTCCTTTCCTTTAGTTCTGTTGCAACAGATGTAATAAATGCTCTCATTTTCTTCCTGGAGGACATATCTGCATGGGATTTCCTGCAGAAAATTCTGTAATTGGACTTAGATTAGCACTGATTTTCAATTGTGTTGATTTTTACTAGATGTAACTGCAAGAGAACCAATCTTCAAGAAATGTCCAAATGGTCCACTCAAAGTGGACCATTTACCAAGTACAGGTATGGGAGTAAAACAATCAAACAGGCAGAAAGATACAACCTTACACCTATACTGAGCAAGATGGCGATGAAAGATGGGTTGAAAAAAAGTCAAAATGACCTCACCATTATGCCAGAGGAAAATGACTGGTTTTATCAAAAGACTTTTTATGACTTTTTGTCCCAGGTCAAGCGACTTGAGGTCAATGGGTCAGGGTTGTGATGCTGTAAAACCTTGTTTCTACCATTCCGGTTGCAACAATTCAGTATTTCCTCCCACTATTTCCATCCGGCATAGCAAAACCAAGAGCACCTCTTCTTTGGCTAATTTTCTCCCCTTTGAAACTGCACTCTCTCTTACTAAACAGGATCTTGCAGCAATTGGAATATACCACAAAGAGTGTCTACACAGTTTGGGTAGCCTTTCTTCATTTTCCTGTATTTTTGGCCAATCTTTATAGCTTGTAGTACCACTAACTGGTTTATTTTCTTCTCCTATTTATTTAGGTAAAACATAGACAGCAGTTTCAGATACATAGCAGAAACATTTCTTAAGCACATAACTAAACATAACAGCATCTAATCCATTTCTGAAGCAAGAAAGTAAGATGGATGTTCCAGACACAAAAATTTCACTCACTTAAAAACAATATGCGTGAAAAAAGGGAAGCACCTGTACTGTTCCTGAAACCTTGTATGGCATATGTACCACTCAAACTGAATATAAGCACAAAAATGTAATTCTAGTTCAAAATAGAGACTTGTGCTCTTTGTACTGATTCTTTTACTGTATAAATCAACTGCATGCTGGTAACTGGTTTACTCTGCATGTGTCATACTAGTGGGTAGAGGCCATTCCTAACTAACTGTAAATGTAGCAGAAAAGACATGATTGCAAAGGAAATTTATCGATGCAGTGTAAGTCACACAGATGAAAATGGAGGAAACAGTAGAATTGCTAATTACACTGGTAAAACACTTGTGTACACCTAACTGTTTTGCATTACACCTTTCCTGATCTCCAATTTTACACATTCTGCTGTTTGGCTCTCTAGTCTAATACAACAAACAGTATTCTTGGTAAAAGAAACCATTACAAGCAGACCTTCCAAGCAGTTTTTCAGCTTTTGGTAGGTTGTCCAAACTCTCTCAATTCATCAGAGAGGAATAATAAGCTTGTACAGGGTAGGGCCTGTAGGTATCTAAAGCACCTTCACCTCACCTCCTCTGCTAGGAGCAGCAGTCTCAAAGCAACATCCAGCAGTTCAAATGAATCCAGTGTTCGTTCTTATTTCATTGTTTATTGTAGGTAATCTGCTTTCTGAAACAGATGAGCAAAAATAATAAAAAATCAAAAAAAATAAGGGCTTTATGTATTCAAGTATTCAAATCCTTCCCTCTCAAACTTGATCACAAGATGAATGAAACTAATAACCTATTTCAATATTCCCTTTTAGCCATATCTCTGAGACTAGTTTCTACTCACTGTCCCAGTTTGTAGAGTAAAAAGAAAAGGAAGCTTTAAAATTTTTTCAACATGTCCCTTGTCAACATAGGGTGGTTCAACTCTTTTCTGCAATTCCCACATTTTTGCAGATGAAGTGCCAAGGTTGTGGAGGACACTTGTGGGAGAAAGGCATACTGGCCTTCATGTTTCAGGACATCATACACCTACTAACAATGGCCTTGACTTGAGGTGTCTCTCTCTCTTAGTTCTGAAAGCAGATGATAGAGAGGAGAAGCAGGCAAATGAGGGAACATGCACATTAATACAAGAAGAGGATGTAGAGAAGAAAAGGGAGGTGCAAACATTTCTACATTTCCAAAAGTATTCATTGCCTCACAGACTGCCCACAGATCCTGACTGAAGACAGATCTGAAGACTCTTCTCTCCCTTAGGATTTCAGGTAGTGTAAATATTCATATCAAAATAACTAGCTTTACTTTGGAAGTCTTAAAAATTCATGTTAAATTCTTTGGAAGTGAGTGGTTAAATGATAGCGTGGAAGTCATGCCGGGGAAGGGAGTGCTCAGTTTTTAGTGCAAAGTATAGCCTTTGAAAAAACCAAGTGCCAAGGCACAGTGGTGACAATGCAAGCCCAGGTTGGGCAAAACCTACACAGCCTGGGAGGGCAGAAAGTTTCCTCACCTGTAGGAAGGATGCCTTAATCATCAGGCTACCAGTTGATTGAGGAATGAGGGCTAAGAACAGGCTGCAGAGAATACACACCTCCTGATCCTGGAATTGAACACACAAGACAGCATGACTCTGTAGCAGTATTTTGGATGCTCAGCATGGGGTGTACTGCTTCAAGCCTCTCCTTTATTGATATCAAATAACTACTGGATCAGGCATCCAGACTTTTCCTTTCCCAGATGACCGAAGTGGCTAGTTGACCAGTGAACTTCACAGAAACACACACATGTTCTCTCTCTCAAGCCTGATAAATGCTTGATTGCTCCATGCAGATTCAGTTGAGGTACTCTTGGGGAACAGGAGATGGGGATGTTGTTTGGAATTCTTCAGGCAAAAATGTTCATCTCAGCCCTGTTCCCTAGATACGCTCTGGGAGTATTAGCATCTCCAGGCACAGCAGTAAGAAAGATCTGATTTGAAGGTTCTAAACATGCTTAGGTATGAGCTAGGCTGCAGGGCATTCACCTCTGAAGAGCTCCTGAGAATGCTTCAAAGCAGTTGTGGAGCCCTGGGAAGATACGAAATCAAAACTCGAGGATCCCAGAATCTCTGGGCATCTCTAACACTGCGTGGCTTTGAGGACTGCAGTTTTTGATTTAAGCATATAAATTGTTGGTGAAGGTAGATTTAAATGTCCGGTTGCTTTTGTGGATCAAATGCTTAATCTTTCACCTGATGCCATCTTACATTGACTTTAGGACATGTTTTAGTAGTCCTTATACTGGTGAAAATAATGGAAATTTCTGAGTTTATCCTAATATTTGTCATTGTCCTGGATGGACATCAATATGTCCTGGATATGGAAAATCAATTTAATCCTGGGGCTGGGGTTTTTGTTTGCTTTGGTGGTTTTGTCCTATAAAAACATACTTCGAAAAATAAGCAGAACAAGGATAGAAAATCTGCAAGTTCTGATAAGACAGCAGAAAAACAGGGAAAGTTTCTTGTTGTTTAAAACAGGAACTATTTGGGGTTGTATGTAAGATACAAGAGTTTACTTGAAAACCAGTAACTAACAAATCCAGCTACAGCTTCCAAATGTGAGTTTGCTTACACAAAGAACATACAAAAATCTATAGATCTCTAGCAGCCTATAAGAATGCAATGAATTGCATGAATTCACCATGCTTTTTTCAGCATAATATAATGACATAGGAGGTTTAAAGTAATAGCAAAAATCTCAAAGCAGCACAGAGAGAAATGATTCTGTTTCACTCCCTCAACATTGAAGAACAATTCTATGAAACTAAAGCAAATTGGCTTTTGAAACAAGATGGGTCTGTGAAAACTTTTCTAGCTAAAATCGTGCTCTTCTGATGAAGAATAAATAAAAAAGCTGAGAACATTGAGAGTGATGGGGAAGGGAGAAATAATGCACGTGTGACTCTACTTGGTCTCTGTGCAGCATTTTACCCATTACAGGGACACCCTCACACTGTTTTTGAGAGGGTGCAGCAATCTTCCACTAGCAGCTTTGTAATTTTAAAAAGAAGTGAAGAAGCAATCATCACCTCTCTCTGGCACTCAGAGACTCAGAAACACCTCCCTATGTTTGTCTCAGGCTGTATCAATGGAGTCTCTCTCAGTGTCAACCAACAGCTTCACTCTGGACCTTTACAAAAAGCTGAATGAAACTTCCAAAGGCCAAAACATTTTCTTTTCTCCTTGGAGTGTTGCAACTGCTCTCGCCATGGTCTACCTGGGTGCAAAAGGCGACACTGCAACACAGATGGCTGAGGTAAGCTCTGAAATTAGCACTATATCACCATACAGGTACTTCCAACGTAAATTCCATTATTCTTCTGCCTATGGGGAACAGAAATGAACAACATGGGAGAACAGTTGGGCCAGCAGTCCTGCAGGTCACTGTTTTTCCGCTTTATTTCCAAGATCTCCCTGCTCTGCACTATCCCTACATTTACCTTACACTTACAGTTCCCAGAACATTGCAAGTGGTCTACCACAGGTAAGTTATTGACATTAGAGACTACTGCTGGTCTTGTTTGGAACTCTGCTTTCTATTTTAACTGTCTTTTGAATAGAATAGTTCACCTGATGTAGCGCGGAAATAGTAATAAAGAGACAGCTTTATTAGCAAAATTAATAAGGAGCTACAGTAATCTAGGAAAAGGAGTGCCAGAGATAAAATCACTGCTTCTAGACTCCAGAGGGTGCTGGAAGCAGTGGATCTGCTTTCTTATACTGCATACCAAAGTTATTAAGTTCTCCCGAGCTTGTGTTGGGCTTCATAGTACAAATACAAATACCTTTGCTTGTGACATAGTCCATAAATATGGTAATCCTCCCATGAACAACAGAGGTGTGCTAGTACTGAAAATACAACTTCACTTATGGCCGTTTTAGCAGAAGTTTTCAGTCTTGTACTCTTTTAGGTTAATTGCATTACTTAAACATATTAAATGTAAAATTTTACATTTCTGTCCCAGTAGTAAGACTTTGAAGTGCACTATGCTCTTTTTTGTGCTTGGTCATGATCTGAAAATAAATTCTATGAACTTACCATTTATCTAAATAAATTCATATTTGAGTCATAATACTGATCTATTATTAAGAAGTAAATGTGGCTACAATCTATATAATAATGACATAGTTATAGAGACCAAATCAACAGTAAAGTCTTGTCCTCAGTAGAGTAACTGTCATTGGGTGTGACTGGTGAATTACCACAGAAAACTAACATAATTATAAAACCCTTAGGCACATTTATCTTCAAAAAACAAGCTGTCTTTATGAACATCTATCATCATCACAGGTTCTTCATTTTAACCAGACTGCAGGAGAAGAAGATTTGTTTGAGACAACAAGGCCTTCTCTGAGGAGACCAAAGAGACGAAAGATGGTATTTATTACAACAGAGGACTTGGAGAAAAAGACCTCTAAGAAAGATGGTATTTATTACAACAGAGGACTTGGAGAAAAAGACCTCTAAGAAAGGGATAGTTCATCACAACTACTGTTTCAGCTTTCTAACATTTTCTTGTCTTCAGCCTATACCTATTACTTCACTTCAGTAAGAACTATATATAGAAAAAGCGAACAAGCAGATAACGTTACCATAAAACTCATGAACACAGGCCTTCAAAAGCACAACTGAGACACTAACTGCATTTTTACTGGCCCTAATACTGATTTACTTGGGTTTAGCTGGTCTATGGCAATATCAACAAATCAATTGTTCAGATGTGCTTAGGACAATTCTATCGCTTTTAGCTTCAGGTTTTTGCTTTGGTTTTTTTTTTTTTCCGTAGTGAAAAAAACCCTATTGCATTCACACCTCACTCCAAACAAACTCTCTTCCACCTCTTTCATGCACAGACATGTCAGGGAAACGGAAGTCTCCCTTAAGCTAATGCATGCTGATTCGTCCTTGTTAATCAGCTCCCCAGAGACTTGCCACCTGGAGGAACCACACAGATCTTTCTCATCAAATGAACTCCCCAGACACCAAAAGGCTTCTAAACTCAACAGGCCATATTTCTTTAGCACAGAAACTAAAAGAAAGCTCAAAGAAACTAGATTAGACAAACCAGAAATAAAAGGGGAGAAGAGGTTATATGAGTCTCTCCCTAGATGCCGGGGGATGATTCTTCAAGATGAATCATTACATCCACATTCATTTTAGCAGCTCACTGGCTTTCTGAGTTGTAGTAAAGTCTGCCTAATCTGGTCCTTCAGACATTTGCCTCCATTACCTCTTCAGTCTGTTCCCATGCCGTTCTAAACCCAATCTCTGCTATCCTGTGTCCTTTGGCTACCAAATTCTTTCCTAAGTGTCCTTCCTGGCAGGCCACATGTCAGCATGAGTGAGAAAAGACTAGAGTGAGGAAAGCCACCTGACCAACCTTAAAGTCACCATGTGTCAGTGGCACAGACTCTCAGTGTCTCATGTGGAGGGCATGGTATATGCCATGGAGGAGGAGGAGACTGCACCCAAGCAGATGGTGGGGAGCAGCTGACAGGTAGCAACTTATTCCTCCAGTAGTGATGCAACAGCTGGCAACAGCTGGCAAGCAAGCTCATGCTCCCTAAACCCATCAACACTGATATCCAGGACAAGCTCCCTCCAAAATCCAAACGCAACACCAAAATTCATGTGAAACAGAATAAATCTGAATAGTTGGTATGTCCATGCCCTGACATTAGTGCCTATCAGAACAGAGCACCTCCTCAAAAGCTGCCAGGCTGCACTGATAGGTTCTTGAAATGAGATTAAACTTCCTTGGTGCACCACCAGACAATGTCCTCAAAGGCTTACACAGCACTGCAGAATCAGATCATTGTTTCTGCTGTTCCCTACAGACAGAAAATAATCTATCCAGTTATACATAGGGCTGCAAACATGCAACATACTCAAACAAGAGCTCCATTCCCTGAAATTCCTTTTTAATTAAAACAACTTGGGCCTTTTAAACAACCACAGCAGATGCAACACTTCAGACAGAAAAAAAAAATATATATTAATTGGTGTCTCTTTACAAGGATCCTGAGTACAAGCAAGCTGAAAACATCCACTCTGGCTTTAAAGAGCTCCTGTCTGCCATCAACAAACCCAGAAGCAACTACTTGCTGAAGACTGCCAACCGACTGTATGAGGAAAAGACCTACCCGTTACTGCCCGTGAGTTGAATATTTGTACTTAGAATATTTTGACATTAAGAGGGATTGTCAACGGCGATGATAAAAATTTTTCAAATAATAGCACTGTGGTTTCAGTGAGAACATGAGGACAGCCATATGGAGCTGACTATTGTCTATTTGTTTCCAACAGTGGTCAACAGTTCAGAAAATGTATGGGAAGAAGGCAGGCTGCATAGTGATACTTCTCCAGACTCTGCTCTGGTCATCAAGCAGTCTGAAGCTCAGGGACTTCCTGAACCAAAGGGCATGTCTACTTAATAGACCTTGATGAGCCATTATTTTCACTCGCCTACTGCAACCCTCAGCACCAGCAGTTCCACAGCTGAATTATACACCATAGGAAGTGCCTGTGCCTTTTGAGTCTGCTACCTGTCCGCATTGTTATTAGTTCATTTTTCCTCCAAAGGAAGTGTCTCCATATCTCTGGTCATCCTTGTCCCCTATCTCTGTATGTTTTATACTCTAGCATTTCTGAGACTGGGGAGGCTAGACAGAACTAGACTGTGGGCACACCATAGCTTTACAGAGTGCCACTTTAATATTCTCTCTTTTGCTCCCCACTCATTTCCTTGTAACCCTTGAATTTGTATTTGCCTTTTTAGAAGCTATTGGGCAGATTTTTTTCATGCAACTGGTTATTATAGCTCCAATACCTCATTCCTAAACAGCAATAATCACTTTCTATGCATTACATGTCACTGGATCATTTATAAATCTCCTCACATTTATGTTTTAATGTAACCATGTAAACATTTAGACCTCAGTTTTATGGAATAAGTACATTAGCACACATCCCTGTGGTATTCCAGTAGTAATAAGCCTTCCCTGTGAACACTATTTCCTCCTACTCTTGGCTTCCAGCCTTTTAATCTGTAGTCCCACGGATGCTCAGCCTTTGGTGAGAAGTTGTACAAAATGCTTTTTGGTAATTGAAATAGACTGTAATGGCTCCATCTTCTTACCTATATGCTTCCTGACATCTGCAAAAACCTCCAACAGATTTGTGATTTAAGACTCTCTGTTATAAAAGGCTGTTGACACTCCTCCAATTCATCATGTTTATCCATACCCCCACTAGACCTATTCTATTCATTTGCCCTGTGGGCACTCATTAATTGGTAATTACCTGTATCTTTGAAATCTTTTTTTAAAACTGACATTGTATTAATCATCTTCCAGTTTCTTGGAAGGTAGTTTTAAATGAGATTACTGTCCTTTGATCTTGGAGTTTGTTTTATCTCCTGACTTACTACTACTTTGTCCTTCTGAGTGCTTATTGCTCATTTTTGTCATAATCTCATGTACCTATGCTTTACGGTGAATCTAAAGAATTTCTTGCTGGGCATCTCCATGAACTGTTTCACAGCGGACAGCAATACAAACATTAATTCTGCTTTTCTGCCACGACTTTATTCCACCAGAACATTCCCTTTATACCTGATTTTCTGTTGTCCTCACAAACTCTTGGCAGGTTTCTCACCTCTGAAGCAAACTAAAAGCCTTGTTTCAACTCTATATGAGACTATTCTTCCCTCTTGTACTGAGATCTATGTCATAAAGCAGGAAAAAAGTATTTAAATAATATGTCATTTTGAAAATCCTGAAAAAATTGTGAAGAATGTTTGTTTCATGGGATATTTCAAAATTACAAATTTGCACTTTGGATTTCAAAAAGAAAAAAATTGAAGTATCAGTTTCCTTGAGACATAAGCTTGATCAGTCCTTATTTAATATATATCATAAAATGTACACTTATTTTAAGGCTTATCCAATTTCAAACAATTTATATTTTCTTCAATTACATATTAACAGATTATAGTATTAGTAGTAGAGACAGTAGTATCTGCACTATCTGTAGTGCAGATAGTGTAGACTATCTGTTGAAGTGATCATTTCTAACATTTTTATAAATCAAATTTAACTAAATAAGCACACAATTTCCAACTCTATCTTTCAGAAATTCTTACAGCTCATTACAAGCTATTATAATGCAAAGCCACAAGCTGTAAACTTTAAGACAGCTGCAGAACAAGCCAGAGCACTGATCAATTCCTGGGTTGAAAATAAAACCGAGAGTAAGTACCACTTAGATGGCTTTTTTCTTGTTTCACTTTCAAATCATTTGTATTTCCACATTTATTGCTCTTGTAGCCAAGGATCCATAGAAGATGGAAACTGAGGGGAGATGATGAGCAAAGTGCAGTTAAATAGCTTGAAGCACGCCTCTCTCCAAACCTAACTGCTGCTACTGACAAGGTCCTTCCCTTGATTCTTCATGCTGTAGCCTCTTCTGAATTATTGCTTTTCAGAGGGAGGCACAGGTAGATACTGAGTGGCTCCGCTCTGATTAATGAGGGTTTTACTTCTGCATTCTTCAGCTGCTTGGAACCAACTTCACAGAACATCCAGGCTATTCCACTTTACCCACTTCCCAATGCCATTTACTACTGAAATTGCAATATTACAACAACAATAACAAAAAAGATATAGAGTGATTTTTACCATATGTATACCATGAAAAACGTACTGTAAAAAATCTCCAAGATGCAAACATTTTTGCTAGATAGACAGGTACAAAGAAGACACAATTAAAATTGGCAAGTTACAGTCACACTGGAATAACAGTCCTATTTGTCTGATTTTGAAGGGAAAATCCAGGATCTGCTGCCCGCAGGATCTATCAGTTCTCACACGGTATTGGTCTTAGTAAATGCCATTTATTTCAAAGGAAACTGGGAAAAGAAATTTCTAGAGAAAAATACTTCTGAGAGGCCCTTCAGGCTGAGCAAGGTAAATTCCTGTTCTATATGCCTATTGTCATGTATCAATATGTCTATTACTGAAGAGCAGGAAACCTCTAATATTTCATCTGCATTTCGTATGCCACTGCAACACTACTTGTAGCTGGGCACACGGCATAAACCCAGTGAGAATGGCAACTGTGAATATAAATCAGCATTCTCTTATTTACCCATATCCACAAGAATATGATTTTTACTTTTTCTCAAAACACTTGAGAACACCATGGTTAAGTAAGAAGAAATTTCCTTAAGTACCAAAGGTCCCATTTTCACAAGGGAGGGAGTTGCTTTTGAGAGCACCGCTTATATACCTACGTCTCCTTTCTGCTTTTGAGACACAGTGTGTACTCTGAGTTCAACGAAACTGAACTGGCTGCTCCTTCCTCACACGCACTGTGTGTTGCCTGAAAACCTCAAAGGGAATTTACATGGGGGTGCGTCATTTTAGCCAAGTGTGTGAGGATGATGTATTTGGTATAAGCTGAGGGCACCCTACTGAGCTAACAGTATTTAACCTATTATCCCCTGACAATTCACAGTAGCTGACCGCATGCATATTTTTGGACTGTGTCAAAGGCAAGCCAAATTATTTGTCAACAGAAGCATATATCTTGTTTGACATAGATTATGAGTGCAAACACCTTTTGTATGCCAGGCAATTCAAAGCGAGAAAAGCAGGACAAAAAGCTCATGGGATGAGATAAGGACGGGGAGATCATTTACCGAGTATCACCCTGGGCAAAACAGACTCAAATTACCGAAATTAATTTAATTTATTGCAAATTAACCAGAGTAGGATAATGAGAAATAAGACCAGATATAAAACACTTTCCCCCTACCCCTTCCTTCTTCCCAGGCTCAACTTCACTCCCCCAAAGCAGCACAGGGGGATAGGGAATGGGGCTTGTGGTCACTTCATAACACTTTGTCTCTGCTGCTCCTTCCTCCTCATGCTTTTCCCCTGCTTCATTGTGAGATCCCACCCACAAGATACAGCCCTTCATGTCCAATGTGGGACCTTCCCAGAGGCTGCAGTTCTTCAAGAACTGCTCCAGCATGGGTCCTTACCATGGGGTGCAGTCCTTCAGGAATGGACTGCTCCAGCATGGGTCTCCTACAGGGTCATAGGTCCTGCCAGTAAACCTGCTCCTGAGTGGGCTCCTCTCCATGGGGTCACAGGACCTTGCTCCTGAGTGGGCTCTCCCTGGGTTGCAGCACCCTTCAGGTCACAACCATCTATTCTAGCATGAGGTCCTTCACGTGCTGCAGGGTGGATACCTGCACCACCATGGCCTTCACCACAGGCAGAGGAACCTCTGCTCCAGCACCTGGACCACCTTCTCCCCTTTCCTTCCTCACTGACCCTGGTGTTTACAGAGTGGTTTCTCTCACATTTTCTCACCCTTTCTTAAATATGTAACCAGAGAAGTGCTACCAAGATCACTGACTGGCTTAGTTTTGGCCCATGGCAGGTCCATCTTGGAGCTGGCTAAAACTGGCTCTGTCTGACAGAGGCAGCTTCTGATGTTTCCTCACAAAGAATATCCCTGCAGCGCCCCCTCCCACTATCAAAACCTTGTCCTGGAGAGGGTTTAATTCACAGGGTACCTGATACAAAGCCAGCAAACAGATAAACTTTAGCACTTAAATGTAACTCAGGTGTAAAAGACAGTGGACATATTAGTCAAGGCTCTGTGGACATAATACAGCATATGAGTTCAGAAAACTATTGGGTAATCCAATTTCATTCAGTAATCCAGTGCTCTATGGTTTGTGGATGAGGAGAAGGCAGCACAGGTCACAGAAAATATGGTTCAGAGGCAAAGAGAGACAATCAGTAGTGCCTGGAAGTATAAAATAGGCAGAAGAATTGATGGCATCCAGGGGAAGAAAGTCAACATTTTTTCCCTCCCCAATCACTCAAAAAATACAGTATTTGGGAGAAAACATGAAACACTTATAGAAGTTACTTGCTTGTCAGAGCAAATCCTTTATTTTAAAATGAGAAATATATAACATGTAATTCAATCATCAGGTAGATACCCTACGCGTCTATGCCAATTTTTTTTAAAGATCTCCATGGCTTTGAAAAGGGGGTGTATGTGATATTATCCAAAGGAAAGGGTACTGAGTATGCAAACGCTGCTGAGAGTTGTACTTGTTTACGAATTTTTGTTTTCAGTTCAATGAAGCAAGTAATCTTCACCACCCATTTTAGGGAATGAAGTAACACTATTTTTTATGCCTGAATTTTTCACAGACCAAGACTAAACCAGTACAGATGATGTTTTTGAGAGATACGTTTTTTATATTCCATGAAACAACCATGAAATTCAAAATCATTGAGCTGCCATATGTGGCAAAGGAACTCAGCATGTTCATTCTCCTACCAGATGACATCAATGATAACACCACCGGCCTGGAGCAGGTAAAACTGACCTACCGTTGCATCACATATATTAAGAGACAATAACAGAAACAGATGAAAAGAGTGAGGAAGAACAAGCTTCAAAATCATGGCAGAATAGGTTCTGACGTATGCATACTGTGTGTGTTTCACCATGAGTTCTCAGCTTAGGATTCAGGGCGTCTGATAACATTGTGAACTTGTGTTTTACTTAGGGGTACACCTAAAAAGTCTGTTCACACAACTGTCTTTGCCTGTTTTGTGTCCCCTTTTCTATTGCTGAAATAGCACAGGGAAAGCAAGAACCACATCTGAATTTGCCCTGGAGTTATCTTCTTCTGAGGGCTGTATTAATTCATTTTTATGTCATTTGCAACTTGCATTTGCACCTGATATTTTGTGGTGAGGCTTCTCAAACTAAGTGCTGATTAGCCTGACTCGGAAAGTATCAACAGCCACTCATGACCATGCCAGAATCAGTTTCAGATTCTAAACAGATCAGGGCAAACATCTTTTTATTTGTACCTGAGGTCCCATGCATTCCAGTTAATTACCACTACTGAGATAAAAGTCATCCATTTACTCACATAGTAAGTGCCTATCACACATTGCAAAAAAGCAATACCACTCTTCACACCAGAGAAAAAATAATGAACTACTCTAACAGTTCAGGCCTGTACCTCACCACCTTTAAGGAAACAGGGTGTAAGTCACTGACAGCTTGATCTCATTCATTGCAGGTGGAAAGAGAGCTGACCTACAGCAAACTGGCTGAATGGACCGAATCAGCCAGCATGATAAAAGCTGAAGTGGATCTGTACTTGCCCAGGTTGAAGCTTGAAGAGAATTACAACCTTAAATCTACTTTGAGCAGCATGGGGATACGAAATGCTTTTGACCCCGTTCAGGCTGATTTCACAGGGATGTCAGCTAAGAAGGACCTTGTCATCTCAAAAGTTATTCACAAAGCTTTTGTGGAGGTTAATGAAGAAGGTACCAAGGCAGCAGCTGCCACAGGTGTCCTGGTGCTGAGATCAAAAGCGCCAGCAATGACTTTTAAAGCTGACCACCCTTTCCTCTTCTTTATCAAACACAACAAATCCCAAACCATCCTCTTCTTTGGCAGGCTCTGCTCACCCTAGCCACAGTTACTCCTTGCCCCGCAGAACAGGAGACACTTGCTTGCCAGCTCAGAGGCAAATGCCAAAACCTGAAACTCCTGCGGCAACAGGGAGTGGGACCAGAACCTCTGTGGGGCACAGCTCCTCCTCTTGCTTTTTCTCCTGCTCTGAAGGGACAACCATGGGAGACCAGGCCATCAAGGGTAGCTCTGTCCCCTAACCCCTTTTAGCTACGGCGTTTCTATCCCTTCCCATCACAGCTGTGTGTATAAATGTATGCTACCACCGGCCCCCTCCTCACCTGATTCAGATGTGTTCTTATCACTTACTCCCACCCCACAGCAGTCAGGCCCAGCTCCTATTGAGCCCTCCATTAGGTCCTTGCTTTACAGCTGGAGGCAGGCCCTCCCTGCCCACCACCTGCCGCCATTGCCTTGCCTTCCTTCTGCGCCCCACCTGTGAGTCTTCACTAGCTTCATGTCACTCCTATTCCCTTAAAAAATACATATTACAAAATACATATTTATAAGGGCAGCTTGTCCCCCTCAGAGCTGCAGGTACACGAGGAACGGGCCGAGCCCATATGGTCTCTGAGGTGCAGCACCACATCACTCTCACTCAAAGCAACGCCCGCTTCAAAAATAATTATTAATAATAATAACCCCTCGCGGACTGGTGGTGTTTTCTGTCAGCTCTGCCACCAGAGGGAGGCAAAGGTGGAAAATCACCGGTGCAGTGAGGCGAGGCTCGCTGAGATATAAAGGCAGTGAGAGGGGTAGGAGGCCCCCCTATGGCGGTGGGCGGCGGCCATTTTACCCCCAGGGCCTGTGGAGCTTCGCCGCCGCGATATCAGCGGCCAAACGGCCATTTCGGCTAAAGCAAGGGGCGCGGCCGAGCAGGGGCCGAGCCTTTCCCCATCCCTCTCGCCCTTGCTGGGCAATGCTTCCGGGGGAAGGGAAGGAAGGGCTGGGTCTGGGAGGAGGGGAGAGCGGTGCCCGGCAGGGTGAGTGGGGCGGCTCCGTTCTCCGGCAGGTGTCGTTTTCTACAGGAAACTTGTGGGGGTTTGTTTTTAAGGAAGTGGAGACCGCATGGGGTCCTTCTGTTATTTTTAGGGTTGGTTTCCCCGCTTTCGTGGCATGGTTTCCGCTTCTTGCCAGCGGGAGTCGTAGCGGTGCGTAGTGAATGCTTTCTGTGTGTAGGAGTGAGGGGGGCACCGCGGAAGTGTGGAGTCTTGGCGTGTTTCACGGGGCGGGGGCGGTGGACGGTCTTATCCCTCCTTTCCTGTTCCCCAGCGCTATGCCCTAGACACTGTCGAGCCGTCGGCTTATTGTGGTACTGGGGTAGAGGCGACTTTGTGGGGCTCCTCCCTGCCCCTCTCCGCTCCTGCGGGGGCACACGGGCTCGGAGCCGGCGGGGTTCCGTAACTCCCCCCACGTCCCACCGCCTGCCCCTGGAGAGGCGCGAAGTGGGGGAGCTGCCCTCCGCGGCTATGGGAGACCTTACCCTGCAAGTGTTTTAACGTCACTCCCGGCTCTCCAAATCCTAAATGGCGCCCCTTTCCCGCAAGAAAGCGCGGCGTTGGGTTCAGGAGGCGGGAAGAGGGATGTCTGTGCCGCGGACTGCAGCTTCCTGTGTGGAGATGGGCACTGCCTGAGGCTCATCGCCCCTGACTGGGTTTGAAACAGCCGTTTTGTGGCTCCACTGAGGCGAGATGGAGGCGGGGGGGCACCCGTGTAAAGCAGGCGCTGTTCGATGCCATCGTCCTGGTGGGATGTATCTCCTGGGCCGCAGGCTGGAGGAGAGCGGCGCCCTGCGCTGGCCGGGTTCCCCCATGGCAGAACTGGGAGCTGGGGGAGATGCTGCACTGTGTATCGGCGGCTTAATCTCGATATAGCCTTTCTATTCATAAAGACTGTCCTAAAGCGTAGGTGTTTACTGCTGAGAATATATGCTTCGAATCCATGGTGAGAGCAACACGCAAGGTAGGGGCCTCCAGGAACACCCACACGAGTGCCTCACCTGGGGAGACCAGAAGGAGGAATGATTTGTTGTGGGCAAACCTTCTATCACTAAGGGGTTTGTCGCAAGAAGGTTACAAGCAACTGACAAATATGTGCTTCTATCGTATGTTTCTTGTTCCTTAAAGTGCAGTCATCCTCTATTGTCTCTAAAACCACTCTGATCCGAAGGGTATTGGTAGTTACGTTGCTATTCATGAGCTGCGGGGAAAGTATGAGTAACTAGAAATACAGCTCCTAGTCTTGTCCTCTGGCTGTTGAAATGTTACTTAAAATTTGGTTAAATGCACTGATTTCAGGTAGAGATATAGTGTGATTTGCTGCCTTTTGTCTGTAAACTCTTGTCTGTCATGGAAGCCATAGAAAAATCTTCTAGGTCATACTGTTTGCTGTTGTCACGATTCCTGGGCATTTTGATCTCCAGGTCAAAAAACCTTCTTGCCACCAATCTGACAGGTATTGGGACAGTTGTGAAGCTCTGGTCTTAGTTGTAACCAGCATGAACTGAAAATACTAAGTGCCTCCTACTTGTGCTGTGAAGTCCATGTAGTTAAATTACTTGTTTCAGACAGAATTGGAGGGTTGTTTTCATCTCAGCTTGCTTTTTTGTTTTAATCTTTCAGTTATGGGAGAAGAGAAATGGGAGAAACGTTACTATTGTTTATTGCAAAGCTACTAGAAAGACATTTTCTTTGATGAAAAACCATACGTGCAGAAACTTGTTCTCTCCACCTACTCGTTTGAGATAATGAATTAGTTATATGAATTGCGTGTTGATTTTGTATTTTGTGGCAACGTACCAAAACAAGACACTGCCCTAAGGCAAGAGCAGAACACAGAAGCCTTTAGTACCAGCTCATATTTTATGATGTCTGGTGATGCATATCTGTAGTAAACTCAGCATTCTGGTATTTATTGCTCCTTTTATAGGTGTGTAGGTAGGTAACCAACCTAATATTAAACCACACAACTGATGTGTATGGATTATGACAGGCATCGAGTTAGAGGTATTCATGTGTGTACCGTAAAGTTATCTATAAGCAGGTTTCTTTATTTTTGTGTGTTTCTGTGTTGTAGGCAGTAAAATGAACTGAAATTTACTTTGTACTACAGCAGGAAATGACAGTAATCTGTCATGCTGACCAAGTAACTTTTTTTCTTCTCTTTTAATTTTGTAGATCAAGTCATTCTGCTGATTACTAACAGGCTGGCAGTTAGTTAACCTGCGCACACTGTGTTTTAAACCTAAGAGTAAGCTGAAGGTAATTCTGAAGATATATAGACTTTGAGAAGGTAAGAGTTTCTAATTCTGTTGTTCTGATGCCTAACTTTTTGCTCTAGTTTTCCCATAAAGGCAAATAATTGTCTTTGTGAAGTCAAAAGAGACTTGTTTTAATATATCATAAAGAAAGTGGTTTTGAATATGACAGTCTCAAAAGATGTAATATTATTTAACCAGTGAAGAGTCTAATGACTTCAGTGGGAATTGCTGTGTCTGTTACAGGTATGGGATTGAAATAGAAAAGCAAAAAAAGAAAATCCCTAAAATAACTTCAGCATCTAGTGGATTTAAGGTGCTTGTTCCACTAAATCAGTTTTTCAGTGAGTTGATAATTTTCCAGCCTAAATTATGACACTTGCTGCATAGTTCATACTGTGAAATGTAGAAGATAGAAGTAACTTACCAGTTTGTATTCAGATAAATTTGAGCCATTCTTGTTTTGTTTTATCTTCCAGTCTCTGAACCATGGATAGCCTCTGTGCAGCAAATACCACTTTTGCGCTTGACCTCTTAAGAAAGCTGTGTGAGAAAAAAAGTGGGCAGAATGTATTCTTTTCACCTTTTAGTATTTCTTCTGCTTTGTCTATGATTTTGCTGGGTTCAAAAGGTAACACTGAAGCCCAAATAGCAAAGGTATGTCTAAATAAACTTAGTGTATGAACAACAAATCTGTATTATGCTTGTGACCTGCACTTATGCTAAACTATTATGGTCATTTGAGTCTCAGAACAGAGGTCTTCCTTTGGTATGTATGTAAGCAGTACCTGTCTTTATATGGGGAGCTTCCTTCAGTGTGAAATTAGGAGATTCCTCACTTTGTTTTGGGTGGTTTTTGAGACAGATCTTCCTTTAAGATGTCATTAAGACATACCTAGCTTTTTTTTTTTGTAGATTTGCTTTATCTCTAGCTGCATAATACTTTTTCCTGTCTTCTTTAGGCTTGATATCAGACTATACATGTTTTGAAAATGTAGCCAGACACATAAAAAAAATATTTAAAATCTTTCCTTTATGCATGTAAAAATGGTAGCTGCACCTTGATTAACTTTTTTTTTTAAAACTTGCTCATGTGGCAAGTACCACTTGGCATATATTTTACATATGCAATTGACAGTATTAAATGCATAATTAGTCTTTTTTGTTATTATGTTTGCCTCTTTTACAAAGTGGAAGAGGAGTATAAACACACATCTTGTTTTCATTTAAATCTATAAAAGTTTATCCAAAATTGTATTATTGACATACTTGGAGATATTTGAAATCTGTCTGGATGTAGTCCTGGCCTACCAGCTGTAGATGGCCCTGCTTGAGCAGGGAGGCTGTAGCAGATGACCTCTAGAGGTCCTTTCCAACCTCAACTGTTCTGTGATCCTCTAATGCTTGGCTTGAGTGAAGGAAATGCAATACTGTTGACTCTGCACCACGTCTATTACTTGTACAACACCTGGGTGGGTGGATCATATGTGACGTGCATGATAAATTCCAGTCGGGAGGTGTGATGAAAGATCTTTTGGCTTCAAGTCACAGTTCTTTAACTCAAAAGTAATTTTAAAATAAATACTTTTGCTGAAGCAACTGCGTTTAGAGAAGACGTGGACTCCACTGAAGATGTTTGTCTTTCTACAGGTGCTTTCTCTGAACAAAAGTGAGGATGCTCACAATGGGTATCAATCGCTTCTCTTGGAAATTAATGATCCAAACACCAAATATATACTGAGAACTGCTAACCGACTTTATGGAGAAAAGACATTTGAATTTCTGTCAGTAAGTGACAACTTAAGTTTGTGGTGGTTTTTATTGTAATGTACTTGCTACCTGTTTCCTTTGGAGGCCAAAGGCAGGCTTTGGTCTTTACTTTCCATGTTTTCTAGGCTGAGGCCTAGCAATGTGGTGGATTGTGCCAAAGCCCAGTGTCTGAACTTCATGGAGAAGCTATTTTTAGGTGGCTTAGGATCTGACGATGCAACTGGTGCAAATCACTGTAAAAGCCATCAAAACACTAAATCTTCAGGGTTCCATGATCCATTCATTTTTGCTGTGGAAGAAATGATTGATGTATATCTCTTCCCTTGAGCATGTGTAAATATGATAAGAAGAACTGTTAGTGCTCTTCAGTATGGGCAGTATTTTGTAGTTTTTCTGTCATGTAAGTCATCCAGAGAACATGATAAGAGCAGTACTTAAGAGACTCTTAAGTCTTTCCTTATAAGACAGGCTTTCGTTATCAGATGATCTAAATAAGGATAATAGGTACTATTATACATGTTTCTGTAGATGATTCCCTAGAAGCAATAAGATGTAAGGTGCTCCCCCCCCCCCCCGGGTTAATTTATTTTTTTTCCTCCGTGAGAAAAGTCAATTTCCTCTCTGAACCAAAAGTTTTCTATTAGTCTGGGAGTTTTAACAATGAAATTTATGTAGAGAGAAACTTACAAAATCATGTGTTCTCTCACTGAAGCAAAAAAAAACCCCACCAAACACTAGCCACATAATTCTCAATTAAGTTGTGTTGAACTTTCTAGCATAGTTGTTAAACAAGCCATTTGCCTTAACATACAGTGGACAATTTCTAGTTCTAATAGGAATGTAATAGGAACGTGTCAGACAACTTTAATGGTTCTATAGGAAGCTGGGAAACAGAAGCAGCAGGTTTTCTTGGTATCTTTAAGAATCATCTGTGGCTGAATGACAGTAAAATGCATTGCTAAAAATTTTTCTAAATGTCTATGTTAGTCATTTATAGAGTCAAGTCAGAAACTCTACCATGCTGGACTAGAACAGACTGACTTCGTGAATGCTTCAGAGGATTCCAGAAAAGAAATAAATGGCTGGGTGGAAGAAAGGACTGAAGGTGAGTGTTTTGCAGAATGCTCCATTGTATTTAATGGCAGCCAGGGCTTGGCTAAACAGCTATTTCAAGATACAATATTGTGAATTCAAAGAACCCAAACATTGAGCTCTTGCTCTGTTTAGTACATAATCATCTTATGTATAGTGTATTAATTACAGAGTATATACTATATTAGGTAAGCTTGGCATGTATGTAATTATTAAAAACTGAATATTTTTTTTTTGTGTCATAAAGGTAGAATTCAGAACCTGTTGGCAGAGGGGATTCTCAATTCACTGACCAGACTTGTGTTGGTGAATGCCATCTATTTCAAAGGCAACTGGGAACAGCAGTTCAACAAAGAGAGTACAGCAGAAAAGCCATTTCATATTAACAAGGTATGCTGTGTTAAAATACTGATGATACACTGTTACTCTGAAATGAATACATTTAACTCATAAGAAGAAAAAAACCCCAACATTCAAGCAGGGTTACCTTGGCTAGGCTGTATGAAATTCCTCATACCCCCTCCTTTAATATGAACACTGTGTACTTTCTGTTAAGTTGCACACAATTTCTAGAAACTTCAGTACAACAATTATATATTTCTTTCAATCTGTCTCTTTTTTACCTTTTCCCTTCTTGTTTATTAGAGAAGTAGCTCTCTACATAAAGAACTTAGAACTGGGGAAAAGAAAACTGTTGAGTGAAGCTGTCAGGCTATTTGAGAGTTGTGAACGACTTCACAGAAGTCAGTGAAGTTGATTATTTTAGCATAAAACTGGTGTGGATAAGAAAAGAAACATCCCTTTAGGTTGTAGGCAGAAAAGAGCACTTCTACATGCGCAGGAACTTCTGAATGTAAGTCTTCTTCAGTCTATTATTATTTTAAGATCAGAGCCTTTGGAATCCAGGTAACTATTGGAGAAAGTTGTAAGGTTGGGGAATGCTGCCTTGGCTCACCCAAGGATATAGCGTTTAGATCAGCAAAGAACTGCACACTGCTTTCCTTGTAAAACTAAATGGCTTAAGTTTGTATATTTCTGCTACTAATTGACTAGGTACTGGTGAGCTGCAGAAGTCTGTGAGTAAGCTCAAAGGAGCGATTGGAAATCTGAAGTTTCAAGCTAGTTATTTAACTGTCCGGTAGCAAAGATTAACGTTAGAATTCCAGGAGCGTTTCCAGCATGCTGTGACATTTTCTGACTCTTGCACTTCTTATGACTCACTAGATGATTTGTACATGCTGTGTGGCCTTTTTCTGTCCTTTTCATGTGTCATTGCTGCTGCAAAATAATTTCTACCGTATTTCCTGTAGGTATTGTTTCAATGGGCTTTAGTTTAAAAACAAGAAATTATTTGCATGGTTAGCTCATGAAGGTAATGCAGAAAGCAATGAAACCCTTAACTGAAAAGGAGGAAATAGTGATGTAAACAATAGTAGCTGATGCTCCATGGGAATATGGAGGGAGATACCACAGAATAAAATTGAGAGGAAAAATTTTTCCCCTCTGTACTATCCATGTGACTTAAGAATTCAAAATAATGCTCTTGCTTTCTTGGCATTTTAAGTATAATTTTAAAATATTTTAATTTCTTTGTTATAGTGCTTGGAGCTGCCTGGACTACAAATGAAAATAACTATTTTAAAATGCATTTTGTATTCATTTAAAGCAAGGAACATGGGCCCTACATGTTACCGACTCTGTTTAGTGCTTGTCACTAGTTTTTTTTAAGTGAGCAAACTTATGTGTCCTTACCTCTTTGCCTAAAAGGAAATGTCACAGGCATTTCCATTAGTAATTAAAAAATTAAACCTTGGGGATCCTTACTTTGTGTCTCTTGCTTTATGAAAGACAGTGGTGGGTCTGTACTCTGTGGTGTGTTTAGTTCTCTTTAGCCAAATTCTAAAATGCTCTGGGTGACTGGATGCCTGCTTTGTATTTTGAGACAGCATACTAGCTCTGTACTAATGGTGACATCTCTTTATTTTTAGAATGAGACCAAGCCTGTGCAGATGATGTTCAAGAAGGCCAGATTTAACATGACCTATATTGGGGACTTCCGAACCAAAATCCTTGAGCTCCCTTATGTTGGTAATGAACTCAGCATGATCATCCTGCTCCCTGATGAAATCCAGGATGAATCCACTGGCTTGGAAAGTGTAAGTTGAGCTAAATATAAAGACAGTCTTATCCTTGCAGAGAGGAGTTTGATATTGCATGTAGACCCATAATTCAGTTCCAAAGCTATTACATCACTGGTACTCAACACCAGCTGAAATATCCCACACCTCCCTGCCCCCCCAAGTGATTGGCATGCCTTCTGTCACTGCTGGTCACGCTGTGTGCTGCCCCCTTAGCCAGGGGTTTTGGAGGAAGACCTGACCCTCCCCAGGAGCACAGCTTAACTGTAGTTACAGTGAAAGCACAGTATGGTGAGCATCATCTAGGGTGACAGGGGATTTAGGGGAGTGCTTAGAATGTCCTGTAGCTTGTCCCATAGATCTTCCATGCTGAACAGCTGGCAGAGTGTCTCTGGCCCACTACTGGTTAATGGGTTCACAGGAAAGTGTAGGATCTCTTCTGTTGTGGAGGCATGATACAAGTTTTGGCTATTTCATGCTCTGGTCAAGGAATTTATTAATAAGGCTTTCAACACTGACTGCAAAGGGCACTGTGAGCAGACTTTTTCATCAGCTTGTCAACCTGAAGGAGGATTCTGTGGTTAAGAGAAAAACTGAGTTCAGCTCCTTAGGGACATTGTTATCAGTTCTTCTGAGTCTTTGCTTCCCATATTTAAAAATGTGAAAAAGAAAAAACCAAAACAACACACAAAACAGAAAAAACAAAACCCAAAAACAAACTCCACCAATCTAATGTGGTTATAACAAGTTAACTTTAGGTGGAAGGAACTGATCCTTATTGTATCTACCAGAAGTATATGGGACTGACCTCAGCTGCGGCTGTAGTCTCTAGGAAGAAGTATAACTTGACTTTTGACTTGAGACCCTCTAAACCCTGGAAAAAAGATGCGTGTTACACACTATGTAATAAACACACACAGTAACCACCACTTCAGGCTGTGTAAAACTGGCTCTCTTCTCCTTTTAATTATGTAACTTTGGGGTTTTGCTTTAGCTGGAAAGAGAACTTACGTATGAGAAGCTGATAGATTGGATCAATCCTGAAATGATGGACTCTACAGAGGTAAGGGTGTCTTTACCCAGATTTAAACTGGAAGAAGATTACAATCTGAAACCCCTCCTGACCAGCATGGGAATGCCCGATGCGTTTGACTTGAAGGCGGCAGACTTCTCGGGAATGTCAGCTGGCAACGAGCTGGTGCTCTCTGAAGTTGTTCACAAGTCCTTTGTGGAAGTCAATGAAGAAGGCACTGAAGCGGCAGCTGCCACGGCAGGCGTGATGATGGTGCGCTGTGCAATGATCATTCCAGAATTCACTGCTAATCATCCCTTCCTCTTCTTCATCCGGCACAACAAAACTTCTAGCATTTTGTTCTGTGGCAGATTTTGCTCTCCCTAAAAAGGTGGTGTCTTGGCTGAAGAGCCACCATTACACAATAATGTCCTGTTTCTTTAGGAAAAGGCTACTCTTTTTGCACTAATTGTCTCTTTGAAGTGTGCCTGAACTTCTGTGGTCTTCATCTTGGGCTCGACTAGAATAACAGAGCCAGTTAGAAGTACACAGCAACTGCCACTTACAGCAGCTCTCTCGCCCTGTGCACCTGCGTGCAGAGGTCTCTCGCTTCTTGCTGACACAAGGAGCTTCCCACTTGCTCAGTGACCCAACTTCTTTTGGCTGTCCTTGTAGTCCCCGTTGCGCTTCACTTGTGGCCACCCCACAGCTAGTCAGGCAGTGACATCTCATGGGGAAGGAAGAAGTTGATTTTGTTTCTGATGAGCACATCTCTAGCTCCCTTTTTTTTTTTTTTTTTTATTCCAGACTCATCCATTTAATGTCATTATATATTCCCTAGAGATGAAAGGAGCCTTTGGTGGCCTGTTCCCGATGTTGCTAGCCAGCCTGACTAAACAGGGTTTTTGTTGGATAGTAACTGGACAAGCACTTGGGCAAGAATGGGAATAAAGCCACATCTTTGTACCAAATGTCCTTATAGGGTACTCAGGGGGTGAGGAGCCTTGTTTCACCACTGCAGGATGCCTGGCTTTATTACATACCACCTAATTTATCAGTCCTTTAACAAAGAATATAATCCAAGAACATATGGTGCCTATGCAATCTTTAAATGACAAAGCTTTATTTTTTTTTGAAAATATTCTTGTATATTTTTCCTGTTTGCAGTGCCTGAAAGGTGTTAGTTTAACTGTGTAATACCAAAGACTGAGCTGAAATCACTGTCTTGGGAAAGCTATTTGTTCTGTTTCTGTTCCTGACACAATAAAAGAACTGAAAGTGCTGTAGGGCTGCTCCTTTTTTTTTTTTTTTTCCCAAGTGTAAATGATGCTGCTTTTTTAAAAAATGTGTGGTATGAGGAGAACAGTTATTTTCTGACAAGAGTACAACTACCTTCTGTGTAGCACGTTTGGATCGAGTTGTTAAACATGCCATTTTTTCTGATGGTGGGGTTTGGGGTGGCCCTTACTCGGAGGGGGCGAAGCCTGAGCGCTTGTCACCGGGCAGGACCTCTCCTTTTGCGTGCGGCTCCGAGCCGAGGTTGTCAACCGGGCGGAGCGACGTTGCCATCGGCTTTCTACTCCCCGGGCAATCCGTGTCTCTCCCCCGGGCTCCGGTCCGCCCCCCGCCCCGCCCCGCCCGCCCAGGGGCTCCGCCATCCCCGGGGAAGGAGCTCCGCGCCGGCCCCGGTAGGTAGGCAGGCAGGCTCGGTGGGGCGGGAGGAGGGGAGTCGGGGGACCCCTACCGGCGGGCAGAATGGGGTAATAACGGGAGGAAAAGCAGATTTAATTATTATTTATTTTTTCGTCCCCCCCCCCGCGGCGCCGCCGGGCAGTCCTGGGGTGGGGGCTGCGGAACGGGCGGCATCAGTGAAACTCGCTTCGCAACCGAAAGCGAAAATGCTCGCTTGGGTTTGCGTTTGGGGTTGGATTGTTTTATTTACTGGTTATTTTTGAAGGGCTTTTTTATTTTAGCCTAGAGCTAGGAAAGAGTACATTGCAAAGCTGGGGGAGGTTTGGCGTCTCGGCGGTGGAAGCGGATTGTGTTATTTGGCAATTCCTATAGAAAGACTGTGCTGGAAGTACCCCAGTTCCCGTGGCTGGGTCTGGACGGTAGTTGCAACAGCATTTCTGGGCTGCTGTCCTGCTCCATGGGGGCAGATGCACAAATTCCTGTGGCTGAAATGAAACTCCTTGTGGAGGAAACAAGCTGGAAAATGCCAAATCCCAAAGTCGCGCTGCAGAGAGAGAGAAGCAGGGATCTGAGCAGGGCGAGCAGGAAGGTTTTCCAGCCTGGAGCGGTACTGCCGGTAGCCCTTGGGTAGGTTTTTACACCTGACCCAGCCCTCCCACCGTTCTCCCCACCCCGCTCCAAGGGCCAAGGCGTTGAGGGCATCTCACCAAAATGAATCACTTACTGCTCCAGTCAGCCCTGAAGCTCTGTCTCTTCTGCTCTTCCCTCCTGCCTTCGCTAGCCGGTACGTTGCCTTCAGCTAGCCAAACCCCCGGGCTATCTTGCCCATGCGCTTAGGGCTGCTCGGCCCCCTTGGGAGGCAGGTGTAGCTGGCTGCTGCAGGCAGGTGACTCGCTTGTTCTCAGCACAAGAGGGCTGGTGAAAATAGTGGTGCTTCACACTGCTGAAGGTAAGCCTATAATTAAGCCTTTGGCAGGATTGACACCTTTTTGTGGCGTGGTTTGGGCCGTGAAAACGGGCAGCTTGCAGAAAGGTGTGTAAGCCTCCCCAGGCAGATGCTGTGAGTGCTTTCCGTGCGGGATTTGGGTAGCAGACTTGGGGGGGAAAGCTGTGCGAGCGAGCTCTCTGGGGTGCGCTGGGTCTGTGAGACTGAAAGACTTAACTTCCAATCCTGCCAGCACATGTACTTTCTATTTCAAGGTAGAAGGCAAGAAATTTTTGTAAATAATGTACTTAAAATAAATATGATAGGGAAGGTAGGGATATACAATTTATGTAGGGGAAAAAAATACACTTTTTCAGTGTGACTGATTTTTTTTTTCAAGCTGGAGAAGATGCTCTGACAATTAAATTCTTGTTATTTCTGTACCCAGCTGCAATCAGATTAATTCAAACTCTACTCCGTGAGTCAGCAGGGTTAGGTAAGTTTCTTTTATGAGTGTTTCCTGTGTTCCTTACTGTCTGTTTATTTTCCAGCTATAGCCATGGAGAACCTGTGTAATGCCAACAGCAGATTTGCACTTGATCTGTTTAGAAGGTTCAACGAAGTCAACTCAACAGGAAATGTTTTCTTCTCCCCTGTCAGTGTCTCTGCCGCTCTGGCCATGGTCCTTTTAGGGGCCAAAGGTAACACAGGGGCACAGGTGCTGAAGGTTAGTGAAAAAAAAAAAAATCTCTTGTGCTTTTTATTTTATTTACATGAAAAATTGTTGTGTTTTAGAGGAGGAAAAATGAGAAGAGAGTACTATTTTTATGTGCTCAGGACAGTATTTCTCTCAGGCTCACTGAGTCTTCCTTGGGCTCCTTTTTGCAGTTACTTTCTGCCTGCTCTGCTCCAGAGCACTCTTTCCATATTTGCGATGGCCCCTGTTTCTCCCTTAATTTCACTTATTAAGTTAATTGTTGAAGTATGAAACCAATTTCATTAATTAATCAGTCTCCATTTAAATTGATTGGAGTTTCCAGCAGCAAGGCCGTATTAGTTTCCGTGAGCCATTTTGACAAAGAACTATTGCTTTGTAAGGTTGCAAATGGTACGCTTGTTGCTAATAATACTGTGTATTTTGTAAGAAACACAATAATAATATATAGTTTTATATTTAAAACATGACAAGTATGATAATACACGATGATGCTACCTAAGTATCAGTATGTTGGTAACAGTGAGGCACTTGGGTATCTTGGAGGAGCTGAGCACTTATGCTTATTCTTACCATAGCCTTAAGTGAAGTTGCAATAGTTTTCAAAACACTTAATTACCAGTTGCAAAAATGGTGTGTGCCAGTTGCAAATAGGAGTGCGCCAGTTTCCCCTGAGGCCTCCTGCACTGAAAGGATTTGGTCGCTATTATTTTTTCCCTTTGTTAGGCTAACACCCAGTAGTGCAAAAGGGCATATGAGACTTCTTGTTGCAGTCATCATCATGTATTTGCCTATGAATAATTTCACCTTTGTATTCTGGACTTTAGGAGGAGCTGTTTTATACTGTTGAGGAGTGCTGTGCTGACTGAATAAGACAATAAAATTATTTTCTCACTACTTGTACAAACAGACTTTGAACATATATTTCATGTAATGAGACAGCCCCGCCTAAGATAAACCTACTGACAGCAGAAATCATGCAAAAGGAACTTGGGTGGGGGAAAAATGTGTTTCAGCATAGTCACCTTCAATAATGCATGTTCCCATACCCTAAGGATTTACCATAGCTAATTAAGGATACAGTGATTGGTAACTGTCAAGGGATGTTTGCAAGCATATAGAAATTTGTTTCTGTGATCATAACCCTATTGTAAGTTGCCTCCGTGATGTTTTGCTCAGCTACTTGTATGTACAACACAGCTTGCAGTAATGTGGGCAGCAAGGTCTGACCAAAAACCCAGTGAGATAAAACGAGGGCTTTCCTTTGAATCCAGTGGCTGTTTCACACTGGACTTCCCTGCTGAGAAAGCATGATTTAAGTTCTCATGCTACTGTTCCTACTTTGGTCTAGTCTTCCCTCTCAATGAGGTCTGGCAGCTTCCGCTGCCGCCTCTGTAAGGCTTGGCTAGCCAGCTTGCCTCCGGGAAAGGAGGAAGTACTGGTAGAGAGAGACTGCAGTAATGCATTTAATTGTTAAGAAGATACAATTACATGTATATAAAACCAGTTATATTTTCATAAACCTATAAAAGATAATTGTTCTAAGTTTTCTTAAGACCTCGCCTTTCTTGAGTGCTCAGATAAGCCCTGTGCCAGATTTGATTGTATGGTCTGAAAAGCAGAACCCCAGGTTCCATTGGGCCAAAGGGGGAAGCAAGAAAAGTGAAGTGTCTCTGTGGTGTCATCTGTCCTTTCAGGTCCGCACCTGGGAATGTGTCCTTGTGCCAGGTGCCCCTCAGAGAGGAGGTGTGCAGACCTCACCCAGACAGGACCCCCAGGGGTTATGATCAGCAGCTTCAGCTGGGACTGCCTACAAACCAGGAGCTTAATACAAGTGGCGGGTATAGGCAGCCTAGCACAGCTTCCTTCCTTGAGGTTTAGAGAAGTCTCTAAGCAGCTTCCAGCCTCTTCTTTTCTCTTTCTTCAACCTACCTACCAGCTGGATCAGACCCACCCTATAGATGTACTGTATGTTCTTCAGAGACAGTATTAGCAGCAGCTTGTTCACTTCTTTTATTTCAGACGCTTCATTTTGACGAAGTTGAAGATATTCATTCAAGATTTCAGGCTCTGACTATGGATATAAACAGAAGCAATGCTCCCTATCTCTTACGGCTTGCCAATCGGCTTTTTGGAGAGAAGTCCTACAGCTTTTTGCCGGTACGCTGGTGCAGATTGTGATGGCGTGGTGGAACCTGGTGGGAAAATGCAGCTATTTGACTATTTATGAAATAGAAATATTTCTAGGCATATTTCTAAATGTTACTGGGCAGCTGACAAAAGCATTGCAAACGTGCGTGTGCATTTTCATACTCACAGGCATCTGTGCTTCTCACCTAAGCGATGCTACACAGCAAATTCTTTTCGCTGCTTGTTTGGTTCTGCTGCTCCTGGGCTCAAGCGAAAAATTAGTTGTCTAGGTTCTTAGCTTAGAGTAACTACTGTAACATCCCACTCTGTTGCAACCAGCTCTGTAGGATGCAACCGGTTCTGTCTGCTGCAATCATCTTAGGGTTTTCATTGGTCTAGTACCACATTGCTTAAATATTTTTGAAAACACTGTATTTATTTGGGAGGGGATGCCCAACATGTCTAAACAGCATGCCTTTTCACCAGTGAATTATACCTTTGTGTGTACCCAGGTAGCTATTTTTTTTCCCTCTTCAGCTCTTTCAGAGAGTTTTGTTTTATTCTAGCTGTGCTTGAGCCTGTTTCAGGAGACTGACAGGTAAATATTGCAACACCTGCAGTAAGCACCCCATCAGCTCTATACGTGACAGGTCTGCTCAGAGGCTTACTCTGAGAAGGGGAGAAAAACCCAACCCAACGCAACTCAACCCCAGAACACCCCCAGGCAGTGCACTGTTAGAACCCCACCTCAGGCAGGTGATAATCTGTTTGACATGCACCTTATCTACATCATAAAGGTTTTCTTATCTGCATGCACTGAAAGCTATTCTTATTGTTCCAAAATCTAGGATTTCCTGACTAATACTCAGAAATTGTATGGAGCTGATTTGGCTACAGTTGATTTTCTTCAGGCTTGTGAGGAAGCCAGGAAAGAAATTAACCAGTGGGTAGAGGAGAAAACTGAAGGTAAACTACTTTGGTTAAAAAGTAACTGGCTGTGTTTCATAATTTGGGTGCAGGAATAGGCTTTATTTCCTGCCACCTTTAGAACAATGTAATTTTGCCCTGGGATATTCACTTGATGAGTTGACAGAACCAGAAAATACTTAAGCAAGATGTTTAAACAGTACCGTAAGTCCTGACACTTTTCCGTTATTTGTGTTCAGGCTGATGAGTGCAGGAGAGATGCCTTATGTTTTGGCATTTTATGAGTTTTATACTCATGAGTTGGAGAATTTGTTTCAGACAGTCCCTGTTTCTATTGTATGTATATTTCTAAACCCAGTAATCCTAAATGTGGGTGTTTTCTAGTTCTTGTATGAGGAGTCACATGTGACAGTTGAAGCTAAAAATATTACATTTTCATCAAATTGCTATATATCAAAAGTTACAGTAGTGTGTACTATCAAGAAGTATGGTGAAGTAGAGAGACAGGTACTGAAACACACTTTCTTACTTTATTGTAGTATTTATATGGCATCAGTTTCTTCATGTTTGTTTTATATGCCATTATCTTATTAAAAGATTTTGTGTTGACTTTTTTTTTTGTACCCCCTCTGAAGGCAAAATCCCTGATCTGCTGTGTGAAGGCTCAGTTGATGACTCGACCAGGCTTGTACTGGTGAATGCTATTTATTTCAAAGGGAACTGGGCAGAGAAATTTGAAGAAGCTGAGACCACTGACATGCCTTTTCGGTTAAATAAGGTAATACAGATATGTCTTGGTAGTATATATAACAAAAAGGTCAAATAATATAGGTGCTAAAATGAAGTTCTGCTTACAGATAGAAAGATTAAAAAAAAATACAAAGTCTTGCATGAATGTTTTCAGTCCACCCAAAGAGTTTTTTTATTGATTCCAGTAGTTTTCTGTATTCAGCAAGCTATTTGTTCTCTCACTTACTGGAATAGCATCAGAGACAATTCTCATGTGTAGATTTAGGACCCTGCTGGTACCCGGCCCGGCAGAGTTTCTGTCTGCTAGCAGAGTCAGCTGCTATGAACTGTGCTTGTTTGTGATGGTGGGTAACCAGTATTAAAATGATGCCACAATGTGGTTAAGCCCCATTTGCTTATTCTATATTCTGCTTATGTGAACAGCTTTACAAGAGAGTCTACAGTCATCTGCTTTATGCTAAACAGAGTTGATCTTTGTTGACTTTTAATGCTGTCATTTTTGGGGCAAGAACAATATAAAGGTACAGCAACTCGAAGTTATTTTGGTTTCTGCAAGGACTGTGGTATAGAAGCTAAAAGACAACCAAATATAATACAAATACATTATGTCTTGAGAAGAAACTGTTATTAAACAGGCAGTCAGGAGTCTGATGAAGGCAGTTTTGTAATCACCGGATATAATGGAGGAAAAGTTTTTGCAAGAAAGCAATTTTCAACTTAACTTGTTTCCTATCAGTACTTAAAATTAGTATTTTCTTAACTTTTACTTTTGGTACCTTGTGTCTGTCCAGAATGAATGCAAGACAGTGAAAATGATGTATCAGAAAAATAAATTCCGTTTTGGGTATATCCCTGAAGAGAAACTGCGTGTTTTAGAGCTGCCTTATGATGGAAGAGAACTTAGTATGGTCATCCTGTTACCTGATGACATTGAAGATGACTCCACTGGACTGCAGAAGGTGACCCGTCTAAGCTAATGCAGTTATTTAATGGATAAGTGCAACCACTCAAAGCCTTAATTAACTCATGTTCTCAGAGCCCCATATCTATCAAAGCGTTTTTTTAAACACTGCTCTGCAAGCACTGCAGTGAAGAATACGTGCATGTGCTGCATCAGGAAAAGTTGTGTTTTGGTTCTGTTGCTTGTCTTCATGTGCCTTTGGGCTAGCTGAACTCAGCCATGAAGGAGACTGGGAAAACAAAGTTAACTATGAGAATTATCTTGCCTTCTCATGTTTCATGACAGAACTTTTCTTTCGTTAACTTTGAAAGTAAGTCTTTATTTTCTTAGCCTTAAAGTAGTGAGACTGTTTTCCATTAAATGACCGGGAACACATCCGCTTCTTCAAGCTCTCTGATGATTGGTTTTGTTACTTGTTTTTAATTATGTAATTCCATTTAGTTAGATTAAACAGTAAGAATGGGTGGGTTTAGTTGCTATCAGTGCATGTTTTTCCCTTCTGTGCACTGCAGCAAGAAGCAAACGTCTATATTACTTTGTGAAGTAAAAACTGCACCGACTCCGCTTAATTTTAATAGCATTTGTTTGATCTTATATGGAGCTATCAAAGATATGGGTACGGTCAATTTTGTATAGTTGCTTTATAGTTTTATAGTGCCCTATAAAGCCTTGTAAATGTTACTGAAAATGAAGTATTTCTGCACTGGTGAGACTTAATGATCCCTGTCTTTTTCATTCTAGCTGGAAAAGCAGCTTACCTTTGAGAAGCTCCAGGAATGGACACGTCCAGAGCATCTGTATTCCAGTGACGTTCATGTGCATTTGCCAAAGTTTAAGCTAGAAACAAGCTATGACCTTAAATCAGATTTAGCCGCTATGGGCCTGTTGGATGTATTTGAAAGCAGCAAGGCTGACTTGTCAGGAATATCAGGGGCACGCGACCTCTTCCTCTCTAAAATTGTCCACAAGGCTTTTGTAGAAGTGAACGAGGAAGGCACAGAAGCGGCAGCTGCCACTGCTGGCATTGCTATGCTCTGCATGATTATGGAAGAGGAATTCAATGCTGACCATCCTTTCCTTTTCTTTATCCGCCACAACCCAACGCAAAGCATACTTTTCCTCGGCAGATATGCTTCTCCATAAGAGAGAACTTAGCATTTGCAGACCAGTTCCTGCTGTAGTCAATGAACGCTTTGCTCCTGAATTGAGTTATATTTTGATGTAGGAAGTTAATGCTCCTGTCTTGAGTTCCTAGTAACATTCCATGAGATTCTGCCTTTCCCGTTAAAACAATCCCAGAAAAACTGAGGAGAAATTTCTTTCTGGAGATTGACATAATCTTTAATAACTGGGGAAATCTTAACTGTAGGCAGAAGAAATCTTTTGAACTTGGACTATAAATACTCTGGGAAAAAACACGTGCCTTTTAAAGTATGGGATCACCCTGTATGCATCCTTGCACGGGTTTCTCTGTGTTGACAGTCCCTGTTGTGATAACTTAAAATAATCCAGCCATTCCTAATGCATGTATGCTAGGATGTTCTTGCAAGGGTATTCCTCCCTAAAGTCTTGCTTTTCAAAGCTATCTTAATGAAATACTTCTGGGCACCAAAAGGCATTTTCCTGAACAGCTGAGTTTACCCATTTCTGCCCTGAACTAGAAGGTCAGATAACATTTGTTTAGAGACATTTATTAATAGAGAAGGATTAGGCTATTTAAACAAAAAAGTAACCCCTTCCAGTCATTAGCCAAAAAACTTGCAGCTTTTGAATGGTGATGAGAAGAAATTAATTACAACTTTAGGTGACATGTTTAAAGAGAATTTTTAAAATGTATAGTCTGGTGCCGTTTTAGTTATTGAAAATGTGAAAGTGTGTCATGCCTTTGAGGTTTTAGGTGCTTGAATCTAACGGATGCCTTTCTGCCAGTTGAGAAGCTTTCAATATGATGTTAGATTCTGGCCAGAATTGATGTGATCCTCAAAAAATACGTCAGCTTCCCAGAGGATGACTGTGTATAAGCTGCAGTAAATATGTCTCCTAATGTACTTTATGTATTCAGTATTTACAGAGCTGACTTCCACTACCTCTTTATGCACAAAAGCCTTATGCCTGAAAGCCACTGTGATTACATACTGTTAGTGTTCTGTGTTTATTTCTGGAGGTTATTTGCTTGTGTATATCTTGGGTACTGTAATGTTTACCTTTACAACCTCAGTTTTAAGTGGGGCTCAATAATTTCTGTAGTTGCAAACTGCATATTGATTTTGTCTCTAAGCAACAAATAAAAATCTTTTCCTTAAACTTGCGTTCAAAATGGAGTTTAGTGTTTCAGAGTACAAAAATAACTAACTCTCTGCCTGAAGGCTGGTTCTGTAGAAGACCACTGGTGCAGCGGGTGTGATCAGCTGTGTGAAGTCCTTGGCCTGTTCAGAGTAGGTGAGAATACTGAAAAAAACAGTTACTCAGTAGAAGAGGTGATTGCGTGAACCGTCAGCTTCCCCTGTAAGCGTAATGGCTGCAGCTGCCAGCCCCCGCAGGGAACAGCCAGAGGGGAACAGTTTATGTGAAATGCCACAAGCACTTGGTCGGTGCATTAGTTAATGGGTTTCCGTGTGTCAGCAATACCCCAGTTGCAAAGGCTCTGGCAAATTGGTAAGGGAGAGCGTGGATTGCAGAGTGCAGATGGGGATGTAACCCCTTCTGTGCTGAACGCCTTGAAATCCCAATGATCTGCAAATTCCTGAGAAAAATATGAGCACAAAACCGAAGTAAAATTTGGAACAGCCTGGCATCGCATTAGTTCTGGGTTCCTGGGCTTTCGTCTTCAGCCTTCTAGCAAAAAGCTTCTGCTGCCATAGATGGGTTTTGGCTAAGTCAGGCTCAAAAGCTCCATTGCAATTCCATCCATATCTTTATATGCCTGAACGCAGTCAGTACACACAAGATACATGACGTCTAAAAGCTTTTAGGGTTGTAAATTACCAGGAGAGCAAAATAAAGATAAAATCTTGCATAATAGTACAAATCAGCGTAGCTTTATGAGGAGGCTCATGTATGTATTTATTACTTTGGTGTCAATATTCAGTCACTGAACCATTATATGGAGACAAATTTGGCTTTCTACAGACAGGATACACAAAATAAAATCACAGCAACAAGAATCTCAAAAAAGCTAGCTTCACATTCAACCATTTAAAAAAACCCAGCAAATGTACTGGAAATAATCCCCTCCCAGAATTCATGAATCACAATAAGATGGTCATGAGTGTTTTTCCTTATTATTCATTTCTTTTCCTGTGGTCCTGTCAGAACAAGTGACTGACAATGGCTGACCTCAGCTGGGAAAAGTGGAATGCCAACTGTACTCACATTTCTTAAAAAATAAAATGCTGTTTCAACTAGCTCATGCAAAGGACTTGCTCAGTTTTCATTTTCAGAACTATTGAATGAACACAGGTCTCACTGAGTTCAAAGCATGGTAATTTTCAGTATGAGATGCTTTACCTGAGGAAAAAGAAAGAAAATGTAATTATTATGATTTAAAGATACAACATGTAAGATGAGAGAATGTCACATCAGAAATCTCAATATAAAATCAGGAGCCCAACCTTAGTCTTAGCTAAGTAGCAGTCATAAATCCACACCCACAATGTAAAAAATAAATACATATCTCCCATATAAAAAAGTCTTTTGTTTCTGTTAACCAAGTTGGCCACAAGATTAAAAAGCCAGACCAAGTGCAGTTAAATTTCCTAGGAGGGGCTGACAAGTACTTGAGCGTGAACCTCCCTGTTCAAAACCCATTTGCAACAGGCTGCTGGTTTGAGAAGACACCACGTGAGTTTCTTCCAGCAAAAGAGAAGATGACAGCAGAGGGAGTGCACTTTCTATTTTGGCCTCTCCTAAGCAGACCTGGCTTTATAACAATCCCAAACTCAGAGCAATAGTTGCTTGCTGTGGTGTGATGAGCAAGCCAGACTTTGGACTACTGCTTACACAGACTCTTTACGAGTTTACCTTTGGTTTCGATAATTTAAAAGATAAAACACCACCCACCACCACCATTTGGCTGCTTTCTATCTGATTCATATGGTTTAAGTCACTCTTCCTAGTAAGTAAACACCCTCGTGTGGATAAGGAGAACAGTTGTCTCTGGGCTTTAATTCACCTTATCCTAGAGATAAATTTACACAGATGAGTTAACTCAGAGCATGTTTAGTAATACTTTCACTGTTAAATGTTTTTAGATATGACCAAAATCCTGGTAAAGCACATAAACCTGACCAAGTCCTGGGATGTATTGAAGACAGATATTTGTGCTGATTTTTTAATATGTTTTCACTAGACAGGTATAAGACCAGTGCAATTCATTTGAACTTATTGAGATAAAAAGGTGCAACTGAAATCAGAAACTGGCTTTTTTTTTTTTTAATTTTTAACTGTAGCAAACCTGTCTAGCTCTGTCATGTCATCTTATGGTGCCAATTAAATACACATTTTTACTCATATTCATTAAGGGGCCTATGCAAAATCCCTGACTACTTAATAACAATAAAAGACAAAAACCACAGACAAAATCCTGGCGAGCGCAGCCTGGCTGGAAACACGCTGAACACGCGCAGTGGTTCTTGGCAACTCAGATGATGAATTAACCACGCCAGCCAGGAAATTGTATCTTCAGGTTAAACAGAACTTCAAACAACCAGCTTGTCTAATTACTTTAAGTCATATTGTGGAAAATGATAGACAGTCATTTTGGCCAAGAATTTTTCTTTTAACGCAAGAGAAAATACTCACAGAAAAGGGGAAAAAAAAGCCCAGAGGTTAACTGCGAATTTAAATTCTTTGTGCATGGAAAATAGTACAAGAAAACTAAAATAGAAGTAACGATCTCACATAAATATTTAGTATAAAAGCCTGGGCAGCTCCTTACCAGCTGTATCATCCAGTTTTTTATCTGTGAGAGTCCCACCAGCTAAATAATTGAAACAATATTGATTAGTTAATTTTCTAAAAAGCTGCAGTAGAATTCATTGGGCGCATTAGTCAGTTAATGTTTCTTGCTATCTATATCTTTGACACTGGTATGTTACTATGGGGAGAAACAGCTTGTATCAATACGAGGCTTTTCTCATGCGTATTGAATTCCCCAACATGGGCTATGGTGTGGCTTTTCTCACGGTCCTCATTACTTTTTAGTGGAACAACTTATCTAAGAGAAAAAAGAGATCATGGTATGGAAGATTTTGATAGTGCTCAGTGCTCCTAACAGCGGAAGCAACTGTCACCTAATAAGATCTAAATCTCATCCCTAATTTTTCAGTGACACTGCAGTATTTGGTATTTCCCTAAAGCTCTACACTCTGAAGATAAATAAATATGCCAATATATCAGCATGTGATTCTTAAGAGATCATTCTTGCCCTTAAGTGAGCTTCAAAAGGTGAGCCCCGGGGTCTCAAGCCAGAAAACAAAGACCTATAATTCACTATTTTTTAATTTCATGCTTTCATCTTGTGCTCTTGAAGCAACTTCACTAGGAGGTTGGCTTCTGCTTGTTGAAAGCAGCATTGCCAATCCTACATAGAGACTTTACATGTCATCCTGAGAGGAAATGGTCATTTTTGCCTTGGGTTTGTTTCAGAGGGAAGGAAATGGTGTGGGGCGAGATGTTCATCAGAACCAGATGCACTCACAAATGGATGGAGTTCTTCAAACAACAGAGATGATGCTCTTTAGAAGGAATATAAAAAAGATGCACGTCAGCAGGAGGGAGAGAGCAGGGTGCAGCCACTCCATTTTCAGCATAGCATCTCGTTAATTACCATTAAGGGAGGAAGGGAAAAGGCAGATAATAGTTTGCTTGGAAAGAGGCCATGAAGCACAATGAGGCTTTGAAACATTAACTTGTTGTTGCCAACATTTTAGTAGCCCATTAGACTGCACTGTCCAATGGAGCTGTCCTGAGGGGCACAATCTCTTTTCATTCACGACTGACAGAAAAACCTACTGGGAGCTGAGGAATAAAAAAGCACCTCTTAACATTTTGCCAAGCTGTGCTGCCCTCTGAAGGTGAACACAGGCTGCTTAGGTTTACTCCAGCGCTGGAAAAGATACCTTGACTAACCCTGCTCTGAAACTGGGGGAGCCACCTGATAGTTTCAAAAGGAAGGGAGAAGTAAGGGAAGGAATGAGGACAAGGCATCTTACCCAGCAGCGTACGCTCAGTCACAAGTTAAAATATTAGCACGCATCCACCTCACATAACTCACCCCATGCTACACCTACTCAGCTCCCCTACTCTTTTGGGGTCTCAGCAGTAGGCATGGGGATCAGGGAAGGAGGACTCACCACCGCTGGTCTGCTCCAGTCCTAAGAGAGCCGCTTTGTGGGAACCTGTCCCCGAGCTCCCATCCCAATTCTGTGATTGAAGCCTCACGACTGGTGCTGATCACAGCAGTCCTGGCTGCTGGGATTATTACAAACCAGTGTTTCAGGGGTGCCTCCTCACTCCATTATTCCTCTGTGTAGATTCAGCTATATTTGTGCAATCAGGAGTCTTCTACCCTTGCTTCCACCTCAAATCCACACGTTGCCCCACACAATGCTCAAAAGCTCCCAGGTGAGCACCAGACAAGATCCCCAGCTCAGATCTACATGCTATGAAAACTTTTGCTAACCTGGACTTGTATAGAATAGTCCATTAACTTTTCAGTTTTCAGACCTTTTCATGACCACATCTTGCCTTATTCCTCCATGCCTTTCAGAGGACTATCAGGATAAAAATACTAATCTAATTTATTACTGCATTAATTCAAGTAATGAGAAAGTTCCAACAAAACAACAAAAACAAGGCAATTATGGGTTAAAAAGAAAAACATACAAATTTACATAAATTAAGCTTGTTGAAAGACTTGCTCAACTTTAGAAAGACACTTTCAAAGCTTTCAAAAACTATCAGTTTTACCAGCTTCTAGGCCTCATCAGGTGCTGTGGAAGATATTTGTTGCCAGTTTTATGACCCACCATTTAGACAAGACAGGGCAGCTATGGACCAAAACCTTTGGCATTGCACATCCAACCCCAGAAAAGAATAGTTGTGACATATTTTACAGTTAAATTATCTTGGTAGTTTTGATTTATTGCAATATATAAAAGCTAACATTACCAAGAATAAGAATCTAAAATGTCTTGCTAGTAATTCTAAACCCGTCTTCACACTTTGCTGGTATTTTTCATCACTAGCTCCCCTGCCTGGCATACTCCATAAGTACTCACCAGGAATGTCCTCTAATATCTGACCCAAATATCAACACTATGTCCTCCAAATTCTAGCCCAGCAAAGCAAAACTCATCTTTTTATTACAGTCCTCACTGTTTGTTAGTAAGTAATCTTGAGCTAATCTGGTCTTGAAAAAATAATTATAGCCCACTAACGGGTTATAACTGATATATCCTCTGTTCTAGATAATGACTTCTAATAAAGATGCCACAGAAAGCAAATATTAATGTCTATGCCTTCACAGGTATGAAAAGCCTTACTCCTTGCATTAGCACATGTATGACCCTGCTCAGTCACGTTGCATTTAAATCTCAGGGCTCCATGAGTAATCATCTTCTGCATATCACATACTGTATCACAAAAAGTTGTGGAAAAGTTTTACAAAGCATGAGAAATTCTTCCCCTTCAAGAGCAATTTTTGGTGTCAATAATTTGTGATTCTAGTACTACGCCGAAAGTGCTCATCTGCTTTTTTTCAAAAGTTAATCTTTATTGATTGACACTCTAAGTAGTATTTATTTTTTTTAAATTTAGTCATATTATGATTTCAGCTACCTCAGTTGTTTTTTACCAGATAGAACACAATGCCTCTGCTAGACTGGGAGCTGGGAGACTTGTCAGTTTACAGTTTATAGCCTACAGCTATGGTATTTTCTCTGTAATATGAGGAAAAAGGAATGATACTTTGTGGGTACTTAGTATAACAATCTTCTGCAACTTCTATTGTTGCATAATTTGTCTGTAAAATTACAGGAAAGACAATGCCTACATCTGCATCCCCACATCCCCTTTTAAGTCATACCTTATCTATTAGTACTGAATACTTAATTTATTACCTTCATGATCTATCTGTCTGACTTAATGTTTTTTTCCTGCAGTTTTTAGAGAATTTTCAATTTGGTCCATGAACAGGCATAGCCTCATCAACAGTAGGGGAGTGTGGAGAATCCCTTATCCTTTTTCCTTAACATCACAGCACATTATAAAATAATAATTATATATCATGTCACACACTATAGACAGAGGCGTGAGTTAGTAGATAAGGTAAAGACCCAGGCTCTGCACAGGACTATGGATCTTTGTCCCCTTCCAAATAACAGGACAGCCAAATCAGAGAAAATCTGCAGTATAGCACTGTATGGATAATGCACGAGTGCTTAGAGGCTGACAGTGGGAGACAGAAGCACCGAGTAAGTATTTACAAAGGGAGGACACACAGTTTATTCTGGGGCAGAAAAATCTGTATTTACTTGAATCACAATCCACATTGACTACAGAAAATGCTTCAGTAATACCCTTACACCATCTTCCACTGCTAGCCCACAATATTTGTTGCACAGACTATACAGTGTTGTTGCATTTTCCTGTCACCTCCAGCTCTAGTTTCTCTTCATGCAGATTTTTTTTGGCCACATTTAAGGGGACAAACAGCTACAGTCAATAACTATTTTTAAATTAATTTGTCTTACCTGTAGGCTTTCTTAGTGCCCCACTTCCGCTCTCTCCATGCTGTGGCACTTGTTCATTTTCCTCATTTCAGCCACAAGCTCAGCAATGTCAATTTTCTTCCTCTGCACTTTCCTTGCAGGACAGAGGCAGGACCATCACAGGAGCCCAAAGAACACAGGAGAGACTGTTTCTGTTTGCAGTTCCACAGTGGCATGCAAGCAATTCAGAAGAGACACTGCAGAGAAAATAATACCCTCTGCATAGCTGGACTGGCCGCAGCCTCTACAGCCACAGACTTTTTGGCTGATAAAAGACTCTATCAGCTAAACGTCACCCCCAGGGGTCAGTCTCTTCTCCCAAGTCGATAGGACAAGAGGGAATGGCCTCAAGTTGCGCCAGGGAAGGTTCAGATTGGATATTCAGAAAAATGTTTACAGTGAAAGGATTATTAAGCATCAGAATGAGCTGTCCAGGGAAGTGGTTAAGGCACCATCCCCGGAGGTATTTAAAATATATGTAGACAAGTTGCTTAAAAATCATCACTGAACTATGTCTCTATCAGAGTTAGGTTGATGGTTGGACTAGATGGTCTTAAATGTCCCTTCCAACCTAGACAATTCTATGGTTCTGTAAATCTTTGCTGAGCGTGGACCACCACAGAGGATTTTCATCAGGTCCACCTTGAATACATCAAGTTGCTCCAGAACAGGGGGTACTAGAGAGGCACGTGGGGCAAAACATATGACTATCATTCTGTGAAACTTCTGTGCAACTTTTGCTGTAACATCTGGGACACAATTTGTTGTAAGAAGGGAAGTTTAATCTAGTCTTACATAACTAAAAGAGCAGCTGTAGACAGAAAGTTAAGTCTTTGAGTAAAGATTTCTGTCAACCACAGGCAAGAAACTACAGTCTGGTGTTTGCCTTGGATGCAACTTTATAGTCAACTAGACTTCAGCACTTGTAGGTGCTAGCAAAGTTAAGAAAATCTGGTGAGGTTATCCCATTCTTTTCGCTAATAGAAGAAAATAAGAATGGAAAAATACCTCAGACTGCAATAGCTCAACACTTAAAACTGCCCATTGTGTCAAAGGGAAGCACATCAATCCCTCGTACACCTGTAAGACAGAAAAACATCCTTAAGTTTAAAATCCATTGATTTTTCAAGCTGGGGTTGGCTTGCAAATCAGGGGCCATTTAAAAAAATACTTACCATCAACCCTCTGTACCTTAGGAATTAAAACAAACATTGGTTCATTGGCATAAGTAATCCAAAATACTCTCGGCAAAATTAATATAATCCATGTTTTCACCTCTGTTCCCATCTTTCTACATATCTTGAAAGGGCAGGCACCAACTCAACAAAGTAGCTCCTACCATGCTAAGCCATCCTGTTGTGAAGAACAGGGATACTTACTTGGGGAATTTAAAGAATCTAACTGAAACCCTGTAACTGTTCACAGCCATGCAATCAGTTTAGTTCCCGAAACATTTCAGTTACACCACGATCCTTGGCTTAAGTCCTACATTTTTGTCATGCACAAGAACTTAATATGAAGACTACCAAGCCAGAAGCCTTCCAACAAAATTAATCTCCAATACAAATACTCCTTAGTCAAGAGAAGACAGTAATCAGAATTTTCTGCATGCACTGTAGTGCAGATTTTTTAGTTTATATACTGAAAACCTTCAATCAAGGCCAAGGCCCGGCAGCGTATCTCAAATTATAAAGAGTAATGAGCTGAATTCCCTGCTGCAGGAAAGTTATAGTTGGCTTCCCGACTCGGAACTTCATCCCCCCGACCTCTTGGTCTGCAGAACTTGCTCTGAACAAGCTCTGTGTGCACGGTTGTAGCCTCCCCCCTGAACTCAGCTCCCGACAGCACCAAACCCCTCTGCTGCCAAGAAACACCTGCCTGCAGTGTGTGTGCAGGGGCCAGCAGACCAGCAGGTGGCTGGGTTGGATCACACGCCTGGCTCCAGAGAGGCGCCAAGAGCTCGGTATGGCTCCATTGCAGAAAGAGTTTTCTTCCTTTGCCCAAAAATGAAACATTTATTTACAAACTGATTTTGGTAGCTGGATGCAAGTTTAAAAAAAAAAATAAAAATATGGTAAATGCAATACTGTAAATGTGAAGCAAAGCACCGGTTATTTTTCACCCAATGCAACACATTAGAAAGCCCTAGATGATTCAATATTAGAAAAAAACAAAAACAAAACCCAAACAAACAAACCCAATCCAACAACGCAATCTATGGTACATAGTCCTTTCAGAGGCATTAGTAACCTTTTGACACCTCTCAGGGAAGTCAGCAGAGCCACCTCCTTTTTTTAGCACAGCAAAAGAAGATCAGAAGCTACACATAAAGCACTGGAAGCCTTGATCTCATCACATTTCAGGAACTAAGCAGGATCAGGAGAGGAATCCTTGCAGTCAGTCCATCAGTAACAAAGGTATATGGGTTCTGTAGCAAGCAAATCCTGAGTAGTTACCAGAGAAATCCAGTTGTAACTGCACTGCACTACTGTGTAGATGGTAATTTTCAGCCAAGACACACATCCCCATCACTGGTAGCCAGTTTACTCCACGGCACTTTGACAAGCAGGGGTGCTTGCCCCAGTGGCTCCTCAGCATTTCAGTAATGGAAATCATCTTCACTAAGTATCTGCTGTAATAGATAGCCAAACACGGTCCACCTCTGCCACCCAACTGCTAGTTAGCAGCCATGTGCTGTTTTCACAGTTGCTGGCTTTTCAGCACACTGGGCCACTGCACACTTCAGGGGGATTGAGGAGAAGAAAAATAATCAGCACTTAAGTGAAGGAATGTTGTCAGCATCACGGGCACTGCCGTGACCGTACGTTCCACTTACTGAAATGTTCAGTCAACAGCAATCTTGGACATGGATACGTTTACAGCAGGAAGAGAAAGCCAAACTCCATTATAACAGCAGGAAGTCAATTTGTGTCTCTCCGCTTTCCATTTCAAAGCTACTGGTATTCCTGAAGCACAACTGGAAATATAAGCATGTTAAACTACCAGGAATCTCCTTTCCAACAGCACTTCCCAAGATGTCATCACACAATAACAATTTTTAAGTGATACAACTCAAAAAACTAACATAATTCAGCTATTTTCATGACTATTCTACTTCCAAAATGATTTAAACTTTCTCTGGAAAATTGGGATGATAAAGGAACCTCACACTTTCAAAACCACATTGCTGTCATAAGAATCTTTAAACAAATGCATAGACACTATTTTTAACACCTTTATTGGTTTAATAAATGTATAAAATTAGTCTCTGGAATGTCATAAAAGCAAGAATTACACTAATTCTCTTTTGTTTACCATATTTTAGCAGAGGGTGTACAATTTACTATTTTTCCAGAAAATAAACATTCTCAAAATCTGAACTAGATACTGATTTTAAAAATCAACACAATAATATACCTTGTCTCACAGCAAGAGCCAAAGAGATGTCTCTCACTTCTTCTCCATTTCATTTGAAACAGAGGGTAACAGCACTAAACTGGTAAGATTTATTTTTGCATTTCTACACTGCCTAATTGCAATTCTTTACAAAACACCTTCAGAATAACAGCAGTAAAACCAAGAGGATAAGAAAATACCTGAAAGGCCCAGTGGCTTAATACTTTCAACCACAGTAATAGATGGCTGAAACTGTAAGGGCAATTTCCATCCCAGTAAAAATGTATGAGTAGTAAAATCAAAACCCATTCCGAGCAAGGCAGTCACGTTTTTCGTTCCTTGAAGAAGTCTGTTCCTTTCAACTCTTCTGGTAGATAGTCCTGCTCTACAGGTTCCTTGTACATGGGGTTATATTTATAGCCTTTACCATAGCCCAAGTTCTTCATGAGCCTTGTTGGGGCGTTCCTCAGGTGCAGCGGAACAGGGGGCAGAGGTCCCGTGTGCATTCTCAGACATTCTTTGACATTGCTATATGCCCTGTACACCTCTATAGACTTTGGTGCTCTGGCAAAGTACACTACACATTGTGCTAGTATGACCTGAAAACAAGAAAAGGGAAAATGTTAAAGGACTTCTTTTAAGCTCTTTGGTAAAAAGTCTGTTATTCAGGTTGTTTGTGTAGTGACAGGGATAGTCACTCTACTACCTACTGCTATAGTACGCCGCTACAGAATGAATATTAGTATTTAACAGTAACACAGCTCTTCATGATTTTCTCTACCAGAAAGGAATAGCTACTTTAGAATATCAGAATATATTACTTCATTTAGAACAGAGAGAAAAAAAATGGACAGAGCAAAATGGCATTAGTTCACATACTGTACCTTAACAAGAAATACACAGTGAATTTTATTTCAAACTATAATATCTATTTTAAGAGCTACGATGCTCTCTCACTTGTCAAAGAAAGGCTGTACTGAATGAACAAGTAACTAAATTTGCCTTCTCCTTGCAATCCCCATTTCTGTTTATAACTATAGATAGGTTTCACAGTTTGCAGTACTTTCAAATCAGTGACTTAATGAACCCTTTACCTCACATTCTGGCATTCCAATGAAGTGACAGCCTTGATAGGCAGCAACTGCTTGTGTTAAAGCCAAAGGGTCTGCCAGCCCTACAAAAAGGAATCAGATAAAAGCAGGTTAGTCAGTTTACTTTAGTGACTGCCTTTTTTTTTTTTTAAATTTCTTTTTTTCCCCTTCCTGTAAGGCAGAAGGTGATCCATGCACATTTCAAAGTTGCATTCTCAGATGTTGGATCTGGTACAATACTTTGCGGTACATAAGATACACTGCCTCCATCCACAGCCTTCCTTCTTCTGTCTCCTCCCAAAAAGAAAGGCGTAAATTGTGGGTATGATTTACAGACTAAATCTGTTGCCACACGGTGGCAGCCTGAGCAGTAGTTGCCCGTGTATGATTCACTTACATTTTGGAACTGAGAAAGAAATGGGGAAATACTGCTACGTAGACATAGCTTCCCCACATCTCATAAATCTTCTCCCATCACATATGTGCTCCATGTGTTGTTGCAGCTGTTACTTTGGATAAGTCAATCAAGATGCCTTACACTAGGGAGCCAGCTATCATATCTGAGGTTTGCAACTCAGGGTAGGCGTTCACCTTCCACAGTCACTAAAAAAGCAGACATCCCCGAAATACACATTCTCTGTGTCACAAGTTTACTGTGACCTACAATCACCACAGTTTAAAAGAATCCACATTAATACGCTGACAAAACCTGACCTCAAAAATATTTGCTTCTCCTGCAATAGGTAATCATCACAATGACACCACATATGTAGGTCGCTGTCTGCATATACAAAGTTTTTGTTGGATGTAGAGCATTTCAGTGTTTTGCACCTATTTTGCATACAGCAGTTTCAGGGTTATTTTTTTTCCTCAAACACCAATTTTTGGAAACCTCAAGTCTGGCATATCTTCATTCAATATGATATTCCAACAGGAAATACTGCAAATACTGACCTATATCTTCACTTGCAAACCTCACCAGCCTCCTTGCCACATAGAGTGGATCCTCACCACCTTCAAGCATTCGAGCAAGCCAGTAAAGGGAAGCGTTTTCATCTGAGCCTCTCATAGACTTATGCAGGGCCGAGATGCAATTGTAATGTTCTTCTCCTAGTTAGAATGCAGGAAAAGAGATACACAAAGCTGTTAGGCAGAAATAAAGTTTAAATTTAAGGGAACATAATACATTTTACTAGATCACAGCAAATAAACATAACCTGCCTTCTCAAACTCCTTCTATGCATATGTTATTATGGTGTTCATTAAATATTTTCAATGTCTTCATGCTTTGCCACATGGATCATTCCAATAAAACATAAGCAAAACAGAGTAACTGCAGATAAAAAGGAGGATTTTTTTTAAACACTGCAAGGCAAACAATTTGGACTTGGTACCCTAATGAACCTTGCTTCAGAAGAAAAAACATCCATATTTTAAGCAGTTAGGAAGAAGGCTTTCTATAAATATCTCTTAATTGACAAAGAGTAAAGTATGAGCATGTACAAACCACTGATGGTTGGTTTTGGACACAAACAGATCTTTGAGAAGACCACAGAAGAGACAGAGAAATCCAGCACTACACACTAGCGATATTTTAGAGAAAGAAGTTTCACATCAACTAAAACTTGAAAATAAAGTGTGTAGTAAATGAAACATGAGTTTGCTGCATTATGTAGCAACAAGAAAAAAAAAGGAAATGCTGCTGTGAATATACAATGTATGGATTATACAATCTGGAGGAAATAGGATCACAGCACACAACCCTGGAAAACCCCTAGGAAATTAGTTCAGTGGGAAGACTGAATGAATTACAAGGAATTTTTTTTTAACATTCAAGTTTAAGATAAGATTAGCTATGGAGTACAAGGAGAAACAGAGCCATTTCGCAGATCTTTTAGGGCTACAGTTGACCCTCTATTTTTAACATTACAAACACTGAATGGGACCCTTCCCGCTTGTGATTTTTCTCTGTGCAGCTGGTTTTGATTCTTATGCATTTCTTTTAATCAAACTTGTAAGAGTATTTTCCTGCAATATCGTTGTTAATCTTTCCACATAATCTGCCTTTTTTATTTTTCAAAGTGCTTGGCATTCCTTGGCTCACAGCTAAGTGTGTATTATAAAGGCAACTGGCTGCATGCACAGCCATCTGTTAATACTTCTCTTCTTCCTACAGCTAAAAGGATTTACAGCCCGAGGGCCGTATCAGCACACATCCCTGTCACTTGTAGGCCCTGCAAAATAAAAGGCTGAGTGCCCGAGTTTGAAAACCAAAGCCCCGATACAGCTGCAATTGCTCCTGTCATAGCCAGCAAGGGCTTCACCCCTCACGTCAGAAACTGGGTCCACCTTCCTGCACGGCTATTCACGCTGCAGAATGGTTCTGGGGGGAATGCTGCTGGCGTACGCAGGACAGCAGACAGCTATTTTTGCGAGGCCTCCACACAAAGAGCCCTGTGGTATGCGGTCGTTACTCCTGCCAACACAAACAGCGCGTCCGTGCTCCGTCATAACACTTGAGTTAGTAGCAATAAAGCCAAGCAGCTGAACTCCAACTGTCCTCTTGGAAGAGGCGTCTCCTGGTCTCCTGAAAGTAAGGAAGGCAGCCTTTGGATATCTCTGGAGGTTGCACTCGCCCAGATTTTTTTTTTCCTGGAGTGCTTTTATACACTGTTTGGGTCACTGTAAAGTGTCATACTTGGGGATACCAGCTGGAGAGGCAGAAGGAATCCAGGAGATCGGTTGGGACTAGGGACACATGCCTGCAGGGGACTTCACAGTATGTAGGCTGAGAAAGGGGACAGTTTTCTCCCTTTATCTCCTTCCCCACAAAGTGAATGTTGGTGACTGAGTCATCAGGATGATGACAGCAGACTTTGACTTCAGAAAAAATGTGCAGTTGTACTTTCAATGCAGTTTCAATTAAAGGCAAAATACACTGGACAAAGAAGTTTTATTTTTCTTTTTTAAAGAAATACAGTTTATATATATTCTATGTGAGTTACTAGAAGCACTCTGAAATAAATTAAAAAAATATTTAAAAAATAATTAAAGAACTTTTTACAGAGCTTTATTTACTAGCTCTGTCTCTCGGGCTGGTCAGCCAACATACAGATGTTGGATTTAGCAATTCAGTTAAGACAGACACAGGCCAACTTACCTATCACTGTTGTTCTGCATCCCAGATGTCTCTTGAAATCAAAACTCTACAGAGTTTTTGGAATCAAAATACATTTGCTCTGTGCAGTTCCCACAAAGGTAAGTACCCTTCTAGTGAGAAACAAGATACTACACGAGAAGCTTTAGGGAGGACAGGAGGCCTAGTGTATACAGATGCATAAGTCTTTCTGATTTATGCCCCTAAAGAGTCTTCCAGATAACTTAAGATTCTAATTTGTCTACAGCCTGATTGGCAGAAGACAGGGAAAGACCTCATTCACTGAACATAGTATCTGGACTTCTTAAGCAATCCCTATTTATAAAGTAGTAGGCAAAAGTAATATCAAAGTCCCCATCTCACATTGTTTTCTGTCTTAGCCAAAGGTAAACACCAATTGCCCATCAATAAAGGACAGAAGAAAGTTTTGAAATAAAGACTAGAGCAAAAGCATGGATAAAAAGACTTCTCATTCTGGTCCAGCAGAAAACAATAAGGCTGGCAAAAAAGATTAAGGTGTGAGACACCTTCTCTTTCCTTCTCTACAGAAGGGGAAGCAGAGAGACACAATACGTAAGAGGAAAAAGAAACAACACACCTTTATCTTAAACATCTATTCACTGTCCATCTGCATTTAAGCTTTAATTAATTTAGTTGCTGCATCATGTTCTCAAAATAAAAATTTTAAAAACTGCAATTAAAAGCTAAAAAATTACTAAATAGTTTGTTTCCCACTGCAAGGGCTGCAGACAACTGCTGGCATGAAATTTGACTAGAGCTGTTTTTGTCCTTCCAGCTAAAACGCATAGATTATCTGCACAAAGATCTTGTCTTCACATGACAGCACAAAGATCAGAACAACAGCCTAATGACTGGGTTATGAATAATTTCCTTCCTCGACTACTTGGTGAAAGTACATAAAAGAATGCCCAACTACATCTATTTGTCAATTTTGCAGAAGGTGCCAAAAAATAATGATGTAAAATCAAAATTCCATATTTATACAACTCTGAACACTAATTGGTTAAGTGGTGCTTTCTACATGAACACACTGCATGTCCCTACACTTTAGGACTGTAGATTTCACAGTCACCACAACTGTGATTCAAAAAATATTATCTAAAACATGCTACAAACATTCTTTATTTATATAGTAGCCTCTATCCAGAAACCCTTTGTATATAAAAGGACAAATAGCTATCTCTACTACGGACAAAAGTGGTCAACTAAGACACAGACTACTACACAGAAGGGAGAAATTTTGTAAAGGCATATACTTGGGTACCCTGCTGCTGTGACAGTATTTGTGACAGGCTCCTTGGCATTCTTACAAGCAAGAAAACCAGAATTTTCACTGTGCTCATCCTTCTCTGAAAATCTCTGACAAAAAGAAAAACCCTACAGAGAGCTCGAAGCACTTCTATCATGGAGAAGGGGCTGACATGCTACCTAGACTTGATGCAAGCCTCAGGAAGAGGCACTCTGTGCCATCTCTAACAGAGCAAATGGGCGTAGGAGGGCTGGGAAAATGGACAGAGCCAAGAGTTCTGTGTGACAGCGTCCACAAGGCGACAGCAAACACCCAAGGGACCCAGGCAGTGAAAGAGACTCCCAGCAGTAAACTGGTCAGATTTTCTGCTTCCTCATGCTCATGACTTCTTCCTGCCACAGACCCCATAAAATTTTTCTTCTCCCTCCCCCATCTACCATTGACTTCTCAGCTGCCATCATGTCAGTCTCTGCCCAGCTGACTTTTTCCTGACAATGAGCTGTCATTTCCTCTTTGTAGCTTGAATGCTGCAAGCAGGCATATACATTACAAAGAACCTCAAAAAATCCCTCATCACACATTTGGAGCAGTGACAGTTATCTAAGGATATCAGATAACAGTGGGAAAACAAATATTGATCAGTTCTCCAAATATTGATTGGCATAATCATTTGATCCTATACTGCACAGTAATTCAAGTATTGCCAAAGAACAAACGTATGAGTTCAAGGGGATTCACCTAATCTCTAATACTCACTCTCTGATTTTTTAACTCTCTCAAATAAAATGGTATAATGGCCAACTATTGTGATGCCTAACATTGCCAAGTCACAAACTTAGCAAGAGCGGTTATCGTATTAGAAAGCCTTAATTGCAATTAGATTTATGTGACCTGCCCTAAGCAAGCTACAAAATTCATTACCTTAAAAAGCAACTCTAAAAATAAAGCCAACTGCTCAGGTTTTCACATAACACACTGTTGTGAATGTGAGCACTTCCAAGATTTTCAAAGGAGCAAAAGTGCAATGGAAGATTTCCAACACTCCAAGAACAAATCTCCTCAAATTACCTCTCCTTCTTTACATTGCAACCCTCTTAGAAGTCAATATTCTAATAACCTTAAAGAACAAATAATTTTGCTGTGCAACTGTTCACAGGGCTGCAAATAGGCCTTTGAGCTAACCTACAATTCCTAAGTGGTAAGAGGAAACCCTGTTTGGAAAGAATTTCTGGATGAGCCTCCTACACTGTAAAGGAAAAGTAATTTTTAGGCCAAATTTCAGTCTGACCACTGATTCACCAGAGCAGCTGGTACGAAAGGGGGAGAAGAAACAGAAATTATAGAGACTATCAGCTCTTGAGAAGACTGCATCTCGTAGACTACATCAGGCACTCACCTGCTCGGTCATACAGGATGTGAGATCGCTGTAGCCCTTCCTTTACATGCTCTTCTGTTATCAGAATGCCATCTGCTGAACCACCTTTGGTAATATTCAAAGGAGTGGTCTTCCCCGCTGCTAATCGGGCCTGAACTGCTAACTGGAGTCCATTCAGTCCAGTCCTTGCATCACCGTCGCAAAGGTAGGCCAAGGTATTTAGAGCTTTCTCCTCAATGTACACTGGGAATCTGCAACCAAAATAACCATAAGTTCTTAGCCCCCATCATGCTCCTCTCCTTTTGTATTACGCCAGAGAGAGCACTTCTTTACAAAGTTTGTTGAGAGGCAGCTGGGATTAAGTTTTGTTATTAACTCATTCTTTCATGGTTAAGCATCGCAGAGCCTGGGAGAACACTGTGGGACCTGACCCCACTTCCCCCTGCCCCAATGGATGTTAAATACAATTGCACACAAAAAAAGACAGGGCAGGAGCTTTCATCCATTTAACCCCTCTATTTTTCCTCATTAAGCTCAACTGAAACTAGGGCTAGGGTTTTGCCAGAGCACAATTCTAGCACAGCCAGTTCAACTTTACAAGGTTTTACTCTATCGGTATTTCACAGCTAGCACTTCAAATTCCTTGTTGGAAAGACAATGCAAAGGGAGGAAGCTATCCAAATGCACGTGAGAGAATACAGTGAAGTATAAAGTAATTAGCACAAGGTTTTGAACCAACTACCAACAACAAGAACTGCTATCAGATATTCTTGAAAAAGCAACAATTGGAAGGATTCTTTACACTGTAAAGAATTCCTACATTTTTTTTTTTAAAAAAATGATAATAGCTATTACAGCTTAGTCACTGGGATACAAAAACCATCTTACTACAAAGAAAAGGCATCCCAGTGTTTGCAAGCCACTGTTCCTGTGACCTACTACTCCAAACGTGCCAGGACTATACCAACACATGACAAAGGCCAAATTCCAATGAACACAATCTAAACGAACAAGATGGGAAGAGTTGAAAAACGCAACAAGTGAAGGATCTCCTGAGATCCTATAGTGAGTCTATGAAAGTAACAAAGTCCTCAAGCTCCTTCTCCAGGTTTTCATCTTCTGGGCTGCAGACCCCACTGTAGGGGCACATGTAAACCAAGTGGCCTCTGCACATTTCCCATGCGTACTGTTGAGGACTTGAGCCTCAGACTTTAGTTATGTAGATAAGATAATGGCTAATGTGTTTGCCAGGCAGAGACAGATTTTATGTGCCAATAGCAGCCAGTGGAATTAAAGCCTGTCATTAAGTAACTGCTCTAATTTAGCCATTTCTAGGAACTGGACTGAAAATCAAGAGTGACATGTATCAGCAGGGATTAAAGCACAGAGCTTGGTGTGAGAGGCCCTTGTGTATCAAATAATTAAGGGTTCTCAACAGCCCTGCACTTCATTCACCAGAAAGATTTATTACTGTTATTACATATGTCCACTAGTTTTCATTACTTGCCTCCTCTTCCTCTTTGCAATCCCACTTTACACTTATCATACTAAAGAAAAAGACAGTAGGTGCTGGCAAAGCTTCAACAGTCAGTATTTGAGCCCTCTCATGCCCACACATAAGAGGGAAAAACTTGTAGAGCTGCAACCTTAATCCACACCACTGCAAGTGAAGGCCAACAAATGTCTTCTAGGGCCATAACCCATGCTGCAGAGGGCAGGCAGCAGAAATCACACCCTGTGGGGAAAAATAAATCTATCTATATACATATATGCTTCTCATTATATTTTTATTTACATCTTATTTCTCATGTATATGATAAAGCTAGGGAAAAAAAATAACATGCATACAGTGGCACTCCAAAATAACCAACCACACTTTCTCCTCGGTGTTTCAAACGCCATCTTTGTGTTTGAATAGGGAAGCAGAAGAATTTAACAGCACAGGGACTCAGTCAAGTATCTCAAACATCAAATTCCCTGATAATCAGGGAGCCACGTTCACCTACAGAGCACTACAGATGAAGCCAGCAAAGAAAGAAAAAGCTATTTTTAAAAACCCAGCAAGCACTACAAGCAGGCATCCTGCTGCTAACACCTCCCTCAACAGGAAACAAAAGCAAATATGCTGCACACTGAGCAAACACTTTGGATACACCAGCAGGGCAGGCTGAAGAGAAGGTTTCACCTGCAAAGACTAAGCTCTTTTCCTGCTGTTTGCAGAGACTATGACCGCGTCCTTGAGGCTTCCTCACACTGATACCCACAGCTGCACTCAGCAAGTGCAAGTGTAGAGGAAGCACTGAAAGCCCTAAAAGGCAAGTACCACACTTGCAAGAAGCTGAAAACAGTCTGTCCCAAATGAAGTTGAGGCCTCAGAGCACTTTTGTCATTTATTTGCTAATTAGAAGCTGGGCAAGAAAGCCAAGCTGTATTCCTGTCTCTTCATTTTCACTGTAGGGATGCACCTGCCCTGTTGACTTATCACAAGCTATTAGTATTACAGGAACTGAAACAAATACACACAAGGAAACATGGAAAATCTGGTTACAAGAAAAAGCCTTCTCCACTGCCATCGTGAAATCCAAGTGACAACATATTGGTAACGGAAATTCTGCTCCAAATAATACATTATGTATTAGGCTGATCCAGTCCCTGTCTGCAACAACATCACAACATGCAGGACATGATAAAGAACAAGACTGCAAGGAGAAAATTTCCACATAGAAGCTGTTTGCTGAGAATCACTAATTGGAAATAACATCATGCTTCCCTGTTCCATAACCTCAGCTCCGTTCACACTCAGTATTTTGAAATAGTAGCATTTTATACTCAGAATAACTGATTTCAGTGTGGGTTTTTTTAGGAATTAAAATCCTAAATTCCATTTTCTGATGATTTAACTTCACTAGGCAGAAGTCTTATTTCAAAATCAGGATGACAATTATTTCAAAACCTTCACTTCCTAAAGACACTTGCTGTATTTTACATTTTTAAGCCCACCCCGTCTTCAGAAGCTCAAGTACCCTACAACCTTCCCCTTTACCCGACTTCTGCACACCCTAAAACTGCAGGGCAGAGTAACTCCCACATTTTCTGACCTCTTCCCAAGTCCTGATCCTCTTGCAGATGGGCAATCTCATATTTTTTTCACCCTCCAAAATTAACACTGAACACCCTTCTGCATGCCAATGCTTAATGTTGGTACCTTGTAACTGATGATACTTGGAGACAAAAACATAAACAAACCAAAAGGGATGCCCCAGGATCCATCACTCACTGAGCTGAAGGTGATTTACAAGCTTAAGGAATGGAAAACTACCACTACAGGATAATAAATCCTTCTTCCTATTCCTTCTTATCTCCATACCATCTAGACAGTTTGTGCCAAGAACCAATGTGAAACATATGATGAACTACCCATAAAACCTGTACAACACTGCAGCGTTTGATTCCAATGACAAGAGGCTATAAGCAATATCAGAAAGTAAACATAAGTGCAAGCAAGGAGAACCTGTAAGATGAAAGATTTGAAAATAATTGAGCAGAACGTGACAAAGCACCCATTGCCTCTTCCACATATATATCAGTACTTTCTCAGTGCAATTATCCTCCCTACGCTCACTCATTGACAGACTGCAACATTTTTACAGGCAAATACAATTCTTCATTGGTTGGACTAGATGATCTTAAAAGGTCCCTTCCAACCTAGGTGCTTCTGTGATTCATCTGAAATACTGCAGTATGACAATGCATTGCTCACTGCCTTAGAGCATTGTCTTTGAATGTCGCCTCTTATTCCAGAAACTCTATTTCCTGTAAGGATATTGGATGGATGTTCCAAAAAGGGAATAAATTTCCAAAAAAGTACTGAACATTGACAACCCAAACCTTCATTGTGATTTACAAACCAGCGAATCCAAAACCTGTCAGTACTTGTAATACAGCCACTAACAAGCTGAACTGTCTGATGTCTGGGCTTGCCAAAAGGAAACCAGGGATCCTTCCACTTCCCTCAGCTGTGCGCCTCCTGTGCTATCTAACTTCAAATACATTAATCCACCATCTGGTTTACTGTTTGAATTCAATTAGAGATACCACTCTGAGGGATGCAGTTGAATGATAAAAGGCCAAGAAAAGAGGAATTTGATTTCCTCCATCACTGACCCAGTATAATTGTATGGTATCAGTGTACACCTGGAAGAGTTTGAGCTATTACTGAGACAGTGTAAACTGCAGAAAGCACCAGCAAAGTTTCAGTAATATAAAGCATCTTTAACATTGACTTCTCCTTACTTTTCTTCTTCATGAGTATGTTTCTTCCTTTCACATTCCCCTGTCCTTCAGCTTAATTTACTGCAGGCCTTAAGAGGCACACTTTGATAGCAGTAAAGTTGATGAAAATGTAACACAAAGCATACCTTATCCTAAAGAAATCCAGTAACTAATATAAAAACTATTGAAGAAGCTTTAGGAGTGTGATGATGTAACAAATAAAAAGATAGGTAACACCTCCTGCTAGCTCTATTTCAGCTTTACAGCAAGAAAAGGCCACAGTGGGATGAAGGAGAAGCCAGGTGACAACCTTATCAGAAACCTGCAGCAATGGTGGAAGCAAAAGAAGAAAAATCCACCAAGGAAAACTTAATTAAACAGATTTGTGTAGAGTACACTTTCCTTTTTATAACTGCTGCACGTGCATGGAATACAGAGATAATGAAACCTATTGAATCACTCAGCTATGGCTGCATTCTTGTTGAGCACAGAAGATGTCTGTAAAGACTAAGGAAGATTCACCCCCACCATATTCTTCAAGGTAATAGGAGAGACCACAGAGAATCATCCTCTTCTTCAAAATCTCATCTAAGTCAGCCATCATGTCAGACAAGTGATGTGATACCAAGACCATCTGACAAACTGAGTCCATGCAGCACATGCAGGACTTCATACTACACTTCAGTGGTTTGGGAATGGAGGCTCACATGGGAAATGAAATAAAAAATTCAATATACACATTTCTTGTGCATTCTGACTAGATCTCTACAGCATTTTCAAAGTAGATACCCCACATTTGGGTCCAAGCTGCCTTACAGCTGCATTTCCAAGTCTGGAGCGAAGGTGAGCACAGTGAACAACCAATTCAACTGTAACTGTTGACTTTCGTTTACTCCTCAGGACAGCATGAAAACACTGTTACCTGCCTGCATCTAACAACAGCCCTGCTTCATAGAGGCAGGGAGGCAAAGAAGTAAAAGACAAGATGCATCTGCTCCTGCAGACTAGTAGGTGGAGAAAAAAATGAAGGAGCAGAAATAGCATGGACAGTGAATCAAGAAGGAGGAAATGGTATGGGCAATAAAGCAAGGGGGACCGGAGCCTCAGTAAGGGACAGGATTGCTTAAAAAACATCAAGCTCATTAGCAACAGTAGGTATCAACTATAAACCAGAGCCAGACAGCGGTAGGAAAGACAAGAGAGACTTAATGCACAACTACAAATGCTCCTAAATTCTGAACCCCCATTTTTATTTTTAAATGCTTGGCTCCCACATTAGCCATTAGAGTGGGTCTCTCTCTCTCCATAGATAGATTTCTGAAACTGTGCTAGTCTGACAATCTACCTGCCAGACTTCTTTCAGTTTGATGAAGCACCACACCGTGCTGTTTAAATCATCCATAGCTAATAGAAGGTTACAGATATGGAGAGTCTAGCGAAACCCAAACCCAAACAACTGCAGCTGAAACTATGCCTTGTACTTTAATCCCGCACAGAAAGGAAAGTCTCTGAGCCCCAGTCAGGGTGTAGTCACAACCACAGCTGTGCCATTACATTAAGGCTGACATGCAGTACTGCCCTCTCTTCTAAAATTCACATTACTACAGTATGTTAAAGCTACAAACGAGTAAGCCATGAGGCAGGGCACCCTAAAAATAAAAAGGGAACAGCTTTCCTTTTCCCTCCCCTGACCTCAGCATTCAGGTTAGCGATTCTTAGTGCTTACATTCTGTGATAAAGCTGAAAGACAAAGTGGATTCTCTCTCATTAATTTTATACAGAGTGGCTGCCCAATTACTTCCATGTCAATACACTGTAACTTACTAGGAGTACAGACAAGCATCAACATGAAGGAACTGTAATAACTTGCATGAAAGTAGAACAGTACCAAGCATTATTATTTGCCAGGTAGCCATTTCAGAAGGCAGATAACATCCCTTATGGACAAACCTGGACCTCATTTTTTTCCAAAACTCTCCCAAATGTTTAATTTGATTCCATCTGGCTTGGACAACAAGGAGCAGAGAAAAAGAAAGTTTATCTTAAAACAAACCTCACAGCAACATCCCCTTTCTCCCCACAGCATGTCATAGAACACACCATAGCACTTATCCTACATATCCTCCCTGATTTTATTAAAAAAAAAAAATATTTCAGAAAACAACAAACTTTTGTCAGGCCCTTCCAAATTAATTTAAGAGGGGATGTCCCATCCACCACTTAATGGTAACATGATGCTTTTACAACCAGTAGCAAGAAGTAACACACATTAGGACATGACAAAGACGCAGTTACAAGCTTCCACAGCAAATCCTCAGCAGCAGAATGGATTTAAATATCCTGGGAGAGTGAGTCAGGAGCTACAGATCCAAGTATAAAACTCTCTCCTGATCCAGATGGTGAGATTAAGTTTTGGATGGAGAGAGCCAGTGCTTTGAATTCTCTCTCTCCTGTCACCCCCCACCCCTGCCATATGCTGCTACTTCTTTTCTTTACTATTAGAAGTGGCTAGAGTTTCTCTTCCCACCCCCAACTGCTTCATTCTCTCCCTGGCAGGCAGTCAATTCCTCGGGCTGTGTGTGTTAACACCCTGCAGCCCATAAAATACTCACTCCGAGCTCTCGCTGCTGCTGCCAGTCGCAGAGCTGCCGTGCTGGTCGCCCTGGCCCAAAACCTGGACGCCTAAAGACCTGACTGCCCGCATCAGAATCGCCTCCATCGCTTCAACCGAGAGCTTCTCCAGGACAATCACCCGGCATCGGCTCAGAAGAGCGGCATTGACTTGGAAGGAAGGGTTTTCTGTGGTTGCTCCTATCAGGGTCACCGTCCCACACTCGACGTGAGGAAGGAAAGTGTCCTGAGGATGGGAGGGAAGCAGAAAAAGCTGATCGCAATCAATGACAACCTGAAACATTCCATGTGAGTAGGCTATGTTTTTCATGTATTTGGGTCCTTGGGTTCCCTGGTGATATGACAAATAACCTCACTGACAAGGCAGCTCATCTGCTCAGCCACCTAAATGATTTAATTTCACGCACACAGCATGTTATGGGCTATTCACCTTGTAACTTGTGCTCACACCAAGGATGACCCTACCAGCTGGAAAGAAAGTGTCAAAAATCTGCAAATTTTTAGTTTATTTATGTGACTTCAGTTTATTGCTTGGCAAACGTAAGATACCACAAAATTGCTGTATCAAGTATAACAAACAGTAAGACTACTTCTAAATACTCTTTGGCCTAATCTTTAAGGCTACAGTTCCCTACCTAATTCTATAGGATGTCTCAGGAAACCATTGGAAAGTTGGAGCATGGCTCGATATAGAAAATGCAACCTGTAGTACAGAATTCAAGTTTTCGTGGTATGACTGTGGTCTCTTTTCTCACCAAGAAGAGGGACCAACATTAAACCAAACAAACACCATAGGCACATCCTCATTCCAGACCTTTTTAAAGGTAATTCAGAATGCTACCTTTACGGAGGAGGCTGAAATTAAGATATGTATGGCAAACGTTACTAATGGGACTTTCCAGAAATGAGTCAACTATAACTATAGCTTGAACTTTTATTTAAATCTTTGAATCACAATAAGTAAACATTGATGAGAAGTTATGAAATTTAATTTTTGTTTCTCCCTAATTTATCTACTAAAAACATTAACATTATAATCAAAAGTATAAAGTAAGTTATCATCCTAAGGCAAAGGGGGGAAATTTTACAGAAGTGCTGACAAAGGCTTTTCCAAAAATCAGTGTAAAACAATACCTGCTGAGATTTATTGAAACGATGGATCTCATCAATAAAGAGGATGGTTTTTCTCTTGAAGAGTCTTTTTTCATTCTGGGCTTGGCTGATGACATCTCGAACATCATTTGTCTTGGCACTTGTGGCTGACAGTGTCACAAACCTCGTGCCGTTCTTTTTGCTGCTGTTGGCTATGATGTGTGCCAGTGTAGTCTGAAACAGCAATAGAAGAAAGCATTGTAAAAATTATTTTGGACACAGACAGCATTCATTTGAAAGAAATATGTAAAGAACAAAGCTGCATGTTCTGGACAAAGGGATAGTGTTGACAGTTTACAGAGTACTGTATTTTAGTTAATGCTATTCTAGCACACAGAAGACTTAAAAACTTCCTGCTAGAGGTAGCTGCCAATTCCACTGCTGCATTTCTAATGCCTCCACTTTTACGTACCAGACCTACTCAGTCGCAATACTGAAAAGGCCAGCAATGACAGCTGTCTCCTTTACCGCGGAAGAACTCTTTGCCAAATACATTTCTGTCACAGAAGATGGGCTGACTGCAATTCACTGTGCAGTTATTTTGCAGAGTATGTTAATGGATAAAGAGCTGGACTACCCTGAGACACTTGCAGGAGAGTTTACAGTGCAACCATATTTAAGACACAAAAAGCTACAGTGTTGTTAATTAAAGCTTTTTCCACTTCCACTGCACATAAAAATGTAATTAATCAGAAAGCAGCTCTCTACAACAGCATGAGAATGTTAGTACTAAAAATTACAGGTATACTTAAGAAAACTTAACTCTTTAAATCTAAACAGTCAACAATAATCAAATGCTGGCTCAGAGAAATGAAAGACAGCTGACTGAAGAAATTGTTGGCTGGTTTTAGTGAGCAGCTATGTCATTTTACTTTCCTTATAGACAAATCCTTCAAATCAGAATTTATTTATAGGGAATTTCACTGAGCCTACCAAAGCACAGAATCAACCTCTGGTTCTACCTCCCAGGCAGATTTACTACACCTGAAAACATCACAGGTATTATTTTCAGTCTTTCCTTCACAAACCCTAGTAAAAGCAAGTGGTATCTGCATGTCCCAAGCAGAGTGTATCTCCACTTGAAAGTGCTGCTAAAGAAAAAACAGGTGATTCTTCCACCAAGCTCATTCTTCTGTTAAAGAAGGAGCCCAAGGAGACTGAAGACAGGAAAGCCTCAGCAGATGAGGAGTGGGACAGGTGCTGACAAAACCGCTTCAGAAGATATTCCAAGTACTGAGGTTAAAGCAGCAGGTGCTGCCAACCTGATCCTCTTGCAGGGAGACTGCAGAAGCAACCACCTACCACACGGCTACCAGTGGTGTTGGCAGAACTTCATTCACTCCTTGTCCCTGAAATGGCAACCAGCCCAAGGTGGGAAAGGGGAGGATGTATCACTTTATTTTTGCTTTAGTTTTAGTAAGAGCTTCCTCAATGTCTTCAGAAGAGGTGTCATGATACAAGACTCGCATCCTGTGTCAGACCCTCTCTCAATACTGGAGCTCAGAGCACCAGCCCCTCCCCTCCTTGTATCACTACAGAAGACTGGAAAGACATGCTGGAAAGCACTTGCAGAAAAGCCTACAGAAATCAGGAAGATCTGGGAAACCAAAAGTGAAACTATCTTTGAAACTAAGCTGGCAAAACCAAAATTGGTGTTTCCTTACAAAAGGACCTTGATTCAGAATGTATCTTCAGAGGATGTATTTATGCTTTAAAAATCACTGAAAGCATGGAAATACTCAATACATCAGATTGGAGGATGAAAAAGGAAAAATGCACCTCTTCCTTCTCTAAAAGTTGCAGCAGGGGAGAAGGGGAGGCTAAAAAGAAAAAAAAAAATCAAGTTGCTATTCTTGTAGCTCCGCTTAAACTCGTAGCTTAAAATGCATCTTAGTCCTCATTGACCAGGTCACAGATAGTTTCATTGGTAAAAAAAAAAAAAAGCACTGAGAAATTGTTTTTGAACACATGCACAGGACTCTGTACTTCTACCCCTACTTTGGAAAAAAAAAAATTACAAAGATATTTGTTTGAAAGTTACTGTTAGACCAAGAACCTACTTGAAAACTGTTGCAGAGCTCTCAGCCAGCTTGTATCTCTCCTTCTCTGCCAACTTCTGGGTCAACAAAGGTTGCAATAAGAATAACATGCACTGCCTTTCAAAAGTAGTGCTTGACACAGGCAGGTATGTTCACGGCATTTTCCTTCTGCTCTGCACAATCAATCATTTAGCAAGTCGAACTGGCCATCACATCCAGCCCATCACAATGGAACTTCCCCCATTCCTCTGTCAGCCTATTATTTCACGTGAGCTCAATTGTTTTATGCTGCTTTTTCTCCTACCACCTCAAGCAAAGCACAGTAACACACTATACTGTTTTTCCCTCTCTTTGTTACTATCAGGTTACAACCTAGGCAACATAAGACCCAGTGGAGATTTAACTTAAGCAGGGTGGTCTAAATATGAAGGCGCTAGCACAGAAGAACTGCAACTAGTGTGCTAAACCCCTAGTTTCTCTTACTAAATTCTGGGGCAATGTATTTGAGGCACAAGAAGGAAATTAAAAACCTGATACAGAATAAGGCAGAAGAAAACACACTGAATATCCTTCATTGTCGGAAATAAATTTTGAAGGTTTGATTGTTACGTTAGGAAAAAAGGTCTTTTAAATAGTGACACAGATGTTGCAGTTTAATATGAATGAATATTTCCATATCAGAACCAGCAGCATAACAAGCAGGAAGAGGAAATCTAAACAAGTTGATATGCTGCTCCTTTTATTATATGTGTGTTTCTTCTTTAGATCATGTTTTTTTTCCTTATGGGGAGACGCAGAAGTATTATTTTCTGTAAATAAAGTGGTATTTATAGCAATGAGAATAGAAATGATCCTGTAAACCTTTTGCTAACTTCACTAAAAATTACACCTTACAAAGCTTACCATGCAATATCCTTGCCCCTTCCAGAAATCTCCGCTCTCTTCCGTTATCCCACCAAACTGTCCAAACTCACACATATCATCTCAAGTTCTATGCTGAAAGTTGCAGGACCTTACTGACTTACCTGTTTAGACAGGCTAAAGAAGTGCCATCGTGAGGAGCCATTCCAAAACATGGAAACATATCCACCAAGACACTCATGAACCATTACTCACTCATGAGTAAAACCTTCAACTTGAACCTGTGGTCACTTATTTCCAGATTCATTGCACACAGAACAAACACTAAACTACCAGAACTCTCCTCCACTGTTCTGAAAATTTCTTAATGTCAGCCCAAAGGAGAATATCCTTTCCCAAAGGCTGCAACTATCCAAGATTTACAAACACCCACCACCCAAACAAAAAAATAGCCAAACAAGCTCACTCCCAGCAGGGATGCAACCAGTTCTTCCAGGATTAGATAGGAGTTACAGATGAAATAAAAGTCACCCACAAAGTCTGCTTGGCTCCACACACCACTCGCTGTCAGATCAGACAGCTGATCTCGCTGTAAATCAGATTTGCTGGTTTGGTTACATGGATGTTTGTAGTAGGAGACAAGAATTTTCTTTATATCCACAAGTTTCCTTGACTAGAAAATTGTCTTTAAGTGTAACCTATTTCCTATTCTCTGCGCTGCCCCACATGAATGCAACCTCACAGGCACAGCTGGAAGAAAACAGTAAAAAGCAAGTATAAACTCAGCCTGTCCTACTGATGCTGATGTTCAATGGCTAACACTGCCCACTTAGAAGCAAGGTGGGCTTTTCATTTTTGCACCTCTTACCAGGCCATTAAACTATGCCCACTGCACTAGCTCACCAAAGCCCCTTCCAGGAATAAACAGTGATGCTGCCTAGCTCTCTTCAGAAAGTGTAATTGAAAAAATTGGGACAAGATTAGTGTACATGGTGAGATCACAGTCAAGAAGACTCCAGTAAAGAAACTGACTGAAACCTAAGGTCATTCCTACCTCACTCTTGTGGAAGATCAGGTAGACCTTCTTTAGGGATCTGCCTATGGTTGCCTCTTCATGGAGACTTTATTCATTCTTAAATTGCATAAATTTAGCAAAACAGCTGTTGCAGACATCAGCCACAGAAAACACACGGTCTCTCAGATTATACCTATACTGTGTTCAGCAGTCATGTCAGAGAGCTCCTACAAGGTGGCAGAACAGCTCACAGTTGTTCTGTTCCATCCTCACAGCCCTTTTCACAGGAGTTGACATTCATACTACACTTTATGGGACCACGCTGGTGCAAGAGCTCTCCTTGTACCTACATGGGCCCTTCCAACATACATGCTCCTCCTAACAAGTCTGGAAGGTTGTATGGTCTTCTAGGCCGTGTTTAGGTAAGCAAAGCAGATCTGGCACAGATCCACACTAGACTGCAGTGCAGCATGGATTATTCCTGTGCAGGGATAATCCAGTTGATATCTAGGCTTCCCCACCAAGCGACTTTGCTGGTTTGTTCCAGAGCAAACCACAGTGTGAATTCTGTTTGCAGCAGGAATGACAAAAGACTGACAACCTAGTGCAAAAGCTCAACAGGCTAGCTATACCTATAGACTTGTAAGGTCTAAACTATGTTATCAGAGTTCTGAATTGGCATCTGGCTTTTTTTATACTGCCCTCTGACCATGACTTTCCGTGTATTTTTGCCTCTTCCTTTACTGTGGCCAGGATTTCCATACCTTTGCTTCCATGGTGTTGCCATCAAGAGCCTCTCTGCAGCTTCAAACCCTCCCTTTGAGGGCAGCAGGGCCATACTGTGGTTGACAAGCAGTCAGGAAAGACCACTCTGTTTCACGGCCCTGAGTGAGACACCAACAGTGCCAGCATCCTTGGATGCCAGCCAGCAGAGCAGTTCCCCAGGACGCAGCTTAAAAAGCTGGGATCTGTTCTACCCAGCACTGCTGAGCTGACCCCAGGCTACCACCCTGCGTCACAGGAGATGAGGAGGGCTGTGTCTAAAGGAACCTGGCAGGGCAGCAGATGAACACAGCCCAGCGACACTGCCTATAGAGATAAACGCAATCAACAGTGGCAGCAGTTGGCATTTATATAAGGGCAGATGCTATTCTTACCCATCTTGTTTGGTTCCTCACACCCCAAATAGCCCACTGTGAGACTACTGGAGGAGTAAGGTGTCACTGAACAACAGCCACGGCATGTGGTTCACAGGACTTCCAGAATCCAAGTCCGACCAAGCATAAACAGAAGCAAGGTCATTGCATAATGTTTACTGAAATGGAGCTGTGCCTCCATTTGCTGCATCCAGATTTGTCTCTTTGTATTCCGTCTCCTTTACAAATACAATTGGTTTTTTCTCTTCCAGTTTTCTCTGTCTAGAGAGCTACCCTAAATTATTCTAGACTTAGATCAGCATAAGCAAAACCAAGCACACTATACTCAAAGACTTCTCCCAAGCAACAAACTCATTTTTCAGAGGTGTTCTGGACTTTCACTCTATGCTACTGTAAAAGACATCATGCATTTTCAGTTAAAATCCTCGTAGTAATCAATCAAAAGATCTCATTACTTCAAATGATACAAATCAGGCCCCAAGCAGTACGAATAAGAGAAGATTAAATACACCCAAGTAATCAAATAGCCATTTAGGTAACCACTTGAATTAGTGAAATAGAAAATGCTGGAGGGAAGGTATGATAAATATGTGGTGAGCAAAATACGTAAGTTGGACATTCTGTCTGTGTTTCAAAGTGTCATATAGCAAAGCCCTGAATAAAAACAAAGAAAATAAATACAAGGGAGTCCCAGAAATAAAATACATATTCAGTGGAGATTTGATAGAAACTTACAAGACCACTTTGGTGGTCTTTAGGAGGAATTTTTAATGTTTTGCACTCATATCAACATGACATATTTTACCTTAGTACCAGACTGCGGATACAGACCCCAGAAAATCACATGCGAGTGTTCTATGTGTTATCTTTGGTAGGGAATGGGCTCCAGACACTTGCTGCCTACATTTTCTCTTGTTAAACAGCAAACGTAAGAGGGAACATTTACCGTATTTAAATACAGAATGTTCAGGTTTATAAGGCTTAGCCGTATCTGTGGCAGCAAAATTATTCAGTGCTCAAGTTACGCTGTGTCCCCCCGCTAACTCTTTACTAAAATTGGTGTCCCGTGGCAGACAAGCAAAAATCTAAATCCCTGCATTAAGGTGTCATAAATCATAGTACGGCTTACTCGGATTACACTAGGATTCACACAGGCTTTTAAAAATTTGCATAGTCAGGATGAACAAGCTAACTGTTCCTAAGTTAATAACCACGGCATCTCTTTGAGGCAGTCTTTCTTCTGGCCTGTGTCTGGTCGGCTTCTTAAAAGCAGAAAATATATTCTTGTGTTAATACTTAACAGTGACAAAAAAAACCCAAAAAACCAAAAAACAAAGTAAAACAAAAGCAAAGAGTTAAAGCTTTTTCACCTAGAGCACCGTGGCTTCCTAAAAAATTAGGATGATAAATTAAAAGCACAAAGATCACAGCTCCTTAAAGTAACAAGACTCAATACATGTGGAAACTCAAAGGAAAATAAACTCACAAGAGAAGTACCCTGATTTTGTCTTTTCAATTTTGATTGCTCTTCCTTAAGTAGTCAAGCACAGCTAAGGCTGAAATCAACTTGGGCAGAGCAGTACAAAGCACATGTATTTTGACTCGGGTACCTAGCTTTATTGTGTTCATGATGAAAATTCTCCAAGCGTACTCTTGACCTACAATACAATATACTGCATTTTTTAGCAGTTTAATAGCCAAGTTCATTCTCTTCTTGCTTAGAAAAAGACTGTTGAACAACTACTTCTCATAAAGGTCTAGATTGATAAACAATACATAAATTAATTAGAAATGTGGCCACAGGGATTAATGCTATCTCCAGTTTTTGTTTTTTTTTAACATAGTTCTGCTCTACCCTTTTCAAATGAAGTATCAGCATGGCATTTAGCTATAGAAATGGAAGAAAGCACAGATGGGCGGCAATAACCAGATTCCATGGGTAGCAGGACTGTGAAGAGGTTTAAGCAGTCTATAACTATCTCACACAGCACTTCTGAATTTAGACCAACATAATTAATTAACTCTTACTTTAACACCTCTTCTCTAATGCAAAGCAAAATTTTCTTCGAGGGGCAGAGCTTAGCATGTGGGTTTGTTATACCTGAAGCTACATAACATACAATTATTTCTTAATATTTTCCACTGAAAAAATTTAACAAGTTTTTGATTATCAGTCCAATCAGGTCCTGAGGCAGCGAGAATATTTCTTTCTCCTTCACAAGACCTTTCAAGTTTCATGCACTAAATTATGTTGTTCTTCCCATAAAAAGAGATACAGCTTTTCTTTTAATCTGTGCATCTCCTACCTGTTTCAGGTTACTTAGTTACTTCCTCATGAAACGCATTCTTAGACATGTTATATATATATATTTTATATATATATATATATATGTAACCCAAACAGTAAGTGAAGAAGGTAGGCAGGTAACCATAGACTTCTTTTTTCATCTTTGAGGGACTATTTGGCCTTGCACATTAAATCTCTACAGACAGAAATTTAACATCCAAGTAAAGGACAGAAATTTCAGCCATTTACCGGAGACAGAAAATATGATTTATGAGGAAAAAGGCCTGAGATGAGATTATACTCTAGCATCGTTGTAGAAATATTGATATGCAAGGGTGAAGGGAAAAGTCCAACTTTCTGCAGTAGGATTTTCTGGTTTAGCCAGGAATGGATAGTCCGAGCATGCAGCCTCAAAACTGTTTGTTGAGGAATAACCTAGGAAAGAGATGAGCTACCCAACACCTTAAATAATTTGAAAAAGAAGATGTAACAGATAAATTATGGAACCATTTCTTGATGGAGCAAAAGGCACAATCTATGAGACAGGTCAGATAACTCATGAGCAGAATTCAAACTCTGTGAAAAGCAAATTTAGTACAAACAACTCTGCATAATGTACATGGGTAAGAACAACAGATTGTGAGAAAGGACAGGGAAAGCTGCATTATTACAGGCATGAAACAAGTCACCTGTTATTCAAAGACAGCCTTCGTACCACAGAAGGCTTCTAAAGACCTGAAACACAAACACAAGCTATCACAAGCTCTTGAAAAAGCACTTCCATAGCCAAAAAAAGGTAGGTTCATCAGGTCACAACCCAAAGACCAGTGAATGCAATTCCAATTTCCAGAGAGCATATACAGCCTTTGCTTTGTTACCACTATAACATTTTTTTTTCCTAAGGAAAAAAAGGGCTTCAAGAAAGATACTGTTGACACATACAGGATACCAAAGGCATCTTCAGGAAGATGGATTTCTATTTTTAAATAATTCAATTTCACTTCTCTCTCTGGCCATCTTGCTTCAGTCAATCCACCTCACCCTTAATGAGTTTTTGGAAATAGCCCTTCTTTATCTCATCTCTTTAGATGCCTCTCTTTCTGATAGTACCAACTACTTTGAAGAAAACAGCATTTATTTAAGTTCACCAGCTGGTTCTTTCCAGGTGTATGTTATCTAGTCTAAACAACCTGTTGCATCGTTGGTAACCATATTCATTTATCCATTGTTCTCACACCTGCTCCTTATTAACTGGGATTAACTGCATTATTATTCAAATATCATACATATCAAGTCTCTTTTTATCTTCAGGTAAGTACGTTAAGAAGAGCAAGCTGCTGCTCTGTTCTTTACTTCTCTTCTAGCATTAATTCATTAGTCAGTATCTAACCTATCCCAGATTTCCCACACAGTCTTAAGCAAAACCAAAACATCTGTATGTAACATGCAAAACTTAGTGCTGTGTAGGTCAGACTGACAGAGATAACCATATATTTTGCTTGCTCAACTTCATACCCACCTAACACTCCCCTGCAAATCTGGAATACAGACAAAAAGGACAAACTGCAGGCACAGCCTTTGAGTGCTCCCTCCTTACAGCACCTGAGGCATTCATTTGGTCCTTCCCTCACTGCAGCTGTGAATCCCTTCACTGTTGTGCTGTAATTACAGTGCCTTTTGCGATTCACCATGGTCAATCCCTGATACCTTAAGAAGCAGAACAAGAGCCTGCAGGAGTCAGATCCTGCAAAGATGGATGAGTTTCAGGTGCATTTTTATAGGTTTATTGGTGGATGAAAGCCCTGCTACACCTGTGCTGACTTCTGTCAGGGGGGCTGAAATTTGCAAGCTAAAGCAAACCCTAACTAGTAATCTACCAGCATTTCACTTCATTTCCCAGTATCTTTGCAGGTTCTGTTTTGTTACTGTTTTTAAACTTCTCAGCTTCTGTGTTTTAGTTACCAGCTTTGGAGTTTACCATATCTAAACCACGTGAAACCAACAAAGGTGTGTGTGTAACCAAAGCGCAAGCTGCAGAACAGGAAGGCTGGTGCGGGGTGAGCCACCTTCTATTTTACTCGGGCGGTAGTTTGTGTTTTTGTAATCCAAGTGAAAACTTGCAGGCAGCAGCCAACGCAAAGATATCACTGAAAAACCCAACAAGACGGGGGTGGGGGGGAGGAGGGAGGGTGAGTTCAGAAAAATAAACAGGTCCCACCCTCGAAGTTCATCGGCTTTGGGAGCCTCGTGAAAGAGAGAAGGGCCTGGACATCCCAGCCGAGCTGCGCGGTGTGAACCTCTGCCTGGTCGCTCACCGCTACCGCCCGGAGCCAGGCCGGGGGCGGGAGCAGCAGCGGCGGGGCCCGGCGGCGCCACTCACCTTGCCGCAGCCTGGTGGCCCCCAGAGGATGAGGGAAGGGATTTCATGGGACTCCAGCAGGGACCGCAGCAGGGTCTGGGCTCCCAGTACCCGCTCCTGCCCCACGTAATCCCCCAGCGTGTCCGGCCGCAGCCGCTCAGCCAGGGGCTGCCCTTCCAGCTTCTGCGCCAGGCTCGCCCCGCCGCCCGCTGCTGCGCCTGCGGAGCCTCCTTTCTCCGGCTTCACGGCGGCCTCCTCCCGCTCCGCCCCGCTCTTCCCGCCGGCGGCTCCCGGGCTCTGCCCACCGCCCCGGCCCTTGTGGAAAAGGGAGAAGACACGGGGGGAGGCGGCGGCCGGGTGGGCCTCCTCCGGCTCCCGCTGCGGCTGGGTCCCTGGCGGGGCGGCGGCGAGGCGCGGCCGCTTGGAGGGGGGCGAGGAGCCCGGCTCCGCCTCAGCATCCCCGGCCTGCAAGCACCGGTCCAGGTGCGAGTTGATGTCCGCGCCCGGCAGTTCCCGCGAGCAGACGGGGCACTGCACCCGCGGCTCCTCCTCGGCGCCCTCCATCGGCTCCCGCCGCCGCCAGGCCCATGAGGCGAGGCCGGGGCAGGAAGCGAGGCCGCCGGCCCTCGGCGCCCGCAGCCCTTCGGGAGCTGTAGTCCGCCCGGCCCCGCTCCCCGCCCCTAGCAACGAGAGGAAGCCGGCACCGTCTTCCTTCCCCGTAGGAAGCCTCGCTTGTTTCAATGGGAGAAAGGGGACAGCATCCTCCCCTCAGAGCTCCCCGCGCCGTGGAGGCTTCCCGCAGGGGCGGAAAAGCCTCTGTGGGCAGGAGCCAACATGGCGCCCTGAGGGGAGCCCCCCTCCCATCCCCTGCATTCTCAGGTTATGCTGGGGCAAATCCCTCAGAGGCTTCGTTACTATTTTTCTACCTGGACATAAAATGTTGAAAAATCTATTTTTCAATAGTGGTCTCTCAGGCTATGATTCCAAGGTTGTTGCTGCCGGTTTCATGGTGTGCAGGTTTCCAGCCAGCAGGCTCCCTCAGAGGCGCTGGGCAGCCAAGCCTGGGGAAGGGGTGGGAGAAGAGCAAGGCCACACCAACACCACGTTTAAAAGGCCTGAAGCACTGTGGAGCTACTTTGGGATCACACTGATCAATAACAGTCAAGGCCTGTGCCTTTTAGGAGTCCACCTGGTTGCTCGTTGAAACGTGTGAAAACTTCATTCTCAGTTGCAGACCTGCTAATAATTTATTTATTTATTTTTAATGAAGAAAAACTCTCTCTTGTGTTACACAGAATGCAGGGCAGGTTGTATTTGAAAGAGATGTGTAGTAAGCGATACCATTCGCATCCTAATTTACCACCTGAACTTGACCCGCTGGTAATTCTTTCCACATTACATCTTGTTTTCTTTCTGAAATTATATATTTAGGTTTAATTATGTACCGTTACATAATCGTTTCCAGCTTGTAAAATTCAGGTCAGTCTAATGTCAAGATGTACTGGGAGGTAAACAAGTCTGGCTACTGGCTAACGGTACCTGTCCCCAGGCTTCGATTTTGAAATGGCTGGTTGGCAAATGGCCACCAGGCCAGAAATAAGGTTTTTAGTTGAACTGAAGGTAGAGGCCAAAGGACTGAGTTTCAAGCGAAGTACTTTATGGTCTGTCATGTAAACCTAGTACTGGCTGAAGGAGTTACGATCTAAGAACAGATGGTGAAAGAAAAAGGGACTTTTTTTTGTGGGTTCTTCTATTGGCTGGTACTTATTTGCCTGCCCATTTCTATTTCTAACCAGTTTTATAAAAAATTACTGTTTTGGTTATATTTTTATTGTGCAAATTCTGTTACTTTTTGTTTATATTTTTGTTATGCAATATTTGTTACTTTTTGTTTATAGTTTTGTTGTACAACATTTGTTACTTTTTGTTTATATTTTTATTGTGCAAATATTTCTGTTTTGCTGTTGGGCAGAAAAAAAGCAGTAGGACTGTTGGTATATACCCCCTGTGCATACAGATATGCAAGTTTTTTTGTTAATATGGTGTTTGTGTGATTTCTGAGCATCTAAGTGAAGATGTCATCATGAAGCAAGCTATTTTGCTTAAAGTGAGAGATTGGCTTGTGGAAGATGACCCAGAAGAAAGCGTCTTCCAGCCCTAAATTGGGGAATGTAAATGATGGGAGGAAGGTTTTTGCTCTCCGTTGGAGGAAAGGGAGCTCAACACCCATTTGAACATACATATTTTTTTCTTTCTAAAGGTGGAATGCCATAGTCAGTGGCACAGGACCAGGGTGGGATTGTTTCTGTGGGACTGTGGAGGGGGCACTTGCGAACAAATTTCACTGTGTACACCTCAGAAACTTTCACTTGTGTAGCTTATTGTTTCAGGGATATATTAAGGCAATAATGGGGGAGAGGACAACAATGTTTGGACTCAGTCCTAGTCTCTGCTTGGTAACAGAACCCAGTAATACCTTCAGGCTTACCATCTCATTAATATTTTCCCAGATAACTGACCCATTGGTCAGCATGAAGGAACAACATGTCCTTTCAGTAGGACATGTCATTCTCATTAGATGAATGACCACATTTGGTGGTCATAACCTAGAGGATGATGTGCTCTTTGAAGAGCTATGGAGAGCCTGAATCAGCTTTCCTTGGTTGCAGTCATGTCAGGCCAGAAGTAGTCTTCACAGCCGGGTGGCTCTAAGACACTGTGGGATTTGAGTACCTGGAGGCATGCAGTCAGTGGGAGGACATCTGGAAACATCACCTGTTTTTTCTGACAGCTTTGGAGTATGTGCCATCACCCATTGGGGTGGAGTAGATCAAAGGATCTGTAGAATAATGGCTGGAAGGTTAGACTGAGTCCTTGTGGGATGTCACCTGCAATTGTCAGTGCTTTTAGAAAAACTCAAGAACAAGCTCTTGAGAAATTGGCAGAAAATCTTGTAAAGTGTCCTTTTACCTGAAGGGGATGGAAAGGGATGTCTGAGCCATGAGAGCTGCTGAGAGAGGCTAGAAGTAGCAGACCTGGCATTTCTACGTACCAGGTGCATGACTTCTTCAGATCATGAGTGTCTTACAGTTCCATGCTGGTGTCCCTGTATCTCGCATATTAACAGCGTGCTCTAGGGCTACAATAATGTGGTAGCAGGAATCTCTCTGGAAGGCTCATTTGCAGGCTGCAAGCTTGGACTGCCCTTTGCTGTCCATCATCTATAAATGTTACCACTACCAAGCCGCCTCCTGTGTCACACACGATACCATGTGGCATCTCTCACATCTGGGAGGAGTTTGGAGGGCAAACTATGGGCAGTGCAGTCAGCTGGTGTAGGTATATGTCCAATCTATTGCATCTGCACAGGTGTGGGATCAAAACACAGTGAGGAGCATTTTCTATTAGAAGGTGTTTGGGTAAAAATAACTGATTTAATTGGGTCTCTGGTTGTACCAAAAGCTGTTTCTCTGTGGTGCTAACGACTGTAAGGTTGTATATACACTCTTAATTACACCATATAGTTTAAAGTACTTATTCAAGTTAAAATGGAAACCATCAGCTGTGTAATGAGACTGACGAGATTCAGCTTGCTAGAGCTAAAGCATTAATGCCATGCTTCAGTAGCTGGGTTTCTGGTGCAATGACGGAAGGGTTGCAATAATAACAATGAAAACTTTTTTGTCCTCTATTTCCTGGGTCTACACAGAGTTGCAAAGTGAAATATTGGAGTAGTTTCTCTTACTCTTTTAAAATAAGTTATGCAAAAGGACATATTTTGCAATGTAACCAAGTGATTATGTGAGGGAAAGGGGGGAACCCACCACCTTGCTGTGGAATAAAAGCCTTTCTACAAGAATTAATCTAAACTAACAGCTTGACTTGCAATAACTTTCTAGCCAATCTTACCATTAGACAGGCTTTGATGATCCTGTAAGTATTAGGCACATAGCGAGGGCCTACAGTGGGAAGGAACCCAGCTGAGGACTGTGCTCTTCTGCAGTCTTCAACAGAGGGCCTGAAAACACCATTTTGGCGATTACCTATTTCTGTGGTATAGGATAGTGGGAAGAGAGGGAACGGCTGTGCTCAGGCCTACGCCACTTTGTTTAATATCTAAAATCTTAATGGACTTAACAACAAGGTCCTTGCATATCAATTTGCTGGAACTACAACAGAGGGAAGGAGAACACGTTGAGCAATACGGAGCCACTGAAGTGCTTAAAAAATGGAGAGTGATCCAGAAGCAAGGTCTGCAAGCAACAGCAATATGTATTGATTTGATTGAGCTAAATAGTTTCTATGAATAGATTAAATTACATTCTAGCCTGCTGGAATGTAGATGAGTAGGTATAAGGGCACCTGTGAACAGCTAGTGCTGTTAACTCTATTTTTGCTTTGGTTCAGGAAGTGTAAGGAGAGGGAGTTGAAACGTAAAATATTGCAGCAATGGCAGTTTTCTAAAGTAAAATGCGTGATTAACACTGATGCTTCTTATTTGTCTTTCTTTTGTACAGCCAAGAAGGAGGAGAAATCAGAAGTTACGAGTGTTCACTGGTTTATGAATCTAAGGTGGAGAAGAAAACAGACAGTAAATTAACTGGGCATAGTATGAAGCTACTAAAGATTAACAAGCTGGAAGAGTTCCATACACAATACAACAGCAACAGACTGGAAAAAACAGCCTTTTTTCAGAGCGTGGAAAAAATGGAGAGCACTAGAAGCTTTCAGGAGGAAAAATTCAGTGAATCAAATCCTGGAACAGGACATGAAAAGGTAACTAACTAACTGCATAATTAATTCTGTCTTCCTAAAGCTCTGTCCCTTTCTTCTTTCAAGTAGTTAAAGAGTTTACTCTGTGTGTTTCCCAGTAGAGTTGAATTTTTCATTATCATCTATGAAAACGTACTGGAGCTGTGAGAGACTGGTCAGCATGTTTGAATTTTTTGGATTCACAGAAACAAGCATGTGTGGTTTTATTCTGGGGTTTATTTACAGCTGGACTTGTATACAGAGGTTGTAAAAAAGTTGTGTGGTTCTGCGGCTCTTCAAGATCAGCAGGTAAATGTGGATTTTGTTGGATTCATGTTTTTAAAGCATTCGTCCTCTCTAACAGTTCTGGAGTTAGTGGGGATTGAATGAATCCCCTGCAAAGAGCAGGTTTCTCAGAGGAACTAGGGGAGCTTTGTTATTTGCTCCCCATTAATGCTGGGGGAGCAGAGCATGGTTACATGCTGTGTGCCATGCTTGCAGGGCCAACTGTTTTCTGGTCTGTGTGCTGCACCTGTCTCCAGTAAGAACAGTGCTGGGCATCATCGCATGGGATCTCTGGCAGGAAATGACCCTTTGAGCAGCCAAAATGTGTTTAGAAATAGAAACACATTTATATTATGCTTTTTTTTTTTTTTATGTGGGAGAGTCTAGAGGAACTGGTATTTTTATTGACATGTCTTTTAGACAAGAACTAAGAAAATATGCTTGCAATAGGGCAATGAGAAATTGATTTTACACACCAGTGTGTGTAAAGACTTGAAAAATCTGAGCTGTGGCTGTTTCTGTGCTAATTGTGATATTTTAGTGCAATTTTTCAGTTATTTTGAATTTTTCTTTTTTGTTCAGATAATATTCTGGAGCATTGGTGTAAAGTAAAATAAAAAGTAAATTGGTGTTTATATTTGTACAAAATTATTCCAGTCTTTAGTAAGGTTCTACAATTTTTACTGTGCAGAGATAGAAAATTATTTGTATGTTAAAACAAACAAAGCATGTCTCATATAAGTACGATGTGTTTATTTTAGAGAGCTTCATTTAGTGTTGCTGTGAAAATGAAAATTAAAGAATTAAACCTGTGTGGTTGAGGTTTGGAGGATGCCACTAGCTCTTTTAAGAAAAGTTTCTTCCAGTATGAAAATCATAACTGTCACAGGTGAGAAAGTAAAAACTGCTGTTGCTGCCGTGTAGCTCTTCCTTTTGAGTTTTGTCCCTTTAACGTTAAGAAAAAGGCTATGTGAGCTGCTTTACCTGTCCTAATGTATCTTAGTTTGATGATGAATTGCAAATAGTAGCAGAGGTAGGGGATTTTCCTGCTGCAAAAACTCTTGATGTTTGCTTCTTCGATCTAATAGTTGGAAGTGGCTCTTTATTAGGAGTGCTGTAAGAAAAGGCGGGGAGAATTTGGAGGTGCAGTAGGGGAGAAAGGAATAGGTTTAGAAGATGAACAGCTGGTGGCTAGTTGCAAGCTGGAGAAATAGCTCTGTATTCCCATTTTAGCTCATCAGTCTCCTGGGGACAAGACTTCAAAGATGAAAGGCAGTCCAGCTGAACTCTGGTAATATACCTCACTGGAGTGAGGTTTCCAGATACATTATATTTCTCCTAAGCTTTTACAAGCTTAGAAGTTAATTGCAAAACTTAACTTTCACACATGTTTTTCAAGAATTTCTCAATCGGATACAGAACTGGACCCTAGTTGTGCTGTTAATGTTGATGAAAGGAAAACCAAGACCTTCCTTTGAAAGGTCTTAGCTTGGTCTGCTTGCCTGATAAACAGTTTTATTATAGTGATCAGGAAAGGAAGGAAAGAAGATTGTGCTGGCAGGAAATACAGTAAACTTTGCTCAGATGTATGAATTTACATGTGTATGGTTGTGGACAATTGTATGTAATTGCTGTGAATGAAGGCCTGCTCACTTTGAAAGCAGTGGCAAAACATTTATTCACTTCAATGGGAGTGGGTTGAAACTCAAGAGGCCATATGAAAAAGAATGGTCAAACTGTGTATTTGCTGGAAGGAATAATTATTCTGAGGCTAACTGAATTACGGAAAAAAATGATCCCCTTCCTCAAGCCAACTGTTTTTCTAGATACATTTTTTAAAAAATAAGCAAACATTATTTTCATCTTTCAGTACAGTATATTCTTGCAATGCTCATCTCCCCAGTCTAAAAATAAACAGACTTGCCAGACACTAAAATAGAACTAGGGAAAGCAAACCCAGCAATTGTTGACCATCAGTTATGAATAATGACTTTACAGTGTAATGTATGCCTTGATGCTGAGAACAACCGGTGGTGATGCAGTCCTCTAGATGGCACTCTTTGCCACACCAGCTCTCCACCAGGACCACTTGCTCTTGAGGATGCCTCAAAATAACTCATGGCAAAACTGCTTTTTACCTTGTTTTGCATGTGTTTTGTTCAAAGTGTCCTCTCGCCCCATATTTGTACAGTTGGCAGGACCTGGCTTTGTATCTCGGCTAAGTTTTGTCTTCAGGGCTGAACACAAAGTTTTGTTTTGTGGTGATACGTGATCAAGTGAGAAATGTTTTGTTTTATAGGAACAATTTTCATGTGTGAGAACCAGATTTTAAAAAAGACTAAAAATCCAGATCTTTCCTTGACCCATTGCACTGAACAGCCACACCAAGGGGTTATGCTGGTCCAAGGGAGAGGGAGGCACAGGGTACGAACAGCTGTGAGAAGGTAAAACCACCTCTTTTGACAACAGCAGCAGCTTGTGCAAAGGTAAATTGATTGTGAAGCTATTGCACAAATTACCCAGCTGCATTAGGTCCCAGTGGGCTCCCCATTCCCCACGTAGGCTGCTTCTGATGGCCCAGCCAAAGCTGCTGGTCAGCAAACCTGCAGTCTCTTCCTTCTGGCTCTTACCTTGTAAACGACGGGTTTGAGAATGCAATTCAAATTGTTTGATTCTGAAGCACTATCTGAAATTAGGGCACTAACTCCCTCTCCCCAATAACTGTTAAATTTTAAATACTGTAAAGTTATCTTCTTCAGGGTTAGCGACTTGTTTTTAAACCCTGTCTTCACCATTCAGATGCTACACCTTTTCTATTAGTAACACAGAAGTAACATTAGTAAGGTAACTATTGGAGCTTCTAGGCTTCTATTTAGCAAGTTAACAAAAGTAACCCCACCCACATTGGATAATAATTAATTGACTACTTTTTCAGGAGAAGAATATTGAATGAACATCCAACAAAAGCTAAATCTAATCGGAAGTGAAACTTCAAAGCTTTCTGAACTCTAGCAGACCACCCAGGGAAAGGGATTTGAAATTCAGGGTTCCTCTGCAAGCGTAATGCCTCTGCTCTTAAAACTCTTGCAATGTAGAGAGCTACAGCTGCCACTTCCTGTGGTTGAAGTTATTACTAGTCGACAGTGTAACTAAAGGGTTTCTGGAGCTTACCAGTTAGCATCTACAAGGCTTGGACATTACCTTGACTGACCATCCATTTCTTCTACTTATTTGTTATGTGGTGCCAATACAGTAATTCATATGGGTAATATGCTGTGACAGGAGAGATGCTACCTGTGTAAGCTTTCCCTTGGAGGTGTAAGGATTGTGGAGGACATTTAGCCGGAGCTCAGATACAGCTGAACTAGTGTGGGTAATCTATTGCTTGCTGTCTGCAGAGCAGTGGCGACTGATTGCATGCATAGAGTCCACTGTAAAATGAAAGAAAAGGCATCGGTAAAACTCATTGATTTAAATGTTTCTTTTGCTATGATTTAACCTCACATTTGCAGAGTTGTACTCTAGTCATTTATTGCAGTTCAGCTCATGAAATGCGATGTATTAAATGAGTTAAACTGCAGTCTTAAGTACCAGAATAGAATTTCTCCAGTTATTAGTGAACATAAATGTGAATCCTAACATCTGCTAAACAAATGTGACACTGTCATTTGCAGCTTACTGTTGTATAAGCAATAACCTCTAGTAGGTCTACTGCCCTTGCTGTCCTTGAAAGAAATGGCAAGAAGCAGAGCTGCTCTTTCCTTACTCCCATGTTTCAAGGCTTCTTAGTCCTGCTTTTTATGATAAAACAATAATTTAATCACCACCCAGTTTTATTTGAATAGATAGTTGCTATGCCAGTTAATTTTGAACATCTGTAGACATTTGGAATACTTTGAGTTCAGGACAGGTGTTTATTTTCTTGTTTGATTTTTTTTTTTTTTAAACAAATGTGGAAAAAAATACTAAGTAGTATTTTGTTTCTTGAGTTGGCAATACAATTTTCCATGCAAAAGTATCCCTTTGATATTTGCAACAGTTTTGAAAACAGTTTAAGGACTACCTTTTAAATATTTAGCCAGCTGAAACTGTTGGTGCTGTTCAGTTAAGTTAGCCTTGGGGATGGCCAATTGACCTCTAATTCCTTGTCTCCAGGCAGAATGTGATCAGCCTTGTCTCCTTTGAGTCTTCTTTCTCCTTCTTGACCACTGCCACAATTTCTCTAGCAGTGACTTTCTCTGCAGCCTCTGTGTTGGAAATAGCCATGGTGGTGATGATACCTTTGCAAGTTCCTTTTTCCAGGGGAGGCCAGATTCATGGCAGTATTTTGAACAGGGAACAAAATGACCAGTGTTGCATAATTTAACCCAAAATAACCTTTCTCTGCCCCCAAACACCATTCGGGATATCGATCTAAATATTTTGGCAGAAACCTTTTACTTGTTTTACAATTTTAATGAAGAACATCTCTTTAAAAAAATCCTGCAAGGGGTTCATACATTTGCAATGAGACTTCTTAACAAATGGAGAGATCAAAACCCTTAAGGCTTTCTTCAGCCTTGAAATCAAACAACCACGTCTAAAACTTGGCTTGGTATGGCCAGAAAAGTGTAAGTGTACTTCTGCCAAGTTTGGGCCCAGTTTTTTTCACCAACCACCTTTTCGGCTTGTTTGAAACGCTGTCAGCAGGCATCACGTTGCCAACCTCAGCCTGGCACAGCTTTACAGAATATCCTTTCTGTGGTGCACTCTACAGGTCCCAAATACATGGCACTCTGTTGTCACGTGGCAATGTGTGTAATTCCATGATTTCAGGCATCTTTGTTTTACTTAATGCTCCCAGTTCCTATGCTTGGGAGAACATATGTTTGTTCCCGAAAGAAAGAGAGGAGTATCATTTCTCGACTGAAAGAAAACCCCCACAACTAAACCCACCATCCGCAACATAACAGCTACATCAAATCTAAAAATGTGACTCTGAAGTCTAAGTCTCAGAAGCCAGAAATTGACGAAGAACAGCAGTCATTATAATTTTTTTAATCGCTTGACTTTTTTCAAATAATGGCATTATTTGATTTGTGAATTTTTAGTACTTGAAATTTCCAATACTCGTATTTCTTCACAGCTAGAGGGAGTGTTTTAAATTCTTTGCTTATTCACTTCCAATCAGATAAATACATAAGCGGGGAGGAAGTTTCTTCTTACTGCTTCATCTTCTGAAGACTAATGACTGTTAGCACTCTGTAGTTATGGGAAACTGTTGCACAGAAGATGTATAATCCTTATATATAAGGGTTTATATATATATATCTCCTTATATATAATCCTTATATATAAGGATTATAAGGAGATATATATATAAGGAATTCCCTCCTTATATATAGACCTAAGACCTTATGTAATCATCCTTCACAATGCTTATATATAAGACAATAAACCATGACATGCTTTATTTGTCAGACTTTTAGTTTTCTATCTCTAGAAGTAAAACAGCTTCCCTGGTTTTATAATGAAGCTGGTAGCAGGATTTTTTTTAATTAAAGTTGCTTACCATTTTCAATTTTAAGATCCTGTTTTCAGTTGTTTAAAAATTTTCCAGGTTTTGGCTGCCTAAACCAAAATTTTCTATGCAGGATTTGCATCACAGTGAATTGCTTGGAAAAATTCAGCAGAATCAGTCTACCTGTTTCTGAAAATTTTAGGGGAAAGAAATTGTCTTGATGATATCGAACATTTTGCATCCATGTGGTTGAAGTAATTGGGCATGTCTATACTTTGGATCAAAGACTTAATGGTTGGCAGGTGAGCAGATGCTGGATAAGAAAGGGAGAGACAGCTGGGACCTGTATTCTGCATGATAGTGGTTTGGATATGGGAGCGACATAGACTGCAAGCACAGGAGCAGAAGGGACTGTGGACAATAAAGCCATGGCATTTCAAACTGACCTTCCTGTGCATGTGTACCTTAACACATTTTAAATGATTATCTTGAATTTTGTTATTTGGGTATTTTTTCCCCCCATTTCTTGCCTATTAAAAGGGAAAAAAAGATGCCCAGTGGCCTGAACTGCTAGCTGCAAAGGGATTGTGCTAACAGTTTGCTTTCATTTGAGAAGTTCTGGGATGTCAGAGTAATTGCCGTTCAAGTCTGTGCAATACAGATCTCGTGTAGATCCCTGCACCTGTTTCATGCTTGTCAGTAGGCCATCACTTCTTTTCCTTATAGGTTCAGGGAATGTGTTGAAGTGTGAGAAGGGGTCCTGCTGTGTGTCTGAGCCTTGTCTAGCTAGGTGGTGCTTACGGAGCTGGGGAGGGTTTTGAGGGTGACTGCCAAATTTTATCTGCTAGAGCAGGAGAGCCAAGTTAATCAGTTGATTAAAAATAAAGGAATGGATCTACCTCTGCAAAGAAATGCTGCTGGGATTGCAGGTAGTTTCTGCCTTTTGGCTTCATATCTCTGGCACATCTTGTGGACTGTGTTAAGCTGTGGAAGAAAGAAAGAGATCCGTGCATCTGGAAATACACAGGTAGTAGATATACTTTTAATAAGTTAGATATATTTCACTAATCAGCATTGGTATTATTTAACTGGATGAATGCTGCTTATGTTCAGATATAGCCAGTTAAACCTATCTGTTCTTTCATGGAGTGGCAAATATTCCTTTCTTTTACAAGAGTCCCTTCGGCAGCAAATCCTAGACAGTTGATGTGCTTTTCAGGAACATGCATCTCTTCCCTTGCTGTCAGAGTGCTTTATTTTGCCATTAAAACATGATGCATCCTCTAGTGACCTCTACTGGGTGCAGTACAAGAGTCCGCCTCAAGGTTATCCACTTTGGTGAGAGCCAGGTTTCCAGCCCTCCTTATGGGTCTCTCAGATCCCTATTAAGGTTCGTGCCTGTAATTTTCCTGTTATTGTCAAGTGAATGTAGCATTATCTCCCCAAAGAAGTAGCATCACTAGTTACTAAATCACTAAATGTTGCAGTCAAAGATAGTAGGTATGTTTTCTGTGATTTCCTAGAAAGTAATACAGTGCTGTGATAACCCATAGTGTTTTAAATCGAGGGCTTTTAGAAGAGTTCTTAACAGGAAACATTAACAAAACATTAACTTAAACAAAATAAATATAAGAATTTAGAAAAGCAAAAAGGAAGACACTTGTTCTAAAATACGTCCAAGGTTGTAGATTGCCAGAATGCTTAGGAATTTAATTAGTTTGCTGCAAATGAAATTTTTCTTTGTTACTGTAAAGACATCCACCTGCAGAATCTTAAAACTGATTTCACGTCAAAAGTTTGAGATCTTAAATGTCTGCATCCTCACACGTACATATTCTTTTAGTACTATTGGCCAAAAGAGCCATGACCTAGTGTGAACGTATAACAGAAGTTTTCATACATTGTGTGAGGAGCTTGCAGGACACTGATAAGGAGAATAATTGAAATATTACTACACATATAAGCATTCAAGATTAATAAGATTCATAGAAATTGAAGAAAGCACCATAAAAATAAAGTGTACGATTCTTTATATACTCTTCCATGATGACCTAAGAAACTCATTATATGAATGTCCTCCAATCCATCAGAAAAATTGTTCTTTAAAGAATCTCAACTAATAAAAGCAAACCAGCTAGATTTTATTAAAGTTTTTGATGCTGTTTCCATTTATACTGATTCTGCTTCTATGTCATATATGCATGGATAAATGGAAAGAAAGGAAAAACTAAGGCGACACTGAGAAAGTAAAAACATGTTAGAAATGGTTTTATGCATGTTGCTAATTAATTTGGTAGTGTCAGTTACTGAATGATGAAATTTTTTTTAAATGTTCACTTTAAGTAACAATCCTTAAGTCCGTTTTTCAACCAACTTAATAGAAAGTGAAGACCTAGCTGCTCAGTACCATACTCTCAAGGAGAATGTTGTCCCTGATATGCACCTATGTTGAATCTGAAGTTCAGTCACATTCAGTTACTGAAATCGCTAGTAGTGCACAATTGTGTGTTTCATGCAAGACAGTCAATTTCATTCTACTGTTGTATTTTTGTTGCACTTCTACTGTTTTGCTACTGGAAATTTATTTTCCAGTTTTTAAGACCTAAGGCCAGTGCATTAAATGGTATTTGTTAGCAAGAGATCTATATCCATTGCATTGTGAAGAAAACGGTTTTTAAAATGCCCTGTGTTAGGGGCAACCATAGGTTGCTTTCTAGTCCTTATCTGCACTGAAGTAATTTTTTCCTGAATTTTACATAAGTCAGTGACTGTCAGGGCTCTTTGTCAATTTTGTTGCACACGTTGTGAAACCATTTGAAATCCAGGAGTGGTAACATCTGTCAGACATTTGGTTTTTGATTGTTCTGGATATAAGTTGCATTTTTTTCTTGTGATTTAAAAGGTCCATCATGAAGTGCAAGTTTTCCAGGCTATCTCCTAAGTCTTCATACATAGAAAGGGGGCATGAACTCAGAAGTATTTCAAGAGCGGAGCGTGTCCTTGCCAGGAACCAGCAGTAGGGCTGTGCTTGCGCAGGGACTCCTGGATAATCTGAATCCTTAACTTTGGGAGGAAATGAGCCAACAGCAGCCTGAGACCAAGATTGCTGGTGTCCTCTTAGGACCCCATGGAATGTCCATTCCAGGCTCATCCTTTCCCTTCTCTTTCTTAGAGAAGTATTGTTATTAAATGCAAGTAAATTGTTCCTAGAACTCCCTTGTTCCTGTGCATGCTGTTATGTGTCCTGTGGCTCTCAGATCTGTGAAGGTTGTCTTGTGTGATCAGAAAAGCTGGTGATCTCTACCAGAGTTCGTATTTGAGACTGGTACTTTCTTGAATACCCAAAGTGAGGAGAGAAGGGAGCTGGGATCTAAACAGCTCTGTGGTTCTGGAGAAAATGTGAGTTTGGCTTCCTGAGGGAACAGTGCTGCCCTTTGGTCATGGTGGTCCTTCTTCAAAGCAACGTTAATCAGGAAATAAATTTTAGAGCTATAACAAGTAACTTTCAGTAAATCAATTTTCTCTCTGTATGTGATACTACAGCAGAATACTACTGCCAGTGGCAGGTAACTGTAGTTGTGGTAAGCTTGTATCTGTTCAGTGAGTTGTAAAGGGCCTTTGGTAGTAATGAGGTGTGTTATTCTGAGCAAGCAGAGACTGTAACTGAGATTGTGTGAGGCACAGTACGGGTCAAATCCACTCCACGGAATTCATTGTCTGAACAGCTGGCTAAGGGAGAAGTAAAATGAGGAACAGGTACGGAGATGGATGAAGAGTTTCTTCAGGTCATGCTCTCAGTCAGTGACATCCCTACAGAAGCATCCATAATATGGACATGAAATTGCTGACTCTCTGTCTGGTATTCTTTTTACATAGCTATATGCTGAGAGTTGAGGGGAAGCATGCCTCTGAACCCTCAGCCTACTGGATCCCAGCCATTTCATCAATGCTGATTACTTTGCAAAGGTCCTGCACACCATTTGGTCCAGGATCTAAAATTTCAGAAATCTGTAGCAGCTTCTAGATGTTTTCTTTATTTTTCTGGTGTTCATTTACATGCAATTCACTACCTCCTCCCCCACTTCATTCTCCTTGTTTTTTGTTTTGATCCTGTGAATGCTTTGGTGAGAGGTTTATCTTAGCCTGCGGAATATGTGACTGTTAAAACATATGAAAATGATGTCAGTTTTGATACAGCAAAGGCATAGATACTTATTTCAGTGTAAAAATGTTGAATCTAGTCTGTCTTCCCTTAGAAACTCCTCTTTGACCTTAGATGCATGGCTTAGCAAAGAATTCTTTTGGCAATGGTCATTCAAAAGTGTCTCGTTACAAGTTACCTACACAGCCAATTTGTAATATACACGGAGGTGCAGAAAGGTACATCCAGACCATCCCTGTGACCTTTCTCTTCTGGCGCCTTGTGCAGTGCCTAGTGAACACGTTTAGCAGAAGTCACGGTGCAGTAAAAGTGACTTTCCAGTGCTGGGTACAGTGTGAGGATTCCAAACAAGGGCCTTTGCATCGGAGAGGTCACATTTCCATCACCTCAAACGGAAACCTCATGTGTAAATGAGCATTTTGAGGAGTTGAGTAGCTTCATTTTTCCTCATATATGGACAATCCAATGTAATTCCTGGTGCTTGGTCCTTCTATGTTTGCTGAAAATGGTTTATTTTTCACTCCCGATTTAAACAAACCACTTAATTGCTTATATTGAAAACACAACTGTTTGTTAGGCATTGTATAGTATATAAGGGGTGGGTTTTTTTTAAGTACTGTGTAGTCAAATACTTTTAAGCGGCTAATAAATGTCTACGAATAAAATTCCCGAGAGAAATAAAAATGTAGTTCTATAATATGACCTTATGCTAAAGCAAGCACACAGGATGTTGTTATAATACAAATAGAGGAATTTGTTATTGATACTAAGAAGAGAGAGTGTTTTTCCATAGTTCCCTGTCTTCAAGGCTAATGAAGCAGACAAAATACCCGCAGTACAGAAGATCTCCCTAACTCCAAACCTGGTCTAAACAGTGATGGAACAGCTATGTGGGCAGATAGGTTAATTTCAGCTATGACCCTATTTAGTTATGAGCTTGTCCAGTTAACCTCATATATTAAATAATGGCTGTAGTTGAAGATGATAGGAGAAAATTAGAGCCTTTAATCTTAACTATGGTCAGTGAGACAACAAGGTGATGGATGACTTTATGTTGACATAACATATGTTTATGTTTGATGATGCCACAGCCCTTCATATGACATTCCATTTTAAAGGACCTGCTCACTATGAGAATCATTGCTTTTGCCAAACGCTTTCTGCTGTCTTTCTGAAATTTGTGGTAGGCCGATGTCTGGTAGTTCTAAATCTGGAGAAATTGCCTAAAGCCTCTTGGTTCTCTATGATTTAGGCCATCCAGAGGCATCCTAGGTCTCCTGTTTTTACCTACTCTATGTATTTCTTCCAACTCATATGTTAATAGAGCTTTCTTATGATTTCATAAGAAACCTATTCTATAAGAAGAGAAATGTACAGTATGGAAATGTAGCATCTAAAGAGTTGGAGGGCATCTAAAGAGTTGGAGGGTCTGAACATGGAAGTATGAATAAAATTAAGAAGATTAGTACAAATGAGTCAGACAAATTGACTAAAATTATTAACTTGAGCTTCTATAAAGAGGTATTTTTATTTTAGTCACTTCTAATCCTCTAAACTGTACTTTTGCCTTTTAGTGGCTAGAATATTATCTTGAAAGATCTGTCTTCCTGTTGCAGCTTTCCAGCACTACATCCAAGATCTGTATCTTTAAACTCTGTTGTGTATGTTTTTCATTTTTAGTTGTAGAATAACTCACTGTCTGTTAAACTAGACACATGTGCAAAGGTATGGATTTAATTGCCCAAGTTTTTGAAGGCATTTTCTCTTCATTGTCTTGATTCCACATAAAACTACTGCCTCTCCTATCATGTTAGTTCCTGAATTCATTAAACACAGTATTTGCAGCTTTTTCCTTGCTGTAAGAACACCTTGTACTCATAATGCTACATCATAAAATATGTATTTCAAATCTTTATAATAAAGTTGTACAACAAATACAAGTTGTAAATTCAGCTGTGAGTCACTGCTACTCCAGAGAACAAGCATGAACACCTTTATCTAGGAATTCATGGTTGGAATTCCTAACAAGTCAAACAGATTTTATTTAACTGTCTTCTTGAAGAATTCGTATGAAATATTTTCTGGCTGCCACCAATTGCTAACAGATTGATACAAAATGTTTGTTGGCGCTAGTATAGGACTTGTAAGGAAAGCTTGTATGATGACTCTCTGCGCTATGGCTGGGTCACACCTGTGCTGCGCGTGTAATTAGCAGTAATTTCATGTATGGTGACATAGTTCAGGAGGCCAGCACAGGATGAGCATTTGCTCCTTGTGTCCTCAGGCAATACAAAGTTTCACTGCGTTACAGATTATTTATGGATGCTGTGAGCGACAGCTGTCACATCAGAGGCTTGACAGGCTAAGTAGCAGGCCATTACACAAGTTTGTGGAGAAGCAGGGGCTCAGAGGGAGAAGCAGCACCCAAGGTCACCCAGCAGACCTGTGACAGAAGCAGGGCTATAAGCCAGACTTTCTGATTTCCAGGTTGGGGTCTGAGGCATACTGCCACTGCAGCGTGACCCCATTGAAGTTAAAGAAATGTCTTCCTTATCACACCTGTTTCTTATATCTGGAATTGTATTCTCTGACACACATTGTATTAAAGCCTTCATGTTATTAGCATTTGCCAAGTGTGTGGGAGGTATTTTCTTCTTTAACCCCACAAATTCTTCAGTCATCTCCATTTCAGTATCATGTGACTGTGGTAGAGAAAATTGGCTTCTTAGCAATCTCTGAGTTCCAAAATCAGTGGAATGCTTAATTGAAAGAATATGGGTGGGCAGTAATGATTTAAGCTCTGTTTCCAGGTCTGCCAAGTCTCCCATAGTTCCCGGGATCTCCGGCATCTGGAATCATACCCTTAATGTATGCAGAGTCTGGAACTATGAATGGTTTTCCAAAATCTTTAGCAGACACCAAAGAAAAAAATTAGAATCTTAAAAATACACCCCCCCCCCACCCCCCCCCCCATTATCTTTCACTTACATTTGACTTTAGAAACTGCATTTTGTGTTTTAGCTTGGAAATCATAATAGTTTATAGGGATCCATCGTGCAAGGAAGGTCGAGAAGAAAAGCGCGTATCTGTAGCGTTATGTGTAAGTTTTATCAGCATGAATTTGGAATGGGAATTAATTTGCGTGTCAAATGAAACATTGAGATTTATGCCAGATAAACATTTTGTAAGAAAAAAACCCAAAACATTGCTTTGGAGCATCTGGTTATTGTTTAATATCTGTCCTGCTTTTTTTTTTGTCTCAGCTTATAAAGCCATAATTCCTTTGGCTTTTGTGGTACTCCACTGTAGTCTGAAAGAGGAATTCAGTATAGAAAGAGCTAGGTGTAACTAAAGTGTAGCTTTCTGAACTACCTAAGACATATAAAGTATTGCTATCTGTTTGTCAATTATATTGCAAACAAACAAGTACTCTTTGGCCTAGTGTAAAGCTAAGATTTTCCGACATCCTGTAAGCTAAAATGACATGCTAAGGGATATGGTTGGAGATGTTTCACCATGTGGGTGGTGGTGGATTATTTTCGGAGAGCCTATTAACTTGCTTGAAGTTAAGCATGTGCTGAAATGCTTTGCTAAATAAGGGTTAGGCACTATGAATTTATTTACATTGAGGTTGTCTGAGCATATATCCAGTAAAAAGACAATTACTCTTTCAAAGAGGTCATATTCTATGTGTAAATAAAAGCCAAGTGAGAATGGCACAACAAAGCAATTAAGTTATTGTTCAATGAACTTGTCTTTGTAGCAAGCCTTTGCTTAACCAAGTGGAATGCTTTAATCACATCAGAAGATTTTTTCAAGCGTCATTCTGCTGGGTTTGGGTTTTGTTAGGATTTTGGTGTACCACGGATGGTGTGATAAGCCTTCTTTTGCTGATTCCTTGAAATAGGTTAAAGTACAAACGAATAAAGGGAAAGCTAAAGATAAATTGGAGAAACAAAGAAAAGCTGGCCCCTTTTTATTTTCTTTTTAAATTGTCAGAGATACAGATAGCTTCTCTTTTACAGAAGTTCTCCATTTAGATCAAACCAGGCCAAACTCCTTTGGAGTTATTCTGGTGGACACAAGCCAGGAATTGCTCCGCTGTGTTACTGAACAGTTACACTGAACAGAAAATAAAGAAGCCTGCATTAGCATGATTCCCTCTCCCCGACAAAAAGTGAAATTTCAGCAAATAAAATGTCCATTTCAGATAAAACTTACCCAGTTGCCACTGATTCATTACCAGAATTGTCATCAGATGGGAGTTTCATTTGTATCCCTGAAATGTAAATTCTTTGGTTTATGAAGCTGGATTTTTATTTTTATTTTTTTAAATGATTGGGAACTAGATGGGCACATTTCTCTTCTTTTCCAGTGCTTTCATAGTTATTTTCTATAACCTGAAGGTGACCAGGGAAAATTTTCTGTTTTGTGAACATCAGCTGTTCTGTCTGGTATTCATATTTGTAGAACTCCTACAACACTGGAGACAGGAACTTGGACTAACATCCCTTTACTGTCTGAGCATCAGTTTAAGGTCTGTAATGTATATAGTATATATGCAATGCTATCTGATTGAATGGGGTGGGCTAGGAATTGTTGGAAAGATTGTTTCCAATAATGGTCATCTGAACACAATGAAAAGAGAGAAGAAAATTGCATTCAGATAAACTGTGATCTATGGATTACACAGGATGTAAACCTTCAAACGTAGCAGGCTTATGTTTTTATTAGAAACTGTTGCCAAACTCAATTTGTCATGTTTAGAGATCCTAATGCAGATAATCCTGCATTTGTTTTCTAAATAAACAAACGCCATTACTTTTATGAGTTGCAATAGTAGATCTCTTATTGTGTCCCCATCACCTTACCTGTTGTTAGTTTGCTGATGTTCAGTGTCTGCAAGACTGGTGAGAGAGCCGGGCTGACAGATACAAAACTGGTCCCTGTGTGTACACAGACACATGTCTAAACTCTCAGCAGTCTACCAATTGCTCTGCTTGGAATAAGTTGGAACAAGAATAAGTCTGTCCCCAGCAAAGAGAGGTCTTCACCTAGTAGTTACAGGTATTTTTCAAATACTCTGCAAGTGAAATTTCAGTTCTGTCTCACCCCAAAATGTGGATCCTACATACAGTGGGATTTTTTTCCTTTGAGGGGCTGATACAGAGCAACTACAGTTTACAGTGACCTCCAGTGGTGAAAAATCTTTCTGGAAGAGTGGCATAGTAATATCCCAATGTCTGAAAGTCATCCATCAGAGGGTTTAGGTGATGCAGATTTCAGTCCTGTAAGGCATATTACAGTCAGATTTACTTACTGTGTTTTGAGCCTTGTTTCTGTAGTTTTGTTGGTGTCAGAAAAAAGTTTGTATTTTTCTTCTTTCTGCTCTTTCTCCTTTCAGGATCTTCTTGATTTTTGGATTGACAGTAGTTGACAATAGTCATACATATTGTATATGAACTGTATGAAGCTTTGCTGATTATGGTATGATAGTCTGAGATCAATTCTGGTCTTCCTACCCCCAGAAATCTTATTTTCTGTAGTCTTTTCAAAGCTCACAATTTTTTCAGCTCCTTCCACATCTGTCTTTCTGGCTTTCCCACGTATTTACAAAGTCTCTCATATGTTGTTCGTTGAGAACTTTTTCCATTTCACTTAATCTGGCTTCTTCGCTGTTCTAAGTTAAGATTTGATTCTGCAATGGTTTAGCCATCTGGTTAGCCCAGACCCCACAAGTAGTAGGAAAGAGTAGATTTTTGGAATTGTTGATGCTGGAATATGGCATTTGGGAAGGTGTTTCCATGTTCTACAAGGCAGAATATACCTTTATGCTTTAGAATTCTTAATAGCAATTTTTATTAGAAGAGTAATTGTCTTTGCCTACGCTGACTTTTGTACTGTGGGCAGCAGAGATTAGCCTGATTGCTGTCAAGTGGTTGGTATTCTTTATTTCTATTTCTTAGCATTACTGACCTTTCCCTGCAGAAAAGAGAGCGCTATCTTCAGGAATAAAAATGGAGCTGGATTCTACAAAGAGCAGTCAAGATGTCAGGTCATTTGTGGTTTTATAGGGGTGGGGAGGAAATGTTTTGGGGTTAATATGATACAGGAATCACTTGCCTTTCCCAGATGATTTTCATTCTTTTACACATCATATACCAAGTAAATGTGCTCTGTGGTATACATGCAAGGGATCAGAAGTCATGAGACTTCAGCCAGCTGCTGTGAATATAAATTCACATGTACGTGGCTTCAGTGGACATATTCTGAGTTGCCAACGAGGTTATAATGGCAGTTGTCTTTTCATGGGAATATCTAGATAGAGAAATAGAAAAAACAGGTATGAAGATCAGGTTTCAGAGTTTGCAAAAGAAGTCTTGTTTGCTGACTTTCTGAACCAGGTTTTGCTGATTATAATGGGTCTGAAATTCTCATGGGCTTTCTTTGCGATGATATTTGAGAGACTGTTGGAATGGAGTACCTTGTCTTGCTTGACATGGGCTAAAATTTGGAAAACAAACCAAGCAATTAAACAACACAGCAGAGCTGCCCACTGTAAGATAAAGCATGAAACATTCTTCTGCAAAGTGTTCTTGGGCTGGGTCTGTCATAAATCCTTCCCAAAGACATCAGTTGGGTGCTGCTGAATTACCTTTAGAGAGGCTTTCCATACCTTTGCCCTAACCACAGTGCCTGGGAGTGAAAGATCTTCTTGTCGTTGTAAAAGAAAAGGGGCTGTTTTGACCACATTTCTGCTCTCCTTAGTCTGATGCAAGGGGGCATCTATGCTTGTAAATGAGAGGATTCAAGTCCTAAGAGACATGGAGCTTAGGTGCCATACTGGCAAGGAGCTAGTTAACTTCCTAGGAATCTCTTGGTAGCTTGCTGCTTGTGAACTCTGCAAATGCCTGGAAATTGAGTGCATATTTCTAATAGCTGGGGAATAAACATGTATAAGAATAGCTCATTCGTCTGATTTTCCAGGCCAACAGAAAAACAGGGCTCACATTGGAGTTGAGGTGCAGAGCTGGTGATAGACGTAGCCTGGCTGGTTCTGCAGTGACAGGCATGTGCTGCTTACCCTGTAAGGTTTTGCCAGTAATTTCTGGGCAGTGGAACACAGACATCAGGTTTCATGTCCCTCTGAGAGGTTGTGGACCTCTGAAGAGATGCTGATGGTGTCAGACCAGCTTGAAAAGTTAGAAGACTGTAGTTGTCAGCAGCACAGCAGGTGTCGGAGTGACAAAGGTTGAGACCTGTGACACAAAATGTAACGGTGCAAGGGCTGTAGCTTGCTCCTCTGTTCTGGCTTATAAATCATCTCTATCAAAGGTAGCAGGAAACTGAAGTACCCGCAGATGGTGATGAGTCTTCTGGGCTTAGGAGACTTTCTGAACATGGTATTCAGCAGTATGAATGTTAACTATAACAAGTCCACATCTTTCCAATTGTTTCTGCTCCGTAAATGGCTCCAGGCATATTCCTTTATCCCTGCTAATAATAGATGGGATTTACAGATGGCTCATATACCAAGGACTTAATAGCAAGCACTATCAAAATGTGTCACAGAGTGAAACCATAGTTTTGGATGTTCTATGTGAACTTACTAGTGTCAGTACTTTCCAGGAGTGCATCCTGAGGACAATGGTGTTTCCTTTTTTGGTTCAGCACTGGTAGGCATCATGGCAGTGAGGTGTTCGCTAAGGGATTCTTGAGAATCACAAGATAATCTTTAGGACCTAATGCAAGCTAATTGGAATACATGGCTATAAACTGCTCAGCCTATCCTAAAATCTACAGATCTGTGACTGCGTATTAACAGTAAATAAAAATTAAAGCTGCTTGCATCCACCAGCCTTATTTCCCAGGTCTAGATGAAGCACGTAGAAAAAAAGATTTGTGCCTCCGGATGATCAGTGTCTAGATAAGGAATGAACAGTATCACCGTACAAGGGACTACTGATGCCTTCTTCTGACTCTTTCATCTGTCCCACTTTGAATGAAGGAAACCTGGGATGCAAGCCACTGAAACACTTTCCACTTAAAGACATTTGCAGGGTTTCAGGTTGTTAATGATTATTGTAACTATCTATAGATTGGGGAGGTAAGGTAGGAAGAGAAGGGAGGGTGGAAGAGCTGAACGTATTTATTATTTATTTTTCTTTCAACCTATCTGTCTCTTTCTCCTTGTATTTTGTTGCGTCAGATTCTTTTGTTGAGTATTTAAAAAATAAAATAAGTTTTAAAACAATTGTACTCAAATAGTCTATCCTGAGCTTGAGCAGACTAACTTGTAGTGCTGTGAGGAGGACTGCAGCACTAGTGAGGCAGCCTGAAACCTTTTACTTTGCAATCAGGTTTAACCCTGTCTCTGCAATTTCTAATGAGTTCTCAAAGCCCGAGAAACCTCAAAAAAGCAAATGGCATTGTTTATTCATATTGTAAGTACTTGTAAGTCTCTGGGATGTGTAAATTATTATACACCACAGTGGAATAAGGTATTCAAGATTCATGTAAATCATTTGTGTGTGTAATGCTCCCTTACTGTCCCCTGTCCAGTGAAATTTTTCCTTGATCAGGATTAGTTTGTTTAAGCAGGTGAATATATATTGGTGTGCTGAAATGGTATGAATTCAGAGCCTACCAGCAACTTCCTACTTAATCTTCACATATACAGTGTTACCACAGGGATTAAGTCAACGATTCTTCTTTGAAAGTTTTTTCATACTTCAAGGGCCTATGAGATGCTGTGCATGGAGTGAGTGTGAGGCAGGGAGCATGCTGCTGATGGGCATTCCATCGTATCTGAATCGACAAGATTTGCACAGAATGGTTCCGAACAGTGACCTGAGCACAGTGATGTGTTCAAGAGGAGCAGATGGCTACCAGGTCCTTGATATTCAAGTTGGACCATTTCAAGAAATCATGTCCCTTCAGCTGTTATTCCTCGCTTTGTCTCTATGGGTTATTTTTCCTATAGCAGTATGCAATCTTAAGCACTACTTCAGAAAGTGGAAAGGTTAAAATATATTGCTTACTTTAACTGTCATTATTCAAAAGAGGCAGAATTTTTCTTAGTGTGATGCATGTCTGCTCCACTCCAGCTCTGATAACATCCATGACAGTTACAGATGCTCCTGTGTTCAACATAACAGTTCTTTGCATTTTCGTGGCCTGATGCCTCCTTCCAGTCTCAAAGTTCTCAAAACATCTTATGACTCCTCTGAATGATGTATTATTATCCCTGTTTGAAAAATGGAGAAACTGAGTCAGAAAAGTATTATACAACTTACTTGTGAGGATGCACAGAAAATAGGTACTGAGCAGAGACTTGGTCCTAGTTCCCTGATGTTTTCCCTTGCTCTCAAAAACCTGAAACATGAACTAAATGAGACTAAATATTTAAATTTTTTTTGAGTATTAAAAAAGGATCCTAGATTTTTTTTTTCTTCGAATTTTTTCTTTTCTTCACATTCATCTACAGTTCTCAGTTTCAACTAAGTCTGAAAGCACTGGGCATAGTGAAAATGTATTCAAGAGGAGTAGAGGGCAATGAAAGGTCCTTGAGATTCAAATTGGACCATTTCAAGAAATCCTGCCCCTTTGGCTCCCTTCAGGACCACTGCTATGCAAGTTTGGGAAGAGTCCTTTGTCACTACATGCATTCAGGGCATGTTCCTTAAATACGTAACTATTTATATATTGAACACCCCAAGTCAAATGCATGACTAGCAGTGTCTAAAAAGATTAACTGCACAAACAATACTGAAGGTACTGCTTGCCGAGACATGCCTATGTGACCAAATCAATGTTTGGCAAAGAGGCATTGGGCTCACCTAAGAGAACAAGCATTTAACCACGTTTGCCTTTGCTGCATTAGTCCTCAGTGCCCAGTGGTGAAGCTACGGAGACACACTCCCCTAACTGAGGGCCAGGGCAGTATCTGCTCCCCTCTCTGCCACACATGACGCTTCATTCCTTGCAGTTACAGTCCTGATCCGTGACACTTGATTCTGGGTGGTGGCAATGCAGACATCTGATCCTTCGTGCTTGATCTCTGACACTGGATCTGCATTAGGAAAATTACTGGTACCTGATCTTCCTGATCACAGCTACTTGATATATGGTGATGTTCCCCATTGTGGCATGTTTACCACTTAAAGTGAATTTGAGACAGCTAGTACAGCAAAAATGAAGAATTGAAGGATTTGTCTGTACACTGCAGATACTGTGGCTGAAACATGATGTTAAGAAACTGTATCATTTGAGGATAATGGTAAATAGTAGTGCAGGGGTAACAGGAGAAAAGAAAGAAGAAATATTAAAAAAAAATGTGCCGATCCCAACAGTTATGTCTGTTGTCAGAGCTTCATGCTCTGCCTTAACTCTGTATGCTCTGCCTCAACACAACTAGCATTTAAAACAAAACCAAATATAGCTATCCCCAAGTTCACGTAAAATTGTCTTTTTATGTCAAATTTAGTTGATTCTGTTTCACAATAAGTAGGCTTCAGTTTGTTCAGTGGGTTTCTAGAAGCTAACAAAGCCTTTGACTAAGTAAACTGGTTGAAATTAGTTTGCAAGGCAATTTATAATCTGGGTCATTTCATAAGGTTTTCAGTTTCATTGTAATCATTTTGTACCCTTGAAGAGAGGACTGCAATAAACAAAACTGCTCTGAAATGAAAAATAGATATGCATTGTTTCAGTAGAGTTACAAGCATTGCTTTGTCTTCTTCCCCAGTTAATTTTATTTGGAGGAAGAACATCCTCATGTGTCCATCAAAGTCTTTTGTTTTCATGAGCCATCATTTTCCAACACATTCCAGTGTTTTGTTTCAAAACTCTTTGGTTACCTCCTGTGACAACTATTTTTAATTCTCACGCTGGATCATATGAATTGGTGAGGGAATAGAGACTTGTGCTGCTGGTAATCACAATTCATTTTCCATAGTGTCAGATGAAAAAATTAGGTAAAAATAATGCAGCAGTCACGAAGTTGAATCCCACAGGCAGAAAGGTGAGTGAGGTCACAGCAAGGCTTCCAAATATTTCCAGATGCAAGCAGGATAGGAAAGAAGCCAGATAGACTGAAATATTTCATGCTGTTAGGTAGGACAGACCTAGAAGTAAGTAATATCTTCACTAAGTTCTAGTGGCAGAAAGGATAACAAAAAATTAAGCATGGGTTTTCATATGAATATTCTGAATTTAGAGGTCGATCAGCATGCCAGCTGCAGGTGGTTAGTAGCAGTACCTAAAATCGGGGAACATGAGGTGAGATTCTTCCTCAGTGAGACCCTCTTAGCTTCAGACAGTCAGACAGCAGCTCGTGGCCAGAAGTCACATCTTCACTATTGCTGCTGCTGAAGCTCTATCCTTTTTTATTTTGTCCAGTACCTTTTTTTATCTGACCATTTTCCCCATCGCTCCCACAGTATCCTATGGCACTAAGCTCCACAAGTATTTAGTGTAATTAGAGAATCTGTTGTTTCTCATTTGAAACTGATGTGCAATACTTCTATTGAGTGTCCCCTTCCTTTTGCACTGGGAGAAATGGCAGTCAGTCATTCCTTATTCATCTTTGTCACAGCAATCATTATTTTCTAGAACCATGATACTACTTACAGGTGTATATATGGCTTTTCAGTTAGTAGCGAGATTAAGGCAAAAGCATTAGTTAGAAAGAGCATACTCCTAAAAAAAAAAAATAATAAAAAAGACAGCAAGTGAGAGAGAGAGGAATGGGCTGTTTTATGAGACCATAAAACCAGCTGAGCAGACTAACAAGAAATGGAACAGCATGGCCTAATTGCAAAGTGAGATTGCTGTGTGAAATTGCTCTGCCTTTCCAAAGAGTGTGGATTTTTTCCAGCTCGTGAAAATGGCCTTTCTGAAGAGTGAAAGTCAGATATTTTGAGAGGAATAATCCCTTTTGCAATGCTCATCAGTGCTGTGTAGGCAGACAGGAAATAATTTGTGATTTGTGATCAGTCCTCATATATTTCATACCGTCAGGACAAGGCCTAATCCATGATTCTTGCTGATGCCATTTCTCTGAGCAACATTAGAGACACATTGATAGGAGTCATGATGAAAATACCATCTGCCATGTCTCCTTACAAAATCAAAGACCCACTTCATAATGTTTTGAGGTGGGAATAGGCTGCTTTATTGTTCTCTCTTGTACCCCAGTGGTGCAGAAGGAGCAGGGTTTCAGAACTGGCTCTTCCTGAGGACAAGGGTAGATACAATTTAAACAATGCTGAAAGCTGTAATTCAGTTTTCTGTGATGATGATGAACTGTTTTCTAAGCATAGTTTTAACCGTTTTCAAAGTGGGGGAAAAAGGTGAGAACAGTCTTCATTGCCCATAGCCCTTCAAAAGTTAGGTGTCTAATCGAAGCTGGTCTCCTCCTTTAGTCAGGGGGGAGAGCAGTACCACCAGGAAGTTTTCCCATTTATTCTCCTGTATAGGGTTGAACTGTCCTTTAGACATCACTTGCTGTTTCTTTCCCTTGTCTGTTGAGGTTGCCTGCCTTAAGACAAACATCTTTTAGATGACTAGATGGAGATTTATTGGTTTTAGAGGTTCTGTAACTTCACTTTCCTTGTTGTTTATGTCCAGATTTAACCACTTTAATAGTACTAATTGCTGTCTATCCTGCTGAGGAGAAGGGGAAAGCCAGACAGCAGTATCAGTACAGCTTTATCTACTTGTGCCTTCCCTTCAAACTGTAAAGAGAAAAATTGTGTGACTTGTATATGTGATCCCAAAGATATTGCAGATTTAAAAAGGAAAAAAAAAAGAAACTGCTTATAACATAAACTTCCACCATCTGCATGAAGTGAGAAGGGACAATTTTGATCCTCCCCTCTGCCCTTCCACAAGGCAGAGGCCATGGATATTGGCCAGATGGTTTCTGTATGGAGCCCAAAAACTTGTGATCAAATTAGAGCGAGTAACGTTAATGTAGTTCTGTAAATAGAAGAAGTGAGCAGATGAGGATAGGTCAGGGGAAGAGAAGAGAGGGCCTTTGAGGTAAGAGAAGAGTTTGTTTCATAACAAGACTGCTCTTCTCATGTTTCCCTGTCCCAGGAGCAGAGTCACTAGACACTCAGGAATCCTCAACTCATCTTTCATTAATATAAATACAACAAACTTATTTTAAGCAATATTATGGTTACTTTTTTAATACTGAAAAAAGGTGACAACTTAGCCTGAAAACACATCAAGAAATGCAAAAGATGTCTCCTAGAGAATGTTAGTTTCCTTATATCACATAGCTGTGTGTCTTAATCCTGATGTTTTTTCAAGTCAGAATTTTCTATTTTTGAGGGTTTATTAAATGTTATAGTACCGCACAATGCAGGATGAGCACTGTGGTGTCAGCTGTACAATGCAGCCAGAGCCCTAACATTTCTGTTCTCTGTTTCTTTGCATTTTAGCAAGTTAGATATAGCCTATTGTCCCGTCATGCAGAAACACAGGGAAATTACAGGTGTAAGCAGCCCCAGCTGGCTAAGCATCGTTACCACCTTTTTTTTTTTTTTTCTCAGGTAGAATGAGAAATACAATTAATGATTGGACCAACTACATAGGGTGAGTGGGAAAAGTTAGAGCACAAACTTTTCCCCCATCTTCCTTTTTTCTGGACAGGTTTCTAGGAGAGCACTGAGTCTTTCCTGAGTGCAATTCTTGCTTTGACCACCTGCTTCATTAAGAAGCTAGGCCTGTTTACCAGCACATGCTGCTGGCGTCCTGCGTTCAGAGGATGACTGCTTTTCTCTTCAGCTTCTGAAGGGTTCCCACTCCCCCAACGCAATAACATAGCGGTACAGTTGCTTTCACCTGAACATTTAAGCACGTCCTTCAGAAGTTCACAAGTAAATGCAAATAGAAGGCAAGACTTTTCCCTGAAGACTTAATGAAGAGCAGTCAGAAATGCTTCTGGATGCACACAATACCAGATGGTGAAGCGCACTGAAACAGGACTACTTTCAGCAAAGGTTGCATTGCACCTGTTCTTGCCGCCTATGTGGAAGTTCCTTCCTAAATGGATCACACTTCAGTTCTGGTGGTTTTAGCTTAAAATCTTCCTCATAAAACTAACACTGAATCCTGCAGCAGGGACTTGCCAAACACTTAAAGCCTCCACTTCAGTAGCCTGCAGGTGTGCACTGTAACTGAATTTTAATTTGGAGCAGGTGACAACAGGAAAGGACAATGTGTGCATTTTGGCAAAGAATCCATTGCTTTGGTTCTTCTGTACTCACTGGGAAAAAATACCTGACTTTGGACACCTATGAGCTAGTTTAAGCTATTCTTAAGCCATTCTGTTAACACAAGGCTTTCATTCTGGGCTCTAATTTAATAATGCTGACTACTGGAATTCTTCAAAGTCTAATGAAACACTGCTTCGTACTTTCTGGAAGAAAAAAAAACAACCAGAAAACTCTGACAGTTACACAAAATCAAGGGTTTAAGAGGTAGGACTGCAGTAGTGTAAATGATATGATGTCGTAGGAAGGTGAGGCTTCTCAGCAGGCAGCGTAGCACTAATAAAACATTTTTGTCCTAAAAGGAAAAAAAAGTAATTCCTCAGCATTTACAGGCTGAAACACACTGTTTCAGCAGTGGAATATTAATGAATTAGTAATGCCAGACACTGTTTTATTTAGCCAACTTCTGTTACACTGATGTACTTTATTGTTTATTCAAACTGGAGACTTATCCAGCATTTCATGTTGATAACGTTTCTATGAAAATAAACTTCTGTCTGGGAAAAGCTATGTCTGGCCAAAGGAAGTGCTCTTTTTGCTTAACCAGTTGGCCTAAATGCCAAACGCTTTAAATGTTACATGATTTTACTTAGCTTGCACATTAAGGTAGGGAAATAGTGTTTCAGTTATAGGTGCTGTAATCCAGCTTTGTGTCTTTTGGGTCATTGTGCTCATCAGATTCCCAAACTGATCTCTGAAATCAGCTTCCCTGCAGCATTTATATGAAATAAAAACTTACCTCATCTTCTTTAGTCAACAATACAGCTGTTATTTCATTCCTGGCCTGCCTTAAGGGACACTGGTTCCCAAGAAAAGCATTGAGAAGGTGAAAAATGGCAAATATTCAGCCTCAGAGTTTCTCCCCCAATTTTTATGACTTGTCCTAACATCTGGTGACATACTACATTTTTGGGACTGGGTGATAAACAGAAGGCTGTTCACAGCAACTTGATTCTCGAGACTTTTATTTCTTCCCATTGACTGCATCCTTCCTTGTGTTCCTCACTCTGCTCCATTTAAAGAGGTTCTTTGCCAATTCTAAACTGCCTGAAAGGTGTCATAGAGAGAAGTGAAAGCACTAGACAAAAGATGTCACTGTGCCAGGGTACATCTGCCAATGCCACTGTAGGCTCTTGAAGGCGAGAGAAGCACCTGCAAAAATAAATCCTGCCCAGATTCCCTGCATCTGCAAAAAAAGTCGTCCCTGGACTTGATGGCCTGTAGGAAATTGAGCTCCATGCAGCTTGCATGTAGCTATGAAAAGACTATGACATCTCTGGTATAAAAGCCTTAGAAGTTGATGAGATCTGAGCACCTTTTTTTTTTATTCAGTTAGCAAAGGCAAGTAATTATCAGCAAGAGTCCTCTCCCCAGCTTTTGTGTTAGAAGTGATAATGTATTTAGCACATGCAAAATGAGTTTTTAAGTTTTTTTTTATTTTTGGATATATTTTAATTTGAAATTTCTCACAACATTAAGGCCAAGACTTATGTTAATTTTTTGAACTTTCAAGCTGAACTATTAAAGCTTGACAAATTAAACCAAAAAAGGCTTTATTATAGAAGATATTTGGTGATTCTCAGCTTTTCTGATATATTAGTGTCTTGCCAGCTACAATATCAACTCTTAGATCTCATCAGGTAATTGAAAATTGAAGAAGTGCCACACAGGATCTTTGTAACGGCTGTTGATATTCCTCATTTCCCACGTCATTGATTGGGCACTGAATGTGCCTAATCTTTTCAGCCAGGTGGCTGGGCATCTTCAATGATCATTTAGTTGAAATATGCTGGGGTTAAAGAAGATAAAGGAGATAAAGCTATAAAGCTGAGAATTTGCCATGTTTCGTCTTGGAATGAATGATCTAGGTGGAAGAAAATAGATACAAGAGAAGAGGTGTAGCTAAAAGGCATTTCTGTCACTGAGAATATCCACCAACGCAAAATGGTACGAGCATGTGCACCTTGGGCAGGACAGGAAGATGGGGAGGAAGATTTTTTTGACCTTTTTTAATGTCCTGTTTATTCATTCTGTCATAGGAAATTGAGCAGAACGGGCTATTTGTATTGGTACAGAACAAACAGATCAAAATGTAATACATCCTGGATTTTAGGACTTTTAAATATAACTCAAAAGTTAAATTTTATGTAACACTGTTCCTTTGAATTCTTCATCCCAAAAGCATAAAGGTATGCTATGGGAACCTGCCAGGTGCAAGTTACAATCTATTAAATTATCAATAAATATTCACCAGAATTAGCAAACCCTACAAATAAAATCAGGTCAATTTATCCCTTCCTTAAAAACGCTGATTTCCAGTATATGCATTTCATGGTGCTTTCCCTTTTTCTTCTACACAGTCTGGATTCTGACAGTCATACTCAATATGAATGTGCCATTTATTCAACTTTTTTTTAACACTAGACTTTCAAGAAGAAGAAGAGATGAGTCAAGGTATTTTATGCATGCAGTTTTTTGTGCTGATTTACTGAGTTAAAGTCTGTTTAATTCCAACTCTGGTTGTAGTCATACTGGTAAAAAAATGTTTGCTTCAGCAGAGCCTGCCTGGATAAATAACCAATGCCCTGGCTTACTTACAGGTTGAGTGGATTCCTGGTTTTGGCACAGTGCCTTAGCAGTGAAGCAGGATAAAGTAATTTCTTAGTGAGTGTATGATGCAGAAATAGGCTAATAGTAGTTGTGGAGAGTGTTTACTGGTATTTTAAAAAAACAAACAAGCAAAAATCACCAAACCCTTCTTCCCACTTCTGCATTCCCATAGCCTGTCCCACAGTAGAAGGTGGCAGGGAAGAAACCACCACAGGTGAAAATGAATCAGTAGTAACTGAGCAAAAGAGCACTACATTCCCCCTGTTGTCACACTGGGACCTTCCCTAGCCTGGGTGGTGTTATCTTTCCAGCGTTCTTACAGCAGAGAAAATAGGTTAACTCATAATGAATGTGGAGATAGTTACCTTTGCTTTTTAAATATTACTTTTATAAAGCTAGCTGATCATAGAGCGACAGCCTGAGACACACATGGATCTCGAATGTTCTTTCTGTTGATACCACCTGTTGGATGGGCAGCCACCATAGAGGATGTCCGTTGTTTTTGACCAGGGCTCTGATACTGTGGGGTGGACATGAGGTAAGTTTTGCAGCTTGAAGGAAGCTGAGCTATCACTATGATTCTTCTGGAGAAGATAATACGTACTTTGTAAAACTTGTACCTCACAAGAGTCCAAGGCAGCTTTGGGGCTTTTGTCCACAACTCTTTAAAAGAACTTTTAATCAATACAGTTTCCCTTTCTCACTGAAATTACATTTGCTGTATTTTTAGTATGTTCTGATGGAGCAAAAGGTGTTACTTACATCCAATTTTCCATATAACCACTTCTGATGACTGTCCCTTTCAAGTCTTTTCAGCCTATCCATCCTGAATTAACTTTTTTGTAAGAAAGGGTCTTTCGTGGTTTATAAATTTTAATACAGGATGCTAGCTGCCAGAAAGTTTTGGATTGCAACCAAAGATTTTAACCAGTCTACCCAGCAGATGAAATGAGGTACAGCTCCTGCTGCACCTGGAGACAGTACTTCTTTCATTGCTCTGTTTCAGAGTTATGACACCTCTGCTTTAGCCTCAGAAAGTCAGGAATTTTCCTTTAAACAGGCTTCCTGGAAATAAAGTTTTAGGCTATTAATGGGTAATTTATCACATAGTATTTTTCAGACGTAAGAAAGTGGGTTTTGAGGTTTGTTTTGTTTTTAGTATAGTAAAATGGGGACAGCTAAGCAGAAGTGAGGCTCTCGATGTGATATCTTGACAGCAGGAGATGGTGATAGTGGAGACCAACTCCCGGTGAAAGAACATTGTGCACTTTGACAGTGAAGTGCTTGGAACTTCAGCTTCAGCTGTTAAGCAGACAGATGCTGATTATGGTGGCTTTTCTATGTGCTGTGCAGTTCTTATTCACCCCAAGAATTCCATTAACAGTGGGACACCACGTGTGAAGGAGTTGTGCTTGACCTAGATAAATGCTGCACTGTGAAGCTTGCAGTGGATTACCTCTCCTGTGTGAATGCTTTTCCACGTGGAAGAGATCTGCAGAGCAGAGTATGAGGAGTATTGCCCCCAGAATATGGGTAGCGTCTCCCATTATTTTTGTCTTCAGAGATCTAGATATTTTCTACAGAGAGATATACAGCTCATTTAACATTTTTTTTTCTGCCAAAAGCAATCATATGAACAGTTACAGAGAAGCTCAAAATTTGAAGGTGGTAGTGTATATAAAAGGCCATCTGCAGATTGATCACTGAACTGTAACCAGGATTGCTCTGTGGTTTGTTTCAGGGACTTGCTCTCAGGATTTATCACTAGGGTATCTCCAGGATACTTAGTTACCAGGGTCATTATAGTAAAGGAAGTCAGAATTCATAATTAATTAACAGGTCGTAGAGTAGTTGTATGCTGAGAGCCCTGTGGAGCAGTAAATTCCCTAGTCCTACCTCATGAAGTTCAGTGCCAGACTTTTCTTACTGTATGCTCCTGCCCCTTATAAAGCTGTTTGATTTTCTGACCTTAAGCAGAGTTCCAGACTAATGTTTTGGGCAGACCCCAGGGGAACCATAAAGGTATATCACTTATGACACAGTATGTCACTTAATCTTAGACATACAGTTATTTCAGCCCCTATGGTGAAAGAGTCCAACGTGACTGCTGATTGTAGAAATGTATCATTTTGAATAAATGCCCCAATCCATGTTGATGTATCTTTTTCGGCTGGGAGAGATGGGAGGGAGGAGGGGAAGAGGAAGAGAATGGCTTTCCTGTTCTACCATCACGGATGTCTGTGAACTTTCAGTAAACAGCATGACTTTCTGAATCTGGTTCATAGCTTTCGTGCTTGCTTTCTAATTTGTTTCAAAGCTGAGCAGCTGTAAGCTTATATTGTTTCTCAGGGAGCTGTTGTTGTGTACTAGAGAAAGAGCAGGCATCTGTTAGCTCTCGCTTGTGCACTACCGTATACAGTACTTTTTCTGCTTTGTGACTAGAATATAGCAATCCTTGAATATTTTAGATAGTGCCTGTTCTCTTCCCCAAAGTCTAAAGTTGTTTCTTCTTTAAAGTAGAGATAAGGATAACCTTACAAAGGTCTTAATTTAAGTAATTAAATTGTCCCTGCCCAGGGCAAGGAGGTTGGAACTCAATGAGCTTTAAGGTCCCTTCCAAGTCTAACCATTCTATGATTCTATGAATTAAAATATAAACCAGTAGATAAGAATTTTATTATTTGAGCTTCTGAAAAGCTGACTCCTGCTGTATGTTTATGAATTGATATTTTTCTTTTGTCTGTCCTAAGATTTTATTTTAGGGATTTGAGGGGTTTTTTTAATAGAAGAGGAGATCAAGGTGTTCAAAGGAAAGCCAAATCTTACATTGTTTTCTGGGAGATACAGCATAGTGTGTTGACTTGTAACATTTTAACAAATATGTCCACAGATATGCACAGAATATCTTCAATTTCTTTTCATGTAGGAAGGCAACTTCATCAGAAAAATACTAAAGAAACATTTTTTTTTCTCTACACTGATAACTTTGAGAAAATTGTAATATATTTTTGTGTGCAATATAACTGTATACTTGAGAGAATACTGAGGAGGAGATGCAACAATAAACTTCAAATACATAAAAGGTATCTGCAAAGGAGAAGAGAATAACCTGTTCTTGTCATCCATGGATAGGACAAGAAAAAGTCAACTTCTGTTGCACAGATGGAAATTTAGATTATGCTTTAGGAAAACCTTCTAACAGAAAAATTGTAAGCACTGTGCCAGGTTACTTAGAGAAGTTATGGAAGCTCCAGCACTGGGACTTTTTAGGAATAAACTAAAGGTATGAGACAAACTTTCATACAAGTTCAAGGACTTGTATGTATTTACCCCACATTATCTTTTGGCTTCGTAAAGACAGCTGACTTTCCTCCAGATCTTCCCACTGTTTTAGTAATAAATGTGCAGGGAGACTCAGCATGGATATAACTTGAAATGCATCATGCCCTATTCAATCTTACCTAGATTACATAACTTTTCATTTAATGCACCTCTGAATGATTGAGGGAGGATTGTTTTTTAACATTTTTTTTTTTCTGACGGTGGAGGTCACAGTGGCCCAGTCTAAATTACTATTTGTAAGTCCGAGCTAATTGTTCATGCTCCCTGCCCTTAACACATACTTTATGCAAACCTGATCCTTGCCAGGACGTAGGTACAGAAATGTCAGGAGAGCATATGCTGCTTACACATATGAGTGAGCAATGGCTGGAATGTGCAGCGTGCGTCATACACGTGCTGCAAACCCATGCACGGCAGGCATCCCCATGTTATTTCTGGGGAAAAAACACCCCAAGCCTCCACAGCATTAAAATATCAAACTGGACTTGGGAGTTTGGAGATACCTTGTCTAAAACAGCTCAAGACTGATAAACATGGTACTGTGATCTCCAGATAAGGTTCAGTGATAGCAGCCTTCCATAAAACGCAGCATATCCCAGTACATGGTCTAGTGCCCAAGAAAGTTGGAATAAGACTCTACGATTCAAACATTTCCACTTGTGCTCTTGTTTTTAATGTTTGGTGCCAGCAGCTATAAATTTACAAGGTACTCTGTCTGGGCCTTTAAAAGTTATGAAATATGAAGAACTGGACTAAATCGAAAAGACTCAAGCTAAAAAAGTGGGGAGAGGGAGGAAAATTTAATGTGGGTCCAGTAGAAGAAGATAAGGTAAGGCAGGGTAGTTAAAATCTCAGCATTATGATGAGAGGACCAAGAGTTGGTGAAAATTAAGTGAACAACTTATTTAAACAGAAAGCAGGCTTTCTTTGGACTTCTAGTTTGATATGTGAAGTTAAATTAAAAAGGCATCTTTACTGATTACAGAATCACAGAATCACAGAATCTTAGTGGTTGGAAGGGACCTTTGAGATCATCGAGTCCAACCACATTAAA
>JAOQGH010000012.1:69051172-69095447 GCA_025769975.1 Gallinago jamesoni | reverse complement strand
ATCCCCCTGTCCAGATCATCAATAAAGATATTGAACAAGACCGGCCCCAAAACTGAGCCCTGAGGGACACCACTGGTTGAATGTTTTGGGCTATGATGATTTTTTAAAAGATGTTTTTCTCTAGTACTTATAAGACTGACACCCAAGTGCTGTGGAACTTGAGGTCCTCCTGTCCTTCACAGGCCTTGGGTTGGAACGTGCTAAAAGCTTGGTCTGGGCATCTCTGAACTGGAGGCTGGCTGTTCAGAAGCAGAGGGCTAACAAAGCTGGGATAGCAAACAGACTTGTCTGTGATAATTTCCTACTGCTAGCCAGCTTTCCATATTTGTGTATGCAGAGAAAACATCACTGACCACAGTCTGAGCTCAAGAGAGAAAGCAAAAGGAAGACTTTACTTCTCTAGCCTGTCCAGTCTTCACCTTCAGCCCCTTTATCTCTGTCTATATGAAGTATGAAGCTTTGTCACATCTCTTTTAGAGTTCTTGTATCATGTTTGCAGATGTTAAAAATGTGAAAGTCACAGTAGTGGCAATTTATCCATTAGCTACTTTCTTGCTCATTTTTTCCAAACTTTAGATGCCTCTATACTTTGAAAACTACACATGCTGCTTTAAGGCTTTTTTCAACTAAACTTGAAATATAAAAAATTAACCCGTATTTCTTTTTTATAACTGCCACTTAAAGGAATTCAACATCAATGAAGCAGCAATTGTATGGAAGAAATAAAATTCTTTTGGCAGATCATTAATAACATCCATTTTTACAATTGATTAGAACTATAGTATATAATGCAGGTGTTTGTTGCACCTGTGTGCAAAAATTCCCAGGGTTCAGTGTCAGACTTTGGACTGATATTGTCACTACCATGGTATAGTGTTAAGATTCTGAAACACAATATTGGGCAATGTTAGGCACATAGGGAGTTGTGTCATCTTCAAAACTAGTGGAATTGCTTTCTTTCTACAGTATTTTGGTCAGTTGTTTTTCTATGTTTTCCATTCATAAAGGGCAAGCACTGCTGCAGCTCGTACCTTTAATCTTTAACAGAGAGATTTTTAGCAGTTTTGGTGCTGGGCAAATGCAATGACCACTCATCAGTAAAATTTGTGAGATGAAAATCAGAAAGCTATTATATAGGCTTATTTTGTGCATTAATGGAAGGTACGATTGCTAAGAGATTCTTTCAGTGACTAGGAAAAGTACATTCAGGTATTTGGTTATTAAAAATATCTCAAATGACTTACATATAATATTATTGAATTCCATAAAATAGCTGTGGTAGTAATCCACCACACAGAGAAAGACAGGTTCAAATACTTTAAATAACACTTTCCCTTAAGTAATTAATTCTCAGTGAACTCTTGAAAGGTCTCTGAATATCTAAGATTATTTCCAGTTTACAGAGGAAGAGGCAGGCATCACAGATTCCTGGCTATGAAGAAGTTACTGGCAAGAGCCTTCTGAGCCCAGAAAGCAAGCTGATGTTAGCCGCCTTTTGTTTATTCTTCTTTTCTAGCTACTACACAGAAGTTCTCTCTTCCAGTTCACTTTAGCTTCAGACAGAACTGCTAACACATACTGATGAGTTTTTAATGAAACATTTTTATAGTTTTCTTTCTACATTTTAAGTTTGTCTGGCATTTTTGTATGTAATGGCATTATATTAAATCAAATAAGATTTTACAGATGATACTTGATAATAGGATCTTACTTCACGGAGCTTAACATTTTTATTAGTGTTTATAGTATTGGTTTGAGGTATTTCACATAACGTTTCCCTGGGCAACCGTTAGGAGACATTTAAATGTTTAACATATGTGGCTGTGCACACTAATATAACACATGATTTTACCATTACTATCTGTATGTCTGTATGTCCTTTTTTATTTAAATAATTTTCTTGCTTATACAAATAATGTTCCTTTTTGAGAGGATTCTTGTAGCTGTCATGCTTTGCCTATGAAATCCCCCAGAGCGTGGGAGCCCTAGCTGGATGGGTGGCAGGCTCTAATAAACTTTTAGCCTTTTTTTTTTTTTCTTTTTGTGCAGAGGGTGTAGGGGACAGAGGGGAAGCTCACTGTGAACTCCTGTGGGGATGTTTCATCCAAGATGAATGGCTCTCCAAACCTGGCCTTTTTACAGATGTGCAAACACCTCTCCTGGAAGTTTGTGTCTAACAGGAGCTTCTGCAGATGGGAAACTGTCAGGAGGGTTTAGTTTATGTTTCTAACAGAGATGAGTGGAAGAAGGTAAAGGGATCCAAACACAACTGCTCTCTGCTGGAACTAACATGATGTTCTTTGCTTTGGTATTCTTTTATTTTTTAACTGCTGTCCTGTATATTATTCTTTCTATGAAATAGGGATCCCTAAACTCCCCATCTTTTTTTTTACTTATCCTGTTTCCTATTTTAAAATCATTTAACCTTCTCAATCCACTCAGGGATATGCTATGCACAATAACACATGGTGGTCACCTCTTGGTAATGTCTGTTATATAAAGAGATAGAGGAGATTTCAATGCATGTTTGTGTCATGCATGGACACAGTTCACCTTTCACTCACAGTAACATGCTGCTCTCAAAAGGTGACAAAAGTACCTAGGAAATTTTTTCCTTTATTAACCTGTGGTAACAAGAGAACAAGCTCCCGAATTAGCTTATCAACATAGACTATGTGTTGATTTATAAGTGACTGTGGCCGAATGCCTTTGGAAACTTTTGAAAACTTCAACTGTGATTGACTCTAAAAGACACCTTTGGTACCTAAACAAAGAAAATCCCTTTCATATTCTTCATTTAGTGAACAGATGCAATTTTGAAAGGCTATTTACTGTGTTAGATATCCAGAACTTGCTATGGGCTTTGCCTAATTATCCCTCGCTCTCCCCATTTAAAGGATGGAGAAACTGAGGTTGGCAAAAGAAATAATTCCCTGGGAACACAAAAGAAGCTCTTGATCCTTTGAGTAGGGCAGCAGTCTGGCTGTTTTCCACCCAGCTTGTTGATTTCTGTAAGAGGTACAGCACAAGTGCAGACTCAGCCATGTGTGGTCAATCTATAACAGTTATTTATCCAAAGTAGCCTTTTCTTTGTATTTCGGAGGCAGCTTTTCTCCATCAAGGTGATCCATACTGATTTGCTTCTTGCTCGTGTGGAATATAGTTGACTTGAGAAGTTCTGGTTTTGTTATTTTCTTTTAATTCTGTTTATAGTTTTCTAATGAACATGAAAAATATTCAACAATTCAAACCTACATCTAGGGAATCCTGTTCCAGTCATGTCATTTCTTCTTTGTCCAATGTTGTCTTTCTGACAGAAATTAAGGTCTTTTGCAAAAGCAAAATATAAACAAACTGTTTGAGTTATGAATACTCATTACTGACTTTGAGAACTTTATTGGCAGGCAAACAGAACAAAGAACTGAGTCTCTCTATCAAACTTTGTCTTTTGGAATTTGTGTGACCAGATCATAGTAAAACATAAAAGCCTTTTAATTAGTGGTAAATTAGTACAGTCTCAACACATACAGAGTAAATTAAGATACTAGCTATGGAGAGAATTCCTTGTGTATTAATGATCTAGCTATGTGGTAGCTAAAATATAGGGTAGAGAAAGGGGTTCTGATTTTTTCCAGTATCTGCATGTCCTCCTTCTTTTACGTTCTTTAATGTAGTTAGTTTTTTAATAACTCTATTGACTTCCTGCCTGATGTAACAGGGTTTCCAAGCCATAGAGGTTTTCATCTGAAAGGCTCACCTTAAGACATAGTAATTTCAAGCAGCCACGTGTAAGGACCCTTATTCTCTTCAGAGCAGGGATCACATTACATACCAGGCTTTTGAAAAGCAGCAACACTACTGCCAAAGTGTCTCTACCCTTAGAGGCTTCTCACGTATCACGTAGCCTTTTTGCTGTCAAATTCCATTGGAGTGCAAATAGTTCTAGTCCCCGCTAGGGCTGATGTCACTGAACCGAGTGCATTTAGGATGCGCATCTCTATATTCACTTCATTTGGAAACAGATACATATTTATATATATTTATATATATAAAGAATGGATCAAAGGCGTTTTTCTTCCTAAATAATTTGGGTGCCTCTTTCCTCTGTTTTAGTCAAAATATATGAGAGTAGTTTATAAATTAGTTGAGCTGGAGTTGCCAAACTTGGCTGTATATCTGAGCAGTCTGGATGGGAAGCCTTTGCAACTGATATTGTCCTCAAGCAGCTGATCATCAGAGCATTTCCTTCCCCTACTCATACCAGCAAAATGACCACATCCAGCAGGCAGAGCTCTTCTACGTCTGTGGTCAACAACTTGGCCAAAATATTCGATCCAAACGCTTTGCAAAACCAAGGGCCTGATAATGGAATGGATCCCCCCCAAATTCTTCATGTTGCAAATAGTGATGTCAGCACATCTGAAAGTTTTAACATCATGGATATGAAGTTTGCCTCCCTTGAACAGAAAATAGATAAGCTGTTGACTCTGCAAGACAATGTCCTTAAGAAGCTTAACATCGTTTCTCAAGAAATCGGTTGCATTGAAAAAGACATTGAGATTGTAAAGGCGGAAAGATCTGAACCTGGACCAAGGATGAAAAGAAATAAAAATCTGAGAAGTAATGAAATGAAGAGGCTGTGCCTTAAAATGCAGAAATCTCTTTGTGATATAAACAGGAATGCGGAGCGGCAGGTTAAAAGACTAGATGGACTGGAACAAAATGTTTCTGGACTACAGAAGCTTGTAGGGCCTCTGGTTGAGAAGGTTAAAACATTAGTAATTCATAATTCAAGTGTAAAACACCATGTTCAAAAACGTAAACTTTGCAAGGCAGGTGATTATACAGAAGAAGCTGGACATCTTTTTAGGATGCACATTTTCTCGGAGACGACAGCTGCTGACCTGCTCAAGAAGAAAAATGAAAAGGTGAGCCCAGGTTTGTGTTTCCTCTTGTCAGGAATCATTGCAAACTACAGATACATTCTGCTATATGCTTAGTTTTTTCATTTCATTAACTTTTAAGAGAAAACAACCAATACGCTCTAAAAATGAAAAGTATTAGAACAAACTGAGCAAGTTTCAGTGAAAAAGATATAGAAAAATCGACTGAGGGATAAATACCTTCATTTTTTTGGAATTATTTCTTTACAGTTCTAAAACATAACTAGGGGTCACTATCATGGGTGACAAAGATTGACCCAGACTTCAGTAGGCTTGGGATCTGGCCATACATTTTACTATCATCTTCCCTGGATTTATAATTATCTGTGGGAATCAAGTTGCAGCAGTCATGTTATAGGGAGTGGGGTTTAGCGCTTAGTGAAACTGGTAAAAATCCTTCCTGGTTCAGGGCATGTCCATACATACGCCCTTTATTTCAAAAAACAACTTAAGTGTGCTGTTCCAATCTGGTATTTCTGCTGACATCAGTGGGGAGGGAGGACTTCTAAACTGGGATCTGAGGTAGGGTTACCGTAACTGGAGCTGTGGCTTGTGTAAACTTCCTCGGGGGAAAAAAATGCCTGTGTCACTGTAATGGGAGTTTCATCGTGTTCTTTACAGGTCAGGTTAAAAGACCACAAAAATCTCTTGAAAGGCTCCATTGTTCATAATAGGCTCTTAAAAGGTAGTTTAACTATTCTTTGGTAAAGAAGCTGATAACATTAGAAAATTAAGGAATTTATTCTGACAAATTATGTTGATATTTAATTAACCTACAGTGAACCAAAAAGGTTGCCTTTCATATTGTTTTCTGCCTTTTTTGTCCCCCTCAAAAATGTCATATACAGGCTTTACTTTTTGATACATTTTAAGAGTAATTCTTGAGTTTGTTTTTCTAAAGTTTTTGAGCGAGAAAAGCATGACACAAAGTTACTATTGGAAATGGCATTCCTTGAAAAAAGAAGCACCCAGTAATAAAAATATTACTCAGTCTGGTCTGGTCAGCAAACCAGGTGCTTTTCAGCTGGGTTACTCTTAGGCAACCCCACTTCTCCAGTAGATAAGTCATTGTAGGAAACTATAAAAATAGCTGTCAGTGCTGAGTAGCAGCAGAGGAGCATCTTGTAAAGCTCTGTCAGCTGAACTGGCTGATCTGATTCTATGTAAGGATATGAAATGTGCAGCCTTGTTTCCAGAGCATCATTAGCTGAAGGGAAAAGTTGCTGCCCTGCCAAAAGAGACCAACAACAAAAGTGTTTTTTACAGGCCCTTCTTGAACACCAGGTTGGACTGGTTTCAAAAGAGTTTCAACAAAAGAGACCTTTTCTTCTTTTATACCATTACTTTGATGAGAAAAGTTGACTTATCTTGAGCATTTGAGTTTAGGGCTTCTTTTACTTTTCAAAACATCAGTGAAAATGTCTGTTGTAAAAGCCCATCGCAGCCAGACCCTCAGGTCATCTCTGCAATGCTTCAATCACTGCAGTTTGTGGCAGAGCTCTATTTGTCTTGGTGGAATTGCATATTCATCTAAACTACATATAAACTGAATCAGGCCTGGGATATTAAGGAACTGCCAGCTCCTGGTGGGCTGAGTAGGTGTGAGGCTCTCAGCGCTAGAAGTGCAGGGAGAAGGAGGGAACTCTGCAGGCTTTGCTGGTGAGTTTATGGGGGCTGGTGGGTGCAGTGGAGGGTGCAGGTCAGAGGAGGAGGTCATGCTCCCAGAGGGGAGCCAGGACACCAGAGACGCAGGTGCCCAGTGGGGGGTTCAGAGATATGAAGGGCCTGGAAGGGGAGTGTAGGGGGCTTGAATGTGATGGGAAACAGAGGCAGCCTACTGACAAAGACCCAAAGAGGAGAGGGCTGAGCGGAGTCTCTGTCTTTTTCCAACAGCAGCTCCTTCTGTAGTCTCCTCACTGATTAATTTTTGTTTAGGCAGACTCTCAGCGATGTTGAGTAGACTTAGTAGGAGCTTGTGTAGCAGGAGGGCTTAGGCAAGGCAGCACAAGTATATCTGGAATCACACTGGTGATATTATTACGTTGTTAATATTTTGTTTGTTTTACGAGATAGCATACATATGTTACCTTGTCATTACCTTACTCTCTGTGCTTCTGATTTATTAGTAAAGCACCATCGTAAAATTATCAAGCTATCCTGTGAACAACAGCTGGATTTAGTAAACACTTAGTCATCTTGGGTTTAAGTAAAACCAGACTTGAATTCAGCCCTTTGTTAAGAATAATAGAACATGGTATGATATCCTTCAGCAGAGACTGCTGAGCTTGGCTGTCAGTTTAGTAGGAGCTAGTATTTACCACTGTTCAGGGCAGGCTCTCCTGGGCCTGAGGGGTTAGGAACAGTATCTCTGAGAAAGTTAGTGAAAAGACTGATCCGTGAGATACTGTGAAGTTTGTTGCATGTGCTTCTGTCTGTAATGTATTCTGACTGGATTTACAAGTGAGGTTTTAAATTGTTGTGACAAAAGCATAAAGAAAAGCAAAGGAATAGACACCCTTGCTGAGTTTTACACCTGAAATGCACCACTGATAGCTGGTGGTATAGCCATGATTATTGTTACTATTGGCTTCCCTGGGCAGACTGTTCCAATGCTTGATGACCCTTTCAGTGTAAAAATTTGCCCTAATATCTAATCTTAGTCTCCCCAGTGCAACTTGAGGACATTTCCTTTTGTCCCTCTTTAGAAAGGTGCTGCTCTTTCCTTTACTAATTGGAGGACTGGTTTTTAATTTTTCCTAACTAGCTCATTTTACAGAACTGGTTTAAGTAGAGAGCACTGGAAAAGACAGAACAATGGGGACAGAAAGGAGGAATGGGAGAGAGATAAAGGTGGGGTGATAAACAGCTGGGTGTGTAATCTCTCTTCTGGCTTCAGCAGCAGCTGGAACAGTTTCCAGATCATAGGCTCCACAGGGACTTTTTGTGCTCTGCAAAATACAGAGATCGTTCTCCTCTGAAGCAAAATTTCTGCTTTCCTGCCTTTTACTGACATCCTGAAATACCTCCACTGCCTCATACAGGAGGTTAGTTTATTTCTGCTTTGGGTTGGAGTTATAGTATTGTGTAGCCTGCAGACACTTCATGCTTTGTCAGTGCTGCCAAATGTCTCCCAGCCGTTTTCCACTGAGTGCAGCGTGACCCTATCACCACATGGCTGAGAGGAGCAGCATGTATTACTTGTCATTTTAAGTTATTTTCTTGCTACTACTGCCCAGGGAAATCAGCAATTCTACAGTAAAGGTCTTTAAAAGTCCTGAGGTTTTCCTCAAATTCACCTTTTTAAGTACTCCGTGATAATCCTGTTGCAAAATTACTCTGTAACTCCTTTTCAGTCTTATACCTTCCACCTATAAGGGAAGAGAGTAAAATAATACTTCACTTATTTCCTCCAAATTAAACAGTTTAGAGATTCTGTACTATTAACCTGTGAATACTCACCTGGAGAGTCAGAAAATCCCTTTTGTTGCCATCATAAAGTGGTGTTGAACTTTCTGCAGTTGCCTGCAGGTTGCTGTAACTTCAGTCTCCTGCTGTTTCTGCAGGCTTTGCCATAGGGCTAATAACTTTTGAGCAGTTTGAGGCTGTTTCCCACACTAAAAACACCACAGCAGTGGGAGCTCTGGTTGAACCCTCTGTTCCTAACATGCAGGTATCACACTGCAATCACAACTTGCTGGCTGCCTTAGTAGGAGTCTGCAATGAAACTGCTGTTTGCCATGTTGTGTTTTAAGATCCATTCAGCCTCAGTATATAACTCTTCTGATTCCTTCATTTTGCCTACGAATACCAAGGGGTCCCTTATGTGTTATTTAAATTCTCTCCAGTTGGCCATGTTCTGTGAATTTTTCATATTCCAGCCAAATAGGCAGTGATTGTTTCATTTTCTTTTTTTTTTTTTCATCTGTTTGCAAGGTTTTCTGCTGTCCTTGGTGGTTTTGAGGGTAGAGTCTTTCTGCAGAATCTCAGCAGATGGGTTGTCTGCTGCTTCTCAGCAGCTAGTCAGTGTCTTCATCTGCTGTTATACTTGGGGATGCTCTTCCACTGATGCCTTTACCTAAATATGTTCTTAGTAGAGGCATTCCAGTTTTTGAGTAAGCTATAACGTATTAGAGTTATAATTCTCTCTCTGACTTTGTCTGTAAAACCAGTATGTTTTCTCCAGACAAGATATTTTCATCTTGGTTTGCCCCTTTTTCTCCCTTACTGACAGCCATAGGAGATGTTTCATGCCCTTCCAGTTCTGAATGCTGTTTAATTTTGCTTTCATTTAGCCTCTGAAGTTGCTGTCTGCTCTCCAATGTACCCTGGATAGGATCCTGCCCTGGGCACTGTTGTTTGTAGCTTTTCTCTCTCTACAACTCTGAGGAATGTGTGGAATCAAAGCAGGCAAAGCTGATTTCTAAATACCTGCACACCACCTCAGGTGGCTTATAGGCATGATGTTAGCACGTCATAACAATTACACCAACTGGTTTAGGAATCCTTTGCGATTCCTTTGCAAAACTAGAGAGACCTCATGGTGAAGATGGAGAGATAACTGGTTAGTGCAGTAGAGTAAGACAAGTCAGGTCACCAGAGAGCCGTCCTGTAGAAGCAGAGGGTTCCTCAACATGGTGAGACAGTGGTAGGAGGGATTTGCTCAGGCAAGAGGTCTTTGACCACTCCAATCATCTAAAATCCACCTTTTGTCATCAGATATCGTAGCCATGTAGTCAGTTTTCAGGTGAGGTCTCCTCTCACCCCCTATCAGAAGTCAGATACTACATCTGCCAGTACTAAGGGCACCATGCTTGAATGCCTGCTCCAGTAGGAGAGTGTCATTGCAACCAAATGCAAGGTCTCCACCACACCAGCTTTTGATGACAAAGTTGGCCACTCTGCAACATGATTAATTTTGTTCTGTCCCGGTAGCATCCTGGGTTTTGAGCACATGTGCACCAGTGAGGAAGAGTAGTGATGGGTGGCTGGGCAGCAGTTCTAGCAAAACCTGGGAAGAATCTTACCACATGCCATTTCTGGGTGCTGCCTGCATGGTGAGGTGCCACAGGAGAAGGTCTGCCTATAAAGGGGAAATTCCAGGCCTTTCCCCTCCACCCAAACTCCCTTCTCGTTAAGTGAAGTGCATTGTTAGGAGACCTGCATTTCTGCAGTCCAATTCAAAGTGAGTCATCAAAGCTGTAGGGGATGGTTTCTGAAATTTGTAACCCTTTTGAAATCTCTGAACGCTGATTTCCCAAAAGCAATTTAGGAAGAACAGTTCAAGAATTCTGAAGGTATTTGCCATTCATATCATTGCATGCTTAGCTCAGATAAGTACTTAAAGCTGAGAAATACTCTGTTAACAATGAGGCTACTTAACTATTATTGTAGCAAAAAATTGCCTGAGTAGTTTAACAGATAGGTGGTTTGTGCCTGCAGTCAAAAAGATCTGCCACTGATTTGGCTTTTAGGCTAGATTTTTTTCCTCCTCTCTGACACTGTGTCAATAGTGGAGCCCAATTTAGAGGACAAGCTGTTTAATGGTAATGAGGAAAATGTGGAGAAGAGCACCTAGAAAATTTTGGGTTATGGCACAGGTGCATATGAAGCACACGTGCACCTGTGAAGCACATGGGCCCGTGTCATCACACGTGCAAGGGCGTTGAGCAGTTCAGAGAAGGGGTAGGTGTGAGGCTGTCCAATATGTTGGTAGGACAGACAGTCAGAGTCTCCTTAGGAGGTGGATTTGTTGCCTTGGATTTCCTGGTCATTATATACGGGCCTTTACGTATTCCAGAGATGCTAAAATTATATCAATTGAATTGGAGTTAAAAAATCTACCTCCAAAGCTGCTCTTATGCCTGATGATGACTCTGCTAAATGACGGTGACTAGACCTCAAAGCAAATATGCTGTGTCTTCACCACAGCAGGTGGCATGCTCAGGGCCATGGGTTCTGTCAGGAGCCAGCTTGCATGAAGGCCTCTTCTGCTCTTCACTGTAAGACTCCCTGTTTTAAGAAGAATGTCTTGGCAGGAGGAAGCATCCATTTGAAACATGCCAGTCACTGCTTCTCCAGTGCAGTGGGTGGAAAGTTGGAAAACTGAAGTGGGGAATGGACAAGGCTTTGGCTTCACTGATCTTCAGCTTCTCACCTAGGCTGGTGTTATTCCAAGGGATTTTTCAGTATTTTTTCTGTGTCTTCATGCAGAGGTTGTTACCTCATTACCAGTGTATTTTCAAGGCAGCAGGTCACATAGAAATGCTCTTCCTAGTAGTGGAATCATGACTGTCATGGCTCAGAGTTTATTATTAAAACATACTTGTGACTCGAGTTTAGTGTATATAGAAGAATGCTTTTTTTTACCTAGTTCAAGCAGCTCTATGAAGATCATTGCAAAGTCAAAATCTTTGGCTGGAAGTGCCAACAGTTTGTGTAGTGCAGCAAAAACACAGAAGCAGATGTACCACCTGCCAGTAAAAGCAGAATTCCCATACGTACATTTTGTATTGTTTACAAGTTTGTATGAGAAATACATTCACTGACTATTTTACCTTGCTGGGGGGAAAAGGGGTGTGTATTGAAGAGGAATACAAAAGGGAAGGAGGGGATGGACTCCAGCTTTGGGGGATAACACAGGGGCATCACCACGCATGCTGTTGCCCCAAGGTCTTTGTTGTATGTGATGCATTCTCCCATGTATTGGTGTGGAGACACTGGGAGCGTCCACAGTACTGTGCTCAGGTGGCAAAGCCTATGGCTGATTTCTGGCTGTTAGTGAAATGAATTCATCACAAAGCCCAGGTGACTTAATCATGTTGAAAATGGATGGTCATCAGTTCTTACACAAAACCAGCATGTCTTGCCATAGTAAAGCTCTGGAAAGTATCTTAAGAACACAAGAAAGAGACATTGAGTAAGAAATATGATTTAGGCTTATTCAAAGTTTTGTGTCTCAATATCTGCTGATTGAAGTTGAGAATAGTGTCTTGACATCAAATGAAATGTGATGGGGTTATAAAGGAACTTTAACTAAAAGGTTGGGGCTACTTCATGAGGCCATTCATTACAAAACTTTTGCAGTAGGAAAAAAAAATCAAAGAGTTTTATTAGGTGAATAAAAAGAATTTGAAAGTTAGCTAAGAAAACATTCCAAGGGTAGGACTGCTGCAGTATAAAGAAGGAATTTAACTAAGTACAGCTCATTAAAAAGGAGTCAGATGTCTATAAAAAACATTAATTTCTCGCTGCACTTGAAATTTCTGTTAAAATATGTTATATTTATATATATTATTGCTTAATTCCTGCAGGTATCTAAAGAAATTTTAAAGAATTTCTGAAAGTGTTTTTTTTTTTTCCATTGATGTACACTCAAGTTTTAACCTCTGGAGTACCTCCTATTCTTTTATCATCATGTGGGCTTTTATTCTGTCTCTGTTACTTAGGATCTAGCAATACCTTGTATGAAAGAATATGTTTAAGCCTGGAAAATGTATTGTATGTATTTTTGAAGACACAATACCAACTTGTGTAGGTAGACACCTTTTTGCTTTGGTATATTTTGCAGGGTCACAATGCAACCTCTTATATTTAACCTTTTGTGGAATTAAAATGAAAACTTGATTGAAAGCTTTTGGCTGGTATGAGTCGGGAAAATGAGTGTAGTGTCATTAACCTTATTGTGTGTATTCAGGTCCTTAAAGTAAGGGGAAAGATAAGATGGAGACATAATTTCTACTAAGAAATACTAATTCCTATATGTTAGAAATTACAGACTGGAAAAAGTTACGTCACCAAAGTTCAAGAAGAATAATACATAAATAAATAAAATCCCATTAGGGATCAAGTTTAAAAGATCCTTAAGAAAGCACTGCTAACAGACTGAAGGAAAGAGGAGTGCTGAAGAGTCCTTGAGTAGGATGGAAAAATCCTACTTGAGTGGGATTAATAAACCACCACACCTTTCAGATGAGATTTTCAGAGGACTGTGATGGCTTTGGGTCCTCACAACCTTTGGGCTCTCAGAGCTGTCTCGGCTGACTGTGGTTGGATGTAGTGGGGGCACATACCCCCAGCAAACTACAGGGAGGTCTTTGTGCATCCCCTGGGGAGCAGCTGGCCAGGAGGGATATGGTGACTTTCATCAGCTCCAGAGAACCTGTCGCACCCCCACCTTTTACAGGGAAGAAATAATGAGCAGAAGTTTTGTGTTTTTATCACCAGGTCAAGATTTGACAAGTTGATGTCATGTATTTCTACAAAGAGCAAAACACGGAGAAAACTGGGATGCTCGTGTATAGACTACTCACATGTCTACAAATAGTGCATTACTAGTCTTTGTATTTCTTATTCTAGTGCACTACTGACCCTATATTTATTGCAAATAGCTGCATTTATTGATTCTGAAGGATACCAGTAAATGTTTCGTGTTTTTTTTTTGTTTTCTCATTTATATTAGTGTGAGCTCTGCATCGGCTGTTAAAATGTAAGTGATCAGAAATGATGCTTGAATAAACATTGTAGTAATTTATGTAACACTCTGGCAGTTTCAGATATTTAGTGTAGTTCAGTGTTCCACCAGATTTTTCAAAAGCTGGCTTCTGTATTTCACACCTGCAAACTACAGCAATATTTTGTAGGAAGCACTGTGTGCCTGCAATTAATTCTGAATGCAGAAGTGAAATCTGGCCCCATGCATCAAAGAGCTTGGAGGCTGTTTCTCTGCTTATTTGCTCAGCTGACTGTATTTGATCAGAGCTGATGTCCTCAGCAGTGTGGTGGGGTTGACATACTTACAGGAATCCGATTGCATTACTAATTGTGGTCACATTGCAGAGTGAATAAGTTTGAAGCTTTTCCCTACTTCTTTTAGTGCTTTTCACTATTAAAAAAAAATAAATAAAAAAATCAAAAAACAAAACAGAATAAGCATTCATTGATGCTCTGTGATTCATCTGGAATCATGACATTTATGTTTAATTTCTGTGTGAACAAGGCTGTAATTTATATTTCAAGGGCACTTATGACCTGTAGTTAAGGCTTTTTCATTTTGTGGCTTGCAAGTTCCTGGGACCAACTGCATCCCCAAAAGTCGTCAGTCTCACTTCTTGTGCTCATATTAGTTTCTTTGTCCCTTGCAGATCAAGATATTCTGAACAAGTCCTGTTGAAATCCTTTCATGCATTTTCTTCCTGTTTTTCTAAACTGTTTTTGTTTCTCATGGAGTTTCCTTGCATTTGAACACTGCTTATAGTGGATACACGTTACTTTAATTTCATGCCTATTTTTTATATAGCCTGATGAAATGAAAACAAAACAATAAAGTATAAAAAGATGTAGAGGGCTTATGAGAGCAAATATTTAGCAATAGAACTGATTCATGCTCAGAATACAATATGAATAAGCTGTGGGACTGCTGGTGTGATTAAGACACTAAAAATTAAGTGCCTGGCCCTGTATATTTTGTTGAAATATGTATTACGCTGCTTCAGCTGGTAGCTCAAAGACCAAAAATATTCTCTGTGGAAAATATTTGGAAGTATCTGCACTTTTCACACTCTATGGATCTATTGCTAATAATGATAGTGCCAGTGTCGTAGTACTGTGAGATGAAGAAGGCAGGTGGAAAAGGAGAACCGAGTAACAGTAGACACCGTGGTTTACTCTACTCTAAGTCTAGGAGTGGCCAATGAAAAAGCACACTGAGCAAACACCATAGGAATATGAGTAAGTAGCCATAAAGCTCACAGTAATAGCAGTGTTTTTATGAGGAGCTGGCTTGGTATAAAGCACCTCTAGATGTCACTGTAACATTGTAAAATGTAAATAAAAGAAAGCTACCAAGCTGACATTATAGTTTATACCTTCTGATTCCTGGTAACTGTTTTGGTCAGCCTGTAATAACTTATTGGATCATTAAAAATTCTGTTACCAGATGTTGATTAACAGCAAAAAATTTTTTGAAATCTGTCAATAGGACTGTTACTGAACAATTTACTAGAATATTAAATATTCTAGCTTTGGTTTAACTAACCTAGTTTTTAACAGCAAAAGATAGTGCAGTGGAACAACTAATTTCTGGAAGTTTTTTATTTTAAGTCCCTAAGGTTTCATTCTGATCTTTCCTGTTTATGCCAACACTCATGTCAGTTACAACTGAGATAATTTCTCTTACTTTACAGTGGTACCAATCTGATCAGCTTTGTAGTGATTAAAATAGGGACCATCATTTATAGGAAGAGCATGAGTTAGAACACGGAGTACTTGCATTTGACCAAGAAAAATCAGGCTGCAATTTCATGAGGAATAATGCAATATGAACACTGTGTACACTGACTAATACATCAATTGCCTTCTCCACAGCTCATCAAGGAAAAGTTACATTTGAATGAGACGGAAACAAAAGAGAAGAAGCCACCAGATTCAACAGGTTAGAATGTTTTTTTTTTTCTGATCAGTTTCTATTTCCTAAGGGTATAACTGCATAGAAATAGCCACTACTCTCCTGAGCAGCTCCAGTGAAGTTGGTTGGGTTACAGCTCATCAGCAGTGTGCTCATCAGCATAAGTGAGAATTTTCCAGGCAGCCTCAGCCTACTTATCACATGCCTGCACACTGTTCAAAAAAGTGCTTTGTGCTTTTATTAACCTTGTTATTTAGGTTATATAGGAGTTTATTAACCTTGACTTGGCTGACAATAAATATGAATGAGAAAAACATTTTTCCAGTGCTGCATCTGAAAGGAAGAGTTTGTGACCTGTGATATTGAAGTTTTAAAGAAGTATTCTGCTCTTGCTTTGGAGATGTTTTTACTGACCTTGAAAGTGAGAGAGGAAAGCAAGTGGCTTGTTCAAAATGCAACAGAAGTTATGTTAAGTGTACAGCCCTACTTTAATATTGTTACTGCCTTGCAGAGAATTACTGACACATTCCTTGGTAGTCTGTTTACTTACAGAGGGGTCCATCCAGAAGAGCCAGTCTTGCTCTCAGGAAAAAGTTGACAAGCTCAACAAGGAAAATGCTGAGACAGAAACCTCTGTTCTGTTTCAAATGGATCCTCCCAAATTTCATGCTGAAGGGCCAGAGGAGAAAGGAGAAACTTTGGCTTTTGAAAGCTGTTCCAAAGACAGGAGAAGTTCTGTACAGAAATCCTTCACTACAGAAAAGCAGCAAGAAGAGGATGCTGTTGATGATGCTTGTCAAAGGATAACTGGGCAGGAGATAGAGAGCAAGTCCCCAGGAGATGGGGAGAGGAAGGAGGAATATCAGGTGTCTGGAGATGAAAGACAAGAGGACAAGGAAAATGAAGGGGAGGGAAATAGTGATAAGAGTGAAAAAGAAGATGAGGAACCACCAGCTCCTTCCCAAAATAAAGATGAGGAAGGACAAAGCCATGATCAAGATGCACCAGAGGGAAGGTAAGATCTGAAGCTCAGGCTGCATGTTCTTAAAAGACTCATGCTTTAGAAAAAATGTGTAGCTCAAGTTTCAAGTCAAAGTGGCTGGTTAATCTCTCTGATCTGGGCTCTAAACTGAAATTATACCCTTAAAAAGACAGGCAAACAATCTACCATACATGGTAGTAGCAGTGTGCTTTGGTTGTTTGCTTGGGAGACAGGTTAGTAACATGGAAATTATGTTAGGCTATTGCCCAGAGAAGCTGTGGATGCCCCTTCTCTGGAAGTGTTCAAGGCCATAGGCTGGATGGGGCTTTGAGCAATCTGGTCTCGTAAGTGGTATGGCAGGGGGGTTGGAACAAAATGATCTTTAGGGTCCCTTCCAACCCAAACCACACTATGATTCTATGATTCTGATTCTTCATCTCTGCGGAGAATTCTCCCATTGTTATGTTTATATACTGCAGCATCATATAACACATGAGCAAAGTAAGGTTACTTTAGGCCATGCACAAATTGGGAACTAAGCTACTGCAAAATACAATAATGTAAGTGATAACATAAAACTGTGAAACTCTGTCCAGGCAATTAAACTGATAAATTTGCTTACTGTAATTCTTTCTTTGCTGCATTGAAATATAGCCCTTCAGGGACAAACAAGTTTAAGCTCTCAGGAACCTATGTGAGCAGAGTGAAATCCCAATGCTCTCCCATGACTTTAAAGGTGAGATTGATAGTTAAATATTAAATTTAGAAGAACTCAGGCAAAGATTTCAATAACAGAGAAACGTTTTGCTGTCATGATTAACTTAGGGGTCATTTTTATTTCTCAAAATGAATATTAAAAGTTTATTTTACATCATGAAGCAAAATAACCTATGTTATTTGAATGCAATATATGTGCAGGCATTTTTCACCTATGTTTCTGAATTTGCTCTGCTTTAAGTGTACTCTGCTCTAATGCCATGTTTTGTCCTTACAGGTGTAAAGGCTGCGAAAAAGGTACAGGAAATTATAGTTCAATCACTGAGCAGACCTGCCAATTTGAGCATAGTGGTAGCAGTAAGCATCGAGTGAATGATGAAGGCCTAATCAAAGATGAGCAACAAAAAGAACAAGCTAGATGCAGAAAGTGCTGATGGCATCCGTAAAACTAAAATAAGCTCTTACAGTATCCCTAAAGGCAAAGCGTTTGTTTCCCCTATTATTACAGTGATGATCAGAGAGAAACATCTATAGAAGAGAATGATTTCATGATTGTAATTAGTAGGGGGAAAAGGTGTACATGGTGGCTCTGACGGGAATCTGTTGTTCATGGGCACATCCTGATTCCAGCTGATGGGAAATAACACAGTTTTGTTTGCTTCCATTTTAGAGGCTTCTGTTCTGGCAGAAATTAGTCGCAACTAATTTGCTTCTGCCACAACCGCTCTACTAATACTATCTTCTTTCCCTCCTAAACTCCTTAGGAGCTAAAACTCCTAAGTATGGTGTAATGGGGGACATTGTATCATGTGTGGCAAAATTGTTTGATCTGTGGAATTGCTGAGAACACATGTTAACACAGAATCTGCAATGCTCGGGATATAGCCTGCAAAACCAGCTTTCTTATATTCATACCCTTACAATCTGAAGTGAGAACAACTGCAGGCTACAAAATAAAGACTTACAGATTTTTGTCTGGAAGTCTGACTGATGCTGTTGAACAATCAGATAAATGGTGCTGAGGCACCAATCTCTGAAGCAGTGCTTACTGGGGTGAAACAGAGATTTCTAATATTAGACCTCCAGCTTGAGAATTTCCATGCCTATCTATCCCTGAATATAAAGTGATGGCACATGAGAGGATGACCTGAAGGATTTGAAGATATATGTGTGTGTGTGTGTGTGTGTGCATTCATAGGACTTAAAATGAATTTATTGGCTTTGGGAATGGGGTGGAGGGGAGTGGAAAAGGGAAACATTTATTAAATGTTCGTGCTAAGCTCTTGAAGCAGGAAGCAGGACATAGCGTACTAAAACTTTAAACTCCATAAACTGTCCTGAGCTCTGGAAGATTGTTGGGGATGATATGGTTAGAGTGTCTTGGAGCATGCATGATCTGTAAAGGGAGGTCATTCTTGAAGAGGGAGAAATCCCCTCTGGTGTGCAGGAAAAGAAAAATAGGTCTGTCACTGGGAAAATCTTGAAGGCTAAAACTGCAGCAGAGTTTTAAAGAGGCACTCTAGAATCTTTAAAAGAACACTTCCTTGCCCAAAGCTTGGTATCATTTGGGAGCTGAGCTTTCAGAAAGACATTTTCCTCTGTCATCTACATGCTGGGACCCTTCGAGTTTATGTTGTTAAATTCTGCCTGTCTTGGCATTTTGTGGGTCTTGGTAACACACAAAGGCCCATACTTAAGGACATGCAATTCAAACTCTACAGAATCCCAAGTAGGTGGCAAACTTCCAGAAGCCCCAGCTTTTCACAATTCCTTGACCATGAACTAACTTCCTGACCATGTAAGTTATTAACACTGTCAAAAAAAATCTAGGTACACAGCTGGTGTCCTGGAAAAATGGACATTCACTGTGAATAAGGACAATCTACTGCTACATTAATGATCAAAGTGTTCCTGCCAGCTACATGCTGTCATGGTTTTTTTTTTGTTTGTGTTTTTAATCATTTTCACTGGATTAATGAACGGTTTTTAAATTGCTCAACAAGCCTCACACAAAAAGGAGCCGGCATTCCAAACCAGAGAGCTCATGTTGAAACGCTGGGACTCTAGCCCTCCCAACCAGTTGAAGAAGTATTTGTCACCTTGGTCAGCCAAAGGTCACTCTCAGGAATATCAATCAAATGAAAACCAACATGGGTATGAAATTGAAGTCGCAACACCCTCAAAAAATCCAAAGAGAAATTAGACATGCAGGGCTGGTCTCCAGCAGGGATTTTGACATCAAGACAGCAGAATGGTCCAGCACGTGGAGGTCCGGACAATAATATCAGAGAATTTGTGCTGAAACTCCATAGCTGCTGCAGTGTGATGTTGGGAACCCTTCACTTCTCTGTGGCCCTCTTTACCTTTTATCTGCCATATTTTTTTAAGGACAGAAATTCTTCAGAGCAGCATGTGACAGTTATTGTGCGTCCTACCACACCAGGTCCTGAGTCATAGTGAAAATCCCAGGTGCTGCCTGCCAGGGTGAAACTCCTTCATGTGCACAAGCTCTAAATGTGATCTTTAAAGGTGATGATCACACTGGAGAATGGCAAGTTCTGTCAATCAGTAGAGAGGGAGATTCTTCACTATGAACACCAAAAGCTGGGAAATAGCCTCTTTTATCTGGGCCTGTAGGAGAGCTCTGTCTCTCTTCCTACACCACCAGAGAGTTACAGTACATACTCACCTACTACCAGTCCCTGAGGGAAGAAAAAACAAAACAAAAAAAAAAAGAGGAAAAGCTGAATTCCTTCCAAATAAATTGCTGAGGCCCTTTGTGGACATGAAGCTACATTGGTTTAGTCTATCAGTGTTCACTTTGTCTCTTGCTACTGTTGTGCAGAAGATGCTAACTTAATAAAGGAGTCCTTGTCTTAGTAGTGTAGCTCCCCAGCAACAACTTGTTTCCTGAGTGACAGCTCCTGCAAAAAAATCCTTCTTAAATAAGAGATAAAGACCTATCTATAAAACTTAGAGTAGGTGTATTCAGTTCTTAAATGAGCTTATATGGGGAAAAGTATGACTAAAATAAAAGATAGACAAGCACTGCATGTGACCACTCATATGATATATGATATCTGTCTTTTTTTTCTTTTCTAGATGATACTCCTACACCACCAGCACCCTTTGATCACCGGATTGTCTCAGCCAAAAGGGTGGGGATCAGCAGTTATTATAATGTCAGCGAGAACGAAATCCTGGGAGGGTAAGTCAGGTGAACTCAATCATCATGGAAAGCAGGGCACAATTTACAACCAAGCACCCCAGGAGATGAATGGAAGCAACATGCCTCACTAGAGTCAAAGTCATGAAAGTCTAAGCTCTAACGGTGCTTTAGATTGGGATGAAAACTGGAGGCTGATTTTACTGTGCGAGTGAATTTTGGCAAAATGTTTGGTACCAGCAGACTTGGCTTGTATTTGGTATTGTTCTAGGTCAGCCAGCTGCCCTCAGGCTTTATGAGAGGGCTCCTGGGATGCTGTAATACTTTGCCTCACATTGCAAACAGCAGGATGTAGAGACATGTTTTCAGATAGATCAGCAGGCTAATCTGACATGCCATGTTACTTAATCTGTCATGCTGACATTGTTTAGGAGAGAGTGATATTGTCATTTTTGATGGCATCACGGTCCTGGGTAAGGCTCAGTTTCATCATGAAATCACAACTGTCCCTTAGAGAATGATGAATTGGAGAGGGGCAGATTGTGCATATAAGTGAGTTATTATCCTTACAGTATGTTGACTTCCTTAGGATTAGTCATCACATGTTATGAGGTGAGTATAGTGAACCATACAAGTGGGATAAGTTCAGCTAGAACGGTGGGTGATTTTGGTATGCCTAAATCAGTAGTAGCAAGTCTAATCTACACAACAAAATAGCAACAATAGAGCAATTGAAGCAGAACCCAGTAGGGAGAACATGATTTCTGTCGTTTTTAACCTAGTTTACATTCAGAGATGACACCAATACCTCTGGATGATTTTTTTTTTTTCTCCTTTTTTTCCCTAGAGGACGATTTGGTCAAGTGCACAAATGTGAAGAGAAAGCAACAGGTCTCAAGCTAGCAGCCAAAATTATAAAAGCGAAAGGTCCTAAACAGAAGGTTGGTAGATTGTCATAGTCTTGTGTTCCCCAATGAACTGATCTTCAGCTACACAACAGACCATGGCCAAATGGCCCACAAGCCATCACACTGATACAATCTGCTGAATTACCATTGTCTCTAGTTCTGTTTTCCTTTTCCTCCAGAATTTCTAGTAACTCATCAAGGTCCTCATTTTGGGTTTTCTCTTTTAAAAAAACATAATCTTATTTTTTCCAACTTTCTTTTCAGCTCTTTGTGTTTCTTAAGCTTTACTTTTTTTTTTTTTTTAAATTTTCTGCTGTTAATTATATTAACATTTTTTTGAATGATAATAATATTTGTCAGTCCTGTAACAGTGTATTCCCTCCTAAGTACACTGTAGCCTTTGCTGCAGTGACTTGATATCACTGAGGATGCTGATAAGAGGCATGATCTAGGCTTCTGATAACAACACAAATACAGATGAGAAGAATTAGTCTGGCACGTTTTGCAAACCTCATGGCCATCTGGAGCTTGCTTTCACAGGAAAGACACGCATAGCATCCTTTGTGTGACAGCTGTGTCACTAACGGCATTCAAGGGTGGGATTTGTCTCTGTTAACTGGGGCTGCTAAGGTATAGCAACTGTGGCCAAGCTGATGACCAAGAATCCTCTTATAGTCAATGGAGAGAGAATGGCAACACCAGAGACTGATTCAGCCCATCCTAAACTGCACGTCTGAAATAGTTGGTCTGAATGGAGGCACCAGTCTCTTTCCCCTGACTGCAAAGGGAGGCTTTGAGGACTGTTCTGGACTTTGCTTACACAGCTTGCTTTTCTGTACCTACAGCTGGTTGAACTAAGTCCTATTCTGCTTCTCTCTTTTCTTTACATCCCTGTGAACCCACCATTTGTCCATGTGGGACCCCTCTTTTTCTTCCCCCAAATAGCTTATTACTGAAATAGTCCCCAGCTTGAGCTCTGAGTTCAGTATAGTAGCTCCTTTAGCCTTCACTTCTACTACTGCAGGAGCAATTAAAGGAAAACCCTGAGTTTGGTTGCCATGAGTGAAAGCATGAAGATAATGTAGATGTCTGTTTCAAACTGTCCTGTTTCATGTAGCTTTCTTAGAGAAAAGGCTTCTGAAACAATACGAATCTTTACAGGATGAAGTGAAGAATGAAATCAATGTCATGAACCAGCTGAATCATGTGAACCTTATCCAGCTCTATGATGCCTTTGAATCAAAAAATGACATTGTCCTAGTTATGGAATAGTAAGTGTGTTCTTTTCTTTCTGTCTTTACCACTATTGCTTGAATTGTCCATTTCCTTCTTACTTTCTTCTGAAATTAGAAATAGAGTTATTACAGGTGGAAAGGACATCTGAAAGATGTTCTCAGGAACAAAATAAAATGGTATTTAAGAGGAAGGTTTTCCCATGCAGCCATTTATGCAGTTTTTCCAGTGATGTCCCACATTTCTGTTACTATAAAGCCACTGCTCCACTTGAAGATAGAGCTGTGTTATATATCTTCTCTCTAATTTCAAATTTTAATATGTGTCAGCTAAGAAACAGACCTCCCAGAATTTCTGCAAGGCAAATGAGAAGACATTTTACACCAAAGAGGAGCCAACTATAGGTGTTTTGCCTAATCCTTATACTGGGTACCTGAATGTATAAACCTGGGGTTTTTTTATGCTGGCTTATCAGGATAATTAGGCACAAAATAGCTGCCTTAAAGTCAAGTTAAACAGATGTTGTCTTAAATGTCTGTGTAGCTATGAATAGGTAAGATGGAGGCATTCTGAAATCTGATGAGAAATTAGGAAGTAATTTTTGTTGACTATAGACAGTTTAAAATTGAAATTTTGGATCATGTCCCGTCCCTCAAACTCTGAGGGAAGAGACCACAGACTTAAATGCAGATTCTCCAGCATGTTGTCTTGATTTCCATGTGACTGTTAATTTCACTTGTGCAAAATGATGATTCAAGACAGCATTAAGGTTCACATTTCAAGACTTTTGTACTTAGCAATGGGGACTGGACTCTCAGGAATTGAAGAAGTTTATGCCAGTATGTGTCAGAACCTAGCTCTTGGAAAGTGGATCCGAGTGCAAGCTCATAGTGTAGACCCACCTTACGGAACTTAACTGTGCATGATTAAATAGTCAATAGTATAAATTCTGTATTACTCTAACTGCATGTGATTGGATTTGGACTTGTTCATCACTTCATTGTCTTTCTCTTATCAGTGTGGAAGGAGGAGAGTTATTTGACCGAATTATTGATGAAAACTACAATTTGACAGAGATGGATACTATCTTGTTCATAAAACATATCTGTGAGGGAATTCAGTACATGCACCAAATGTACATTCTTCATTTGGATCTCAAGGTAGAGAATTGAAATGTATGTTTTGGACAATGACAGTTGTGGAAATTCTTTTTCTTAATGGTAGGCCTTACAGCTTAGCAGATTCCCATAGCAGAAACAAGAGAGAACCTTATTCTGCTTTCCTTAGACCAATGTGTATTTACTTTAACCACATTGAGAGCAGTTAAATTACTGTGGGGTAAGTAAATTAAATGAGAATCGTGGTTATATGTCATCAAGCCTCATAGCACTTGAATTTTCCACAGACTGATTTTACAGAAAGCCAACAGCTGACTATGAATATTTTGCAATTTTCAATTTTGATATTTGGATTTCAGGATATTGTGCAAATATTATTGAATTCAGGTGGACAAGATTTCTGTTTTACACATCAGACATGGGGTAGTAGTTATCCCCATTTTTTACCATGCAGAAACCAAGGTGTGAGTAAGTGGAACTAAATTCAAGGGTCACTCAGGATCAGTGGAAACCCTGCACATCTTTCTGATGACTACACTATATTGTCATGGTCATGAAAAGGTATCAACAGATAGCCAACTTAAAGGAAAATACATTAAAATGTACTTGCTAAAATGAAAGAAAAATAGTGGCTGATGTAACAAATACAGTATGTCTGTGTTGGGTTAGGTAATAGCTGCTCCCTGAAAGCCCAGGGAAGGGTAACGTATTCTCTGCTGTGTACTTGCTTAGTTATCTGAATTAATGAAATATATACACAAAAAGTCCCCTCACTTGTTTTTAAAAACAGCTACCAATTGCACATTCGTACTGTAGTGACTGCTGATGGTTAAGTGTTGCTCCTTGGAAAACATTTGTTGTGAAGGTATTTTTCATTAGACTGAACATTTGAGCTGGCTCTTTCTCCCTTAACCCAAGTTTTTATCAATTAATAGACTTGTTTCTTACCTCTGTTTAGTGGAGGAATAAAATGGGTTTATATCTTTAGTTTTATGATTGGCTATAAAGCTTTTAGTGATCCCTGAGCTTTGCAACACAGCAAAAAGAAAGAAAAAGTACACAAGATGGTTTTCTCTTTGTTGAGATATTTATTATGTCTGCTGGTTTTGGCTTGTAATACCTGGGTTAATATAATATATCTTTGATGTTGTTAGTGTATATACTATTGTAGCGGTTAAGCAAATGAGCAGATGCTTGTTGCTAATTAATGACCAGACTCACTTTTCACTTTCTTTATAAACATCCAGTTACCTAGAAACCTGTCATGAAGTTCACATGGTTCTTTGGGACACATTAATTATATTCTTGGATATGACAGTTTTAACATGAGGTCAAACTACTGACAAAAAGGTACATATACAATCCAGGAAATTCTTCCCAGAGACCTCTTTTCATGTGCTTGCCAGCCATGGCACTCCCTTCTGTTTTGCTTGTTCATAGATTGCTGTCACTAACAGACGAGTTTGGGGAAGAAAGCTTGAAAATGAAAGAAAATAATCCTGACTGTAATCGTCCAGGACCTTAGAAACTATGGACATACGGTGTTTAAAAGTCCTACATGTAAAATGAATTAGTAATGGTGACAAAGGTTAACTAATGTTTTAAGTGTTGAGGGCTGGTTTGTTTCAAAGAGGACTCAATGAGCAACAAGACGGAGTAGCTATAAAACTGCTGGCAGTGAATACGAAACTCTATTTTAGGTATTTACATTTCAAAGATAATTGGCCAAATTCTATTCTCAGTCCCTTCTCTATGAATTTGGAGTAATTCTAGGAAGTTAATGGATTCCTGCCTGGGAAGTGAAGAACAGCATTTGGCCTATGAAAATCCAGAGGGATTTAACCTGGGAATCCTACCTTTTGATAAAATATCTGAGAAAAGTATAAAGTTGATGTGTCTAGCTTAATATATCAGTGTTCAATCAGACAGTTACTGCCAGAACATTCATGAACTCAGAAACGTAAAGCCGTAAGATAAACTTCAAAGCCCAACAATTATTTTTTTTTATTGTAAAAAATCGGTGTCAGCTTATAAAGGTCTGTAAAATCACAGTGCCAGGATCCTGAAACCCCTCTTTGGAAGTCTGCATTCTCTGTCCCACTCCCTCTAATGAGCTCTTTATCTGAACTGCTGCCTTATGTCAAATTGAAAAGCCAAGGATAAGAAAAAGCAGTTGCAAGGCACAGAACATATGACCCCAACTGCTATGTGAGATCAGGAGGGGTACCTATGCAGAGAAATCTGACCAAGGAAAAAAGCGAAAGGTGCTTATGAGATATTTGCTGTGTTTTTAGTGTTTTTCTCCCTACAGTTTACTAAAAGCCCAGTTTTTCATACTTGTTTCCCATTGAAGTGTTTTCTGGTTTCTCTTGGCAGCCTGAGAATATCCTGTGTGTGAACCGAGAAGCAAATCAAATAAAAATTATTGATTTTGGATTGGCAAGAAGGTATGTGCATGTGTTCTTGCTAATCATAAATGAATTAAGAAACAATGAAAAAAATATTACATCTCTACAGTGACATATTTGATACACAATGGTCTCCTACTGTTCGTAGGACAAATTTAATGTGTCTCTTTTAACCAGAAATATCTTTTAATAAGAATATTTAGAGCTGAGTAAAAAAAGATTTATTCTGAAGCCTTTTTTCAGGTCCTAGGTTGAAAGAGGGCTGATTCTGACTAAACAAGCACATAAGTATGTTGGAATAGCTAAAACAGACAAAATCAGTGGTGCATCTGGTCTGGTGTCTTGTCTCTGATGTTATGAGATTCTTCAAAAGTGAGTGTAAGAGACCATCAAGGCTGTTACAATATATCCATGCTATATCATTTTGTAGTTTAATAAGGTACCATAACCTCAGTGAAGGATTTACTGGTTAAAAATTCCATGCCTATGATATGTAGAAGTCCCCAAAGGATGATAACAGCTGCTCTGAGGAGTCCTTGAAACCTGAATATCTTCCTTTGTGTAGCAGTTGGGTTTTGCCCTCAAGTACAATATAAAGCTTGCAAACATTTTTCACTCTATATATGAGTATATTTATTTTTACTTTGTACCTCTACTTGTCCTTGTTTTCCTACTGAATTCCCTGTGTGCTTCTGAAATCCCTCGAAGTGCTAGAAAACTTATGATGCAACTTTTAATTAGAGCTGTAATTGATGTTCTCTTTTAATGTTTCCATTTCCTAGATATCAACCCAGAGAAAAACTTCGAGTTAACTTTGGGACTCCAGAATTTCTTGCTCCTGAAGTTGTGAATTATGAGTTTGTCTCCTTTTCTACAGATATGTGGAGTGTAGGAGTCATTGCTTATATGCTGTAAGTAGGATCTGTGTTGTAAGCTGTGTTGAGGTTGAACTGTCATCCAAATTTGTTGTTATACTGGAAGATTGACAAAATCTGCACCCAAGACAGAAAATTCTAGGCTTCTTTCCAAATTCCATATTCAGTAATCTCTCCTCCTTTCCAATCACCATGAACTTTTCTTCTTCATTTCATTGCACATCTCTCATGAGTGTTTCAGCATCACAATTCCAGAATACTGTAGGTTGCTTGGTAAATTCCCAGTACCTACGTATGAGAGTGGTCAGAAGTCTAGAATATATGAACTACTGAGAAAGACAGTAATGCTTGGCTTGTTAGGGAAAAAAGGTGATCATGCAAATAGAAGAGAGAATGGGACATTCTTAGACAATAACTTGTTGCAAGGCAGGCCAGGAGTGACAGAACAATCATAGGGGATCATGTACAGGAAGGGAAAAGACAGGAGGATTGAACATATTTCTTTTTACTTTAGCCTCACTGGATTATCTCCTTTTTTGGGTGATGATGACAATGAGACCCTCAACAATATCCTGTCCTGTAGCTGGGATTTTGAAGAGGAGGAATTTCGAGGTGTTTCTGATCAGGCCAAAGATTTCATCTCAAAGCTTCTCATCAAGGAAAAATGGTATATAATCCTTGTATCTTTAAAACGTGTTTTTTATGCCATCGTGTCACAGTTGTGTCATTTTTAATGTTCCATTGCAGACCTATCATGAATTATCTAAGTTTTTTTGTGTCCACATAGAATATTATAATGCCACTTCATTGATTTTGTTCATTTTTGTGTCCATAAATGCTCTGTGAAGCAAAACTTATGGGCATTAGCTGTCATCTGGCATAGTGTCCTGAAATGACAGCATTGCATGATGGCAGAACACATGACTTGTAGGAGATAATTGTTGAATTTTAAGATTCTGGGAAAAACACTTAATAGCATTCTGGTTTTCCTTTAGCTGGAGAATGAGTGCAACTGCTGCCTTAAAACACCCATGGTTATCAGACCACAAGCTCCACTGCAGACTCCAGGTCCCTAAACTTAAATATCCGTGTGCATTGTAGAACTGCTATTGCCTTCTTATGTTACCACATCACTATTTGCTTTGACAGTTTTCTTAATTGCTTTTTATTCTTTGTTACTGCTGCATTTCCTGCTACTGAGAGCCGTGTATGTCCCCTTGCTTTTTTTTTAAGCTGCTATAATTTGCATGCTCACACTTGCTCATCGGTTCTTGCACAACTGGGAGGAAATATAAGATCATGTAATTGCTGTGTGTTGCTGGGTAGATCCATTTCTTGGCAAAAGACTATTTACAAAATGAGCACTGACTTACCATATGAAAAGAGTTTTCCAGCTGGGGATGATTCTGCTTCCTGCTTTGAAAACCCTTTCATGGTCTCCTGAAGTCTCCCATGAGTGCTGTTAGATTTCATCCTACTTCTTCTCAAGGGATAACTTTCCCAACAGAGCTTGGAACCTCACCCAGTCCGTACCTTTGTACTTAAGCACCTTCTTTCCCTTTGAGATGGCCATCACAAAAGAAGCAATTGTTTGTTCCCTGTTCCTCTGTTAAGTAGTTCAGTGAGTTTGGGAGATTCACACTGTTGATGAGCTTGCTGTTGGCTGATTCTAAGGGAGTCCACTCAGTGGTTCAGTGGTTCCTTGGGAGATAATTTTAAGCAGGTTTCAGAATTTTTACACTTCCTCCTCTTCAGGCAAAGCACATCTATGTTAAATAAAATGATTGCTGTATTGCCTAGGATGTATATGTCAAACTGCCTTTTGAACTACAGTCATAATTAAGACACCATATTATTAAATAACAAAATAACCTAATTAAAATAAGGATAAAGGTTATGATGATAAAAAAGTAGTAGGAGCTCTGCTGATGAGGTGGTGTGGGTTCTAGGCAGGATGGACTGAGTAGTGTGCTGACAGCTCAGTCCTTGCGAGGTATTCCTGTTACATAGAGTGAGGGTAACAAGAAGTAATATAAACTGGGAAATAATAACAATCAAATAAATTGTTATAATTTTCATTGGCATTTAGTTTTCATTACAATCTTCCAGAACAGCAATGCCCATGAGATTATTAGAAGATTTATGTGTGCATACATAGTAAAAATAAGAGTTTGTCATGGTTAAGTATCTCTTTAGAGGGTTTCATAGGATAAAATTTGACTCCTTTAGTTGGGCGCCAGTGAAGCTCTGCTTCCTGCAACCTGGGGAATGGGCTGCCTTTTCCAAACACTGCAAGAACATGGGGTGCTTACCTGCTGTGCTGCTTCCCATCACCAACCTTCTTCTGGGGTAACCCTACCCTAAGAGAAACCTTACAACTTATGTTGTCCTTTATGGCTCCTTCCCTGGTATTTTTTGTTCGTACTTCTTGTGCTTTGCAAAATAGCTTCACTAAACATGCTTACGTTGTAGTGTTCTGCCATTACCTTAACTAGAGGTAAGATATGATTGATCTTCCATTGATTCTCCATTAATGGTATCTTCATTTCTTTTTTTGTTTTTCTTTTCCCCTAGAAGAAGGCTAAAACTGATGGTGTGTCTCAAGCGTCACCAGCTCAATAACCTCTTAAAGAGCTGCCAAACAGAAGGTTTGTTTCAGGTCCCAAGTGTTTCTTCAGATGTAAATACTGTAGCCCCTGCAGAAGGCAGTGGGCAGCTGAAAATCTTGCATAGTCCAAAGTGCATGGTCCGAACTCTTATTCACCACCACCATCCTCACTGTTGTCTGGAAAGCATTCAAAATGTAAACTAGCCATATCACTTATTCCAAGTCACAGCAATATGCAAAAAAATTCATATATATGAAGCCATATGTGCTGCAAACTCTGGCCATTTTAGAAGGAATAGTTATGCTCCCACTGGCTCTCCTGGGGCAGGATTTCACCCAATAATTTTTCAGTGTTGAAAGCTTTCAGGTTTTCATGCTGTGGTTACAAGTATGGTTTAAAAAGGGTAGAAATATGAAAAGTAATTACTTTTTAGCAGAGGCACGGGCCAGACCCTCAGGGCAGCTCCACTAACTGTAGAGAAATGAAAGTAAGGTGTCCCCTAAAAGAAGCTGCTCCACACTTTTGAGAACCCAGCTCTGGCAGGGCACTTCTCTGCCCTTTGAGCCTATAACAACTCAAACAATTTTGACAGAGCATCTCTCTGTGTCCTTTTTTTTTTTTTTTTTGGACTCCCTGTCTTTGCCCTTTCATTAGCAAACACTTCATTAGTGGTTCTCAGACTGGCTTGGTTGCCTCCCCTGGGGATCAGGGAGACTCAAGTCTGCTCTCATGTTCTGTCTCTGGTCTTTGACCAAAGCATACTCACTCAGCCACTGTGAAATAATGCTACCTCAGGCAGCATGGTATCTCCATAAACCAGTATACCAGTTCCCACAGCCACTTTTGCCAACTACCACAGAAGCTGGTGCCTCTGTTGAAGGACCATGGGAACCACTCAAGGGTTCTTGGGGCATCTTTGGGCAAAACTCAGTGAAGGATCAAGATGTGAATTAGGCTGAGAAACACACACACTGTGTAAAACCACTTCCTTATAGTCATGCCTCATGAATAACAAAATAATGGATGCCAAAATAAAAGTAGTCCACCTTTCAAGCAAGTTTTTAATGCTGCCTTCATCCATCATCTGTTTGGTAGGGCAAGTGGTGCTCTGGGTCTTATTTGCAATAGGTTTTTTCCAGAAATATGTGAAAAAGATATTATTGTGAGAGGCTGAAATTTTTGTTGTGTCTTGACAAAGTAAGATTAGAACAGATTTTATATAGTGTAGTGTAGTAACACAGAAGTTAAATGAGCTATCTTGGGGACTTGAAGCTGCCTTTCCATGGTACACTGGAGGTCACTGAGGGTAAGGTACCATTATTATATTCTACTTGCTCTCTGAAGCCACATAACTTCCTGATATGGTAATGACTGAACATCAACTTCTGCAGTAGGAATCCAGTGGGAATGAATATGTCTTTGTGTTCCTCAGCATTCATCCCCACTCTGCTGGTGCCGGGACAGGTTACATGAAGCTTTGGTCCACTCATCTATGTGCTTCTACACAGTAGTTTTCTAACCATGTTTTCCTGACCTGTTACAGGAGTAGTGTTTTTATCTATATTTTCCATTTCAAGTCACTAACTGCACAACAACCAAATGGTGAAAATTCTCCCTCTCTAATTCCAGTGCAGGAAGCACTGTATTACACAATTTTCTGTTACAACCAAAACCAACTTTGAGATACATTGACTGTCCAACAGCAGTCAAAATTATTTTTAAATAAACTTTTTATAGCTTTGTAACATAGTAACCTACCTATGATCTAACCTGCAGGAAAACCTGGTTTTGGCTTTTGCAGTGTTATTTCCTCTGCGTGTGTTTTTCTTTTGGGAGTTTATTTGAATTTACTTAATGAGTGGATCTAAAGTCATAGCAGTGCTTTGTTTTTAAAGAATCCCTTTAGCTATTTTTATCAGGCAAGTAGTATGCTTACCACATTTAACCCAAAATAATACACTCAAGTGCCAGCTGATTTAGACCTGGCATAAATGCTTGCAGTGGTAACACAAATAAATGGAGAGGTTTGCAGCATGCCTTTTCATGCTGTGTTCTGTATGACAAGAGAGGCAAAAAACCAGAGTAGCTGCATTTCAAGAGAGACTTCCAGGACCATTTCTCCACTTAACAAAGAGGCCTTGTCTTTTTAATATTGTATAAAACATCTCACAAATAAGGTGGCTGCAAGAACCCTTTGTAAGCAAGGAGCTTCTGTGTTGCTTTCTTTTCCTTATGTCCAAAGAAACCACCATGTGGTTGTCCTAGAATGCTTAACCAAATAAAAAAAAGTATACTGCTGAATTAACTGGATTCTTGTTTTGTTTCTTTTGCAGAAAAGCTGCTGTGTGGTTACTGCTGCTAAGAGATTTGAAAATATCAGCAGTCTTGGTGCTTTACTCCCCTGCCATGACCAAGACTTCTACTACATGGACCAACAGCACTTGAGCTGCAGGACACGTCCCAGCATTGCTGAGCTGCTTCTTCTCTATTCAGCTGTTGAAAGAAGGAAAGTATTTCTCCATGTTGTGGGAAGGTGTTTCTTCTGGACACCGTGTTCTTCATGTCTGGGAGTGCTACATTAGCTTGGATTCATAAGGAATTTTTTCTCTATCTTGTCTTACATCCTGTTTTACTTATCAAAGACTCCTTAAGGTTAAAATTATCAGGTTGATTGCTTCTTATCTCAGCCCAGAAGGCAGTCTCTCACTGTCTGTAGCCAAGGTTGATTTGACAATGGAGTCAAATAATTAAAAAAAAATACAGCCAGTTTAAAGCTGCCTTAAGTAGAAGATATGAAGTTTGTTTTTCCTGTCACGCTAAAATGAGCTAAGGATTAGCTCAATGAAATTTAAAGCCATGTTAATGTAACACCAGTGGAAGTGAGAAATGAGGCTTTCCTTGCACATAGGTGCATTTTCTGCAACCACGTTATGATACATTTTAGGATTTTTTAGCCTGATGAATTACTGTTTGCTTTAAATACACTTGGATTAATTAAACAAGAAAGGAAACAAGGCACTATTCACTTGTACCCATGCAGACTCTGTCCTCCAATATGCAAGTGTTATTCAGAGTTATATTTAACTGAGGGTGATTTTACACCAGCTAATTTGTTTAATGCTAATAGGACTGATTAAGACTGTTGGCAAAGAGGAGAGTCAGTCTTCTGTTCATTATAACCTCTGGGTACAGGCGCAAATGAAAATCCTCTGTTTTTCTAAAGTTTTCTTATCTTGCTCCCAAGCCCTTCTGAATCTTAACTAGATAAAAAGCTGGGAGTCAGAACAAGCTGAATTATTTACCTGAGATTCTTTGAGTATGGCTCATCATTAAGTGAATCTGGGTGTTAGTTGCCTAGGCTGAGAGGTTAAAATAATGAGATTTATTGCCTGCTGTATATGGCTTTCTGACTGCTAGGTTTCAGAACTACATAAATGCAAAATGTAGTGAGTATTTTATTCAGTGATGCTGACATATTGTGGTGCCTTTAGATTTTCTTTGATTAATCCAATTCTGATCAAACTATATGTTAATTTAGCTATCTCTATATATTTATCTATACATTTAATATGTATTTATATTTAAATTATGTCTTTTTTTTTTAAAGGGGATCAACATAAAGACAAAATAGTATTATTCATCACCACCTAATTAATTGTTTTTCATACCTTTGTCCTTATAACATTCATCTTGAAATAGAAGGGGCCCATTAATGGGACATCATGGCCATGACATTCTCCGCAGTCAGTTTGATCCAAAGTTTTAAAGCCATTGTAGTAGATATCCTTAGACTGTTACTGTAAATGAATAGTACTTCTTACAGCTATGAAATCTAAGAAATACTGATGTGTTGTACTAGTTGTTGCAAATACGTGAGACCCATTACTAGTATCACACAATGACTCACCATGCAACTATGATACCATGTAGAGTATCCTTACCTGTAGTCTTAGTTGAAGAAAACTTAGACTAGCAGAAATGAAAGTCTCTTTGGGAAAAGACTAAGCAGTCTCAAATCAAGAAAATGAGCATATGACTTTTAGATAGAAACTGGGCTGCCTATTTTTAGTCACCATTTATGTTCAGTTGTGTAAAATAAATAGAAAAGCTACCTTTCTGCTAGGGCTGAAGTTCCCATTCCTGTTCTGACTGCTTTCAAGATATTGTAGGTTTCTTTTCAGTAAGCAACTCAATGATTAGACTAAAATGCAGCAGACCACTTTGGAATAGCAAGATATCATTATCACTTTAGTGCCAGTATTGTAGGATTGGGTTGCAGGTTTTGTTTTTCCTGTGGTGGATTTTCAATGGGTATGAATAAACTGCATGTCATTTTGAATCTTACTAACTATACTAAAATAACACAGTGTGACAACAGTCTTATCTGGTTTGTTACTCAGTTGCATTAAGAGGATTTGTCATTTGTGGATATATACATCTGAGTAGTAATTAAGAGCTTAGTGCCATAAAGATCAGCCCTGTGTTAGAGTGTGTTGCAATGAGTCAGCCACAACACCTGCAGGAGCCGCAGTAGAACGTGGTCTCTGTTACACACAGCCTCGGAGTTCATCTCTACAGTGCTTTGTCAGAAATAAGCACACATCGTTTATTAGGGAAGGCGGAAGAGCTTGACGTATTTTGCCCCCCTTGAGAAATTAGGCCCTTTTAGAAGGCAGGATTTGAGACAGGGTACCTCGCTAGCCCCTTGTTTGTGCAACTGGGCAGTGGGCTAATATACTGAAGGGGCTTAACTTTCATTCTTGCTAGCGTGGATAATGATGGTCACGCTCTTCAGTTTTATTTGTAAGCTGCCCCACTGTTTCATCCTTGGGACAGCTCCTGTAGTGTGAGATGAGGTTGAGGCGGGGACGGTTGGAGGAGGTTGGACTGGATGAGTCTCTACAGTGACTGAAGGTGCTATTTGGTGCCCAGTGTTAAGCACAAGCACAGGCCTGCAGGTGCCCAGCAGAGCAGGAGAAATTCCCAAGCGTACTTCTGGTTATTGCCCCATAGACTGTAGATATGCAGCACCATATCAAAAGGGAGGTGCATTATCAAGATCATTATTGCTATTAGAGGTAAAAAAAATTATACTGCTGTGTAATTGTCACCGCTATCTGCAGTGGTGTGCCTGAGAAAAATGTCTCCAGAGATGTTTGTTTATATCTTTTCTGGCTGTTGTAACTTTAGTTAAATAATATCTTGACATAGATTCTTTTTAGTGGCTTCTTAATTCTGTGTCATTGCACTTAAGACAGCATGCTGATTTGTGTGTGTGTGTGTGTAAGTTTGGTTTTGGCTCTGTTTTCCTTACATATGTTCTTTAACGACTAATAGCTAGAGACTACTATATTAAATTATTGTTTTGACACATCATTATTTATTTTCCACTAGGTAATAATAATAAGTTGACTAGGCTCTAGTAAGTCAATGTCTGCATCTATGTGAATTTGCTTATTATCATTTTTGTTGCATGTTGGCTTAAGCAATTGCATTTAAAAAAATGTGCATTACTGTGCTAGGGAGCAAGCTGAAGTGTGAAAGGCACCGTACTAGCTGGTATTATTCCGTTTAGCTGTACACCCACACATGGAGATGGCTGCAGGTACTACAAGAGTGATATAGAAACATCAGTTGTGGTGGAACAGATGAAGTGTCAAGACACAGTATTTCATCTGTGTACACCATTATATTCTTCCTGACATGTAAAAATGAAAGGCCAAATCATGGTAGCATTATGATTTATATAAGGTGATGATTTCACCCCCAGGTTTGCATACAGACTCCCTGCTGGACTGCAAAGAGGCAGAGGGCTTTCTGTTTGGAAAGGCAGCTTTAGCAGGAACACGACATAGGGACTGTTCTGCAGGGACAACCTGTGGTAAGCCACTGGAAGTTAAAGGCACTCTGTAATGGACAAATTTTCCTAGGGTCTTGGATGTCACTGTACTTAGAAAAGGACAACTTGACTTGTCAGGCATTGAAAAACAGCTGTCATCTGGTGCTTAAAAGAATTAGGATGGTGGTATTCCCATTTCTATAGATACAGCGGAGAGGTTCAGCTAGAGAAAGACTCAGAGAGTTTTGCCCAAGGTATACTAGAGTAGTCTAACATTAGCATCATGATTAGAAGCAAATTTATTTGGCTCAAGGTGGGGCACTAGTGGCTTTCCAACTCTTTTTACATGTTGAACATTCTGGAGGCTATGAAATGGGTAAAAACTTTTACTGCAGGGAGATGTCCATACTATCCTATCCATGTTTGTGAGCACCTGCAGCCAGTTTCTCCCCTGAGTACCTTCACAGCATAAGCAGCTGGAAAGTTGTGATAATCTACTCTGGAGATTACAACAGAAGCTACTTATTAATTTCTTTTTCATATTCCTTCTAATGTTAAAAGCTGATTAAAGTTACAAGCCTAAGCTAAATTCTGCTGTAACTTGATTCCATCCAGGAATAACAGCGCAGCTCCACAGAATTAAATAAAGGAAGTGCTTGGTCCACTTTTTGTGATTTGAGTAGCACAAGAGCCCAGTTTAACACACACCCCCCCCACCACCCCCCGCCAAAAAAATAGGCTTTGCACCAGTCTTGACCAGTAAAAATAAAAAGAACATTATTTTTGTAACAGTTAAGAAATCTCAGTCGAGATAGTTTTTCTGCAGTGGTTAAATTGCTGCATAGGTACCAGTCAGGGTACCTTCAATTTAATGCTGATGTTATGAATCACTGACAGCAGTGAGCAGGATCAGGAGCAGTGAGTAGAAGTGTCAGCTCTTCTGTGCTGATGGGGACCTGAAACCATCCCATCCCCTTCCCCTGGTCGCACCAGTGAGCAGGGCAATTCTTAGCTTGTGGACTCTTAATGTGTGATAACAATTGCAGTTTTGCTTAGCGTCAAACACACAGCAGTGATGGATGAACACTGTTACTCCAAACTCCTTCCAGGAGGATGCTGCATCTTCATATACTAATTTTATCATCACCAATAGATACTTGTCCTTGTATCTCGTGTGAATAAAACTAAACACTGCATGAATCCGTTTAGGGACATGAGATTGTCTCACCTTCCATGAAGGCTTGGTAGTCGAACAACTAACTACCTTTTCAAATCTTAATTGAAGACTGGCAGAGATAGTGCTTTGTAAATATGTTGTTTACCTGTGTCAGTAGAGTTAGTGATCGCGTTTTGGTGTGGCAGAACTAGTGTTTGTGTACCCCACAGAAACTTCTCGTCAAGTTAGATGATGGGCATGTGAGAACTAAATTATGAAGCATGTGGATTTTCATGTCCCTTATCACATTGGCTTGTGTATCTGGTTTTTTAGATTAACTTGTGTATCTCTGGTATGTGTTCTTTTGTGAAAAATATGAAGCAATCTTGTAAACGGATGACTGAGGAATAAATGCTGATTTTGTTTACTTCAGGGGCTTTGTTTGCTCTATTTTATGTGCCTGTACTTACTAGTAAGTAATGGAAAGAAACAGCGCCTTTTCCCCAACTGCTCGCTATGAAAGTCTCTAGATACACAAAGATAAAAGTAATTATGAGTAATACAGAGGAAAGAAGAGATTACTGAAATTTCTGGTGCTCAGTCACTGCAGGGAGCCGGTGTCACTCTTTTCTCCCTAAATTGTCACTCTTGGACTGTTGGCTTGTTATTCAGTATTGCTGAACTTTACCCCATCTAAGAGTTCACTGACTAATGAGACAGCCTGAAATCAGAAGAAATGTTTCCTGCTGAATTGAATCAACCCTAAATTGGGCTGGCTAGTGAAAAAAATGAAGCGCAAGAGGAGAAATTGAGAAAAAAGTTACAGGATGAGAAAGCAGGAAGCAGCCTCTGCCTTGCACTGGCCTATATTCAGTAAGGAGCCCTTTTTCTACATGGTTTATCCTCACCGCTGGTTGCAACACTTGAGACGTTCCGCATGCTTCAGGAGCAACTTCAGCTTCTTACACTAGAAGGCTCCCATTTACTATCAGCCTGTATTTGATGGGCCGGAGCTTTGCAGGTGTAAGACCCAAGTGTACAACAAGATGCCACCTGATTAAGCTGTAAGTTAAATCAAGGAGTTTCATTCTTTCCCTGGGGAGCTCAGCACTTCTGGCCAACAGGGAGCGAAGCCATCACAACCAGTCTGGCAGAGCTTGGGGGCTGCAGGAAGCGAAGAAGCCAGAGAACAATTTGACAACAGCCGAGCACAGGACATGCAGCTGCTGCCTCTTTACACCCACTCAAGGCAGCCCCAAGACCACCAATCATCTCAGCAGCACGGTGGTGGTGAGCCCAGGCAAAACCTCTTTCTTGGTGTCTTTCCTACGCAAGGAGGCAAGGGATTTCCCCAAGTTGGCGGGCTGTGTAGCCTTCACAAAGGCTTTGTTTCTTCTTTCTTTCTCTTCTGAAAAATGTCTTCTGACAGGGTCCCTGCCATCATCAGTGGCTGGGACCATCATGGTACCCTAGCCACATCTGGAGCCTGCCCTCAGGCTGCAGCACGAGCACACGTGTCTGCACAGGGCCCTGATGAGTTGAGTGGGTCTCCAAAAGACTTTTGGGGCAAAACCCCACAGTTCTTGTGCACGCCCAGGCCTTATACATTTGCTCTTCGTTTGCCTTTCTTGAAGCCAGCCACCGTGTTCTGGCTTCCAGTGCCTTTGACGCTGAAAATATTCATGTCCGTGCTTTATAGCTGGTGAGGAAGATTTTGCTGTACTCCCTTGGTCCTCTCAACAGCTCCCACTGAATGCATGCCACTGGTGAAAATAAAATGAATGTGGATAAAATAACACTCAGCTCCCTGTATGTGTGTGTAGAGCAACTCCACACTTTTAAAATGTGTTCGCTAAGTTCATGTGGTTAAAAATATGTTGACTAAAGGAAAAAAAATCCAACAAGGGACATTCATAATTCTTCATTAATTAATAGTCAACCCTTTTTCTCCCCCAATTATTTCAAACACCTGCTCACAGTAAATTTCCTTTGCAATTTTTTAATGCTTCTTTAATATTACCCAGAACTTGGAAACATACACTAAGCTTCTCTTATTTTTAATTATTTTCAAATTAATTTTAATTTTCTGAATATTTTCAGTGCTGCCCATTTGTTCAATAAAACTGAATTTTAATTTTAATTTTTTTTCTTAAAGGCCTCCTAGAGTTTCCAGAGACTGCTTTTATGGGCTGTTTTAATGAAAGCTTTTGGAAAGGGACTGGAGATTTCAAAATTCCTCTCTTGAAGCCTCCTCCTCCAAAAAAAAAAAGGAAGGGGGGTGAAAAAAATCACTTCATCAGGGGTGACTCACATCTCTTGCATACGGCAGGTATTCATCTGAGAGCTAAGCCACTTTGTACTGGGAGTGCTGGCTGGTGATGTATGTGGGGACGAGGGGCCAGTGTCCCCTTGGCTCTGGGTGACTGCAGTGAGGGTGCCTGGCCACGGGCAGGACCAAGCTCTCACAACTCCGGGCTGTGCAACTCGAGGGCCCACTGTAAATCTTGTGGAAAGTGAGGAGCACCTTTACCCCCTTTTGGACCAAGTCCTAAATCAATGAAAAGCCTTGGCAGGGGGTGCAGTGCGCAGGAGTCTGCCCCCACCACTGGTGGTGGGACTAAATGCAGAGGGAGGCAGTGCTGGAGGCTTTGCTCCACGAGCAACAGTTTTCAGGCTCTTCTGGGTCCACCATCACGGCCACCACCCCCAGCAGCACCGCTCCTGCGCTGAGCTGGCCGTGTCCACCCTCAGGCTCCCAGCTTGCATCCATGGCCAATGGGTGCACAAGTTGAATCTTCTCCACCAGCAGCAAATCAGATGTGATGCTGTCTCCAGGGCACACTGTACTGTTGTTCATTGCGGACACAGGGCTGTGACTGTAGCAGACATGAGGGAGGAGAAGGGAATGTGAAAGTCATCCTTTTCCAGAGCCACCCACTTCTCACCAGCTAATTTAAATGCACCTTCCCTCTTTGTTTTAGATGTCCAGCCATTGTTTCATAAACTCTTGTCTTTGGCTGTCTCCAGAACATACGCAGAGTGTGACATCTGACCACTGAAAACAGATCATGGCAAACGGCTTTTGAGGTGACCTCAGTCCCTCAGAATCTCATATACTTTCATGGAAAGGGTACCACAACCGCCGGCTCTGAAGCAGAGACAAATCCATGAACGTATCGGCCCCATTCCAGACTGTGTAGTCTCAGGGATTGGAGGTGATTTAAAGACAAGTGGCAGGGTCTTGCCTCCTTAAAATGCGATGGCCTCAATGTGGCAACTGAGGGCTCCGGCAGCAGCACTGTGTTATCTGCCACTTGGCACCCCTCTGGTTCATCAGGGCTTTCGTAATGGGTTTCTAATCCTTCACCAACAAAGTTTGCTTCGTGGGTAACACTTGAGGAACCCAAACCATAAGGCTGCTGAAAGGAACTGTTTAACTGACACCGATATTTGCTAGGTTTCCTCATTTTGCTTTTAGTTTTATTTTTTTTATTGTTCATTTGTGCAGACTTAAGAAATACCCACTGCGAGGAGCTTTCATCTACTCTGTTCTTAATCTCTGCAGATGTCCATGTTTTGGGAACTGGAGGAAGCTTTCTAATTGAAGGAGGTTTTTTTTTTTTTTTTTGTGGAAGTGCTGTCTAGGAGCTATTTGGAGGGCCTGAAATGTTAGACTTAGTCCCACAGGCATTAGTAGGTAGAGAAAAATGCAAAATGCAGAACTGGATTAAAAATGTAGCATGTCACATAAAGCTGCAGCTTGTTAATTTGAATGTTGTTTATATGCATCACATATAAATGATGCATAAAATTTTCTGTAATGTGTTTTACATCAACTCATGGTAGAATTTTGTCTTGTTAGAGTATGCTGTTGCAACTCTTTTTTGTTACTGCTGCTGCATTACTAACGTATATTCAACTTCAGCAGCACTTGGCCATGCTCAGTGCTCCCCAGTCAGATAGGTCACTGTTTGGCAGGCGAGAAAATGTGGGCAACCAGCTTGATTTCCGTGCAATAGCAGCAAGTCAGGTCCTGGCCATGGGTACCTTCCTAAGCTGGGGCCAAAATTAACAATCAGTACCCCTGGGGTGGATCTGGGAGCAATGGGAAGGTGATACCCCCATTATGAGAAGCATCACAAGAGACAGTGGGTGGATCAGGTACCAGTTCCCTTTGCACCTCCTCCCCAGGGCCAAGGGAGGTGCCCGGCAGAGCCTGGTAGCTGTGTACAGTGGATGCGAGATGCCACTGGTGAGACCTTGCTGCAAGTAGCTGGTGTGACCACGAGAGGTCAGCATTGCAGTTTCTGATTGAATAAAATGGTCCCTTCCATCTCTTTGTTGAGGGGCTGCTTTGGAAAGTCAAAAGAACTTTTGACTGAACTGGCAGTGCCAGCTGGGGTACATGGTGCTGTGGCACTCCCCAACGCCAGTTAGGGACCAACTTGCCTGCCCATGCATGTGGAGATGGGTGACCTTTAAAACACCTCTGACTAATACAACGCTATTTCTTTTCAGGCACAAACTGTCTTAAACCCAGCTTTTAACCTCTCCCCACCCCAAGCCTGTTCTTAGCAGACCAAGTAGAAGGACCCAGGGAAGCACCTGAGGTATGATATCAGAAAAAGATAAGAGAGTTTGTGCAACACGAGACTAGCCAAGGCAAACGTGGAGAAGTGAATGGTGGAGCTGGGAGTGCTTCTTACTGCCAGTTCACACCACTCTCCCTTTAGCAATGGCACTACTTCAGGTCCTCTGCAGAACAGGAAAAGAAAATAGATGTGATTTAGTATTTTGATGCAAATCAGATGATGTAAGTAGAAAAGCATGAAGAAACTTGTACACCTGTTGTACATAGAAATCTCCACATCATATGGTTTGTATTCTGTAGGAAAGAGAGATTCTGCAAGAAGTTAAACACATCAAGTGAGATGATGAGTACTCTTCTACTGTCTTGAATGGGATGCAAGGGCATTAGGCAACTGCTAGAGTTGGTCCTTTGTGTACTAAAACACCTATTCTGTCTTTTCTCTGTGCACAGAAGTTGTGTTGCTGTCCTGAGAGAAAGGACAAGAATGGAGGTCTCAGGTTCCATCCATGTATTATCTCTTTCTCTATTTGTATGAAAACTGAATAATATCACTGTGATTGCTTTTTCTGATCTTCAGTACATTAAATGACGTAAGAAATCCCCCAATTCATCTATTTTTGAACCATAGCACATTTAAAAAAAAAAAAAATCTTATTTCTTGTCTGATTTTGTTCACCTTCTAGCCATCATCTCTTGCTTTATATTTGCTGGGCTGAACAAATCCCTACTAGCAAATGTCTTGTCCTCACTGAAATATTTCTAGGGTGACTATCCAAGCTCCACCTTGACCTTCTCTTTAAGATGAGCATGGTTGCTCTTTTCTGTGTTTCACCACAAAATGTCTGAATTGTTCTCGTGAGTCTCTTTTGTATGCATATGCTGGTTTTCTGAGGCCATTCTTACACTGTAGGCACTGTAATACCACACAGCATACCAGTATCTGCCACCTCAGTGTCAGGTACAACAGGAGTATAGACTCCTTCCTATTCATTCCCCTGTTGCCTGTTTCCACACTCTTGGTTGCCATTAGCCTCACTGGTCACTAGGTCACTAACTTTAGTCTATGACCTGCAAGTTCCCAGTGCCTGGCTTTCACTGTTGCCAGGACAGAAGTTTCCAGTCCACAAGCAGGACCTGTGTTCTTTGTTAACAACATTGATATGTAGGTAGTGGTCACTAGGCTCCAGAAATAATCTCAGTTTGCTGTGAGTGGCCTTGCCCTCTCTCTGTGTACCAGCTGAAGAAGCCATGTGACAGCAGTGTCTCAGGTCAGTCCAAAGGTTTTCACCCCAGGCACCAGTGGCTGGAGCTATATATTCTGTCAATAAAAACCTAAATTCCAAAGAAACCAGTAGGGTCAACAGAGGAGACTCGTTAAGGAAATGTGGCATAAATCAAGAAAGGCCTTGTTTGTGAGGGCCAAGGCAAGGAAGACATCCACAGGCAGTATGGGAGGAAAGCTGAAATAACTCAGCCTTAAGAAAAGTCCGAGGTCTGGCTCACTGTAAGCACACGATGGCGTTGGGGGTAGGAGCTCCAGCAATATTGTACTTGCCAGTGAGGAAAAAAGTACTCTTGAGGGTTACCAGAATCTTTTAAAACAAGGCCTAGAAGAACTGAGAGCAAATTCATCTACTATCATTCATTTTGCTCTTCCAACCCACAGCTGAGAGGAAGTCCCTTGCCTGCACAGTTTACAGTCCAAGCAGACAAGCAAGCTAAAGGCAGCAAGGAGAGCAGAAGTGCAAAGTGGCTTGACTGGAGTCCATTCCTGTTCCAGGCTTGGTCATACCTCTCCTCTTGAGTCCTGCCTAAACAAGCTAAATCCCCAGCTGCCGGCCACCACCCATCATTACTGCCATAACCCCTTGCCACCCAGGTGTGTGCCTTTGCTGCTAGTGTGAGTGTTCTCCAGCCTTTCCCAAGCAAAAATTGAGCTCAGGCGGTAGATCATTGCTAACCCGGCTCATGCTGACAGGGAGCAGCTAATAAACACTCGCAAAAAGCAGCTCTGGCAGCAGCTCTGGCAGAGGGGAGACAACGAACAGCCAGGGGTGGGGTGAAGCTCCTCGTGTCCACAGCCAGCTCGGCTGCAGCCCGGTGGACCAGTCAGCATGTTCTGGGGAAGAGCTTCAACTCGAGTCCCTGGTGCTTATCCCAGCTGCAGCTCCTGCCGCCCGCACAAGTCCCCAGCGTAGCCAGGGAAGGTGGCTAGCTCACTTGAGAAAAGTTAATGTGAGCCCCACCAGCCCAGTCTGCCAGTGACAAACCTGTTAGTCGTTTGGAGGGTGAAATGGGTACAGAAGGGCGAAAGGCTGGAAAAAGCAGTTTCTTACAAATAGGCAAAACCAGGTAGCAGTAGGTAGAGGACACAGACCATCCCACTCACACTCTGCTTCCTGCCACAGTGATCACCACTGAAGTTAACCAGAATGTCACCGGTGATTTTGCTAGACAGGGTCAGGGCCTTGGGTCGCACTGATTTGCAGGGAAGGATCTCACCCCAGGACAGTGAGAGATCAACCATCGGCCTCATTCTCCCATGAACCCCAACCCTTTGTTCGTGTGTTCTCTTTTAAATAAGAAAAAAGCTGCACACTGTACAGTGTGTGCTGACACGGGCTTTCTTGCAAGCATTGAGATGTCACGGGGGTCTGACTAGCAAAGCCACGAGGGATGGGCATTCTCAAAAGGCAGCGGAGGTGGGATGGGCAGCCTCTTCCCTCTTCGCCGCCTCTTGAACCAAGAGAATAAGAAACAAGCTGCAAGGGCTGACGAAGCGGATGGAGGGAGTCCTTACTCTTAGTTTCTTGAGCAAACTCTTGCGTGGTGGCACACTCAACATAAAGGCAGCATTGTTAATTTTGTGCATCAAAGCATCACGCCTTCCAAAATCCTGAGAGTGGCTTAAAGATCTTGAGACTTTTTAAAAACAACAAATGTCAATTTCCTTTTATTTTCTTTTGGGTTTTGGAGCCTTTTGGGGAGAATATGCTTCCTCTTTGTTGCAAAAGTAAAGGTTTACCTTTTGCTCTGAATGAATGCAAAGGGCCTTACGGACTCCCTTGATTCCAGCTTCTAGGTCTTTAAGGGAAACGCCAAAAGTCATTAAGATGTGCAATTAAATCACGACCGTGGCTAACACAGCAAATATAAATGCAAACCCTGCCCTGGAGAACAAAGACCCATTCATTCTGCTTAAATTGGTCTTGAGACTTGATTGCTGCTTCTTTTTTTTTTTTTTTTTTCTACTAAGTCCATTACACCTTTGTTTTTTCTACAGACTTTGTGTTCCTAACACAAAAATACCCTTCACCTCCTTTCTGAC
>JAOQGH010000012.1:69028245-69051072 GCA_025769975.1 Gallinago jamesoni | reverse complement strand
CGACCGTGGCTAACACAGCAAATATAAATGCAAACCCGGCCCTGGAGAACAAAGACCCATTCATTCTGCTTAAATTGGTCTTGAGACTTGTTTGCTGCTTCTTTTTTTTTTTTTTTTTTTTCCCTATCCTTATTTCTACAGAAGGAGGGGGAACTTTCTGGGCTTATGCCACATCCTGGATAGTTAGAAAAGCCCCTGCCCAGCTGCCTTAGCCTGTCCTGCCTCCTGTCTCCCAACCCTCTAGAAATGTGAGGTTGCAGGCAAACATCAGCAATGAGTGAGCAGAAATAAAGAGCCTTGATAACTGAGGTAAAGTGGCCCTTATGCAACTAGGACTGATAGGGGTAGAAAAATAGGAGCCGGAAATGTCGAAAGGCAGCTGAGGTTGCATTCCTTATTGGAAGCAAGAGGTGAAGGAAGATCAGTCGGCGGCAAGCGCTCTTGCTCCATAGATCGAGAGGGATTTGCCAGCAGAGGATATTAATGATCTGAGAGTGAACTGCAAGTCCACAAGGGAAATCTGAACAGAAAATGGAAAAGACAGAGAGCTTGGCAGAGGGATTTGTATCGGGTTAAAAGTGTCAACATTTAGAGATGAATGGACCACTGGAGCTCAGACTAGCAGGAACAAAAAAAACCCCAACCCTCTCAACAAAGAAACCAAAGAAAACAGCAAAACATAACACCAGTGTCTCCCTTTATCCCGAAGTTAAGTCTCTGCCAGCCTGATCTTTTTTGCTTGGTCATTTTTGTGCTCGGAGGCAAAAAGTGGTACTCTACAGAGGATGGCAGATCAAAAAATGTTTTTGTCCTTTGCCCTGCCCTCCTCTTTTTTAACTATCAAAAGGTATCTCTGTCTCTCTGATATTCAGTGAGATTTACCTGACCATCTGTTACCAGATGAAGGGCACTCAGAAGCCAATCTATCTAAAGTGATTATTGGCTGGGAAAGTGGAAAGGCCCGTGGTGCAATATGGGGATTTGTTTTTTTGGAAACCACAGTTTGTATTGGTCTATCTCTGTTACTGTCAAGAATTTATTACAACATGTAATCTGTGAAAAACATCTTCTAGATTTTTCACTCAGCGGAAGACCTCTTTTTAAACATGAGGACCACACATCTGAAATTTTAAGTTTGGTGCCAGTGCTGCAATTTACAGAATGGGCTGGGGCTTTGATTTTAATTTTTTTTCCTTTTTAGAAGTCGATTGAGTTCCAGGCATTTCCACGACTATTTATGCCCGTTAATCCCTAGAAACTGGCTGAGAGCCTTGGATTCGTCTTCCTCTTTCTGAAATGAGGCATGGTCCACTAGGGCCCTGAGGCTTGCTAATGAAAAAAGTGGTGGGGCGTGAGCCAGGAGATGGTCGGGGGGAGGATGGGGAGGTCTGTGCTCCCCCTTTCACTCTGCCCAGCACGGGGCAGGTCACAGAAGAGCCTCTCCTGAAGAGGCAATTAAGTACCGATCCAAGGAACAACATAAAACTGGCACAGCATTCCTTTCTCTTACAAACCACAGGATTTTTCAATCAAATATGGATTTTAGCAGCAAGATGTGAATTTTGGCTGTTCCTTAGGCTTAATTTATTAACAGTTTAATCCAAACTTTCAGGCAATTAGCCAAACGTGTTACTTTGCATAGCCAAACTAGAAACTGGTCCTTGTTTCATTGGAGAAAGAGATTCCTTACAAGTTCCCCATAATGTCTTGTTTTCGGATATCTGAGAAGCACAGATCCACCAAAACCTATTTGCTGTCCCCCTCCTGTCCCCGGTTTCACTCTCTCTTCTTCCACTTCTAAATGTAAGATACGCTGAAGTGTGTGAAAAACATTTATATGCATTTCCCACACTTTCCCTAAGCCCAGCCTGTATTCCAGGGGAACATGTGAGCTAACTTTTTCCCAAAGCCATCCAGCCTCCGCTAAATAACATAAAAGAAAGTCAGGCTTCTTCAGGATCTCACAACGTGGCGTTATGATTGTTGATTTTCATACTAGCTGGGAAATGGTCAAAACTCCCTTCATGCTACCTTTCTTGTGACACTTTCCCTTAAATCCCTAGCTGTCTCCCAGAAGCTTCGCCCCATTATTTTTTCCTGACAGCTTTTCTAAGGTTGCTAATTGCCTTATGGAGTTGGTCAAAAGTTTTCGACAACATCAGGGTTTGCGGACTGTTTAAAATAAAACTAAAAATTTCATAGAAGTAGTAAAAGTGTCCTGAAATCCTTTTATATATTTTTGTTACATTTAAGCAAATAGGTTGATTAGATAAAGCACTTAAACCAGCTAGAAATGGAACATGCCCATTCTCTAGTTCTTACAAGAAAGGCTTAAGACATCAAGAAGTCAAATCTATGGTAAAGGCTCCCAACTTTCATCACTTATCTCAGTGAATTGTCAATTAAATCTCCACAGACTGGAGTGACTGCTTGCTTCGATTTTATGGCAGAAAGTTAGCAGACATGTGCCTAGTTTCCAGGGTGCCTAGAGAGACCAGCTTGTTTCTGGAGCATTTCTTCCATCAGGACATGAGAAAGAACAGAATATTTGCAAACGGTGGGATTCAAGAAAGGGGGAATATATTTATTAGCTGGCAACCATAGCAGAAGGCCAGAGGAGGGAGCAGGGAAAGGAGGTGGGCACACGCTCTGAAGAAATTCCTCTCCAATATTGTGGTGGATATTTCTGCCGCTGATCTTCTTTCTTCCTTTTTTATTATTATTTTTTTTTTTAATCTGACTTGTAAAGAAGAATTGTTTTTTCATTAGTCTAGAAACGCCAGCCACTAGTTAAAATACACCCTGGGTCAGCAGAGAGCAGCCCAGACGCACACAGACTTCTAGTCACCTCATTTGAAATGAAGTACCTCACACACCCCTGCAGACTGGGCTTCCAGGCAGTGCAAACCAGGCACAGGAGCTGGGGAAGGGCTGCTGCTTCACACCCCAGGGGCCAGAATTCTCCTGCCAAAACAAGGAGCCACACAGCTGAACTTCATAGCCAACAAGGAGCCAGAGGAAGTCCGGGTGGCTGGACTCTGGAAAACTGCGCTCCTGCACTTGGAGTGAGAGGAGGTCTCCTGAGGCACCTGATGAGGAAGGGCCAGGGAGGCTGCCACATCCAGCCGGGGCTGGCACTTGACATTTGGTGATGGCTGGCTGAGTCACTGCTGGCAAGTGGTGTCTCAAGGAAGTCACCGAGACCTCCTCGTATGAGTAATTTCTCTCTGGTGCAGACCTCCCAGCCCGTCTCTCCTGTGCTCTTGGCAATGGTGCTTAGAGTGAAAACAAATAAATAAAACCAAAAAACCTCCCTCAAACCCCCAGCTAATGTCTTTCAATGTGTTCGAAGCCTTTAACAAAATATTTGGAACCTATTTTCAGAAAAAGTTCCAAAGGTTTCCCAAAGCCCAGATTTGTCTAGACTCTCCCATCCTCAGTGCAGGGAAACAGGGTGAATGGATAGGGTGTGATACGGATTTTTTTGAAAGTCTGTTTGGATTTCAGGAAGTGAACAAGATAAGCCAAATGGCCCTTTCCTGCTTTTGCTCTTTTAATATTTTTTTTTCCCTCAGTAAGTCCTGACAAGAAATGCTTGAACTAAAGAAAACTCAGACAAGTTTGTCGAATTCCCCCCACCTCACCTCTCCACTAAAAAACCACCCACACCTGTGACTGGGAAATAGCACCAAATTGGTCTTTACAATCTGAGCCCCAGGCACATACGAAAGCTGTTTCCTTTGTCATTTCTGCAACACGGAAAACTGTTTTTCTTCTTTTTTCCATCTCATTGAAAACTTGCAGGGAGATAGCAGGAAATAATCCTCTAGGGACTTCAGGTTGCACCAGTGGCATGGAGGGTCTGATCTGGATGGGGAGAAAAGAAATAATCCTCATCACATTAAGAGCTGCAGGTGCTGATGTATGAAGGAGCCCTTTGGTGTCACAGCAGTCTTGCTGCCAGGAAAGCCTGAGCAAAGACAAATGGGAGAGACAGGTCCCAGGCCCTATGCCCGATGCAGAGGACTGCATAATGGCCAGAAATCATTTCTCCTCCATTTGGGTTTGCTCCTAAGCACACACATCTGCTTGGCATAAGGTCTGATGAAGAAAGCTTCATGATCTCTCCATTTTACGTAGTTTAATGGATGTTCATGCTTTTCCCTAGGTGCCTGACCTGAACACAGCCCTTCATCTTGTAAATTGGACAGACCTCTGAATTTTAGATGTAAGGAATCTGGATTTCATACTGAAACACCTATATCCACAGATTGGTTTCTGTGAGTGTCCCTTTCTAGAATAGCACATTTGTAAGAAAAAGAAAATCAGGTGTCGCAACATAAATTAATTTTCTTTCCTCATTACCCAACTCAAGCACTAGTGTCACTCTTATTTCTCCCAGCTCTCTGGCCTTGTTTCTGTACAAAATACAAATATTTGCCAGCCCTGCTTTGTAGAAAGCAGAGCTTTAATATTTGATCAGAAAAATCTCTGGAACCCTGAATATTGTTATAACTTTGAGGCTGGGGAAATAAATTCTGCTCCTCTGCTGGAACATGCTGACCTTCCTCCCCTCTTCTTTATTTGTATGATCTGAACTAATTTCTTATTTGAAACCTACACCACCTAAAAGCATTTTCTAGAAGTATTTTTTTAAAGCAGATTGCTAAACTGACTCTATAAGTTGCTTAGTGGTTGTTGGCTATTTGAAACTCACTTACTGTAGTAGAGATTTTTCCACCAGTAGATGATACTATAGCATAACAGGAAGATGGAGAGGGACCACAATAGGCAAGATATCAATGCAACTAAAGGAATGTAAAGGGTTAATGCACCAGGTAGCTTTTGAAAAGATACATGATAAATGCTCAGAATAATTTGGAATCTGGTGCAGCCAAGTGAGCAGCACGTCACATGGGATATGTAATGACAAGACATTGTTCCAAAGCAGTGTTTCTCTTTGCAATATCAGAAAAAATGTACTATTCCTGCAATGGTTTCTGAAATGCTCTTGGTTTTTTTTTACAGGCCACTAAGTCATTTGCAGATAGTTGGTGGTCCTTTTTTTGAAGATATATCCCTGTTGTGAAAAATATAAGTACTGAAATAAATCTTAATAAAGCACACACAATACAAACATCTGCCCTTCCAAGGGGCTTCATCTCAGCTTTGGAGATCTCTGAAATGGGGGAAGAACAGTTTATTTTCCACACTTCTTAAACCCTTAGCCTTTTTGATGAAACTGTCAACAGTGAATTATGAAAGTGAGATGTTATCTAGGCTCCAAAAAGACTCAGGTTCTCCGTAGTTGCCTGAGTACTTTTCCATATTTGTCCCTATCAACCTAGCTCTTTTCCTCTAACCTGTCCCTAATTCACAAAGTTTCCTGACTCTGGATCTCTTCATCTGTAAAACAAAGCTAATTCTGTGCCAAAAGGGTGCCATAAATACCAGAAATAGAATCCCAGGACTTCCAGGTAAATCGCACTCTAGCTGTGGTGTTACCAAAGTGCCAGGTAATGCCAGCTGTGTTGCAGGACATGTGTGCATGAGTGCGCGCCCGTGCGTACACGTGTGTATGGGGCTGAAGATGCCCCATGACAGAACTGCTCCCAGACTATAAAGCCGTCACCTCCCCAGCAGAACAGTCCTTTGCAGACTTGAACGGCATTGCTATACAGCCTGTCCTGACAAAGCATTTTTTAAAACCAGTACGTATGTTTCATCACTCATTCTGCTGCAGCTGCTACTTTTGTCTTTTCCCTCATTTTGTCTCTTTCAACAATTCATTTGTCTCCTTGGTGGGAAGAGATGAGACCCTAATGTACAGAAACTGTAAATGGCCTCACTTTTAGGATATCTGGGACAAAGAGTTGTTGTGATTGGGACAGACCTAGGTGGTCTAAAGAAAGAGAGTCCCAAAGAAATTTTCACCTGACAGTCAAATGAAGGAAATGTTTTTACCCCAACAAACTTATTACAACATATGTTGGGCTGCCCAATTGCTAGTAACATAGGCTTGGGTCAAAATTTCAAAAAATAAGTTCATAAAGTCTGTGCACAGGGAACTGCAAAAACATCTTCCTGATATATATTTACATATCTTGCTACATGTGCCCAAATTTGACCAGCGCCTCTTGCAAATAGACTTCTTTAAAGGTTTGACTGCTCCAGTTGTACCTAAAACATCTGAGGGGCCAAGGACGCTCCTTTCAGCGTGGGTGGCTGCACAAAACTCAAACCCCTCTGGCAGGCAGTTAGACTGCAAGTCTCAATCCGTCATGCCTAATTTCACCATTTATGGCTGCAATACATTATGTTTGGAGAGGGTGTATCAGCAGCATGCCATGCATTAATCCAAAGGCTGAATTCCTTAACAGATTAAATAGCCTTCATCTCCGATAAGTGATTGCATTTCTGGTGCATGAATGGTGCTGCGAAGCACATAACGCTGTTAATAGCTGGGAAAGAATACAGCATGAGAAAGTCCCTTTCCAGACTCACTTCCTCAGGATGTCGTTTGGATTTAGAAATATCTGTGGGCTGCAAAGCTTCCACCCACATTTCTAACTTCAGTCTTTCCTGGATGTTTGAGTTCCCTTAGGACCAACATATCATGGTATACCAAAAAATATTATATATATCTTTGCCCTCTAGATCAGCAGTGCCCTCTGGAAGAACCCTTTGCTTTACTGGCAGCAGCAAATACAAGCGTTATCCAAAGTTGCAAGATCAGCAGAAATGAGGAGCGTTTCTCTTTGACAGCAGCTGTAGTTGTCTGGTCTGAAATACCTCAGATTAGAAAGAGTTTACCACAGAATATCCCCATCCTGCCAAAGGAGCTTGCCCCAAACATGCCCTTTCTCTCCTTACCTTTCAATCTTAGCAGGATACGAACACTTGTTTTCCCAGTCTATCGTGTAAGAAGCTCTTAAGAAACGTTCCTTCCTCAGTCATTTCTGCTAACTCCGTAATAAAAGGTTAAAATGCAAGGGGACAAAATTACAGAAAACTATTTATCTAGGGAACAGAGCAAATGATGTTTCTACAACACAGAAGCAATAGAGTGCAGTCTATAACCAAAGGTCGAAGCTGATGCTGCTTTTAGATCTGAGAAAATCACCAAAGAATTTAGCAGAACAGAATGCTATACTTTATGGCACGCTCTCTGCCTGAAAACTGTTACTTAATGGATTGGGTGACAGTAAGAGAAAAGGCAAATTTCTAAGAATTTGGGCAGCACAGTTATATGAAATGTGTGAAAACTAAGACATGCTCTGAAAACAGAAATAAATGTGGAATTAGATTTACTGTTTAGCAAATATAAAGACAATTTGCTCTAGCTTCACTGTTGGATCTAAAAAATCAAACTAAGCTCTTGCTGGCTTCTGAGGCATTATCAACAACAAAGATACTGAAAATCAAATTCTGCACTGTTTTCTGACACATCCTCCAGTTCCAGTTCCAGAAGGAGCAGTTTGGTCTTTTCACCTAAATTTAGAAATTCTGTTGGTGATGCATGAACTGGAAGAGGCCATAGTTTATTCTTCTAGAGCTGTATGAATGATGTCTCAGAAATACTACCAGGAACAGAAAGCAGTTGCAAATTATTGATGAGATGTTAGATTAACTCTCCAAGAAATGTCCAAGAAATTTAGCATGGTGTTACTGCTCATCCACAACCTAACTTCCCAGGGCTATGCTTGCATTGCCTTGGCAACACTGTATATTAGGGTGCTGTTTTACATATATATGTGACACAGGGACCCTCTTTAAGAACCATGTGCATGTATGAAGGCAGGGACAAAGACTTGGTTCCTTTTTTTCCCTCCCACATCTTGCTGCAAAGGAGTGTGCTTCCATCTGGAGAGAGCAAATGTAGTCACTGGTACAAATATGTCTTGTGACTTGTTGGATCGGCCCTGAAGGTCACTCTCAATGTTTGGTTTGATCCCCTTTTTCACTGAAGGCAGTCTTTGGGGCCATGTTTCAGGGAGTCTTGCCTAAAAGTCGGTTCTTTAGGAGGCTGAGTAAGTAGATGAGGGGAAAAAAATGAGGTCTCAGTTCTTCTCTTGCTGACAAAATCTTCTTGCTCTGAAGGTATCGTGATTAAATTAGTAGAAAATAAAGGATTCTGAGGTTATAACTCACAGCTGATGACTAGTCCAGGGAGGCCACAAACCTTTCCTGTTTGCTGTGATCTACCTAGCTTACCAGAGACAGCCAGCACAGAAAACACAAAAGCTCTTTAGGAGCAAAATAACATGTAAAACCCAAGACTTTGAATTTCAGGCTGGTGAAGTTCACTAGCTTTTCTCCCATGGCGGTTTGTTTATCATTTTGCTTTAATCTGTGAAATGATGTCACACAAAAAAACCTCTAACACTCTGAATTTTAAGCATAAAAGAAGTTGAAATCCATCATCTGCCATGGTCCAAAAATGAAAATTAGATTATTCCTTTTAGTATCGCTTGAGCACTGCCTACCTTCACAGCACACTGGTCAGTAGGAAAACACCCATCTGCAAAAGGATTGCACTTTCAAAAGGGTTTGTGTATACACATAGAAATGCTCTTCATTAATGCACAAAAAGCCTTGAACTACAGGGTTTTCCTCCTAGTCAGGAAGGATTACAGCTTTATTTATACTTACATAGGACACAGTGAGCCTGTGTGAGGCCCTGTGCCTCAGCGTGCCAGCAGACTCAGACTGTGGTAACAGTCCCTCTGGCATCACACGTGCAAAAGAGGAAAATTTGAAGAGGATCAGAAACGTGCACGGCTCCATCTTTCTACTTCATCATTCCTCTCCTGTAAGAGGACATTGTAGAAACTGTCTTTGCTTCTCTTGTCCCAGCACCCTCAAAGGGGCCTCAAAAACTTTTCCTTGCCATAGCGTTCAGGACAGTGACGTTTATGTTTTGTGCACTTTCAGAAAAGCACGTGCATGAGTTTGAGATTTGTAGATCTGACCATAACCACCTAAGCCAGGCTTACCGCTGGTAAGGGTGGCAGCCCCTACTTGCCTGCTGGGTAGTCAATGGCCAATAAGTGTAATTGTCTGTAAAGTGCTAGGGCACTTGTTACAGGGCTTTAATTAATTGGCATCCTTAACACTAGAAGTTGTGATGAGTCTCCAGCCATGGCTTTGAGGCACAGATATCACTGAAGAGTACTCTGGGGTGTGTCAGATCTTAGCTTAAATCTTGCTTCTATTTGAAGGCATCTGAATGCACGTCTACTTGCAGTGAAGGTGCATGTGAGCCATGACCAGGCTGTGTATGGTATTCCAGGCCTGGCCTTTCCCACCAATGAAGCTGTTTCATTTTGTTGGCAATAATTCTTCACCAGAGTGGAAAAGGTGAGGTCTAGAGGTCAGGGCATTTATGTGGGAATACAGAGATCTGCGTCATTCATCCCGAGGGGAGGCTTTGTGTGTGGCCTGTGACATTATCACTCACTTTCTCTCTGGCGCACTGGCTATTTATGCAGGTTCAAATTACTGCAGAGAGAGGAAAGATCTGAACCACGGTCTCCCAGATCCTCAGTGAGTGCTTTAACCTTTCAGCCTTTGGGGGAAGACAGTGAGGGGGATGACCTTCTCTGGCTGTGTTTTCTGTAGGCACCAACCCAGTTGGAGCATCCAGGGTCAACTTCACAAGTGAAATGGGCAAGGGACCAAGTTTTTGTGGATCACAGCAAACCCCAGGTGTGGAGGACTTGCTTTTAGAGGAGTAAATGATGTTGTTGAGTCTATTTAAAAGTCTGAGCTTCAGGTGGCTAGAAGATGACAATGTTAGAAACACATGTGACTAGGGACTGTACAAGGGGGTAGCTATGCAAAGGATATGGGCACTTTGGGGTTATTTAAAGCTCTGGAATCTTTTGAAACTGAGCCCAATGTGCTTTCCTCAGGCAGAGCCTTCAGAGATTGAGTCCAGGACTTCACTAGGGACCTTATCACACAAACCTAAATCCTCAGGGCCAGATACAATTCCAGAAGAGTCCAAAATGAGCCTGTCCTTGTCTCCAGTCCCACACACACTCCATTGGTGCTTGGTGTACATTTGGAGAAAGGTTGTTACTGGCTAGAATGCCCACCTTAACCAGAGTGAGGGAGTTTTCTGGCCATGTCTATTGCAAGTGGAAGGAGAGGCTCCAGGCAATCCCATACCATAACGAACCTAAATCCCTGGATTAACTTCCTCTGGCCCTGGCTTCAGTAGAGTCATTATGTAAGTATCATAGCTATATAACATATAGGTCAGAAAAAGATCTCATAAGACGGCATAGCAGGGAGCAGAGCTAGAAATGGGAAAGTATATTTTTCCCTCTTGCTGGAAAAAGAGAAGCACATTGGCTGAGTCTGTCAGAAACAAATGTAGGTATTGAGACCCATGCTCTCCTGCCGAGCTTGGTGTTGGCTAAGTCATCTCTACTGGAGTCTGGCAAGGAGCAGTGCAAGTGAAGAGACTGAAAGGGAATGATTATTTAGCACCAGCAGGTTTGTAAGTCTCAGTGGCAGAGGGCTACATGTGATATGCCAGCAAATCATGGCATAACGCTGACTCTGCCACTTTGGATTCAGTGAATCTCAGTTGCAGGAGTTATGCAAGCACAGTTATAATCAGAGCTCTGCTGTTGCTATCTATAGAAGACCAAATTTGACAGGGAAGCCCTGAGTGTCCCAAGAATGGACGTGTTGTTCTTTCCAAGTCAAAGGTCTTCATGGTTTTTACTCAGAAGTGGACTGTGCAACCTACAGCAAGGTAGGTGAGCAGTTTCTCACCAACTCATCCCAGTGTGACTAAGCGCCTGCCTAAGTGCTCACAAGTGTGTACAAGGGTTATGAAAACTAGTGTATAGCATTTGCTCTGTTCTCGTGTATGGAAATTCTCATTGAAGGCAACTGGGGATTTTTGCCAAAGTAAAGACTGAATTAATACCCAAACATTTGTTCATTACAGCCTGTATCTTGTTTACGCTAATGTTCTTTTCCACAGTTGTGATGTCTCAGAAGAGCCTGAGATCCAACTTACTCAGCATATGGTCTGTCCAAACTGGCAGCATAAAGTAAAATAGTCACAGCATAAATGGGGATCAATCCCTTTGCAGTTTCCATTGATACATTTAGTTAAGAAGATTGGAAAAAGCATATTCCTTCAGAGAAAAAAAAAAGAATCATATTAAGGGCACTGAAGCGTTCTTAGAACATCCAAATATTAGTCAACTCAGAAATTTAAGATTCTGCTTGAAAGAGAGAGAGCAAAATTCAAAGCAGGAATGCACAGGGCATTTTACATAAGTACTAAATCCTGTGGGGACATAAGGGTGTCCTGCCTGGAAATCTGTGGTGGTCCAAAAGCAGACAAACCCCACTCAGCTACCAGCCACCACAGTATGTTCTTTAAAGGCTCCCTGGGGAAACTGGGAGAGGACATAGGCACAGGATTTAGACAGAGTTACCAAATCCCCAACCTCACTGCTATCAGGGGACAAGACCAGCAACTGGTAACTCCTGCAGAACCATGCCACCCATTTGGCTTCCTCTGACATCCCCGAGACAGCAGGCACCTGCTCTGACAGGGGATGTGGAGATGGTCTGTGGTCTCCTGTAGCATAGCATGGCTGGAGGGGCAAAGCCCTAGAGGGTACAGCCTCCTGGCTCGTTGGGAATGGCAAAGGAGAAGTCCAGGCACTGAAGGAAGGACGTCACAGGGACATGAGGCAACAAGCCCAGCCGGGGCGAGGGGAGCGGGCAGCCTACGAGAGGTGAAGGCTGAAACTCGGGGACGAGGCAGTAGTGACATGGATCAGAAATGGCAGACGAAAAGGGTCGGCTCTGCAGAGCCTCCCTCCAGCCCGTTCTCCAGAGCCCATCTGGATATTGTTAGGCCCCCTGCCCACCCACCCACCATGCCTGGAACGTGCAAGTACCTTATCTTGCATTTCTTGTAATGCAGAACACCAACTTCTTTTTATGCTTCTTGGCACAGTTTATGACCTTTTTACAACTCCTACCCTGTCAGGATATAGGCCATAAAGATATTTTAAATGGCTTCTCTTGGTGGTGATCTATTAGTTGGAATAATGGCTCCATATGCAAAATATGAACCCATAACCACTGTAAGCTAGCCCTGTGCCTTCATGTCGTTCAAATCCTGCTTTGAGAGCCACTTGTGCTTTGAAGCTACAAGAAAATAGCCAGCAAATAATTAAATAGAAGGACTGTTGAGAATAATTTATGTAACCTTTCCCATTTTCAAACTGCAATTACCTATGTAGGGGCGGGATGAATAGTGGGTTTTCAGTTCAGTTACTGAGTAGAAGTATCAGAGGAAAAAACATTTTGTTTAAACCAAAGCAGAATTGTTCAGATTTTCTTGAAATGCTAAAAGATGGGAATTATTTATTTTCTGTTTCAAATTACTTAATCCTTTTAAAATTTTAGAAGCTGTAGATTGACTGTGAAGTGAAAAGTGACATTTCAGAGTGAAAAGTTATGGTGCCATTTCAGCTTTCAAACAGAGGTTTGGCTTCCCGAAACCTATTGCCTTAGAAGACTATCAGGAAAAATCCCTTCAGCAATGTAGAATCTTCCCAAAAGCATGTTAATTTTGGGTCCAAATTTGCAAAACGCTTTGTCCCAGAAATGCATTTTTAGCTAACTTATTACAGAGTTGTTCAAAAGAAGGAAGAAAAGACCACAAATAGAGCGCTGCGTTTGCTGCTGAGGGTTATTCTCACCCCTCTGCCTCCTTGCTCTCTTTCCACCCTGCATCGTCCATCTGTTTGCATCCTTTGGACCTCAAGCCCTTGGTGTTGTGCTGGTTACATTAGCCCGGAGCACAGCCATCACCCTGTGAGCACTCCCATTGCCAACGCCTGAGCAGGGATCTGTTTTCCCCCCAGATACGGGCGTTTGGCACCGTGAGTCAAGAGGTTGCACCCGTGTTCTGGAGAGGAAAAGTTTGTCCCATGGTACGTAGTGAACACAGGGACAAATTAACAGCAGCAAAACTTTGTCCACTCATCTAGGTAACTTAATCAAGGTACAGTGAACAGAAACTTGGATCTTTCCTGAATTCCTACAGGTCTCTCAACTGTCAGAGGAAGAAAAGTGCCCAAAATTGGAGCCCTTCTCACAGCCCAGTGTGCAAGCGGTATCTCTCCCTGATCTCTCTAGTTCATCACACTGCTGCTGCTCACATGCTTAGTGTGTTGTACACTACACCAGCTAGCCAGAAAAAGAAAATAGAAGCCCAAAAACATAAAAGACAAAAGGTATCAAAGACCTGTGGAACAGCCAGGGCAGAAAATGGCCATTTCTTCAACATTTTGTGGGCCTTCCATGACAATTCATAGCACTGTCACATTTCAGGATGAAGGGATTTCTGCTCCTGACAGTTTGTGGTATTCATTCAACCACTACACAAAACATAGTCCTACATGTTCAGGAACAGATGCTTGCAAACCAATATATATATTTATATAGATATGTATGTGTGTGTATATATATTTATATACATATGTGTTTAAAATACAATACAAGAGTATTGATCTAGGTTATTTATCTGCCTCAAAGTCCAATAAGAAATGCCAGTTATTAAGTGTCATGCACTGAAGCTACAGGAGAAACACTTGGCAAAAGCCCTTATGCAGTTCAGCGGCACTGCTGAGAAAATGAGCGACTGTAGCGTGGGGGGACAAACTCTGATTGCAAACAGTTGTTGGTGTGAGAAGGTATTTCAGGTGTATCAGACTGCGGGCTGGGTTCACAACAGATATCTACTCACCCCCAGTTCATGCATTTTAAGTAAATTTGCACCAGCTTTCACCCAATTGCCTCTAAATTGTATGTGCCTATACGCATAGCTCCGAAGCTGTTGTTACAGTGATTTCTTTCTATGATATAGAGAAACTCAGAGGTGGTAAGATGTCTTGTTCATGATAACTGTCCATAAGTGCTGCCACATGCAACACTTCAGCAGTAGAAGAGCCCTCAAGAGCTGCAGGACAGATGCACAACGCCTGCAGCAACGTACCACAACAGGCAGCAGCCACAGAGGACTGATGTCCTTTTGCCCACCAAGGGAACATGGCCATGCAACAGCTTTGAGCAGGACAGGGTGATGAATGCCAAGGCCACATGTGGCACAGCTGTTATGGCCAAAATCCATGGACAGTAACTATGAATGTCCCCTGTAAGCTAGTGAAATGCCTTTTATTCCTTCATTTCCCATCCCATGAAGGCAATTCCCATTGCAGGAGTCCAGCTGGTGATAATGGCAGTCACATGCCTTGAACGTCCCTGCACAGCGCCTTCGAAGTCTAGCTGGCAATTCATTGGGCTTCCCCTGGTATTCCTCACCTGCTTACCTGGAAGGTAAGGAGTAGCTGACCAGAAGGGCAGGAGTTTAAAAACAAGGACAGTCTATTATATCCCATCAGGTCTCCATCACCTGCTCGACCTTCCCATACAGGACGCGGGGTCTCCTGTCGTTACAGCCGCTTTCTCCTGCGAGCCACCCCCGTCCCCTCAGGGAACTGGTTGTGAGGTTAAAATTTAGAAAGTGGTTCTCTGCAGCTAAAAAAAGTGTGGTTTTACCCTAACCGTAAAATATCTCAAATCGTTGGGATTAGCCCTTTTCTGCTTTCCCGTGTGCCTTCAATTAGCCGCATGAAAGCAAACCCGCGGCTTTAGGACTGAAAATAGCTGGAGCGAAGTGACGCAGGCTTCGGCCGAGATGAAAGAGCGGCTTCCAGAAGCCTAATTAAAAGCAACTGAGAAACCAGTACTTGATACAGCCTCTACTCACCTGAAAAAATAAACGGAGCGCTGCAGCCAGGCTTCGGCGCGGCGTTGTGGGAAAGCGGCTGGAGGGTTTCGCCCGGGTCACGGGAAGGCCCAGCTTTTCTGGAGCACAAAATCTTTCTGTTTCTGCCTGCCCCGAGTCAGGGGGAGGTCAGCCAGCCAGCCGAGGCCACCGGCGGTCCTTCGCCCTACTGTGGGCGAAGGGACGGCAGCATCGGCCACCGCGGCAGCCCCTGTTGCCCCTCTCCCTCCTCCCCGTCCCCGGCCGGGGGTTAAAGGAGAGTAAATATGAGCTTCAGGCAGGTTTTCCAAATCTTGCTGTGGGCTCCTGTTCATAAGCAACCCTATCCCTGCTGCAAAGCAGCCTGTGGATACAGACCTCATTTAGAAAACGGCCAGGCAAGCCGACAAGTTACTGAAAAGCCTCGTTTCTCTTTTAAACTTCACTGTCACAGGGGTCATCCATGGGGTTTGTCATCATTGTTCTGCAATTTGACACATTTTTTTTCCATCAAACAACCCTCTTTTAGCTCACCTGCACTCAAAATTATAGGGGCAGGGATAGTGCGAAAAATCTCGCAAGAAGGTTTAACCACAGCTTAAAAGCACTTGCTGTGGCCGTGGCCCAGATCCTTGGTGTTTGGTCTCTTTCTTGATTTTGGTGAAGGATCTTGATTGGGAAAAATAAAAAAAAACAACCCTCCGCAGAATGTGAGAGCACTTCACAGTAGTGATTTGATGCTCTCAAACAAAAGCAGCTCAGTTTTTCTTCCGAAAATAAAAATATTTCAAGATACAAGGAAATGAAATTTCAATGGGAAAGGCAATCCAGGAAATGAAATTCTTTGAATAAAATATTTGGATCACAATGAAATTTTTATCTCAATAGGGTGGAAAAATATTATTTGGAGGAGAATGTGAAAATGATGAAAGAAATACTGTGTTTTTACCAGTGACCTGAAAAATCCAATAGACGGTCAGCTTTATGGTTGCATGTTAACTCAGATTGCTGTATCACACTAACAGAGGTATGAGTCAACAATTTATACCTAACATAAAGAAGTGAGCAGCTGTTTTGTATATGGAATTATCATCCTACAACACAGGCACAGGAGTGGAACAACACGGTTTGAATAGATTTTAAATTCCGTGAGATAAAACTGGAAGCAGCAGAAGAGAAGGGTGTGAGACAAAACAAGTTGTCACACTTATTTGCTGTGGACTTTTCTCATTCTTAGGTGAAACTTTTGGATTTTGTCAGAAATATTCATGGGTTTTGTTAATTTTCACCTTGGGGAAAAGGGCGGCCGGTTGATCCCTACAGCACACTTCTGTGCATTTCACGGGTAGCCTGAATTAGGAGCCGAGAAGCCGTCAAGAAACCCCACTAGAAGCAGCAGAATGCAGCGAAGGAAAACATAGTGCTCATAATTTAAGCCTGATTTAAAGTCTGATAAAGTGGATGGAAGTCGCTCGGAAGCTGCAGCTCAGCCCCCTGAGCTGAGACCCACAGTGGGCTCTGAAAGGGATCGTCACGCGCGGCACAGAGGGTTCTTAAATTATATTTGGAAACAGGGCAGGTCTAGGAGCTTATCAGACAATTGGCGATTGTTGCAGCACGGATTTTCTGTAGTGTTCTCTGTAACTACTGCTTAAACTGTAAGTTAATGAGAAAGGGCCCTTTTGATGGGTATATTCTTGTTCATGCCCAGCGGGAGCAGATTTATGTGTGATCTGTGGCTACGGTGCATATTCTGCTATTCTGATGGAAATGTGAATTCATAATCGAGAGAAACAGGAAATGTTTAAAAAAAACTATGACCCCCAAACCCCAACAAAAATCCAAACCAAGCAAAAACCAGAAGTGTTGAGGGTTTTGAGAAACACTTTGGGAGGGGACTAAGAGTGGAACCAGCAAACACTGAGATCTCAGTAATAAAATCATAGTTACGTATGTGGCCAGAGCGACTTAAGTGATCGAAGAATACAGGTAATTAATTCACACCGAAGGAAACACAGTCATAGGGAGGTGAAGCTTGACAGAAAGCACTTCTGTGTTTTACAGGGCTGTGTGAGGAACTGTTTTCCTTAGAAATCGTTGCAGTAACATATTCTCCTTTCTTGACTTAGCTGAAGTGTGAAACATTATCCTGAAAGCTGTTTATTTATGAGCTCTCCGCAAGGCACGTAGAATTCTCAAGGACAAAATCTCTCCACTTTTTGTAAAAACATTTGAAAAGCATTTCAGAGGCCTCACCGCACCTCTGAATCCACCACTTCTGACTCAACAGCTGTGCTTTTGGGGCAGGATTGTCTCGGGGGCTCCTTTGAAGAGTCTCACTGGAGATGAATATTTTGCCTGCCTTTTTCTGTGCAGTACTCAGCACGAAATGGGATCAGCCTACACACAGTGAAGACTGAGATCAGCAGAGAGCATTGGGCTTTCAGTTTTAAAGTCTAACTTTTACGTGTATGGGAATAATTTCTAGAAGCACGCCCAGGAATAAAGTACAACTGGTCCTAAGCGACATCAGGCAAGACTGACAAACAGAATTACAAAGGAATACTCTTAAGATTTTTCTTGAGGCAATTACTTTTTTTCCTTATTAAAAAATAAATAAATAAATCAATTAAATACTGAAAAGTTTAATTGCGAATTATCCAAGTTTTGAGGACATGTTCTCTATAAAACATGAATAATTTCAGTTAGTACACAAATGTGGACTAAGGTTTGTGTTTAAATGTAATTTAAATGGCTTATTTCTAAAATATTAAGGCATTTAAATAGTCAAATTTATTACATTTATTACATTTCTTAGTGAGAATTTTTAAAAATAATTTTACTCTTGATATCAAGAAAAAGCCTGCTTTGCTATTTCTGTGTTCTTTACATCAATGTGTGAGGTACGAGTGAGTGGTTCTGTGGGGGGAGGCGAGGTGTGAAAAGGAACTTTTGTGTATGTGAGAGAAATAAATCGATACGTGATGAGGCACATGTTTAAAAGGTAAAGTTTTCAGGAAGATAAAATTGTTAATAATTCTGTAAGGCAGGTGTGAGTAGCAGTCTAAGTATTTTAAAAATATATATAAAAATTCAGGTAAGGAAGAAAGTGGATCATCTACATTTTCTGCATTGCATTACAAAAAAAGAAAATATCCTTGCCCAACAAACTTAAATCTTCTAGTTTACAAATTTGGAGATCAATATATGTGCTTTATTATACAGTTGCCACTTGAGTGTTTTGTGTTCCTTTGATAGCAGGACTAGCAGTTCATTTCAGCTCTCAGGTGTTAGTTTTCTTAATGTAATTGCCATTCTTTAACAGATTTTAACAGCTTTTTTGGCATGTTAATCCTTCATCAGCTTTTTCTAAACCTGTTTTGTCGTTTGCTTATGAAGTGTCACTTGTTTTGAAAAATAGGAATTAATATGGGAACAAAAGGCCCTATTCAATATTCCCAACATCCCCGAGAGACAAAGGTCACATTCACCTCGGCTGCAGTCAACAGATTTTTCTGTGCAAAGCCTAAGAAAGGGGATCTGAATAGTATCCAGAAAAGTAACTTATGATAGTATAAATCTCCTTGAAACTCCAGTCCTTCTGTGAAGAAGCAGTGGACGGATGGCTCTACTGCTGTCTTTGCTTGCTCCTCCGGTGTGTCCCCTCCTCCCAAACCCGATTTTCAGAAGCACTAAAAACCATCCATCACAGCAGAGATTAGCGCAATATTTGGGTGCTTAGCAGCAGCTCCAGACTGGAAACTATGAGGACATTGTGCAAATCCCAGTATTAACTTGAATGACTACCAACCAGGCCTGCCTGGAGGAACAGAATTTATATAAGGATGACCAGTTACCCACAGGGTTTACCTGCCCTGGTGGGGATGGTGGGGTCGGGACCTCTCTTTTGGCTGCCGTGCAGCGGCTTGCTGGGGAGCTGAGGAAGGTGGAAAGGGATGGAGGAAAGGTTTGGTGTGAGGGGAACAAGATAGAGGAGAAAGTAAAGCTAAATAGCCCAAGTCAGTTAACCAATGTTATTCTACATATGGAGGCCATTGGTGTGGCAGGGAACAAGCAGATTCACCTCTCCACCTGGCCCTTCACAGCCCCATCACCTTCACAGGTGACACCAGGAAAGAGGGGAATATGCTACCCACACCTCAGTCTACCCAATTCAATGCTAAAAGGGGAAACAGGGGTGCTGTGTTTCCAAAGCCAGTAAAAGATGCATTCACCGTTTGTTTTATTCCTCAGAACTTGATCTGAGTAGAAGAAGTGTGGTGGCAGCAGAAAGATCTTGCTCTTGATTCTATGATGGGGTGTCAAGATTAATCTGTATTTTTCTTAGCCTGATCTTAATTCTCTGAATTAGGATCCAAACATGAAAAGATTAATATTTTTTCAAGTCAACTCTTGCTTCCTTCCTCCCCAGTGTCTTCTCCACTAAGGAAAAACAGGAGAGAAATTTACCCCTCCCAGGAGGCAACTTATTCATTACATGCCTCAGCACGGGGGGAAAACTGAAGTTAAAATTTAATTTTAATGTCACTAAATTAAGCCACTAAATTATCTTCTTAAAATGAGCCTAGTAATCCAAGAGGGAAAAATATGTCTCTCTAGGATTAATTGAGAAAACAATTAGATCTAGATAAAGCCAGCTCTTGCCAGATGACACAGTCCAGAGCACGCTGAAAGAAACCCAATCATCAAAAGCAGAAACAAGAAAAGAGCACGATAAAAGGTGTCTATTCCAGGTTTCCCTGGCATCATGTGGGCAGCTCTTGCAACTGCTGTGTGGACCTTCCTGAAAGATGGAGCAACCTGCCTCATTTGCTGGAGGCAGAGCCCTGGGACAGATGGAGCTGTGTTTGTGTCCCTTGAGGGTCTTTGTGCTCACCCTGTTGTGCTTGCAAATCAGTCACCTTCACTGGGTGAGGAGCTGGGCGGAGCAGGGAGACACTCCTATGGGGTAGAGATTCTTAAAAGTCAATTTGAGGTCCCTGCTGGGGTCAGGATTTGGCTTTGGTCCCAGTGTGTGGATGTCTTTTGGGGCTACCTGAGAGCTGAAAGCATCGAGCGAGCACCAGAGTGGAAAATTAGTTGCAAGGATATTTTTATTATTTTTTTTTTCTGTGTGTGCTAAAAACCTTAAATTATTCGTGCTTCCTGTAGGTTTGCCCCGTGTTACTGGTTGGAGGAGGTCCCCAGGCCAGTCTGGAGCAGGGAGTGTTGTTCCAGCTGGGCAGCCGGTCCCTGCAACAAACCAGCGATTGTTTGGTGGCCCCGGGGCCCCAGGAGCCTCTGTGCCCTCCAGGCAGGGGGTCGGTGGAGCAGGGCAGGGAGCTTCTGCAGCCCGGTCTAACGCTGGTGCCTTTGGTCACACCACGTAACCACTCTTGCCTGCACTCACTGCTCATCATCCTCATGTTTTTTTCTCCCATCTGACAAGCCTTACCATTTTTTCCCTTTATTTTTGAAAACTGTTTGACTTTTCTTTTTTAATACAACAAAATAAAATAGCTGTCTCCTTGTCTGTTTGTTTTGAACAGCTCCAGAGACATTGACGGTGATGGACTACATCAGGCTGGATGGGGCTTTGAGCAACCTGGTCTAGTAAGAGGTGTCCCACGGCAGGAGGACTGGAACTAGATCATCTTCAAGGTCCCTTCCAACCCAAACCATTCTATATTTCTATGATTTACTTCTCTCCCTCTTTCAGCTACAGAACAGAAGCACAACTTGCACCTTTTTGTATGGCTTTCGTCCAATAAGCTGGCAACATGAAGCATTTTGGTTGGTGTCCTTACTTCCCATACATCTCAATCATTTTGTATATCAGCATGATGATGTTTTCCAGGAAACTGTGACTTCCCCTCCAACCTCCTGAAAAAGAACTGTCACCGAGCAACTACCAGGCAATCATCAGTGTGTTCATGGGTACGTGTATGCATGTATTTATGTGTGTGTATTTATGAGAAAGGCAGAGTCTGGAGGGGACGAGGAGAGAATTAAACACCATACGTGCCTGCAGCAACAATAGACTTCTATCTTAATGCACAGTCAAGATCTTTGGAGAATATAAGCCACTTAAATTTCAATGAAACAGCAAAAGTTTGTTTACTTGCAAAGCAGATCGCAAGTAGTACATACAAGACTCTTCATGTTTATCCTTTATATTCACTGGTTTGGAAATTCTTCTTTCTTCTTGAGCTGAAGGAAGTGGTCTGCAGGGAATAAAAGGCATCTCTTTCAAGCTATGCGAAGTCTAGTGCATTTTGCAAAGAAAGGTAGTTCTTCCAAAAACCACTTCATACTTTCTCGTTGCTGCCTGCTGGAATGACTATCACATAGGCCAACTGGCAACTATTCATGTGCATTCTTAATTCAGTGGGGAGTGAAACAAGGAAAACATTTTTATAAGACTGTTTAAAAATTATATGCGAGGGAAACAATTAAAAAAATGTGAGGCCATTTTCTTGATGGTGCAGAAATGCCATATCCAATGTCCAATTCAAATGGGCCAATTTTCTCCAACTAGATTTATGTAGCTAAACCTGCCAGGCAGACAGAAAGCTAAATACTGAAGTGTTTCATTTTAATATAACTTTAATTTAACAATAATGCCAGAAATACCCAGACAGGTTTATAGTGCACAAGTTATACTATTCCACTTCTTCTCTTCCGGCTGCCTCAAAATGATAGTTGGGTTCTTGTACACCTCTTGAAAAAAAACTGGCTAGTGGGTACCTGGTGGGAACCAGTTTGGATTTAAAATCTACCAAACGTTCACAGGACCCAGGTTTTCAACCTTAACCCCTCAAATGCCATGCCTTTGGGCATACTCAGGCTGCCACGTCCGTGAAGTTTAAGGGGATCTTTCTGACTTCAAATTATGTACCTCACAGACTATTTTCACAATAGATCTGTCTACGCTTAAATTTTGTAGCATTTTGACAATGTAAAAATGACAGTAGGAAGAGCTCAGTGCCATAAAAAAACCCCAAAACCATGAGCAATTTTTTTTTTTGTTTGAATACAAGAATGATAAAAAACTCCTGCACCCATAACCTGCTCCAGCCTCTGCTACCCCTCACTCTGTGAGCTCAGCGTAAGGGGCTTGTGGGAAGAGCAGCTTTTCCAATAAGCTTAACTTTCCTCTGTGGGGCAAAGTGTTCAAAACATTATAAAAAGTAATTGTTTAATTGTAAAAAGACTGGCAAGTCAGGTTGCCTTATAATGCACATAGGAGGTCAGGCTAAAATGGCAACCCTTCTGTCTTTAAAATCTGCTGTACGTAAGTGTGCCCGTGTCACCTTCATGAAGCGGAGATGGGACCTGTTGGACTGGGAGAGGTGGCATCCCCTGCTCACCTTTTACCATGCAGATGGTAAGCAGCTGCACTTTGCTCCATGGTATTTTAAGGTGAACCCTCACCAATCTCACTTTGCCTTTTAGTGCCTCTCTAGAAACTGCAGTGAGTCAGGGGTTTGCTCACCTGGTGTGGGAAATACATGCAACGACTATTTTCTTCTCAGCTGCAACAGCTGTGCCAGCCCTTCGTTGACTCACCAAGGCTAACTAATGAAACTTTCAGGTGTAGCTGACAGGGCAAATATATAGGTGTTCCTCAACAGCTTCTCTGAATGACATGTGTTTCTGTATGTGGAAGAAGATTTCTTACCTGATACCCAGTAGTAGGTAACCCCAGGTAAGTTGGGAGTACTCACAGGAAAAAACAGTGTCTTTCATTGATCACAGAATTACAGAATCTTAGTGGTTGGAAGGGACCTTTGAGATCATCGAGTCCAACCACGTTAAAAAAAAAAAACAAAAAAAAGCCCCACAAAAACAAACAAAAAAAACCACCCACCAACTAAACCCCACACCCACAACCCCCCACACAACACCCCACCACAAACCAATAATCTTGGCCATTAGAGCATGCCCTGAAGTGCCATGTCTACACGTTTCTTAAATACCTCCAGGGATGGTGACTCCACCACCTCCCTGGG
>JAOQGH010000012.1:68982187-69028145 GCA_025769975.1 Gallinago jamesoni | reverse complement strand
AGGACTTGTTCTCCAGACCCCTCACCAGCTTTCATGTAAAACTTCAGCAGAGGTAGAAGAGGGGATGGAGACAAAAGGGTAACGAAAAAAAACCAACATACTTACACTTTAAGTCAAAGCAACAAGAACAATGGACTGAAGTGTGGGTAAGGGTGAGGAACTGGATAAAATGTGTGCATCTTTTGCACACTTTTTCCATGCTTTTTGCAAAGAACCTAGGTGAGGTTGGGTTCCATTCCCGTCTGTGCATCTTGGATGGCTGTAGATGAGACTGTTTCTCTTCCTGCAAAAATGGGGGTGAATAGCTCACTATCTCACCCAAACATAGTGTGACTGAGTTTATTCATGTGGGTAGAGCAATTAAATTCTTAGATAGTCTGCACAATTATTTCATAGAGTTCTACAGCAAAATAGCTGTTTCTGAGCATGTTGCCATGTAACTGGGAAGCCAAGGTTGCTGTTTGTTTGTTCAGCTTATCCAAGTCAGTGGAGAAAATGAAACGTTTGTGAAGATCAACTCTTTTTGAGGAAAGAGGGATCTACACCATAATAAATGTCTATGGAAGTGACAGGATAATATGTTCACTGCAATCAGTAAACAAAATACATACTGAATCAAAATCTGTGTGTGGATTATTTGTGGGCTGAGAAAAGGAAAGATAAAAGTAAATGAACTGGAAGATAGATCCTGAAATTCCTAAGACCTCAAGATTGCACCAAAAATACTCATCCTTAAAGAAAAAAAAAAACATGTTGAAATCCATTTCTTTCTACCTTCTCTTCTCATAACTTAAAATTTTTTGGCTTTGAAACTGAGTACTTTGTTTCAGTATCATCCTCTAACTTTGAAACATTAAATTATCCATTGTGCTTTTGCTATAGAAAGAGATGTATGGAAAACAAAGGTTAATTATATTTTGATTTTCTGGATATCTAACATTGTACAAATGGGTAATTTCTTCCACAAACTCACTTCTAATACACTTTTTAAATATTATAAATCACTTGAACACTAATCTTATTTCAAAAAGTAATTATGCCTGTGGTTAACTTCAAAGATCTATTTTAAAAATGGGGAAAAATAAAACTTCAGGGGGGTGGGGAAGAAGCACATTTTCTAAGCATTACCTGGAATTAAAAGTATTCAAAAAACATTAGTATAATACTACTGACTGCACGTATCCCTCCACAGAATAAGTAATATGTTTGTTTGTTTTTCTGCTCTTATCCTGTATCTTGTGATTTCCAGCACCTTTCTGATGTATTGAATTAAAATATTTTTTTTCTTTAGTTATTTTTATTTTATTAAACAAAAATCATACAAAATATAAAATATGTTTATAGTTCTGAATTTACAGAATTTCTCCTAAGAGTTGTGTAATATATAAAGAGCAAAAGACAGCACAAGATTTTGTAGAGAGAAAACCTAGAAACTGGAACTCTAAAAAAAAGACTGTACTTATTCCAACCTGTTTTGTTCAACTCCTTCATTTTTAAAGTATGCTTCTTCTGATGTTTTGACATTCTTACTGCTTCTATGCACTTTCTGTGGTTGTGATCTATTTCACCCAGTTTAAATCAGATATTTTTTTTTTCTTGGTACTTAAAATATTTTGCTTTTATTGTTAGACTGTGGCTGTTGGAAAATATTTGGTGGAAAGAAAGATGAGAAAGGTAAAGAGGAAAAGCATACATCATTGTAAAACAGCTTACTGAAAAACCAACCAAGCACTGAGATTTTGGTTTTTAAATTAACTCTGCCACCTTATATTTTAGCTGAGAGAACAAAGGAGTTAGGAAAAATTGTTCTGCATGTTAGGGTGAGCATTAGGGTGAGTTTTGAGAAAGGGCAGGTGACAAACTGTGGTCAGTGGGATTGTGTCAGCTGCAGCACAAAGACCAAAGGAGCCATCACATGATACTCTGCTGCCGTGATCCCCAGCTCCTGCAGGGACAGGGGCATTGACTTGTTTCCAGGGCTTTACTCTTCCCTTGTCACCTCAGCCTGCCTGAGATCAATGATGCTCCAACGCTCCTGCTGCTGCTCTTCAGCCAGTGACATTTTGTCCTTGTGACTGAGAAAGCAAAAATCCTCAAACTCGGTGTCCTTCCCTTTGATCTGTCTCTTCCTTAAAGATCATACGAAGTGGCCAAGAAACACTGCAGACGTTAATTTGACGGTGACCTTGTGGTGAGCTGGCTTTGCTGCCCCTGCATGAACTTTGGTCAGCTTAGAAAGGGCCATGCTATGTGCACAGAAGCACCTAAGCAAGGCTGGGGTCAGCGGAGGGAAGCATCCTACCAGTAGAAATTAAGCGTGTTTTCTTTATTGATTGTTCCCATTCTTTTTTGTGATTTGCAGCCTAGAGAAACACCGCAAGAATGAGGAGAATTTTGGTAGGTCGGGTGCAAAGGCAAGGCAGGATGTAAGAAGTGGATGAAAGGTAAGAAGTTGCGTTTGCCTGGAGTTTGAGAAAGTCAGACTGGCGGTTTGAGGAACAACAAGGCAAAGGTATTCAGGGCAGCAAGTGTGGAAATCAGCAATCAGTTTTGTACCACCCAGTCACAAAAGCTGCTGTTATGGCTCTTGCCATTATGGTGCCTTATTCCCATCTGCAGGAACTGTGAGTGATGAGATGCTAGAAGAGCAGATTGGCTAGAACCACTTCCTAAGTGGGTATGGTGTGGGCATGCATTCATCCACACCTTGCCTCTGTGTCCCAGACCTGTGTGACCATGAAGTAAATGAAGGAGTGGAGGAGAACCATGACCAACATAATGCTGTCATGTGTCAATGTCATCTGTCATGGTCAAAGTGACCATGCTAACAACATAAATAGATATATGTCAAAGAAGAGTTTTAGGGTTCTTTTTAAAGGAAAGCTATACCCTGAAGAGATGGAGTAAGCATTGTCTGAAAGCTCTGTCTGTGTATGTCTGATGGGGTGGGTGACCAGATTCCCAGTGGTAGCAGAACAGTCACAGAAATTGTTCCACAGTGCTCCCCAGATGTCAACAAAGACCTGTTATGGTATTTCATTTATAAGGCTGGAGATCCCAGAAAGGTGGCAGAGTCTCCACCTGGTAGCAAGCTGCTGTAGGAAACCCCTTATAGCCACAAAGATGATGAAGGTAAGTCCTTCAAATGTTCTCAAGCACTCAAAGGGCCTAGAATTGGCTGAAGGAGCCACCCAAATACCCTGTTGTCTTTCCACCTTTATTGGTCTGCCCAAGAATGTGACATTTACAAAAATCATCCCCCCAAAAATGGGACTTGGTGGGCAGAAATACTTTGGCTTTGGCACTCAATTCCTCCTTTGGTTTACGGCCAGTGGTCCTCTCAGCATCCCTCATGTCTCTTCCTTCATTTAGAACTCAATCATGTAATTGGACACCGGGCCATTTATATGCTATGCAGAAATGCCAGCTTCATGCAAGCATCCACAAGGGCAAGGCATGATAACTTCATTACGTAGCACTTTAAATAAAAGGGACCATGATAAATTATAAGGACTCCTTCAAAATCTGAATTTCTCTCAGACCTCAGATACACAATGGAGCATGCAAATGGGCTACTTTTTTGAGAACCCCAAAGAGTACATGAATTAAATGCATATTAAATATTTGCTGCTAAATATTTGCTATTAAATATTGGAGAAAATGGATATTACATAGCTCTTTACACTTTCTTGACCTTTTATATCAGAAAGCAGCCAGTTTTCTTGTTCTGTAGGTTTAGGAGAGGGAACTGGTACAGCCAGTCACTTTTTTTTTTTTCCTTTTAAATATGTTAGCATATAAAACATTTTAAGGGAAATTTAGTATTTTTTTCCTCTAGAAAGACCCCTTTCTCTGCAAGAAGATATATAGATGGTTTATATTTTCATAGTATTTTAGTGTTAGAAAATATGGAGAAATAATTATAAAAAATGCCAACAGTATCATTCTTTTTATTCCTTCAGTCAGATCTAAGCTAGGGAGTTGCTTTGATGCAATTCTTAAATATCTCTGTGAGGATTATTATTTTACATAAAGGGTCTTGTTATATTCATTTTGTTAAGGTAGGCCTATCTGTAATTGGCTGCCATGTAATTTCTTAATGTCTGTGGCAGGTGAAGGTCTAATAAAATGAGACATAAGAGAAGCCACTGCAAGGAAAAATGGACAACAAAACAAAGTATAATGAAATGGGAAGAAGAGATGTGGAAAATAGATAGTAAATCAATCAATCCTCCATGTTTCGTTCGGAAGGTTCCTCAAGCAGAACATGGACAAATGACAGGGTGAAGCATTACAGAGTACGCTTTTATGGTATCTTCTGTCCAGCAGGTTCCCAGAGCGTTTTACAGAGCATCTTGTGTGAGCAGGAGGCACCTCTGGAATGCCACAAATTTATGGGTAATAAAATGTGTTGCCAGAGTGGAGTTAATTAGAGATGTCACTGCTCTTTCTTTGGGGCCAGAAGCCTCTTAAATTCTTTCATTTCTAAGTCTGCCCTGAGAGTTGTTCCCATAAGCCATGAAAGGCCATGAGGACATGATGATACACTGCATCGGGAAATGGTGTCAGAAGCATGTGTTTCAAACTTTATAGCATCCCTGGAGCTAATCACCTGGGCCCTGTCCTGCCTCTGGGGGCATCTTGGGTTGCTCGGGCATTGAAGCAGTCCTTGCTGGAGAGCCAGGTGGGGCTTCCCTGTCTAAAAGTGGGGCAAGTCTGGTGTCGGTACAAAGAGAGCTAGAAAGAGTGACAGGGTGAATGACAAAAGCAGTCCCTTCCCCTCTTCACTTCAGGCAGTGACTTGAATTGCTTTTCTGAGAAAGGCAATGGGGTGGAAGAGCTTTTTGCAGGCAGGTCTCCTTGCCAGCCTACAATGCCCAGGCAGAAAGGCATGGAGAAGCGGCAGCAGCCTCTCTGCAACTAATTTGCAGGGACATAGAAAGTATGTGACAGGCAGGGTTGAGAAGAGTTCACCTCCCCGCTTTCTTTCTCTTTTTTTCTTCTTCTTTTTTTTTTTTTCTTTTTACATCAGAACACATGCGGAGAAATATCTGATTGCACTAATAGCTTTATTACTTTTAGCATGTACTCACTTAGCCAAACAGGTGAAACTGATTTGTGCCAGGTTTTTACGAGCCCAAGGGCCGAGCAAGCAAAACGGGAGTTTTGTGTGACAGGGCCCAGCTTCTTCTGGTTCTCATCCCAGTTTGAAATTTGTGAGAAAATTCAATTTGAGCAAAGCACCCTTTTCAACTCTGAGACAAGCTTGCGGCCACCTGAATCAAAACCAGATGTACTTATCAGGGCTAAAGATAACAAATAGCGGCTTGAGATCCTGTCAGCAGAGGACCACCAAGAGCAAGGGCTACAAAACTCGCTTGCCTCATGAAATTCTAGCACAATGCATATTAATGCTCACCAGATCTGGAGTCAAGCCTCCTCGGCTCCTTCTTTTCCCTCCCCCTTTAATAAATTCTGAAGAACATCGCTGCATTGTAAACTGGTTATTTGAGACTGTTTAAGTAAAACCAAAGGCCCCCACATCCCTCTAATTCCTCCCCCATTGCCCCCTCCCTTTCCCTCTTCCCCCGGGCTGACAAAAGCAGGTCTTTTCAAGTATGCCCATAGCAGGAGATGGTTTGTTTTGGCAAGGGAGCAGGTGCCTTCCCCAGCTTGGAGATCTGGAGTGTCAGCAGTGACCCTGAGGTCTTGGGTGGCCAGCTTCACGCTTACACTTCCCCATGTCAGCCGATACACCTACCACCCACACGCTGAAAGCTTCCAGCAAGCTCTGATATGCTTTAAAAGGGAGCTGACCTTTCTCTCCTCTCTTCCCTCCTCCCTCCCCATCCCTCTCCTCCTGTCCCTTCGGAGCAGCCCGGGAACGTTATGAATGTCAAGCCCCGCTTCTTATAAACAGCAAGGTAGGGGACCGTTTGAAGGCTGGGGTTGTGTAACCTTAGCTTCTTGCAGATGATTAAAATATGACCATGTAAACAAATGATGCCTTAAATCCCCGGAATATGCTGCCCCACTCTTATCTAAAGAGAAAGAGAAGATGGGAGGATTATGTGGATGTTTTTCAGGGTAATTTTATTTGGTGCTCCTAAAGCCAGGGTGTCTGTTTCAGCGCTAAGTGGACTGGTCTTCTGTTACCCTTTAATTATTATTTTCTATTTGCATCTTCCAAACAAAATCATTTTCCCACATGGTGTTCTAATAATCTTCACTAGTCTCCGCTGTGCAAAGCAGGGTTTGAAAATTACACCACAGGATTTCTTCTTTTTTTTTTAACCTGTTCACTGAAAGTTGCTGAATTGCTACCCTTTTTCTTCTTGTTTTGCCTTTGAGGGCAACGGGGAAAAAGAAACCTATTCTGGAAGGGGAAATCCAGTCTCTCACCTGGATTTTGGAGTTCAGATCCACCAGGCCTGATTTTCAACTACGTTAATAATCTGAAACCCAATGAGATCTCGGGAAGTGTGGAAGTGCCCACACCAGATGTCCTCCATGGCCCACAGAGACCCAGCCTCAGGGGTCTCACAGAGCCAGTGCTAGCTTGGGGGACATGCAGCACGGGAAGGCAAGGAGACGATGTAGCTAAAATGCACTGCTGTAGTGAAAAGTAAAGTATGACCTAAACCAGGCCTTGGACTGCTCTGCAGGCCCTGGAAAAGCTCTAGCTGCTTGCGTTGAAGGGTTTCCAGCCTGTGCTGAGGCGAATGCCTATTAATTGATAAGTCCATTGACTTAAGCTGTTAATTTAACAGAACTAAGGAAAATCTCACTTTGGCTTTCCAGCTTTTAATAATAGAACCATAAAATATGTCAATTATGAAAATACTGTTTCGTTATTGCTTCTGGCCTGCGTGACCCTGAGCTGAAACTAATGTCTATGGCACTGTAAATTTTTGTTTTAAACACACACATGAAAACTCTTGCCTAGAAAAGGCTCTCAAGACATAATTCAGCATATTTAACGACGATAGACTGATAGCTGCAGTACATCCCAGGCCCAGATTTTGCTCTCAGGCACTCCTATTGAAACCTTATCACTGTCCAAGCAGCCACCCAGGGGAAAGGGGTAGATTTTGGCCCAATACGGAGGTGTGAAATGACTTTTTTGGGAGAAAGCCACCAAGAGCTCAACATATGAAGAAAGTTAAGGTTCCCTGTATGTCCGTTCAAGGAAAATTATGCAAGCAGTATGGGACTAAGCTTGATTCAGCAGTTTCTTTACCAGTTACTTGGCTTTCCAGTTAATGCTACCAATGTGGTCACTGGGGCAGAGGGAACAAAGTTCCCATGATTATAATAGGGCCAAATAAGCCACTTCCTTTGCTAAGTGCTAATCAACATTTTCCTTTTGCCTTCCTAAGCAGTTGCAAGGGGAATATTGCCTCCTCCATGGAGGTCAAAAGAATTAGGCAACCAAAACATGGCCTTACAGGAATTGCATGTACCCCTCACCCTGGCTGTAAAGAGCTGGATACCATACCCAGGGCAGTTTTCTGAAATGGGCCAGAAACCCATTTCTTCCACCTAGCTTCTGCTTTCTTTCTCCTATCACTTGTTCTAATCAAGTCATGCCCTTCTTCCGACTGCCTCTCGGTAGGGGGGTCGAGTTTCCAGAGGTTTTTGGGGTCATCTGTCATGTTGAGGCTTTTCCTTTGTGTTTACACTTCCTCAGTTGGTTTTTGTTCCCTGATGCTCTGTATGGGGCTCGACTCAATGTTGGACACTTCTGGTTTTGATGAAGATTTCAAAGCCTGATGTTCCTTTCCCCTCTCCCTCAAGCTCCTTTCCTTCCTACCTGCATCTCAATATTACTCAGATATTTTTCAACAGTCCACTGAATCATAAATCCAGCTGAACCTTGAACTGGAAAGGTTCGAAGATGTGGCTGGATTTGTGTTTTCTATCTCAAGCCAGTGTTTACTATAAAGCCCTATTTTGTTTGTACCATGGGAAACCTTCTCTAGAAATAGTGGCGGCTCGGCTCACAGGAGGTTTTTTGCCTCCTTTTGAGAGTCACTTGTGCTGGCAGAATCTGGCCACAGGATGGCAATCTGTGTATGGAGCCAGACAGTCGGTGCTGCTGTCCTGCTCGGAGGTGCGGGGCGAGGGCTGAAGCAGAAAGCTGGACGCAGGAAGGAGAGGGGAGAGGCCACAATTTTTCTGTGCTCTACTGTGTTTCATAGTTGTTATTTAGGTCAAATACACTGTTTTCTGGAAAGTACCTCCCTCCAAGAAGAGACTGGTATTTAGCTAATTATCCCAAACCACTCTATATGTAATTACAGCTTCTGTTTTCAAAGGCATTTGCCAGTTTAGGCCAGTTGCCATTTTGTGAATAATTCTTTGTCACAAGTTGCTGGCAGGCTGATGTAAGTGGCTGCTATGCATTAAGTTTGAGCTCTATGATTGGTCACATATTTTATAATGGGATATAACTCTTCTCTTTTTTGGTGACTGTAACTCTTAAAAAGAACCTGTTGGGGAGGAAGAATGAAACTGTGATTAACACTTCAGTGTAGACTGCAGGAGACCAGAGGTTCAAGACCTTGGACTGTTGCAGCCTTGCTATACAATCTTTGGCAAATCTTGTAAAGATAGATCCAAAAAACTACCTAAGTGTCTGAAAGTCAGGTGCTGAAAAGCTTAGCTTTTGGCAGAAGTCACGTCCAGAATGGTATATTAAGAACCAGTGTTCCCAATTCAATGTGTGGGAAAAGTATAGCCCCTCCAAAAGGAGTACGTTTCCTCTTCCTCCTGCCACTTGACTAGCAGGGAAATGCCTGCACCTGGCTGGTGGGATGGACTTGGGTACCTCTTCCTCCTGCCCCTTGATGAGCAGGGAAGTGCCTGCACCTGGCTGGTAGGATCTGGGATAGACTGGGTGGGCCTTCAGCCTTGCTCCTTTCTCCTGGGTACTGGAGGTGCCTTAGTCTTCTATGGAGCTGCAGCCTGGAGCCTTCTCCTGAGGTAGGAACCATCAGCCTTTCTTTCTAAGCAAGGTTGCTGTTTTATGTTGTTACATGGTGGAACTTCCCTCCGCTCCCTCATCTCTGGATTTTGTCCTTAATTTCTTTATGTTTCTCCTTGCCGCTCAGCAATAGCACGTGGGGGCATTATATGAATGTTTCTCTTTGTAAGGATAACAAGGTGCTGAGGCACTTTAGTAAGGAGGGGTGCTATGAGAGCTTTGGGTGTTGACTGATTTTTGAAATGCAGTTCATACAAGTGCACAAGACACTGTAGACCTCTCAAAATGTGCTTATGTAGCTTACAGTGAGCTTTACCCTAGTCACAGATTCAAAGCTTTGGACTCTTCAATTGTGGGGGCAATAGTTACGGCTTTCAAAGGGAGTCCAGCTCCAGAAACTGAATAAAAATAGACCCAAATGTTATTTCTCAGCAACCCCCCTGTTAGTTGAGAGGAGCTCAATTTTCAAGGAACGATTTCCATTCCTCCTGCAGTAAGCCCTTGTGCTCAGCTGGCAATCAGAGTCTGTATAGTTTTTGGCTTTTTTCCTCACCTAGCATTAGGGGTCTTTGGGCCTCCTGGAGAACTGGAGCCCTTCAAACAGCAACTGGGAGACATGGAGAGCCAAGAGGTGTCTGGCACAAGTAGGTTTGAGGAGTTCCTCTGCCCCAGTCTGTGTCTGAGGCTTTTGGGGTCTGAGAGAGGCGTTAGCCATTTTCTTGGGGTTATTGCAACAGGGCATTGGGCAGAAGTGGCTGTCATTGTGTTCCTTGTGCCTCCACTCCAGGCAAGAGAAGGCTAATTTAGATTTAAATATTTGACATCGACTTTAAGTGGCTAGTGTGGGCACATACTTGTTTCTTGTAAACACAGCTGGTTCAGAAGAAAGGCTCAGTCATCACTTGGGGGTTTTCCCACCCTGGCTGCTCTTTGAGACTTTCTACTTCCACTGTTGAAACAATTCCCTGTTTTCTGAAGCAATCCTTCAGTTGTCACATGTCATTACACTGGGAACAAGCTTTCACCTGTGTCACTTGTTACACGATAGAGTTTTGAACCTCTGGTGAAGACTAGGAACCCTGAAGGCCCTTATTGAGAATAGCTTATAACCCCCTGTTGGGCTGGGAAAACTCAAGACAAAGGAGAGCAGACGCTGTTGATATGAAATCAAAGACTCTGCTGGCTTCAGTTGGCTTTGGAAATGAAGGACTAATGTAATTTGTTTCACTGCTTATATGTCCTGCAGGGTAAATAAAGCTTACATTTGAATTCATTCAGAACCTGGAGTCCTTCCCAAAAGGGAAAGATTGTGTGTACCTAGGTGGACTGAAAAATACTTCTCAGCTAATGGGAATACCTAGCAACTCTATTAAAACATCAGTAGGATAAATACAATATGACTACTTTTCCTTTACTATATTTTCAGCCATAAAATCTAAATGGGAGGTCTCTTCTCTGTTCCTCACAGAATGAGATTTCCTACACGTTTTTGTTGTCTTTCTAGACATTTGGATCTATTGATTGTATGTTCCGTTTGTATAAATTGCATGCATACTGTCTGCTGTGCCGTTTGAAATGCTCTATATGATGGTCATGCTGTGACAAATTATAGAGAAACTGTGGAGTTAAAATACCTAGTTCTTGCTGTAAAGAACATATGAGGAGTATAGTCTTCAGGGGTGTGAGAAACCAACATAAAACCAGATGTCACAGAAATCCTTGCTGGAAAACTAAAGGTCAAGTAATTTGTGCATTTTGGCCACGTTGTGTTACCTGGTGTAGAATATGCCAGTCCTACAAGATGCATATTTGGCAGCTGTGATCCATTATGTTAGGGTAATATGTGGATCTCCATTTTATTTGCGTGTCTTGACCTGAACATAGTTTAAAAGTTCTCCCTTGGACAGCTTCTCAGCTCTCAGACTGTGGAGTCAAGTCCTGAAGCCCTCTTGGACAAAACTGCATTAGAGACAAATGGTTTTAAGCCTGCACATGCTGAAAGATTTAGTTGTCTAGGAAGAAAGCCCATTTCAGGAAAGAAAGGTCCCTTTACTTTTCTCCTCTGATTCCTCATTTAGCTTTCCCTAGTGTCCTTTCCCTGCAGGAGGGGCTGACTTTGCCCTGGCTCTACCCATCCTGCCCTGAGGGTAGGTGCTTGGTGTGTGTGGGTTGATGTGTTTCTATGTGATTTTTCCCTTATTCTGTGCTAGTTCCTCATCTGTGGCTTTCTCAGCTGCTTCCCCGGTGATCTTGCCCCAGGTGAGACACCAAAGAGGAACCTCAGGTTTGAGGAAGAGAGTTTAAAAACCCTGTTGTGTAGCTCCTACAGCAACAGAGATGCAATGCTAGTAGGAGTTGTGACATGTTATGTGTGGGCTAAGATAAAGCTGATGAGGTTCTGGTCGGGATAGGGCTGAGGCTTTGAAAGAAGTGTCTCTGCCTCCTGCTGCCCTGTGGAGAAGGCTAGGCTTTCCCACCAACACAAAACCATAGGTAAAGGCTGTCAGAATGACTCATCATAAGAAAAAAAGTTGAAGGTGTTTATCCTTTTAAAAAAGCCTTATTCCAATAAGCCTGAAAATCAGGGAAAGAAAGGGTTGTAGTGAAAATTCCTTGCTTAAGCTGAGGAAAGGAATAAAGAAAGCCATATCTAGTATAAAAGAACAGAATTGTCCTATTTTGATTTGTTTTCTTTTATTTTTTTCTTGTATTCCCCCTCCCCACACTCACTATGTCTGTTATGAAGTGCCTATAGAAATAGGTTTAGCAAAATCTTTTTGGCTTTTGGTTGAACAATGTAGTACCAAATTCTGGAATCTGTTTTTCTACATTGAGTAAAGAGAGAGTTGGGTGGGAAAAAGGTCAAACCATCTCAAAATCAAACTGTGCTCACATGCTATGAGGTTAAATTGTTGTAAGCCTCTTTCTAATAGCCATCTTGTCTGACTCGGGATTGAATAATGTTGATGTTAAAAGGTCTGATAGGTCTGTTCTTCCAAATGAGATCTGGGTAGTCAAGCAGACAACTCTTCATTCTGAGTCTATTACACAGTGACACAAAGACAAATAACTTGGTGAAAGAGCCCTGAGAATGATTGTGGAATTACCTAATTGTGGATAAGTAAGAGTAGAGGTCATCAGCATCCCAGCTTTTACTAAATTTAGGTTGACTGCTTAAGAAAGGAAATAGCTTTCAAGAAAATGTGGAATGCATGCCAAGATGTTAGGTGGTGGAAAAATCAAGCATCATAAAGGGGCTTTACATTCTACAGTGTAAAACTGAAGGATAACTGAAAACTTTTCTGATTGTGCAACAGCAAACTGAGACAGTCCCTACCGTGCCATCAGGATATAGCAAGTTTAGAGACTGAACAAAGAGATTACCTGAAAATCCAAGTGTGAAAATGCAAATGTGCACTTAGATGTACGTGCCCTAACCAGAACAAGCAAAATAAAGTGAGCAAAATCTGACTGGTTACAACTATCTTAAATTCTTTTTGATCACGTTATGTTGGAATGTGGATCTGTAAAAAAAAAAAAAAAAAAAAGATTAATTTTACAGACAATAAATGTAACTCTTTAGAATCACATTTAGAAGTTCTCTCTTTTTCTCCCCCCTTCCAACATCCATTCTTCTTCGTGTGAACATTCCCTAGACGTTTTCTCCTCCCTTAGCACGCAGTCACTCAAAGAATTGGCTTAACATTTGCTGCAACTGAAAGGATGGGAACTTTGGGGGAGATGGAGAAGGAGTAAGATAAGGGAGAAAAGAAGCTTGAAATAAGTGGTTGGAGGAAAAGAAACTCTAAATACATTAGCAACTGATGAAGTATTCTCTGTCAGTATGTCTACTTAAGGAGACTGTACTTGCTTCTGGAAATCCCAGTTTCCTTAGGATCTTCTTGTGTGAAAGAGGTTGAACTGATGAATATAGTAGGAGCATTTCCTTTGTAGTGTAAAAAAAAAAATAAAAATCCCTTTCTCTCCTCTGATTGTGTCACACAATGTGAGCAAAAATCACAACTTCGACAGTAAGACCAGGTAAATTTAAAATTAAGTAAATTGCATAGATTGCCATTCAGAGTTAATTTCTTTGTCATGTTGGTTCAGTGTTATACCCAGATTATGTTTTTTAAAATTGCTAAACGCTTTTATGGCCACTGCTGACTTCTGTGATAAGCACCAGCCCACCTCCTGCATCATAATTGAAGAATAATGATTTTTGCCAGACAGGAGGGCTTCTTATACTAATAAGCATCTCTGGATATCACTCTTTGTTTATTGCAGGGACTTTTGGGTGGGTGTGGTGTGTAACTTGAGTGGTATGGAGGGGTCTCCTTAAGCCTCCATCCCTCCTTGAATAAGTGGCATAGGGAGCAATGTAGGGGCCTACAGCAAATTACCATTTCAGAGATGTGTCAGTCAGACCAAATTATGAGCCTGTATCAGGATTTCAGGATGTTAAACAGATTTTGTTTGGAGGAGTCAAGGTTCCCCAGTGACATCTACAGAGCTGAACAGGGTGGACTAATCTGTGCAGGTCTGAGTCCAGGCAGAGCTGGCAAGACTTGTATGACATTGGCTTGAGAAGCAGAGCAAAGCTCTGATTCGCATCCTGGTGAGAGTGGCAGTGGGAGTGAGCCCATGGATATTAAGGAGCTTTGGATAAGGTTTCAGGTATGTACTGTAAATAAAGGTAGACTCATTTAGTCCTAACTAGAGAGTAGCATGCCCAGACAGTAGGCATACCTCCTATGTGCCTAGGACTTGAAGGGTTTGGATTTTGAGATCTGGGCTTTCTTGGTTTCTTTGGGGTGTGGGGTTTCTTTTTTCTCTGTTATTGTTGTATGGTGGTGTTGTGTTTGGGTTTTTTTTTCTTTTTACTTCCCAAACTTTACACTGCTACACAAGAAAAAGCCAAGTGGGTAAGCTCTCTAAACAGATGTGGGAGAAATAGAAAGGCATTATCTCTTGCTGCAGTCAAGGTACAGAGCTGAAATTTTGATCTTCACCAGTCAGTACTGTTATGTGAACTAGCAAGAGTGTTTGTCTCTATGTGTTTGGGGGAACTTGAGTCAAAAGAGAGAAGGCAAAGAGAGCAGTAAAAAAGAAAAGGAGAATTAAACTGCTGGTCAGACTTAAGTTGCTTTCAGCACTAGCTTGTTGATCTATTAAATAGCAATTTAGATAGTAACATGCACGTATTTCACAGGCTGCTTTTCAACAAACTTTTTTTCTTTTAAACAGTGAGACAGTGCTGATGTGATTATAGCAATAAATTATTATGGGCTGAAAAAAAAGAGAAGAATTAAATTGCATTTTGAATGCTGTAAAACTTACAGTAAGTCTGTGGTTTCAGTACCAGTAAATAGGTCTTATTATATTACAGAATAACCATTCTTTGTCTGGAGACTGAAAGCAGAAATTAAAAAATATGGTTCATATATGAAAACATTTTTAAAAAATGTCTTATAAGGTCATATTATTGCAGTGAAACAGCTGAAACCAAAAAAAGCTCAACAAGGACCCTATTTCAGGGTATGATGAGTGGTGTGATGGAGCAAGCTAGGTGACTGTATATTGCACCAACAGCAATGAAATATGAACCAGGTGATTTCAGATCCATTGCTCCATGTGGGCTACATCACTGCTGTGACAGCAGGCCCTTGCTGACTGTAGGGCTCGGGGTATGCAGGCTGATCAGCCCCTTCAGCTGTTACACATTGGTGCTTTGGTCTACTAAGACTTGGCATAGTCATCTTTATTCCCTTGGCACTGTGATGCTTTTATCATACAGACACATCTCCAGGCTGTGCTGACCTGTCTCTCACTTAAACAGTCATGTTATGCCAAATGGAAGCACAAGTGCCCAAAGGGATTATCGTCTCCTGAAATACCTTGTGCTTAGATACAGCGATGATCGGTGCTTCTGAGAGGATCTAGCTCAAGTGTTACAGAGAGAACTGGCTTTTCAGAGTGGTCAGGTGTTGAGATCACTGTGAAAAAGGTGGCAACATGTGCCATAGATCCTTTTGAGGGCCTACTGAAATGCTTCTCAGTGCCTTAGAGATTGCTCAAGTGTTTGCAGGAGGGAGGTGCGCCTGGCTTTCAACCAGACTGCCTGCCTGTAATTATTCTTATCCTTGTGCAATGCTGCTGCAACTGTAAATAGCTTCCACGGGACTCCTAGAGCCCCCAAGGCTTGGATGTGACACTTGCCCAAGAAGAGGTTGTGTCTGATAAACCCTCAGGCCGGGTGCCAGTTGTTTTCTGGAGGGAGGAAAGAGAGGGATTCAGTCACTGCCAGGCACAACTGAAGTGGTGCTTAGCTACCCCTGTATGGAAACTGTGCGTGGGATTCAGCTCTGTGTTAAAACAGAAATTAAGGTTTCTGCACGTATCTGTGTAAATGGGAGCTAATATCTAAGTTTCTGTCAGAGTTAGTGGAGAGAGCTCATCAATACAGTCATCAGAGTACGGCAAAGGAACCAGCTTACCTGATGCAGACACCTGCTTTCTATCTGAAGAACTCTTGTGGCTCTGTTGATTGTGTGAAAAAATAAGGATGTTGAAAAGCCTTAATCAAGGTGTTAACCTGCTCTGTCTCTACAACCTTAGTTCATTTGAAGTGCCTTGAATTTCAAAGTGGTGTATTGCATCCTTAAAAAATGAGTAAATAGAGGAACCATCTGTTCCTCAGCTGTAGGACCTCATGTAGTAAGACTGAAAGAGCGTATAGTTATGCTGATGAGGTACTGAGATCATTGCCCTTGGAAAGAGGCGTGTAAATCTATAGGTCTGTGGTGGAGTCTGCTGGAAGAAAAAGTTTTGTGCTGGCTGTGGTAGGAGGTACTTGTGATGAACTGCGTGACATGCACTTGACTGAAGTACTAGGAGGGGCTGGATTCCCATCCTTAGAAAAGAAAAGCCTTTGGTCTCGATAACATGATGTGACAACTATGATTGCATATCTCTGATAATGTTTCTGCTGTCATGGAAAATAAATGGAGACGTTCTTTTCTAAAATGCCCATTGTTTCTACTACCATTTTTCTTTAGTGGATTTGTGTGTCGTCTAGAGTTATATTACAGAGAGGAAGCCTTTTATAAACACCTCTCTTTACCTTGGTGAGTCCCCTGAAAATGTTGCAAATAGTTAAATAATGTTTTGTGTCTGCAAAGGATCAATCACTGAATGATGAGAGATTGATTGGTCCATTTAGTTGCCATAAGTACAGCAGAGTCTGAAAATCAACCAGATTTTTTTAAGCACTGGCAGAGGATACTCTCTTCTAAGATTTTTCTCTCCTAGTTTGAATGAGAAGTATTATTTTTAGTCAGTGAGTGTTTGACAGAATTGGGTCTATCGCATGTTACTAATTATGCAAGTGAAATGCCATTTAGACTGTTCATTATGCTTATTTCTAAATCCTTTTAGAAACACTCTGAGAATTTGCTTTGGGATCTAGATAGGGAAATAACTAAATTTGTAGCTAGCAAAAAAGGTTTCCCATAGACTCCAGAGAACTTCACAGCGTGGAAAAAAAGAATGTTACCCTTCCAATTACTTTCATCTTCAAATGCGCAGAGAGGAGAAACACAAAAGCATAATAGAGATTGGGAGCAAATGGACAAGAGAATTGGATGAGATCTGAAAAAAAAAAAAGACAATAAGAGTCAGTAAGATTACTGTGTTTGTTTCTGTCTTTTGTATGAGTTGCAATTGTAAGGATGAGTCCTGTGCTAAGAAAAACTAAGAGACCAAGGAATACACAGACTGAAATAAACAACTTTTCGAGTCCTTTCCTCAATGGATAAAGGAGAATGACTCAATGGAAAGAATGTTCTTCTGGTTTTTTTCCCCTTTAAGTTAAATTTGCACTTATTTTCCTATGGTGATCCATCTTTTGATTAGTAATGAAAACTACTATGCTTGTAATTGTCTCTCTGTTTAATACCCTATCTTGGTGCCTTGCAAGCTGAGACCACATTAGTCTATTTTCCTGGTTGTCTTTCAGACTGAGAATTATGCGGTTAATGCTTCTTTAATTTCTGTTCCTGACCCTTTAAGGGTGAAATCTTGGCTCCACCACAGTCAATGCCAAAGCTCATGATGACTAAAATGGGATTTGAGTCCTGCTAAGATAAGGGGATGGGATAAGGGGCAGAGGAAGAGAGAGATTTTCAACTAAACACTTCCAGGAAAAGTTTTTCCTGTATGTATGAGTGATTTCAGGGCAGTTCAGATGCATAAAATAAGAATTTTTACTTGAACAGGTCTGAATAGTCTTGACAGGAAGGCATTGCAAGATGCTAATAATCTAGTAATGGCTAATCATCCAATAATGACAGCCAGCTACTTCAGTATAAGAAAATAATTGAATTCTTTGCTGAATCAATGCAATGATGTCTTCCGTATTGCCCTACACATTTGGTTTTGACCAGGTCAGTCTTTGGCAAATGCTTAAAATATTGTGTCCACAAACTTTCGTTTATATTTTTAAAAACAGTTGTTAGTATTTGGTCTTCATTTCCAGTATGCACCCTTGACAGGTGGACACTGAAAGACGAGAGAAGGAAATTGTTTTCCATGGATAAAGTACTAGAGGTGAGATACCAACAATCTAAAAGACATGTAGAAGAGCAGCACTTCTTACTCATCATGGCTTTTATGTTCCACATTATTCTTTCATAGTATTGCGACAAGTAGATGAATAGAAAATGCTTGAAGAGGATGGTTGGGAGCAAGTTCTGTTCTTTTATAACAGCAAAGTATCTGGATCACTTTGTCAGTTCTACTTTTCCCAAAACAAAGGAACATAAATCATGTATTTGGCAACTCTCAACAACAATCAACTGCTTAGTTCGACAGGCCTAGAAAAAGAAGAAATCTCTTGACACCTATCATTCACCTAGTACTTTTAGGCTGAGCAAGCCTGAACCAGAACGTGTACGATTGGTCAAAGTATTTTGAAAAGTGTAATGTAAAATAACAAGAAGTAACAGTAACCATCACCTAAATGGCAAGGTAGATTGGTATTACGGCACTGTTAAGCAAAATCATCAGTCGCTAAGGTTTGCACCAAGGTAGAAGGTACATTACTGTCATTAAAATAATTAAAGGTCGTAGAAGAGTTAGGGAAAAAACACAGTCCCTTATTGAAAGTATATGATGCTAGTTTAGACCAGATGATCTAAAAAAAGGATTAGCATAGCATATCTAAATTGAAATTACTGAATCTTGCAAGTATGTGTGTTTTTTTTTTCTCCTTCTAATTTATTTTAGAATATTACTATTTATTTATTTAAAACAACCTCAGTTCTTAAGGTGCTGCAGATTCTTACACAGTCTTTTGTGTGATGACTTTTGTCCCATTTAAAAATAAAAATAAAGAATCTTAGTCTTTGCCTTTGCAGTAATCGCAGTAATAAATACAGAGACAAGATGAAGCTGCCTACTGGCTTGAAAATGGTTCAGCTGCTGAATAAGAATGTCCAAAAAAGTGAAAGTATTGTAAAGGTTCTGTTGTTGTTATTTGGTACTTTTCTCCCTTGGAGGATTTTTAAAGTTATCCTCCAACTCTTCATGGTTTTTAAAGAATAGATTCTTTCAGCCTCCAGAAGGAATATTTTTCCTTGTTTTCTCCAGTGCTTTGAAATCTAAGGCCAAAATTTTGTGTCCCCAGAGCGTAGCACATCGTAGCTTTTTATGCCATGAGTCCAGTCCAATTGACTTGAAGGGAGACAGGGCTTTGTCTTTTTTTTTTTTTTTTTTGCTTTAACTTTCCATAACAGCTGAGAGAGTCTTCTTAATGGAGCCCAAAGGACCTTTTATGTTTATATAGAACTTTCATCAACCAATGCAAGTGTTTCCCACACTAATCAATGTTATCTCTCCAAAATCTGCTTCTGAGGAAATGGAGCTCTTGGTTGTGGCATTTTGGGGATTAGGGGGAAGAGATGTGTGTTTGTTTTTGAAGGTGCACAGATAAGTCTTATTAATATTTTGGAGTTTAGTGGCTGTGTTGCTGTTTTACGCTGAATGGGTCTTATTTCTAATCTTCATCATTTTACTATCTGTATAATCAGGGGGCAGGGGGGAAAGCTTGCCAGTCATCTCTGGTAGGGTTTCACCAAAAGTAGAATGCTTAATAAATGCAGACATAATGAGGTCCAAATGTACTAATTACACTATTTTTCATTCTTGTTCTTGGTGTTTATTAATTCTGTGACAAAACCAGTGCTGTGTCTATCCAATCGGGCTTTTCTTTGATCTAGGGGCATAGCAAACATGAATATGTCATTAAAGACAGCGGAGCCTCCCAGAGCGTTAAGGGACAATATAGCGATATCAGGAGCTATTTCACATTGTTCTTTTGTAAATGCAAAATAATAGTCCCTGTGTCTCGTTGTATTATATACGTATATTATATAAAATGAGACATCCCAAAGATGTGATTTGAAAATTCACATGAAAGGAATAAATTTAACAAAATCCATAGGTGTTAACTCTGATTTGACTTGGGCAAGATAAGCATCAAATGATTTCAGCAAAACAGCTGAAGAGCAGATGTTTTCATTTCCAAACTGTTTGATGTGCTACTATCACACAGTACAGCTTTCTCTCTTCAGGAAATTTTCGTACTTGAATTGTGTATTACAATAAGAATTAAAATGATGGGTAAAATTAATCTCGTATTTGAGCCAAATACTTGGCTTCAGTGTACATGCAGGTAATTATGCAGCAACATTACTGCTCAGTAGATGAATAAAGGAGATGTGCAATTTAGATTCCTGTATTAAACCATGAGTTTCTAAAACATCAAAACATACCTGACTGGCTCTGATTTATGCAAGGGCAGTTCTATTTCAGTGGTTCAGGCTGGAATTTATCCTTCCCCAGCTCTTGACGGTTCTGACCTAGATTGTTTAGTAGTGTTTTTCTTAACTGATCAGCTTCTAACAGTAGTTAAGGGCTCCCATGTCTTTTCCAAAGCTTGGGTGTGAGATCTTCTTGGCTCCAAGTGTTTATGCTGAAGAGCTGGGGAGCTAAGAGCTACTCTGAGTGTTAGTGTACACGCGTGTGCAGCTGAACGAGTATAAGTGCTACACACTGCCTCTAACCTGGTTTGAGCGAACTAAAGGCAATCTAGTCATTGAAGAGAGGAAGAGGGATTAATACTTGAGGTCTAAATTTCTTTCACTTAACTCTCAGCTGCTCTGCTGGTCAGAAGTGCCTGTGTTTAAATACCCAGAAAACAAAACTCTATTTACCTTCCATAACACCTCTTTAAATAAATCATATTTATGAAGTTTTCACACTGTGCATTCCACTTCTAAAGACTATAAGCTAACATCATACAATACTTTGCTAATTAATTTAAGCCACTGTGAATCCATCCTATGGGTAGAGATACAGGCTGATGCATGGCAGGGCACTGCTGTAGTCCTTTTGCACTGTTCCCCTGTTGCAGGGAAAGCTCTTTAACAGTATACAGAAGCCCTGGTAAATGTGTGAATCAAGATCAGTGTTCTAGACTGGGAAAGAATCAAACATTGTTGTATTTCCAATAGTACCCAGTTCTATTTAATTTTATTAACTGTTCAATTGTTACTAGAGAAAGGGAAACATACTTTCAGTAGTAGTTCTGTTTTTCTGTATTCCAGCCAAACATTTTTTCATGTACTCAAGAAATGATATGGGATAAAATGATGGGCATTTGATATGAAAATCTATGTTCTATTAAAAAGTTTGCCATGAATCAACTGTGTAAAATCCACAACATTTTTGTTCTATTATAAACTCCTATTCAGATATCCAGTCTGTGCACTTTTAATCTTGCTGTCATTAGTGATTGGATTTCACTTTGGCAGCTTTTTGGACAGAAACCGAAAACTTCTGACAAGCTCCATAAAGACATAATTTTTGGCAAAAGGGACTTTTTTTGGCAATTAAAACATTTCTCTCTGCAATTGCCAATTGGGGGCCAACTAGGGCAGACCTAGTTCATTTTTCTGTCTATTTTTTTTTTCAATTTATTTTTAACATTCAGAGAAAAAGATCAATTATTCTGGTAAGTGTTCCTTATATGTTTAAAAAGACACACATTTCATTGGAAGAATAGTACTTTGTTGGAAATAAAAATGACTCCAGGGGCAGATGAACTCGTAACTGGTATAAACTCTAGTAGCTCCAGTGGGTACCCTGTGGTGACTTAGCTACCTGCACTGTAGCAGTGATTCCCAAATGAGGAGGTATATTCCTGGCAGTTAAGAGTAGCCTGAAAAAACCCAGCTTAAGCCAGTGTTTACTTATATGGGTAAAAAAAAAATAATGCACCAGTCTATAATACCATTGCAAAGGCCATACTCATTGATTCCCAGGACGTAGATGCTCTTCTTAGATGAACAAATATTTGAGACTTGACACCTCCCTACCCCCGACCCTTTCTCTCATATTCTGAGAGCCTGAAGGACTTACTGTGTTCTGTACAGTGCCTGCTGCTGTGAAATCAAGATTTCTGACAGGCTTGTTTGGGTGACTCAGGGACTAGGTCATTCTAATAAGAAATGCAAAATGTGGGGCAGTGTTGCCTCAGCTGCGCTGCAGACTCAGTTAGCTCTGTTCTGCTGAAGTCCCTCTTGGCCAACATTTAACACTGTGGCTGGCACAACAGAAATTGCTCTGAAGCCTGGTTCACACACGTTTGCTCCACAGGAACAGCTGGACTCCTCTTTTGTGCTACTAATAAAAATTCTGCATGCTTAAATTGATCTTGCTCTCAGAAATGATTTAAATGCTCCATAATAAAGTGCCATTTGAAACTCATGGGGTTTTTAAATCTGCATTTATAGAGAGAGCGTGTGTAATAATGCACAGAATACCCAAAGGGAAATTTAGAGTGACATAGTTACAAGTACTTCTAGGGTCTTTCATGATTTATGATGTCAGTAAGATTCAGCTGTAATTATCCACATCTTCATAGCTTTCCATTTTTTTTTATTATTTACTGTGTCATATATGAATTTTGTTACAAATAAAAATTAACAAGTGTTGGCTACAGTTTAGAGGTTTGAACTTTAAAATAATAATAAAAAATAAGAAATGCTTCACATAAAGATTAACATTCTGTCTTGTTATTTAACGTTGTTTCTCACCCTTGAAAAAGAGGGAGAGGGGAGAAGTGAGGTTTTGAAGTGGGACCATCCTTTTAAACTGCAGTAATACTTCCTTCTGGCTGAATTCATGTCATGTTTATACATGCAGTACATATTCTGTTGTGAACTCTTTAATGTACTGTTCGGTAACCATATTTAAGGACAACCATCTGGATAAAAAATTGCTGCGAAGATGGTTCTGTGAACCCTAAGAGCAGTGCAGAATGAGTGCAATCATGGGGAGACAACCTGAAGTGTGAAAATTCTCTGTTAGGAGTGTTGGTCCTCTCTTGTGTAAAAAAGGAGTGGAAAGCAGTTTTGAATGTGGGGACTGGGGGACAGTTTGGAAAGGAATCTCCTCTGGAGGAGGGATGTGTACCTACCGCTGGAGAGTTTGGGCATATGGCATTCTGTGCAAAGCTGTCTCATGCGATGCCATTGTAAGTGTAGCCTTTTGCCCTGAAGTACAACGACTTAGAATAAGCAGACCTCCTCTGTTTTTTGGTCAGTTGTTTGTTTGTTTGTTTGTTTTTTTTCTACAAAGAGTTTTTTTCAGTCTTTCTTGTTTCATCCTCAACCACACAGGAGTCACAGTTCTGTTAATGGTATATGCTTATGACCTCAAACAATAAAGCCCTTACGTGGCTAAATGACTTTAAATAGTTTTCTTTGATCTCAGCTATACTGAAGTACGTGTTTCTGTGCTTTGTTAAAATTGGACTTGAAACAGGCAGCAACCTGAAGATTGTGGAGCAAGGGCAAAACCAAAACTGTACAAGGTCCAACCAAATTTCTAAACCATGTACTGCGTTTCAAAGCAAGATAGAGAAATCTTTAGTCAAGGGTAAAGGTTACAAAACTACTTATTCCACCATAACTATATTATCCCTAGTACAAGAGCATAGTGTCTCTTGGAGCTCTAGAGCCATATTAAATAACAGGAGAAGTCTGTGGCCAAGAATGAGAATAAAAATGTGGCAAAAGCATTTTTCTGTCCACAACTGCCTGTTCCGGTCATCTGCTCCTTTCCTTTCCCCCTATGTGTCTTCTTTCTTCTTAAAAGTCTTCTTTGTAGGCTGTATCAAACACAGATATTATTAGTGAAATCTTCCTTACCACCCCCAGTGTTGACTTCACTGTTTATTCCTTTTGTTCTTTTGATGATCCAGTTTATCAAAAAAACACAATAGATGATATAGCCATATATAAAGTGGTTCTGGTTATTTTGGAGCTACTTGCGTATGATAAATACTTTAATTTTTCAGTCAAGTTTTCTTTTAAAATAATTTGATAGGACCCGAAGTTTATTTCTGCTAGAAGTTATTCTCCTGAACTCTGTTAGATAAAGCATGGACAAAGATCAGGTCACTGCAACAGTGTAATCCCAAGAGATGTATTGCTCACTCTGGTGAGATACAGTGTCAGAGACAAGGAAAATATAAATAATTTGAGGTTTGGTGGGTTTGGTGTGCTGGCCAACTGGAGAAAAACAAATAAATGATCTTGGGCTGACCTAAAAAACGCATGTGCATTTTTGGAATTGCTGGCAAAACAGAAAGTAGAAACTTGAGTTGTAATCTCTGTCCAAAGCAGTGGGTCATGGGTTCTCATCAGGGAATCAAGAGGAATGAAGCTCATATCACGTCTTTTCCTGATTCAGAGCAGACATTCTTCCTTGAAGTGTGATATTGAATTCTAGTCTGCCTTTCTGTGTCTTGTCTTCTTGAAGCTACAGCTCATTATATGAGGATTTAAATGACTCAATCATAGAAAGACAGAAAGAAAAGACATATATTCTGGCTATGACTCTCACAGTGGAGTGAGGGGGAGTTACTGTTTTCATCCAAATTCTACTGTGTTGTACAGTGGGATCTATTTATCTGTCTCTACCTAGAAATTGTGTGTAGCCTATTCTGGTTTTGTGGCCTGGGCTGGAGTGCTCTTGGAACCCAGTTATGTTAGTTAAAGTATTTGAAAACTAGTAAAATAACATGTTAGCACTTCCAAACCCAGTTTTTTATCCTTATTTTTATCCATCTTCCAAGTACAACTAAGATTAAGTGGTTTTGAATAGAGAGATTTTGAACATAAGCTTTTTCTTTTTTCTTTTTTCTTTTTCTTCACTCTTCATCACCCCTCCTGTCCCAAACAGGAAAAGTGCTTAGCCATCCTGGAAACACCAAATATCTGCTGTCTGATCACGAGTTTTCTGTGCTAAAACCAATTTAGGCTATGCAAAGTGAAGAAAGCTCCTTAGTGCTTCCTACCGGCTTCGTTGCAGCTGGAGCTGTGGGGTGATGGAAGCACTACCAGGATTTCATCCATGTGACAAATGCTGCCCTCACTTTCAACCACAGCAAGTTTGAATGTGTTGAATGCTACAGAACTTAGTCTCTTAAGCTTATCTGCTTCCCCTTGCTTTTCTTTCCTTCTGTCTTGAAGTTCCTTTGAATTCTGCCTCGAAGGAAATTACTGAACTGAGCTGGAAAACTCGACTCTCCTTGAGTTGACAAGATTTTATTCCCAGGAAATCTCATCTATATATGGATTTCCATTGATTCAAAGGAAGCCACGTGGACCCACACATTCAGAGCATTGGATACTTCTGTAATCTCTCCATGAATCCTCAGCGGTAGCATGCAATAAAGCTATGTGGCACTTCCATTAGCAGCGTACAGCATGAAATGTTTTTTCTCCTCAAGAGTTTCTATGCGGCAAGTCTGCAGGCTGTGCAAACTGGCTGTGGATGGATCCATCCTGATTGACCTCATAACAAGAGCTGGGTTCAAATCTTCTGACTGTTCCCTCTGAACACCGCACAAGCCGTTGGTTTGTGAAACTTCCACTGAAGATATAATACTATAAAGAAAATTGCCTTTTTTTTTTTTTCAAAATGCCCTCAGGACTCCTACAGGGGTGTCTACTGTATTTCTAGGAGTAACGTGTGTAGGACTAACATGAGCTGTAATCGAAGGAGTAATGGCAGGGCAATACTGGGCAAGTTGTTCCTATCTATGTCAGAGGAACTGGTTTAGACAAGAACAAGAGGTAAGTTTAAAACTTAGTGGTAAAAGACAGACTCTCTCAGGTGCTTTGAATGCTGTACGTCATCCAGACTTCTCCTGAGACTGTTTAAAGTTATTATTTGCTGCCCCCAAATCCTCTAGAAACTATTACCTTATATGAAATGCAAAGCCACTAAATTCTTTCCTAATGACAGTCATTCAAAATGGATAGTTTAGAAGAGTTATAGCTAGCCTTATGCCAGGGACTTTTTATAGTGAAATGAGACCTAAGCAGTACCTTTCTTAACTATACCTTTCAATCAGCATAACGAAAACTGCCTTAGTCTAATAGGAGAGAGAATTACACAGGAGAAAGATAATGATTTTCTTTTCTCGCTTTGCCTAAAGATATCTATATTGACCATCCTGTGCTGAAGTTCAACACCAGCATATGTTAATTTTAGTAAGAGTGCCATTTGTAACCAAATTATTTGTGTTCTTGTCTAGCTTCATCAAACTTGTCATTAACTTATGATACAGATGTCAGTGATTGCACAAAGACTTTATTTGTAACAAATATTTGAGCCACAATTGTTTTAATTTAGGATGTTAGTGTGTTTGAAAAGTGCTTTTTGTCTGTTCCCTGTTTTTTCACTTGTTTCTTCCTTATGTTCCTGTTTAAATGTGTCCACAGGACTAAAAGTGTTTAGTTACTCAGCCAGGAATCAGAAACATGATTATGGGGCCTAAGTGGTGAATTATACAGCAGAAATGGTGCATGGAGAAAGTAGTTCCCTTGTGGACAACTTACAAGCAAGAAATTGTTGACTCACACTACCTGAACGCTTACAAGTAATTAATCCAGTCACAAACATCTGGATTAAGTTTTTTTATGTTGATGTAAATTTTACAACTATTTAAGGCACCGTCCCTTTATAGATTGCTTTGGATTTATAAGGCTTTCCTCAATATCACACAGTTAATGGGAAATACGGATGTTAGATTTGCAGTAGACTGGCAGTGTGGTGGCCTCTATTCAACATGAAATGTTCTTAACCTGGAACCAGAGCAGGTGTCAGTGTGTCTGCTTTCTATGCACCTTCAAAGGGGAACCTTTCACTGCCCTGAAGCTCATGTCAGCAGAGAAACCAACCTCTGATGAATATAATTTGGGTATATATGCATGCTCCCTCTCTCCAAAGCACAAGAGAGTCCAGAAAGCCATACTGCCAGGCCATCCAAGATTTTGACAGATGTCTCTGGTTCATTTGCATAAAATGAAAGCTGAGGTACTTCTACAGCCAAACATAATACACACTGGCTAACAAGAATACCAATAACACACAGTTCAAAGTTTATTAGTGAACTTTTACTGAACAGCCTCTGGCGCTTAGATTTGTTTTCCATTGGCGAGGGAGTGTGGAAGTAGCAGCCAGGCACAACTTTTACAAACCTGCGTATTTTCAGGATGTTTAGCAAATAATCTCTGCTGAAGAAGGACCTGGTCAGATACAGCTTTGAAGCCTGAGCCTGAAACAGGGACAAGACCGGAGAAATGAAGGCTACAAAAGTAGACTACACCCCCTGTATGCCTTAGGAGATGTGAGGGTCAGCTATTTCACTCTGAAATGAGCAGAAGGTGCTTCCTCTGTGTAAAATTTTGACACCGGCTCTTTCATTGCATTTGACATAGTTTCCCTTAGTACTTCAAACATGCAGAAATGATGTATGACAGAGTTAAGTTTTTCAATCTCTCTCACTGGTAAGCAGACGCAGTCGTAAGCTAGCAGCTAGCCCTGTTTCACCTGTATTTGCATGAAATCTAGTCACAGCAACTCTACAGTTTTCAGAAGGCCCTGAAATATCTATGAATTATTGTAGGACAAGGACAAGAGCTAAGAGGACAGCGTATCTGGATAGCACCTCATCATCTAGAATTGGAGGACAGTGTTTCACAAGACTTTTAACTCCACAGTTGGAAAGAGTTGAAGAAAAGACCTCATTCTCATGAGTAGCACTGACATATTAGTTTTCAGCATGGGCTGATGAAATTCCACCTCTTGATCTGTGTGTTGAAATGTGTTTATAGGGCTTCACCCTACCTCTTCTGAGAACATCAGTTTAGCCACAGCACTGCTTTCCAAAATGTTGTAGGGTTGCTGTGGGAGCCACAGGGGAAGGACTGACTCAGGATAGTGAGGTAATTAACCTTTTCTGGTATCCCAAGTTGCTCCTGAGGTTGACCTTCTTCCTTTATTAGTTGTACTATATGGTCTGTTGGGTTGGTGTGGAGCAGCTTGGCAGCATGGCTCTACTCAGGTTTAGATGGCAATGTCTCGATGGAATTAGCACCTGTGGAAAGGAACGGGCTCAGACCCTCTGCTGCTTGTGAGGGGCTCTTGTAGCACTGTCAGCATGAGGAGCCCAGTTGCAGCTTCCTCACCTTGTTCATTCTGTGCTTGTGGAAAATCTGCAAGGAACATGGCCCGAGTGAGGGTGCATCACTGTTCTCTCATCAAAACCCTTTCAGAAGAGTGCAGATAATCTGGTCGCTTGTCCTCTGGAAAGGAAAAGAAGATAGCCCATATTGAAATCCAGCGTGGCTCCTGCTCATAATAATGAATTATTGTGTTCATCTCCTCTTATATCAACTACTCCTGAATGATGGAACAATTTTTAAATGGTGATTACTACTCTTTGCCATGAAAAGCAATTCCCAAAGCACCATTTAAAAGTCCAGAGTGAGATGCATGATTTCTTTGTTCTGTATCCTCTATTCTCAGTGGATTGATTCGCTTTAACAGTTAAGACATCTTGCACAGGAAGGCTCAATATTTTCCTGTTAAGAGTTGAAGGAAACAGTAAGCTATTTATTTCCATCTCTGAGCTCTGCAAGGGCCAGCATTGTGAAGAACTGCTGTGTGCGTGGCTGCAACACCAGCTAGCAAAGGCTACATACCAGACCAGAGCAGCACTCTGTTATTGACCTCCGGCCAGACGACAGGGCAGAGCCAGTATCTTTTATTAGGCCAGATGTTTTTATTTTATGTGCTTAAAATAAGTCATTACTGCTCCTTACCAGCCTTGTCTCAGCTCACCTTTGATCCTTAGACTGCTATGTTTAAAGAAAAAATTATGAAAACATCATTCCTTTCTTCCTCCCCTTCATAATCTTTAAAAGCAGGAGGAGTGATAAGAAACATGAGAAAGTATTGCCAGATAGACATATTGGCAGTATGTCTGAGCTTCCTCTAGCCAGCTGTCTCATTCAGCCTCATCTGCAGCAGCCTTTACTTTTCCAGTCAGAAATCAATTCAAAATATATTGCAGATGATGATAAATTGTGGAGAGATTTTGCAATACAGGCCATTACTCACTGGACAACAGATTTAGAGACCACCAAGCTCATTATAGGTCTAACGAAACAGTAAGACATATTATCTCCACCAAATTATGTACTGGTCTTCCAATAAATGCAGCCCAGTGATCCCTGGTAAGGTAATTGCAAGCAGCAAAGAATACACCAGCACAAAGCACTGATTCTACATGTCATGGTAATATAATTTATTGGCCCACGGGATTCAGAATTACTCTATTTCTCTTCCCCAAGACGGACAGCTATGAAAAGGAGGATGGCCTTGTGGTTAAGGATTTGGATGCTGAAGATACAGTCTCAGTTTCCAGCCCTCTCTCAGGCTTCCTGTGTGGCCTCAAACAAACCATTAATGCCTTTGTGTTTTTCTTCTCTGTCAGTAAGATGATGATTATACTAGCAGGAAAGATCTGAACTGGATTGAACCCAATTCTTTTTTTTTTGTCGTCTTCTTTTTTTTTCCTCACTCTCTCAAACCTGTATTTTCCTTACAGCTTGATGTTCTTTGGTTTTACACCAGTTGCTGGCTGAAAAAGATGCCTAATCCGTTCAGTATTTACAGATGGATAGAATTTCTTTTGGGGTGCCTTCATTGAATTCCTAAGGAATGCAGATAACCCAAATACCCTCTGAATTCAACGGGTGTTACCATGTGCCGAACCACTCTCGAAAACAGCTGAACATCCGTTTTGCTTTCTGGAAGCACGCACCTCTCCCTCCAGTGACTGCAGAGGGAGACCAGGATGATAGGTCTCCAAATCTTGATGGGAGGAAGGCAGGTGACTGGCTTGTGGCTGCAGTGGACCTGCCAGGGCTGGAGGCAGACACCCCTCTCTCAGCAATGCCGCTGAGTTCAAGATGCTTCGAGGAAATGCTTTGTGCTCAGCAGATTTTTCCTATGACACTTTGCAACCAGCTCTCTATGTAGAAGCACTCCAAATGAAAAGAAAAACAGCATTAAAAGCCTGTTAAATAATCTGCTGAAAGACTCCTGTCTTGCTCTGTTTTTCTACTCACCACAGTCTGTGGAGTCTTCAGAGTTTTTGAATAGAACATAGACCCAGCTTCCTAATAGCAATTATCCTGTTTTTTCATTGTGACATAAACAATAGTTTATTCTCTGTGCGGTATGTGAACTCAGTCCAAAGCCTGAATTTTTCATATTCTACATGAGGAAAATTGCAAACCAGATCGGCATCTGAACTTTTTTTAGCCCTTAATATGAGGAGTTGAACCAAACTCTCTGTCTGAAGACCTGTGAACTCCGAGAAACTCTGGGTCTGAGTCCAAGTACTGTATTATCTCTCTGGTATCAATCAAACCAACTACAGGAGCAGCTTCAAACATAACCCCTCCCTTCCCATGCCCCTTCTTCATTCCTGCAATGTCAAACCAGTCTTGAGGATATTTTGACATGCTGCCAGCTGTAGGGCTGTAAAGAATGGTTAACCCAGCCTGGATTGTGACCTCCTGACAGCAGACGGCACTAGCGGCAGAGATGTGTGAGTGGTAGAGATGGTGGGTTATGTGTTACAGACCCCCTATCACCTCCAAGCCTTCCCAGTCATTCCTCAGAGAGGAACTGCTTTAAAAAGCTTTCCTTGGAGCATGGAGAAGATCATGGTGAAGGTCAGAACTTCTTAGACACAGCCACTGTCTCCTTGCCCCTGTACGTGTGCACACTGCTGCGTAAATGCCTGTTAACTGCACTAAGATGCTGAAATTCTAAGTTATTCCATAGAATTAGTTGAAATCCTTTCCTGGGGATCAGAGCAAAGACTGATCAAATCTTTTTTATTTAAAATCTTTTTTTCTTTTTCTTTCCTTCCTGTTTTCCACATAGCAGGGTGCCATCAGCTGGTTCTCCCAGTTGGCAACAGTATGATAGACGGCGATGCATCTTGAGTTTGCAGCGAAGGCTGCCTTGACTTACGTCTGTCCGGCTAGCAAAACAGAGGGAGCTGCCAAAAAAAACAGTCCGAGGTATGAAAGTTAACAGTTAGCAATAACTGCGGTGTGAAACATTCCCATGAAATCCAGACATCAAGGATGCTGCTTGGAATAGCTTGAATGTCCTGCATTCTTTTCCAGTGAAAACAGAGTAATACACCAGCAGCGTGGGAGACAGCAGCCAGGGAGGAACACACGAGCCCCAGAGAACAGGCCATCAATTTTCTTGCTGTGGCTGGCTGAAGGAAATTGAAATGTATATTGCAGCAGCTTCTGACGCCAACCACTGCTATGCACACCGCGCTTCAAGCTCAAAATACATTACCCTAAAAACTGAACAAAAAAAAATCCCCAAGCTATTAATAGATTTGTATAAAGAAAACCCTTGTAGTTTTTAATCATTTACATATGGGACTGAGAAACCAAGCATAAAATGTCAGTGTGGCTATTACACGGGTCACTGGAACAGGTTTATGTTAGCTAATATGCTGAAATAGTAGATTAGGAAGAGGATAGTTTATGGCCTTTAGTTCATTTGTTGACAGGAAGAATCAGGAGCAGATTTGTTTTATGCCTGATCCCATCACAAAACAACTAGGAACAGAGCAGCGATTAAAATACAGGCCACTGGAATGGGGTAATGATCAGAACTGCATATACTTTGTATTTTGTGGGTGAACAAGATGCTTGCAAAGGGGAAGAGGTAATGAGATCACAGAAATCAGCAGAACAGGGCACTCCTGTGTGACCCCCTGAAGTGACTCAGCAAACAACTATTACTTGACATCCCGTTGCAGAGCTGGTAAAATATCCCAGCCCCTTATGTGCTGCACCCCTCAGGAGGAAAAGATCTTCCTGAAAACTGTAGGAAACAAGTTTATTCTCAAAAGAATGTGCTAGCCTATGTGGTGATACTGATGTTCTAGCAGGTTACTAAAAATAGCAAGGACTTTTCAAAGTGCAGCCATTCTGCACATCTGAAAACCTCGTTAAATCATCCCATACTGTGTTTGATTGCAGTGTATTGTAATGCCCTAGTTCAAAGATGACTCTTTTCTCTTGCCTGCTATTCCTTCTGTGTTTATTCTAGCTTTATAGGTAATTTTTTTTGTGAGAAACAGAGCATCTTTGAAAACTCAAACCATATATATCCACTAGGCTTTCTTAAGGTTTAATCAGAACATCATGAAAATTGAATCGGTTGAGAAGACCTAGGTGACTTGTGACATAAATGTATGCTTGAATCCAAAAAGTATTGCAAAAACCTGTCAATAATTATCCTCATTCATCTTGCCTGGAATCAGACCAAAACTCAAGTTAAAATTCTCTCTGCAGCCATAACAGAGCAGACTGCAGCCCTCGAAGTCTGGCTTGATCCAAGGTAGAATAGAAGGGCGGTGCTCTGACTTCTGCCTGGGTTACAGCACTGCAACAGCTTCCCTTCACCCTTGTCTATATATTTCTTGTTTTTTAATGCATTCTGTGTGCTATTTTGGCTGTGCTGGCATCCCATGAACTGCGTGGAATGCCTCTTCAGAGAAGGCACCTGCAACAGGGCTTTGCTGGTCCAGGTCAGGGAGGCAGCAGGGAGCAACCTCCTCCATCTGGCTTGAGAAGAACAACAGATTTTATTATTTATTTTTTTTTTCCTCTTTTTGGGAGGCATCTGACCAAGACTAAAAGAGCTTTGAGCTGTTGGTTTTCTCCTGGCATGTAGTCAAAGGTCTCTAATGAAATTGTCAACAAGCGAAAAGGAAGGGCAATCCTGGAGAGCATGAATGCCGCTTGAGAACAAATGTTGCAGTGGGGCAGGTATGAAATCTGCTTTGGATCTGTATCTAGCCACAAGCAAATCTTTTTTTATTTCTCTCCACCACGAGTTTTACTATTTTGACTTTGAGCAGTAGAAAGCCTTTCAACCTCATCTGTCAGGCCGGGGCAGCACATCTCATATCACGTAACCTTCCAGGATCAATAAAAGTAGAACAGGGGCTTATAAAAAATGGACCTACATTTGGATGCAACTAATGTTACAAATGGGTGTCAAGACATGGCATGCTGCTCCGCAGCTTTCATGAATAATCATCTCTACTGTGCTATCTTCTTCTTCTTTTTTTTTTTTTTTTTCTTGGAAAACAAACTTTCTCAGAACTGGCAGGAGAGGAAAGTTTGCCTCTAGTTTTCATGGATTCATTTGAAGAAAGAAGCAAATGAATTAGTTACAACTGGATTACTTCTTTAGTGATGTGATTACTTTTCACCGCCATTCTCAAAAAAAAAAAAAATCTCTGTTTTGCGTATTACCTGTTTCTTCCTGTATTGCATCCTCATGGACCATCTAGCCTGGTGCATGATTCCTCTGTATCATCACAGACACTAGTGTAATACAGTCTCAGATCTGTGTATCCAGCTTTTCAACCTCAGTAGAGGGATGATAAGTCTGTTCTTCCATCCCTCTTTTTTTTTTTTTATTGAGAGATTGTGGCAATTCTGCCTCCCATTTTCTTTTGTGTATTCTTTGCATATTCTCGTACTGTTCATGTCTTCGTACTTTTTCTTTGCAGAACAGAAGCATTTTTTTAATGAAAGGATGAGGATGGTGGCATATTCCTCAGAAATATTGAGATCAGGCATTTCATTAAAGACAAATTGGGGAGGAAAGATGTTTAATTTATATAGCATTGTTCTTCCTGCTCCTATTTTGTGTGTCTTAAACCACACTTGGAATGACCCAAACATGAAGGAAAAATAATTTTTAATGTCTCCACATTTCAGAAATAAAGTACTCTTCTCTGGAGTGGGTTGAGCTGGTCCTCCAAATGATCACTTTAATGATTCTTGCCGCTTTGACTGCAAGTGTTCAGTATCCACCTTGAAAACTGGCCCCTTGTCTTGTTCCATAATGCCATGTATAATAAAAAAAACCCCAAAAGTTCACCCAAGGGTAGCCCTCTCATCATTTTTAAAGGAAAAGATAAAATACGTAGGTATTTAGGCAATTTGTCTGCAAAGCTTGGGAGATCTGCGACCATGCCAAGGCTATCCTTTCTTGAATGGTGGTGTGTGATTGTGGAGATATTAGTAGCCGGGGTACAGGATCTATTTTTAATAATTCAGGAGTGGTGATGTCTCCCAAGTGGTTTTGACCCCACTGAATGCATTAGAGAGTTCATGCAGCTACACAAGTCCGAAGTGTGGATGAGGCCTCCAGCAGCAGGAAGCTAGGTGAGATGCCCGATGGCATCTCAAAAGGCAAACGTTTGGGCAGCTGAGCTGATTGTGGGGTTTTTCACTTAATCAGAACCATTGAAAATAGGAAACCACACACTGGTTTTGAGGGAAGAAAGGTGACTTCTATAGATTTACTCAGACTGACTGAAAGAATAATTCTACAGAGGAAATGAGAAGAATTAAGAGGTGTCATTTCAGCATTTCTGAGTGCTTTTTCCAAGGAAGGGCAATGGAAGGACAAGAGTCAAGGTCATGTATGTTTATTGATTCTAAATTAATGTGTTACTACCTCCTTATGCCTTGTTGCAAGCATTTTCACGGTGATTACAGAAATTTCTCACAAGACAGATTGTTTTATACTGTTTCTTTCTTGCAGGTTTCTCTTCTCTTAAAGCAATGAAATTAAAGTTATAGTTTTAACTCGGGACCTTTGTTACTTAGAGGTGATAATTTTGTTCTCCTGGAAAGAACTAGGAAGTTTTTTGTTTTTTGGTTTTTTTTTTTTTTTTTAGTGTTTCATATGGAACAACAGAAAACCACAGGTAGTAATAGAGTTGTGGATAGTTGAGGCTTGTTCCTCTTCTTTGAACCTTTAATAAAGCGTAGTTTGTCAACTGAGATATTTCTAATTGATAGGTGAGCTGTGCTGTTAAGTCTCCTTGCTCTGTGTGTTAGAAAGGGTGAAGCTTCTTCCATGGAGCAAAGAAGAGCTCTCCTTTATCGTAGACTTGTCTCATAAAAATGTAAGTTTAAATGCTTTCTGTGACGCTATAATTCAAGTCTGAAGCAGGGCCACAAAGCTCTGTTTCTGTCCAACAGAAAACAGGGACATTTCTGAGGTGGGTGCATTTTCACTACAGGAGGAATTAAAAAACAGAACTATGGAGAGGAAAAAAAATATCAGATTTTATGTCTCCAGCAATCATTTCTCAAGATATGCTTATGCATCTGTTATATATTAGGACTGTTTTACTAGCAGCTTTCTATTTAACCAGGTGAGCAACTTTACCTATGAAAGAGGAAAAGATAACAAAAAACAATGAGGGACATTTCTTAGGATGATAAGCTCGAGAGTGAAAATATAATTAGATTAAGGAACACTGTGGGTATTGTTAGAGCCATCTCTCTTTGTTCCCTTTTTTATTGCAGAGCCCTGTGGTTTGGAGGTACTTGGCATTCTCTTAACTGGTTCGGTTTCCCTCCTACGAATTTCCCTCTAGGATTAGACAGCAGTACAAATATTATTGCACTCTGCAGGCTTTGCCTTCTGACCTACTCTACAGAGACGTATGTGATGGAGTCAGAACTGCTGAATAGAAAACGTCTTTCTTAACCCTGTAGTGCTGGAGGGATGCCAAGGTCCAGTAGTTCATAAAGGAGATGGGGCTGGTAGCGCTCCTGAGGGACGTCAGACCAAAGGAGGAGCCCCGGGTATTTAAGGAAAAGGGTCAATAAAAAAATAATAAAGTGTGGTGGAGGGGGGGTAAGAGGAAGGAGTGGGAAAGAAGTGGGCGAGGGGATGTTAAGGATATTAGCTGGGGTGTCCGATTCCCTCAGCAGTGGGACATGTGCTTCTGCAGGAGCTACGTGACGGCAGCTCTCAGTCCACCCCTGTTGGCCTTCCTGACCGGCCACGTTTATTTTGCTGTTAGCAGATGGGGATCAGCGAAGCGCTGATGTGTGTGTATGTGTGTGTGTGTGTATGAGCGTGTTAAGTGTGTTTTCCTGGGAAAGACTCCTTGGGAAGGAGTTGGATCGGTCAGAAGCGCTAATAGATGGGGAGGGCTTTCTCTGCCCGGTGCTCCCTGTTGGCTGGCCATCCCCCCTGCACTCTGCAGCTCAGCTCCTGGCGCCTGGGTGAGAACCTCCTCCGCACGATTTCCCCGTCATCGCTAAAGGGACCGGGGACCTTTCTGGAGGACTTGGCCAAAATACTTCGTTATGGTGAAATCTTCCATGGCAGAGCAATGCTAGTGAAAAGGAGGGGCTCGCAGGCTTTGCTCGGAAGCAGGCAGGGCGTCATGGGGGTCCGTGCCAGCCTCCCACACACCCTGACCTGCAGCAGCCCCCCTGCTCCAGTGCTGCGGGGAGCGGCCGGGGACACCCCAAAGCCCTGACTCCCACGTGCGTGTGGTGGGGGTTGTACGTGCTCGTGGGTGAATGACGTGGACAGAGTTCCTGTGGGGCATAGGTCTAGACCACCACCACCGCTCTTCCTTTTGACCTTGGCCGGGGTTTGAGCTCCAGCTGCCTTCCAGTGGTGGAAATCTCTGCCAAGGCACTGGACTGTCCTGGTACGCGCGCCACGCCGTGCTGCAGACTGGAGACGCTAGGGAGGGGGTTCAGCCAAAATAAAAATAAACGAGGATGCAGCCCCGTCCAAGCTCAAATGCTCATGAGCTCTGCAAAAGGTCTGCTTACTGATCCTGCGTGGGTTTTGTTTAGCTTTCCTTGGTAACTGCTGTTACTCTCCACTCCCCGACTCCATCACGGGCCTGATGTAAAAATACTAACGTACCATAAGAGCAACTTGTCTTTCTTTTATTGAAAATCAGTAGCATAGTAAAAGTTAGCCTTATCTAGGGGCTGGGATGTTCCTTAGTGTTTTGTTAAAATTACAAATTATGCCTTTGGAAATGACCAGAAAAATTTTATTTCACGTGTCATTGAAATCAGGAAGCATAAGAAATTTTCTCAGGGGTTTGTTTGATGTGTACATCAAAAGGAGTTAGTTCACTGGTCAAACTTTGAAATACACGTTTTAGTCTTTCAATGATTTTTTTTTTTCCAGTGTTGCATTAATGATTTTTTGCAGCTCCTTTTCATTGAGTATCACATTTTTGTACAGAAGTACTGTGTTTTATCGATGTTTCTTTCTGCTTTGCTCTAAGATAAGTAGCTGTAGTTCTTATAAGAGTCAAATCAGGTACTGGGTCATGGAAAGGAGGGAAGATTTTCTTTAATTTAAACCAAAACCTTAATTGCCCTTTTCCCCATGTGAAACACTGGATGATAACAACTAGGTACGTGTGTTGCTCATTCACACTGTAAATGCAATGCATACAAAATCCCCAAGAAAAGAATATGCTTTGGATAAATAGAAGTGGATGATCACATATAGCTAATTTGTATTCAGTTATTTGTGAGTTACACAGTCGGTTTCAATTTGAAGGACATCTTGCAGACCTTAGTAGTTCTTGCCATAGGAACTAACCTTTGTTTTTAATTATTGGACTTTAAGAGCTTGTGCTATAATTTTGGTATTAGCGTTTATCTGTCGAAAGGAAAAAAAAAAAAAAAAGCACAGCCTATAAATCCTGCTTTTTCTAACACATCCAACAATAGCCTTTTGTGGTCTGCACATAAAGAAAACACGAGTGCAAAGCTTGCGGACAGCTTGATACCGGGCAGGAGCAGCACGAGTGGGAATTGCTCAATGCGGTTCTTGCACCGCGTAAAGCGGACTAACAGACATGATACAGTCCAGGGGGCACTGAGCGAAAAACTGCATCTCGACAAAACAGGGCTTCTGCTTCCCACATCAACACGTTTCACAGAGCCAGTGACGGGACAGACATCCAGAAGTTTGACTTTAATTGTTTTATTTCTTTTGCTTAACCTCCCTGCTCGTTGAAAAGCTGTGTTTTATTTACCATTAATATTATTTGAGAGGCAAGCTTCCAATTTTATCAGTTTATAATTCTGACAAATAGGGTTCCTCCTTTTCCTTCTGAGATTTCACATGACTGGCTGACTTTCCTGGCAAGCTGTGTTTCGTATTGAACGCTCTCCTCTGTGGCGTCGGCTGGGCAAGTTTTCACTGAAACTAAACAGGGACAACTCCGCTCTGCCGGGGAAGCATACCAAAGCCCTGAGCTGAGCTCAGCTTGTCTGTATCTCGCTCTGCCCCTGTGCTTTCGGCCGCAGCCTGTGCCTGCAGGACGCCACCGTGGCGGCTTTCCTGTCGCAGGGCATCTGGGCTCACAGTGCGGCATTCCTCGCTCCCGGCTTTACCTCTCACCGTGACAGCTCAATACCCTTGTTAAGGGCTTGGTTGAGAAATCTTTTTGTGGGTCGACCCTTGATAATCTCAGCAGTGCCCCTGAGCTCTGGCGTCTCTGCTTTCCTCCTGCAACCAGGAGGAAAGTTGAAAGAGGGTGGAGAAGGTGGCGATGGAGTGGCTCTGGCTGATTCCTGGGGTCACACCTTCCCCTAACATGGAAAACCCAAGGGGATTGTCAGAAAAAGCTCTCTCTTCCTGAGTATGGATGAAAAGGCAGTATCTGAGATGATATTTATATGATTCCGTAGCTGCTTTTAGATTTTCTGAAGACTCTAGCAGTCCTGTAATTTGCAACTCCAATGTGCATGCACACGTAATTGCAGGAGAAAAGAGATAAAAACTAAAGGTACTAGAGGACGAGCAAATGGTGACACTGAAACAGAAGTGTTACACTCTTGTGCATCGTGAAAGATTGTATCTATTGCTTTCTAACTGTCTTATAATAGAAGTTATAAGAAATCTCAATGTCTTAAGCTAAACTTGAAGTTTTAACCACTATGGCAACATTTAGATTGCCTCTCACCTCAGTAACTCCTAGTCTGCTTGTTCTTGACATCTTATCCTTTGGAGCTACAGAAGAAAAGGATAAGGTTTTTACAGGATCTAAGGGCATTTGGAGCAAAGGAGGATCTGGCTGAATTTGCTGCCAGAACTGTCACACATAATTCCCTTTCCCAGTATTTGTCTGAAAGATGGAACATGAACTGCATTTTTCATTTCAGTCTTTAAACTGGATTATCTGGCCTGGCAATTTTAAATTTAAATGGTTCCAGTTTTTAGAGGGCATCATCCTGAGATCCCTATGGGCAGGGAAGTGGCTGCTGTTGCTTCAGCCTGCTTGGCATAAACGAACAATATTTTTAGGGAGGGAGTGAAATGCTGTGACACACATTGTTGAACTAATCAGATTAACTATTTGGACACCAACTACTTGATCTTCCTGCCCTTCAGGTTTTGAATGAATGTTTGACTCCCCCCACAACCTCCACCTCCTCCCAGTGGCTGTCTTTCAGCCAGACAAAAGCGGGGAGGTTTTTGTCCCTGTGGCACATGTTCTTAGCAGCAGGCAATGTGCCTCGTTGCTGAATCAGTGCTAGGGAAGGAAGAGGAAAGCAGCTACCAGCTTCTTTCACTTGAGGTACTGGAAGGTTTTTTCATCTCCGGTGGAATCCTCTCTAGCTGCATGTTTCCTTTGCTTGTTAAAAGCAAAGTTCCTTTGCTTTGGCAGTTCCTTTGCCAAAAAGAGGCAGTGGCATGCCTAGATATAGACCCCCAAGCTTCCCTAAAGAACAAGGTGAAGTTGAAGGTGACTTGTGCTTCCTGTCCTACACTAGAAAACCGCATCCTTAGAGCAGAAGTTCAGCAACAAGTCACTTCGACTCTCTTTGGACAACAGGCTTTAAGAAGAGCCTCACAAACAATGGTTTACTTCTCCATTCACATTTGTTTCCAACTGCCCATCTATTCCTGTGAGGAATAGACACCTATCTACCCAAGATATAGGTTTTTGGTTGGTTTTTTTTTTCTCCTTTGGTCATATTTAAGACAAACTTTGGCAGGTTATAGGAAGAGGGGGCATGGGATTTTGTCTGTGCAGGACACAAGACAAGAGGAATCCCTGTCTCCCACCAGGAAGGTTGGGGGCATGTTTGGCCATAGGCACAGGCAAAGTGTGGAGGAAGAATGGCACTTTCTTAGGACATACACATGAGAATATTGTTTCCAGGCTTGCCTGTAATTTCTGTTAGGCTGATCAAATTTTCAGTCTCTCCAACTGGGACTCAATATCCAATGGTAAGGAGGGGGTCCTTCTTTGAAGAATTGACATCAGATGCAGAGAACTTTTCACTTTATGGCCCTGGGCAGCAAACACCAACTTAAATTGACAGGACCCCAGGACTGCTAATTAGAAACTGGCAAAACCAGGACATCTGGACACCTTATCAGAGGTTTATCAAGATTACTGGTATGATCCATACAAACCCTTAATAGGAATCAGCTGTCAAACAAGTGAAGTAATTTAGGCAAAGATTGCAAATTCCTTTTTTTTTTTTTTTTTGTTACAACTATAACATGTTACAAGCTGAGTTCTTAGAGGCTGTAATAACTGTGCAGTTTCATAACCATTGCTTTTTTGCTCATTGTTTAACTCCTTAGCCAAAGAGACTCTGGGCCAAATTCAGAAAGTAAGCGTGGCTCTAAAGCAGTCAGGGCAAAGCCCTGTGCCAATACTGGCTCTGAACTTGGCCTTCAGCTGCACGGCTGTGGCCCTCTCCATCATCAAGGCAGCCTTAAATCTGTTCTGTAACACTTTCAAATACAAGAACTCTGCTACATCACCTTGTCTTTATGTGGTCAGCTACAAGGTTTATAAAAGACCTTAGGGGAAAGAAATGACCTAGTAAAAAAAAGGTTAAACTGAGTGTGTGGTCCCAAATTTTCCACAAGAGAGATTGGAAAGACCATAAGCTTCCTCAGATTTCACAAACTGAGGACAATGATCGTTGTTCAGGCAGTATCTTTTACTGAAGAGAAGGAACAAAAGCCATCATCGTAAATGATGAGCCTTGGTCTTGTGTTCTGGGAAGCACCGGGTGCTTTGATTCCACATGCCCACACCTGGGTGAGAGCTGAAATCAAATTGCCCCTTTTTTAATGTACTTTAAAACCATTTTTTCCTAAATTTTATGGAAGCCATAACCAAGGAAAGCAATAAATGAAATGTGAATAAATGGAGCTGATGGCTGATGTTAGGTCTGCAGACTGCAGGGAACATGATCCCATTGCCTGTTCATGTTAATTCTGAGATCTGTTAAGAGACAAAAGAAGGGACAAGCCCCTTTTTGCCCATGATTGGGCAAAGCAGCCAAGAGAATTGTATCTGGAGCATAGCCTAGGTCAGTGACTACCTTGATTTGTGCTTTGATCTGGTTTGGGCCACCAATCTGAGGAAACTAGCATAATATATGTAAAATGAAGTCAGTTATAGCAGAGATTTGCCAAATTATTTTGTTGGGTTATTTTGTTTTGGTTTTTTTTAACAAGGAAGTGGAGTTTCACTGCTTTAAACAAGCCTGGCATGAGTCTGAACAAATCCAACCTCTCTGTAAAACTTCAGACATAGTTTGGGTTTTGCGTGATCTCATTTTTGTTTCTGGATGCAAACTTTTCTTTGGTTACAATTTTCCAAGTGAATGACGTATTGGACTTACGGAATGTTTCTCAGGACTGAAAAGTGCGAATTTATTGTTCTGCTAAATGCCTGCATGTTTTGGCAGGTGAGGAGGGACCTGGTAAATAAGGGGTTGGAAAGGACAGCATTAGTACAAGCATGAACCCTTTGAATCCACTGGCTGTGCACAGGGCTTCAGCTAAGACCATTTCTTCAGTTCTCCCATGGGCGTAAATGTTGATTTGACAGCAAGTAAAATCCCTTAGGGTGATTGAGGCATTTTATCTTGCCCTCAAAATGTAGTGAACAGACATGCCACAGGGCCCAGATAAGTTGCATTTTAGCAGCTCATCTGATTCAAAAATCTTCACCAGAGTAGGACTGATACTTTAAATATAGACCATGGAGGAAGGCCTTCAAATCGACCAGTTGAACCTATGGCTCATTTACACATGCTGCATACATCTTGGGAATTGATGTGTTTTTTATTTTTATTCTGCATGCAGTTTATTTTAATATTTTCTTTTTGGTACATGGTAAAAAAACAACCCCACTCTTCTGCTTGGATTCACTTTTCGTTTTTAAAGAGACAGCATGATAACAACAGAGCAGATAATATCGTGTCGACACAAGAGTGCCCCAGTGACTACGAGGTTGCCGTGCCTTAAGTCGTTGGGGCAGAAACTTTGTAAAACAATGCAGCTGTCACTTGAGAGATAGCTGTTTGCTTTTCTGAAAGTTACAAAAAACACCTAAACTGCTCCCCTGGGAATATCGACTGCCCAGTGAATTTTCAGGCTGGTACAAATATTTCTATTTCATTATCCTATCCTTGTTGATCTTAGATTGGATCCTAATTCCATTTCAAAAGCAATACTATAAAAAGAAAAATAAATTCCCCAAATATTTATACGTTCCGGTTGGAAATGCTTTTTCACCTCCCATTGCTCCAGACAAAGCTGCTAAATGATAACTCAAAATTAGTGCTCTTTTTGCACACATGCTTTTCAGTGAGCAAATCAACTGCACACTACTGGTGAAAAACACACCTACACTTTAACAGTTGACTGCAGGGCCTTATAACCTACTAAAAGTCTCCAGTGCCTTGTAACTACCAGACTGCCCATAGTTCCTAGGTAGCCTTCACCAGTTGCTTTCCTGTCTGAATTAATGCTGCAACCAGTTTAAAGATGAATGCTTGGGGTGGGGGGGGAGAGGAACTTCTTTCTTGATTGCAAAGGTCTCTCCAATGTAGGTAGAAGACTTATATTGTTCAGGTTGATACAGTTCTTGCAAACAGTTGGGATATTCATTGATTCAACCACAGGTGCCTTACTTTGTAAACCATTTTTCGTTACTGCTGGTTTTGGGGGGGAAACCTAACAATATTTGTGGTGTTCGGAAAACTATGTCAAACTTCTTGTCTTTAGCAGCAAAAGAAAGTATCTCTTATCGATGGACGACCTTGGTTGCTGTGTTCTCTCTCAAATTCCATTAATTCAATGTGTAGAAATGTCAGGCTTGCAGCTTTTCATTTAGTTCAGGCGTTCAGTTAAACAGTGCTCACCTGACCCTCAGTGTAGACATAAAACAAGCAGGAGCTGCAACACCTGAAAAGCATTCTGAGAGAAATGTTTCCCTTATGTACTTTTCCCGTTTGTTCAGTTACCTTGAATTAAGCATAAAATAGGAAGACTCTCAGGTTGTAGCACGTCCAACAGTGTGCTTTGGCTGACAGGAGAATGTCAGCCACAGTCAGCTGATGTTTCATTGACATTTCTTCAGCAACAATGAATGGCCTTGGTTTTACAGTTTAACTGAATCAATACATAGTGGTCATTCTGCAATGACAGTCTCAGCTTCTGGAAATGTGTTGCTTTTCTCTGGCTTTCATGATGGATTCTACACAGATTATCAAGGACATGAGCGACAGTCATTTTTTTGTCATGTTGACGTATCTGTTTAGATAATGTGCATGCATGTGGTTTTGCATGAATGCAGTCTTCATCACCATAATGTCGAAGTGCCAAGAGTAGTTAATGCATTCTTCAGTCTGCTTACTTGCACTGCTACAATTAGTAGTTTCATGATACTGGTGCTGTATGCAGGTAAGCTACACGTAGTTCCAAGCTGGGACTCACAGCTGTACCTTTCTTCAGATTTGCCCAGACACAGATCCATTGTTTAGTAATCAAATTTCTGATGGAAGCTGTGTAATGAATCTCAGAAAAGCCAGAAGAATGAGATGGCTTGGAGGCAGTTATATATGTATGCAGTTTTATATTGACGCTGTTTCAAAGCTGCTTTAGAAATGGAAAATAATTCAATATTATAGGGCAGCAGATGCTAGTGGAACACTGAATGCTGCCAAGATTGCCTGTATTGTGTTTTTTGTAATTATCTGTGTAGTAATCACAGTGTGAAGCGTGTACACACTCAAGTGTCTGTAAAAAGTTAGGCAAATTGCTGTCTTCTCTTAGGTTTTGTGTATTGTAGTCCAGGGGAAACATGGATTTGACACAGACTGTTGTTATCTACCTATATCCTTCTGTAATGCGTCCTCTTGCTTCACTCTGTGGAATGACTCCTCTCAGATTCCTCAAGGCAATGGAGTGTTTCATTACTACCCTTTCCATCAGATAATATCTGGCAGAAATAAGTGTTAATAAACAGTGATGAACAATGAAATTAACCTTAGGGTATGAGCGCCAGAACACATTGCTGTTAACAAGTCAGGATCTACCAAATAATGTGTCGGGTATTCCCTTTTCAAGCCAATGTCTATCCAAGAATGCTGATCCTGAGTTTGTGATCAAATAGCTCTCAAGAAGACTATTTTATGGTTTTTTTGGAGGGGGGGGGGGTGTGGGTGTGAAAAATGAGGCATTTTTAAGTCATGGTGTTGACTTTTCTTTTTTTTTGTTGTTCCTGGTTCATCCAGGCAAAACACTCAGAAAGGCTCCACGCTTTCTGGAAACCATATCCTTCCAGCAGATCTGACTGTGGAAGCCCAACAAGGAAGGCATCCAAATAACCAGCCAGCTGAGGAGTCTGGGTTGGGAAGGAGCTCCTGAGTAGTCATCTTTGACTCAGTCCCCTGTTGATGCAGGCAATTATGTCATATAAACCCTATAGTAAACTGAGCTTCACATTTCAACTACTACTAACGTTTTACCAGAAATTTTCTGCCCTTTCTGCTAGAAAACTTGTAATAATTTCCAGTGGGAATGTATTCAGGGCCAGCCTATTGCTACTTGTTTTTCTGGCAACATCATTCTTTAGCTTAAATAACTCGTCAACCCTTCTGGTGTCTACTGCCTTGATATATTTATAAAAAGTGAATACCTTTCAACCTTCTTTTTGCTAGACTAAACAAGACAGGCTCTTTTGGTCTCATCCAGAAAGATGGGCTTTTCTTACTGTAACCCTGAAGTCTTCCACAATTGTCCTAGTCTGAATAAAATCATTCTTGAATGTGGGTGACCTGAGCTGGACAAAGTCTTACCAAGGACTCGCACAATGGCATTTTGAAAATTCAGGCTGAGCCTGGGGTTTTCTTGATTCTATATTTTGCTTTTTGTGCAGCAGGAAGTAAATTTTGGATGTGCTATGTGTGTTTTTGTTAAAAGCTTCTGGAATATTAAATGGGATACTTCATTTTTTTGCTGACAGTTTTAGAAGGAGCTTAGAGAACTGTATTCCCAGATCTCTCCTGCTTTCCATGGGAGTTGGACTCCCTTTGATAATTACATTTCTAATTAGAAATAAGGTATATGATAAACATTTAAGCCACGGTCCTGAAATCTAGATAAAGAGTGAACAACGTGGCTTGGTGCAGAGATGCCCTGTTTCTCTTTGGTATTGGTAGGAACCTAGTTCTGTCACAACAGAGTCCTTTTCTTTTCTGACCCCACTGGCACAATGTGACCATACCAAGCCATACGTTGCTGCAGCTAAAGATCTATCAGTCTCTAAAGCATCCCTGGTGTCTCTGCAGTGTGCTCCAGTGTATTGACGGCTACTGCACAGGTCAAGCATGACTTCATGAAGGCATGTAGGGGGGACCAATGTGTCTTTATTTCCTTGGCTCTTCCCTCACAGCCCCACACCCCTGCAGCCAGGTGTCCCTCTGTGTCCTTAGAGATTGCCACAGTGATGCTGCTCCTGCCTCACAGACCTGATGAGTGATCATCAAATTGTGGCATCAGACTTTCCTTTCTGCACTGGCTACACCTGCAGCAGATCTTTTCCTGGAAGGCTGTCAAAGAGCTGTTACCCTCCCATAAACTTTGCCCCTTGCTCTGCTTTGCAAAGAGCTGAAATTGTTCCCAGAGTCCTTCCCAAGGTCTGCGAGCACAGTGCTGGCTCAGCTGTAAGGAGCTGCTGGTATGATCTTTTTGGAGCCAAGAGCCCCCAGGCAAAGCATCCACTCCTCGAAGTTCACTCCTCTCTGCTGTTGGGAAGGGTTAGTCCAAATCTCTTGGAGCAAACCTCACTACTACTGCCTCGTCTTCCTCCTCTTTTTCTTTGTGCCCACTGGACCCTTCCTTTTGCCTCATCTGCCACCTCTACCTAAAGCCCTGTTTTTGCCACCAGATCCCTTCTTTTTATCTCTTCATTGTCCTGTTACCAGTTCCAGCAGTGCTAGTATGGAAAGAAAAGAGAAAAAAAGTAGCAAGTCAGGAGGATCTTTTTTAATTTGGGCTCTGCACCAGTTGTCCAGATGTGGCAGTACAGAAACTTTTCCCTGTGTTTCCGTGATTTTTGTACTGGGAAACCTTCCCAGTGAGAGGTGTCTGCCTTGCTGGGAACTGATGCTCTGTGATGGAAATTAGGGAATTTCTGAGGGTGTTCAGGAAGATCTGTGGTACTTGTGTTATGATCCCACTCCTTGGCCACATAGACTGAGAAGCTGCTGAGATACTATGTGTTTGCAGTGTGTGTGAACAAATTGAGTAAACCAGTCTATTTTTATTGAGCCTTTTTGTCAAATATTCCTGCCACTGTTGTTCCAGAAAGGC
>JAOQGH010000012.1:68921521-68975224 GCA_025769975.1 Gallinago jamesoni | reverse complement strand
ATTTTGGAGCAAGCAGTGCTTGTGACTGTGTTAGGAAACCAATAAAAGCAGCTGAACATAGGTAAAGGTGTGCAGACGCTGCAGCAAACCCGGGGCTGTTGTCACTGCTCTGTCTCTTGCCAAGGCTGACAAGCACTGGAGGGCAGGACAGAAAGGGGGAGAACAGCGAGACAGAGACCATGGCTAGTGTGTCATGGCAGCTGTACATTAATAAGTTGTGAAGGGAAATGAGGGCTGCTCTTTAAAATTCCCTTGCACACTGGGAATGAGACAGGCAAGATGCAGGAGCCAGCCAATGCACCAGGCTGTGCAGGAGTAGGGCTCTTCGAGGAAGGACCACGTCTAGTCCTGTGGCCTTCATGCCATGTATCATCTCCTCTCCTGTAATTAGCAAAGTACCATCAAGGGGAGATAGCGCCTGCTGTGCAACACACAAGGACAGACATCCTTACTAGTAAGACCTCCTCCCTTGAATTGCTTCCCCAGAGGAAGACATCCACCTCCAAACACCCCTCGTATTTGAAATGCAGAGTAGTGATACAGCGCCTTTCCTCCATATCCAACCTGGGCAGGTTCCGTCCATCAGAATGTCCTTCTGTAGCAAAGGCTTCCCAGCCACCCGGCTCTAGAGGGTATTGTTTCCAACAAAACTTTTGCCCCAGGTCCTTGTTCTTCCCGTAGAATAGCTTCTGGGAGTGCCCAGCCCACCATGGTTCACCCTGCCTCCATACTAGCCTTTCAAAGCCCTTCTCCAAGGGAAGAGATTTGGAGCTTTCTTTATGAGAAAAAGTAGGTAGGAATTTCTCTTTTATGGCACATAAGAATAAGTGACAGGGAAAGGGGTCCATGTTTTTGCATTGCCTTGCTTTTCCTCGTGCTTTGTTTGGTGCTCCAAGTCAGATGCTATGAGGGATGGCTCCCACACTGCCACTTTGTGTTTGAAACATCAGCATGTTGCCCCTTCTCTCAAACATGTTCGTAATGAGAGGAATCCCCGACACCCCTCCTCCCCCCCCCCCAACTACTGCCGTGGGTTGAACAGTTTTGGAAGGAGTTAGCAGCATCATATCCTCCCCACCTCAGAGATGAGACTTCAGCAGGAACCAGAAGTCTCTGCCTCTCCTGGAACAAGTTATCCCCAACTCTGTGTGAGGGACAGGGCCACCTGGTGCACTTAGACCTGTATCCCTTTGGTTTTTTTCAATGGTTTTTCAAAGGCGATGATTTTGCAATCAAAGTATTTGCCAGTTTTCCCCAACTTTCTAACCCATTGTACGTTTCCTTGCCAATGTAGAAGAGAGGTAAGAATCTCACAAACACCAAGTTTAGAAAAACTGGCAGCTGGATGGAGAAGAATCCCCTCTCTGCTCACACCCCTGAGACCCCAAGGGAAAAGCATTTGCTATTTAGTCATTATACATTTCCTTTGGTTGCAGCCAGCTGGTCAGTCAGCACATGCATTAATATGAACTAGCCATAGTAAATGCTGTTTATTTCTAATATGGTTGGCATAGGGAATATAAACAAGTTTTTGGGGTGAAAGGCAGAAGAACAAGGACAGTCCTGTTGGAGGCAAGGCTTCATTAATTCTGCCACTCATTTGATAGCTTGGGATTTTTTTAACTTTGAGCATCATCAAGATGTTTTTTTTCCCTTCTCTCTTTTAGTTGAGTCTCATGGAAAATAAAAGTGATTACAAAATGAACATGGAAACATTGGTTCATCTGGTTTGTGTTTGAGCATTGTCAGGCAGGTGAGATAATCAAGAACTGTGAGAATGTAATGTCCAGGGAAAACAGAAGAAACTAGATGGGGAATTATCATTCCAAGAAAAAAAAATTATTCATTTTCCCCTATGTTTCTGTGATTTTTATTTCCCCTTTCCCACTCTTTACAATCATCTTCTCTAAAGGACTGGCTCTTTTTCAGTGGCTAAGCAGTTCAAAGACAGAAGGCAATACTAAGGACTTGGGGATAAGACTCTTGCAAATAACTCAAGGAAAATATTACGGCTTTAACAGCTAACAAGGGGCAGACATCCACTGTATCTAGGAGACTGTGCTGGGGTGCTGCCAGGAGCAAGTTGCTGATAATGGCTGCAAATATATCTGTTGATGAAATGTTAAGTTGCTTGATAGAGCTTTTTGGTTTTCAAAGTGACACTTTTCCATTAAAATTTATATCATAAGAATTTGAGGCGGGGTAAAATTGGAACCATGTGTTGACTGAATCTGGCAACTCATTAAAAAGAGTGCAGGCCCGAAGAGTCCATGCTTACAAATTACAGCATTAAAATCTAACTAACTGTCATCTAATCCAACTTCAACAGAAGAAAGTGCCATGAGGATCTCCTTACAGATTCAGGATCAAGGTTTGCTAAACAGAAAGTAGAGCCTCTCATCTATTTATCTCTCAGGAACAAAATTATAGCAGAGTATTTTCAATTAATTCCTGGCAAAATCCAAATGGCACCAAGTGGAACAGAAATTAGACCTGATAAAATCTTTGCTTTGCTTCCCAAGTTAATGGAAATTCTCCTTCTACTCCACAAACTCTTTCATCCATTGTGCCTACTGCCTTCCCTGTCAAATCATCTGCACATGGAAGAGAGAAGGGAAGATGAATGTAACCTAAGGAAAATTATTTATAAAAAAAAAAAAGAAAAAGAGTGAATTCCCAGACTGCATTCATAAAAAATAAACCCCAAAGAAGCAATGCACATTCCTTGGGGAGGGATTCTGGTCACATGGACCCTGCTGGCAAAGCTCCTGTTGATTTCAGTGGGTGTGGAATTTGTCCTCTGCTTCGGATAGTGTCCCAAGTCTTCATGCAGACCTAAGGAATTTGGAAGGTGTTAAGTAAGGTGTGTGAGCTAATTGTGAAAATACCAGCTTCATGAATTTTCCTGACCATGACTTTACTTATTCCCATCAAACAGCTTCTTTGGTCCCAAACCTGCAAGAGGCTACACACAATTAGTTGTACAGTAGTCCGTGAAGTCACTGTGAATATTAATTTGTTTGAGGCTAAAGGTGTGTAGATGTTGAAATGGTTGAGACCTTGGACAGTTTCAGTATTATGCATGGTGCTCAACGCAAGTATCTGTCTAGCAGAAGATTCCTTACGTTCACAATTTAGAGCAAAGATTTTAAATAATAGGCAAATAAGATAGCAAATTGATACTTCAGAGAACTCAGTGAATAAGAGGCTGATTTCCTAAACTCTGCCTTCTTAAGTTTACTTACTATAGCCTAGTAAATACTCCCGCATTAAACATGACTTCATCTGTAACAGCTTCTAGACATTATGATCTGAAACGACAGCAGTTTCTTGAACTGTCTTCAGAAAGCAGCATGTTACCAACTACCCTAAATTAAACTTACTGTTTTATTGTAGAAGAGTTATGTATGAAAGCTCAAATTCAAGCAAAAGAAAGTCCTCATACTCAGACTTATGTCAAAGTTAGTGTGACTTAAACACATGTGTAAAATAAAGCAAATGTTTAAATGCTTTTCTGAATCAGGGTCTGAATGAGTTGTTTTTGCTGAATAAGCATTGAAGGACCATAAGTCTCCAAACAAATTAATTTTAGCTATTACCAGTAAATATTTTCAATTTACTTTGTGTATCACTTCCAGCTAGGATCAGTTGAAGCCAGATTCTTGCAGGGAGGAAAAATGAATGCATAACAGCATTGAAAACTGATCTCTGCTGTGTTGCCTTTTTGCCTGTAGAAACAAACAAACAAAAAAACCCCAAACAAGTATTTTGGCATTTTTATGTAAAAAGTCATGAACAGCATGTTAAAATATTATATTTTAAAGTCGTATACAAATTAACAATTTAAAAGTTACACCTCAGCAGTCATTTATATCACGTGACTGGACTATCAATCATAATAATAATAAACCAGGAGATTTTTAAGCTAGCACACTTCTGAGTATTCAACTGAAATGGAGAAAAATGGGGAAAACACATAATATATCTTAGGAGTAGTAATGTCCTGTTATTGTTAAGAAACTGCTGGGACCTCATTAGTGACTATGAAAACATCATCTGTGAACACTGTGAGGCAATAAATCTACAGTGTCCAAGGAAGGGGGGCGTGGGGGAGGAGAGGGGGGAAGAGAGCAAGCACAACGTGTGTATTTGCCATTTTTTCTTACCCAGCTGTGAGTTAGTAATTTCCATATCTGCTTGCCAAACAGCTTCCAGAAACTATTACTGATTATGTGAATTCAATAGTCTGCTAATGAACGATAAGATAACGGGTCTATGTTCAAGAGTGCTGGAGACAAATAGTTGTTTACATGTCAAAAATTCCTTTTCTACTTGGGTCATTGCGCGCACATACAGACACGCGTGCTTTTGAGGCCACACTTTATAGCAGTGTATCTCCAAGCCAGGGCTGCTGATGCTGCAGGTACGGCCCTTCTGTCTCCAAGCCAAAGGTTGTTTTTTTGAAGTATTCCATTGATGACCAATTTCCCGTAGCTTTTCATAAAGCAAGCAGTGCTTCAAAAATAATGAACTAACAGTTTTGTGGAGGGAAGAACCAACTGAATAAAGGATGAAAAGCAAGTAAGTTATTGATGAACGTTGAGACACGTTTGTGTACCCAGCATTTTGCAAGACTTCTCATGAGACCCTTAAACAGATTTGTGGTAGAACTTACCTACCATAGCTACATTAGCAATACTTTGCAATGTTCTTTACCCCAGACAATTTTATCGTCTGTCTACCTCACACAGCCACAGTGTGACCAGGCACAACTCCATTGCTGCCATAAATACATGCTCCTGCATTACTGTGGAATTTGGCTCTGTATTTGCAGAGCTCACGTCACCCGTTGTTGAAATGTGGCTACTTCTACAGAGGAAAAGCAGCACTGCCAGCAAGATTGTTTTTAGCAAGGGAAGCAAAGGGTAATATGGCCAACTAAAACGGCTTGAGAGTTTACATAGGAAGAACACGAGGTAATGAGTTGTGTTGGAGTTCCTTTAGGGCACTGGGTCCATCCATTCATATATGTCTGAGAACCGACACCTGGTCCCTAAGGGCCACAAATATAGCACAAACTGAGCAAGTGGAAACCATTTGCTGCCATGAAAATTACAGATTGGGTTTTGCACTGAAGCCCAAATATTTTTTTCAGTGTGAACTTTCACTTTTGATCCATTTCTTCCATTTGGTTTCACAGCACTGGAACCTTGGTAGGTGATGATCTGCAACTGGATAACTTCTTTGTACATTGTACCTTCAAAGGCACTGAGAAAGCAAATAGAATGTGATTTACCTCCCAGGATGCTGGATATCTTGTCTATGTTTGCGTAAATAAAGTCATGTGCAATATATGTCACTAAAAAGATCTAATGTTCCCAGTACCAGCTTTGGGAATTGACAGCTGAATTTTAGTTAGTTTCAGAAAAGCCTTGAGGCAGGTCTGTGCAATCCCAGGACACAAGGTCAGTTTACAGAAATGGCTTGAAATACAGAGATAGTTTGATTGTTTGATTTAGAATGCCCTCGCTTATTTGATGTACTGTATGATTTACCATTATTAAACACAGCCTCCACATTCTGTGAGCTCTGTCAGACAAACTGTAACTAACTTTCTGAAATCTGATTAGGTTATCATTAGACGTAAATTTAATACAGTTTTTAAAAAGCAGCAAACCCCCCAAAATAGAACAAGGTCTGTGTTGCACTCAGTGTAGCTGTGCATGAGTTGCACTTCAGGGGTAAACACAGACCTTACACTCATGTAATCATTCTGTTTAATCCATGCATTAATTAATAAAAATGCTTCTTGTGTTCTTATCATTATCACAATCTGTATTAGAGTTCAGAGTTCATACACAATCTCTTTTCCATGCTGTCACTACATGTGACATTCATGAACACAAACCAAGCTTTAGAGGCTTTAACACATAGTGAATGTGAAGACTTGTCTACTCAGTCTTATGGTACTCCTTGGGCTCTAAGGATTAGCTACAACCTTTGCCTCTGACTACAGATTCTGTGGATTTAAGAAGTTATTTTGGACTTGCGCTATACCATAGCAAGCAAAATATTCTTCTTACAGAAGAAAATTGACACATTGTGGTTATTTCCAGAGATTTTGAGTGCCTTTATCTCCAAATGATGTCAGTAGAAGTCTGGGGATTCTGGAAGCTGAGAATGAGACACAGTTGAAAATCAGGTGCTTACGTTGTTGGGTTTGAGTCTTGTGTATCAGCTTTATTTCCTTTTCTCTCAGAGGCACTTGCTCAAGTTTCATGATCTGAGATCCCAACCTTTTGCATGGTCTCATGCAAACAAAAGCTTTTGAGTACCATGGAAGCATCAGAGAAGACAGTGTTTTCTTCAGAAGCTAGCAGCGATGTTTTTTGCTGCAAAGAGAGCCAACAGCAGCAAAAGTCAAAATAAAGACCATGTCCAATCAAAGGTCATCTCCTGTATCACATCTCATTAGCCAAAGGGCAAAACAGGCCAGGCATGATTTACAGTAATCTGAAATAAAGTGCTAGTGCTTGGCTTGGAAGGAATTTCAGATTTTGTAATGGATCTAGCAGAACTGTGTATTAATGTAGTCTGTATTAATTTATGTTTTTTAAATGTAGAAAAGCTAATGGGAAAGCAATCAGCCCCTGCTGAGATATATGATTTAGAAGAAAAATTACACGCAATGGGATTGGACCTTATAAAATCTCAAAGGCAGTAGGAAAAGAGCATGTTGTTATTCATTTGCGAGAGTTGGTAGCTTCTTCCTTCTCCTTGGCAGTGGGTGCACAACCATGAATGGTCACTTCAGGCATATACATGTACGTAAATGCAGTGATTGGCAACCTCTGCACTAGACGCATAGTGCACAGGCAAAGGACTTCCACAGACAGGTGTAGAAACAGCTACTGATCTGGACAAAAGCTGGGATCACTAGGTCAGGTGCCCAGGTGGGCAGTGTTAGCAGTATCACAGGAATTAAGATTTGTGGCAGATCTTTCTGTACCCTCTGCTGTGTGTAATCCCACAGAGAAAGCTTACAACGTGACTTTTTGAAATATTTGACACAGAAATATCTTGCCTTTTCACTCTTCCCTGTAGCTTGCTCTACTTTAAAATTAGATCAGAAGTGATGTTTTCATTGACATCTTGGTCCACCGAATAGGAAAGAAAAGGTAAATAAGAAAATATATGCTTGTTCTGTGTATATGTATACATATCAACATTTAACTTCTGATTGTCTAACTCTATATTAAGTCCAGTGAAAGAAGAATTTTTATTTCTATGAAATTCTGGAGGACACACCCCCCCCCCCCCCAAAAATATACTGTTCTGCCACTCCTCTTTGTTATTGACTGTACCTATGTAGCATTACACTACCACGTGAGCTGCTGTGCCTGTCAGGGTAGCAGAATACTTTGAGCAGGATTTTCAGTTCCATTGGGGGAAATTAAAACATTCAATTCCAAATAAAAGTCACAGAAATATGCATGCACATCACTTAAGAAGCTTCAAAAAATCCTGTTTTTCTTATGTCATAAGCATAAGCATTAGATGAATGTATGCCATGTACTGGACTTGGATTCAAATTTTCCCCTCTCCTGGACTCAATAACTTAGTTTACTAGATTGAAATTTCCTAATTTTCCTCTCTTATTTCTCTTTATTCTCCTTCTTTTCCTCTTCACTCTGTTGAGTATTCTCTTCCCAATACCATGCCGCTTCCCCTGCTGTAACATTTGCCTTCTGTTGTTTTTGTTCCATCTCCTCCTTGTTGAGGAAGGACAAGTGACCTGAATGCTTCATGCTTGCATCATCTCTCAAGTTATGAACTGCATTCTCCGTTAAGTCACCAACAATCTAGTAACAAATAGAAACAGTTATCTCTGTGTCAGAGGAAATGTATTTTAGGTGCTGAAAAATGTTGCCAGAAATCTGTTAAGAAAACCCAGAACCCTCAGAGTGGAGCTAGAAATATCTGTCCGATGATGGAGAATATTAACTGGACCCCTGTGCCAGTTGTTAACTCATCAGTCACATGCAGCTCTTGGAGCCTGGGAGCACTCCTGATGGCTGCCAGAGTTTTCAGTCCACTCCCTGGTTACACAGGGGTGCATACATCCTGCCAGACCTCCAGCTCTGCCATTTTGGCTGCAGGTTCAAAGGCCTTCAGATGCTTCTGGCAGGTTAATCTTGTTTTAGACCATTTCCAATGCTAATGGTAAGAGCAGATTTTGATCTCACGTTTTGCGAGTCAGATTGGTTTTTGCTGAAGTCCATGCGAAAGCAGTAGAGGGAAGACCAGGATCCAGCTTGATGGCCACTGAGGAAAGTCTCAAGTTCCACTTGTTGCCACAGGTGACAAGAATGATTCACTAAAAGTGTTAATTTCTGTGAAGATTACCACTACAGAAACCAAAAATGTGACTCATGAGAAATACATGGTCTCTGTACAGACAGGTGAAAATTCTTTCCAAATCCTGTGAAAGAGCAAACTGAGCTAATAACAATACTGCACAGTCTTAGCTGTGTGCCCTGAATTAAAAGATAAATAACTACCATAACCTTATTGCATCCATCTGTTGTGTCACTGGAGGCAAGGCAGTGTTTTCAGTGACTGAGATTTCATAGTATAATCTGCTCCGCCCAAGCAGCTCCTGAGCTTGTGTAGAACATCACACAGACCTCTCCTCTCCTCCATCTGGGGGTGAGGAGTGACAGAGGCCAGCCACTGGCTGCAAAACAAAAAACATGCATAATCCTTCAGGTTTCCACCATGCATTACTCAATTCAAGACACTAATACAGCTACCCAGAGCTCGGCCATTTTTGTCCATTATTAACATCAAAGTCTTTTCTTTTGGAAGGATTATTCTTGCTGAACTGTGGAACGTGAAACACTGTTGCCAGAGACAAGGCAAATAAATATAGGCATTCACATCAATAAAACTCATGAACAAATGATAAATAGGACTTATTTCTCTTTGCTTTCCAATAAATGTTTGTGAACATACTTGCCAGTAGAAAATTGATAGGAGAAGGAAGATAACATGAATTTTCTGACCCATAATATGTATATATCAGATGCTTTTGGATGGTCACTTAGAAAGCTCTGGGTTTGTTAGTTTTAAGAGTTGCTTAACTGAGGGCATCAGCATTTCTGTGTAAATGAAGTAACTGACAAAGCTGTACAAACAGGTATTTCCAAGCAGCATTCTTCACAAGTAAGCATGAAGCAGCTTTGAAATACGGTAGAAACATATCAAATGATATCTCAAAAAATTTATAAGCTCTAATTTTATCTGTTGTCCCTTACCTGTATCCAGGTTTTACTGATACCAATGTTGTCAATATTGTCAGTTCACAATCCTCGGCAAATTGAGATGTTTACTTCATTTCATTCTTTCTTTTCATCTCCTCCATTGTACAGCTGCAGAAGGTACCTGTTTGTAGGTTTACTGGGTACTAAAGTATGATGTTGGTGGGATCTTAATCTTATTTGAATCTAACTGATCCATTGACTTTGGAGCCTTAGATTTTTGCAAAGTTTGGTATAAATTGTACAAAACTTTTCCACTTTCGGTTGTAATTCAGTTTACCCACTAAAGATGAGTCACCGGAAGCACAACGATCTCATTGGTCTAAGTCAACTCTATCACTACCACATACTGTACATGACATCCGCTTCTATTTTCTTCCTGTTTTCATTAAAAAAATACACCAGGAGACAAAAAAAATACTTTTCTCCTACTCGTTTCCTGCCTTAAATATCCAGTGAAGTATCTATGTGTTGAAGCACTAATATTAAGTTCATCTAAACATTTCCATTCTAAAGGTCCAGTTTCAGTTATTTATTATTTTCATAAACTTTAGCCTTTTTGGCTGAACTTTTTCCAGGGTTGTTCTCTTTCCAAGAGTGACTATTTAGGGAAAGTTTGAGCATGAATCAAGAAAAAAAAAAACTAACAAAAAATACACTTTTTCCCACTATTTCCCCCCAGTCTTGCAGCTTTCTTTGGAATACATATAATGTCCAAATCTTCACACATACATAAAAATCTGATATTTGGCAGAAAACAGTCTGTAAAACAGAAAGGTACCTTCCAATGTCCTTCTGAAAACAGATGCTTATTTACCCAAATCATATGCACTCAAACAGTTAATTTCACTTACGTGCAGTTGTTTTGTAATAAGAAGTTAGTTATAGTGTGGGGTGGTTTTTTTCATGAATACTCAGAAGCTATTGGAATCATCATCCGATGTTTTCAAATTAAGAAACTGAGGGATCAGTGACTGGACCTATTTTTCCTATGTTTTTCCTTGGTATTCTTTCAATTAATTTCTACTTTAATTAGTAATGATCTCCCAAGCTCTAAGTGAGAGTGGCATGCATTCCTTGTGCAGGTAATGTTTTGCAAAGAAGAGAGACAGACAAGGTGGTATTAAAACCTCTGTGTGCAGTTTAGGTGTACATAGAATAATTATGTGACAAATACAGATACAGGCTTAACGAACAGCCAGTTTACAACCAAGTGAATGCTGAAAGAGCTTACATGCAGCATTTTTTTCTTCTCTTCTTGTAAGTCATGGCAAATAAATGTGTCATGGCTGCCTCATTCACTTAATAGCATCCAATCTAACCACTGAATCATAGCGTACTGGCACGGACTTGAAAATTCTCTCTTGGGCCTCAACCCAGCATTGTGGGGGTTTTTAAAAGGGTTTAGAAGAGAGTTTTGGGAGTCAGATGCCTGACTCCCACTAGCTTTCAGTAGAGTTTTCTGCCGTTCTCCATTGGACTCCTTTGACAATTCCACCCACATAATGTAAGTACCATTAATTGTAAACACATGAGTAGTTCCACTGAAGCCTGAAGTTACGTATGTGCTTAGGTGCTGTGTTGGGTGCATTCTGTTTATGCTCCATAACTAAAAAGTCCCCATATGGTGGGGAAAAAAATAGACCTTTTCAGCTAAGCTAAAATGCCTGCTACTGCTTGATATGTGTTGTATGGTGTAGTCTGTATAGTGATTTCCTTGGTTTGGGGCACTTGACTTCAAAACTCTATTATGTCCTGTTAGTTGTTGAGGTGGTTTTGTGCAGTTCCCTCGTGCATAATGGTTAAGCTGTGGTAGTAGGAAGCAGTATTGCTACGACAGGGATGTGAGTTAGTGTGATGCATGGCAGGGACAGTGGTGCAGACCTGCACCCAAGGAGAATCAAGCAGGTTTTTTCCTGTGGGTTTCACAGATACTTGCTGGCAAGCGGAGGAATGATCAGGAATCTTGGGTTCCAGCCAAGACTTTGGAAAAGAGGATGCTTTAGAGGGCATAGCCCATTTCTGCACTTCATTCTCCTCTTTGTTTCCCCTAACCTCCTTTTCTCAGACCTAGCTTCTTCTGCCCTGATCCTTCCAGGCTTTCTCTTTCCCAGAACTTAGTTAAACGGAGGAAGAGCTCTATTCAAGCTTTTTTAAACCTAGAGGTTTCCAAAGACCAGGCTTTCTGCCTGACTGCTTTATCCCTTGATAAATCCCCTGTGCTGACCCAAGTCACACTCAGTTTGGTGAAGATGTCTCACAGGCTCCTCCTAAGACTTCAAAGCTCTTGGCAACAGCTCCATTCCCATGGGTCAAATCATGACTGACTTGGTATCAGTAGACAGCAGAGCTGTAGCCCCCAGGCAGGTTTGCTCAGGTACGTGCCTAAAATGTGGTCAGCCCTTTTCCAGTTCATGCTTCTCTTTCTTGTTGGCTCCTCTTCTCCACCAAACTCTCTTTACCAATATTAATCAAAATACTTGTGTCTTTCTCTACAAAGAGGGCAGGGTCATTTGTTGAACAGATACAGCGTTTTGCTATTTGGCAAGGACCACATTCAGTGTTATGTTGTTCTTTTCTAGAAAAAGAAAACAAAAAAGTCTATGTATGAGGCAAAAGGAGTTCCTGGTCCAGCCCACTGCTGACATACCACAAAGGTCAAATCACTAGCCCAGTGATGATCTACTTAACAACTGTCATGGTTGCCTTGAGAAGCTCCCAGGAGAAACCAGATATTGTGTGGAAAGGAATAGAGGTAGAATTATCTTACTGTCACTTGTAAATCCAGCCTGATCTGGATACAGAGCTCCTGTGTCCATTCTCCCTATTCAGTGTGACTTTTTCTAGTTCAGGCTCTCTCCAGCTTTGGCTGTGCAATGTCTTGCCCGGCATATATATTCCTTCAGGGCAGCACTTAGACATAGAAAGGAGAGAATTGGCACTTTCCATGCCACACCTGTTCAGCGGAGAGAGCACTTTGATCTCTGTGGCTACCCATCTAGCAGCCCCATACAGCAATAAATTCATACACTCTCTTTTTCTTTTTAACATATATCTGCCAAGAAAGAAAAAAAAATAGTGAAAGGAAAAAAGCAGCAATTCCAGGAAGAAGCTGAAGTCTATAAAGTGATCTTTCACTCTCTTTTGCTAAGCTATTGCTAGTCAGCACCACCACGAGTCTATCAGAGTATTTTTGGTAACAAGCTTTTGAAAAGCTGAATTTAAAATAAGAAGTGGGAAGTGGGGAGGGAGGCAGGGGGAGTATCTGCAAACCAAATGCCACAACTGCTCACAAGGCACTCTATAATTCAAAGCCGGGTACCCTCAGGCACGCTACACATACATTTATATTTTCAAGAGAACAGTCCCACAAAGCAAACACTGTGAGTGGTTTCGCCTTAAGGATCTGGTAGGATTTATGCACACGAGGGCTCTTGTCACTTGTAAGGAGAGGTCAGGAACCTGCCTGGGTGGAGAAGGCAGAGTCTGTGCTTTCCTGAAATCCTTCCTTGTGCCAGGAAATAATCACCACACCCACAGCTACTACATTGGAGCCAAGGTATTCCAGGGACACAGTCTGTCATATAGGGCACGCCCGTGGAAAGAAGTTTTATAAACCATATCCCGTTTCTTTAATCTTCCATTTCTTGTTGCTGAAAGAAATTTATAAAAAAAAAAAAAGAAAATAATCAAGGTAGTTGCTTCTGAGAGAAAAGATGTTTCTGGTCAATATCCTAAAGTAAAAGATCAAAAAGCAAACTGATTTTTTCACATCACATATTCCAGATTGCGCAAGACAGGGTTTCTTTCCACTGTGTTAAATAGCAGGTAATGAAATTTTGACCATGGTGGCATAAATCAACTCTTTTGATGGAGAGAAGGAGTACAGAGGAGAACAAAGAACAGGCAGAGGAGCCACAATATCAAGTGTTACTTGTAAAAATCTAGAACTAGCATTTGTTTCTGGTAGGCATCTTAATCTGTGATTTATTGTTCAGTCAAGAACTCCACAGTCTTTTATTAGAGCTGAATGGATTTGAAACTACCATTACTACATAAAATGGTTAATTGTGTTTTACTGCTTCATTTCAAGTACAATTCTATCTTGGTGCCAAGATCAAGCTGAGAAAGAATGACGTACATTACTTAAAATAATTGCAATGAAAAAATGTGTAGGTTTCTTTTGGCTCAGGTTATATTACTGAATATTTTATTATGAATGAAAATCCTAAATAAGATTATTTCTTGTCAATAGCATCTGCCTCGTTTTTCCCTGGCTCAGAAAATGTCCAGATTTGTTTTATTTTATAGCCTATAAATTCTCCTGAATTCTTGGATATCTCATTTGCATTTTGAAACTCTGAAGTCTGATGGTTTTCTCATACAAACTTAAATATCACATCTCTCATTTCATGTGGAGGCCAGTGATGTCTGAGAATGAGTAGGCAAAACAGACATACAGAGATGTCCTCAGAGCCAGTATGAAGCTGTGGGTGCAGATCACACCAGCATTTCCCTAACTTCAAATGGCAAGCAAATCAATGTGCTCCACTCAAGATTATTCTCCAAAAAATAACCACAGGCATTCGATGACCTACATATACAGAGTTGTGAATAGATCTTAGCTTTATAAATCATACAGATTTGCCACTTGATGGCTTGGCCACATGTGCCTGGGGGGAAAGTAACAGGGCATGTCTCATCCTCTCTGCTGCATAGCCATCAAGGGACAATACTGTTAAGCACAGGAGCCAGTAGGCAATATCTTGGCATGGCTAAGAAACAGTTCATCCAGTGGGTCTTAGGTTCAGAGGACTAAAGATCCCAGAGAAGCTGTGAAAAGAATCTATATGCTTATAACTATATGAATCTACATGCTCATCTAACTCATTACAGATTAGCTTCTTGATGCTGGCTCCACGCTTGTGGGAACATAAGCCATCAAGACAGGCAAGGAGCAGGTTGTGTGCCCACATGTGAGTGTGAGCATGTGTTTGTTGGTTTAAGGGGCACCAGGTGGGTGAGGAGTGAGGAGAAAGTGGTTTGCCAAAAGCAGAGCTGAGGAGATGGAGTGGGTGCTGTGGTGGACATACAACAGAGCCCACAATCACCTGAGCATCAGAGCAGGGGTGCGTGACTTTCATACCTACAGGGTCCATGTATAGACCTGACTTATCCCAACCCCTTCCTCAGGTGCCAAGACTTGCAGCTTGAAATCTTACCCTGACTTCATCTATCTGCCCTGCAGTTGTGTGTGATACTGCTCTCCGGTGTCTCACCTACAGGATATAGGACCTGACAGTTACAAGACGTTTCCTAAACCTGGGCACTGAAGGCTTTTGTTCCAGACCGTCAGTCTCACTGACTTTTCTGATCGTTTCAATTTTAAGGTGTTGTGCACAAACAGCTGTTTCTAACTAGGGTAGATATGATCTATAGTAAGAAACGTTGCCTGCTGGCCTTGCTCTACAAGGCTCCGAGCATTAACAGATCCGTCTGAAAGCGACAGGCAACATCACAGAAGGAGAAGGCAATAAGATGATACCATTACAGACCCTGTTCCTGGCTCTGCCTGTCAAACGTGGCAAGGCGCTTAACAGAGCAAGGGCTGCACTTTCACTCTGTGGAGTGGAAGTAATGAGAGAGGAGACTTCAAGGTCATTCTTATATGTAAAATATTTCAAGATCCCTGGATGACAAGATATTACATAAATCATGATATTTTATTTTCAAACGTCCTAGTTGGGATAGCAGATTTTGTAGGTAATTTATATTTTGCTCCGTTGCCTGGAAAAATCAAACTATGCTAAATAACAGTATTTTCGTAAAACAGCGCTGTAGCCAGAATTCATATATTTCTGCTGCCGTTCTTCTTATAAAAGCATGTAACTATAACTAAACGATGTCGTTCTTTTAAACAGATGGAAGCAATTCTCTTCTGGATAGATGTTACCTTGACTGCACAGTTATTCCTAAAGCTAGGTAGCACCATTTCTAAGCTTTGTGAGTAACGCAGAGTGTCGGTAGTGTTTGGACGTGTAACTGTGATGTTAGGTGTGAAGCACAGAGACAGCTCCAAAATCCATTGAACCTAATCTGAATCCTTTCATTTTACTTCACTGCCTATTGAATAAGACCTATAAAATTTAGTTTATTGTATACGCTACGGTTTGAACTTTTTCTGAGTTATCATCGATGGCAGTAATGGCAAACAGCTGAGGTAACTTCTGTTCTCGGGGAACCGCTTTCCAGCTATTCCTTGAAAATATCTATCACCATTTTTCATTGGACTTTATGTGTGTATGAACAAAAGCGTTAGGGACACTTTATATTGCCAGAATCTAGTGAACTAATTTTTCAGGCACTGATACAGAAACTTCATATGGTTTTATTTTAGTTGGTAATAAAATTATGTGGGTGAGTTAGTGTTTATGTCTTTGGCTTGCAAGATACCGTCCACTTGACATGTCATATGAAGGAAAAAAATTTGATGCTGTTCCTCTCTCAGATGATCTGTTAGATGGGGTGGGGGTTATGGTTTTTTAAAAAGCCCTGTTAATTACCTACCAACTGACTGATAAAAATCCAGTATCCTAAAATAAGTATTTGAAAACAGAACAGTTCATGGCACACTGAAAATCCAACTTTTAGAAAAGACCTGCTCCAGTTCAGACATTTCTCTACGCTGTCAGATTTTCCACAAGATTTATAATGAGCCCTTTGTAAGACTCTGGCACCTGAGCTGAATATTAAGCATGTATGAAGTCGTCCCTGAGGACTTTTTCAGTCAGCCTTAGGGCCCAGGAGTACGTGAGGTCCTAACTATAGTTCCTGTGCTGCACCAAGCTCCGTGCACGGTGGCTGAACCTGAGCAGAACCGCAGATACCACTCGGCATCTTGCTAAATGGGGCCACAAAAAGAAAACACAAGATAAAATGAAGCCTTGGATTTGAAACACTGGCTCGGGGCTGGTTTTTGATTCTTCTCTGACTTACACCTGTTCAGCGGTGTTGCCTCGGCAGAATTCTGTGGGTACATCCCAGACCAGAATTTGGCCCCGTCCTGCTCAGTCCATGACTCGAGCTAAACTCTCACATCAGTTCCACAGGGTGGGTCCCAGCGAAGTGGCAGAAACGAAGGCTTATCTTGGCCACAGTGCAAAAATGCTGGATGTTTCCATATTTCAAATGGTGTTTTGCATGAGCTGCACACTACGCCTGTGCTGTGGCAAACCGATCTCCGGGAGGGTAGTGTCCCTGGCCGCGATGGGGAAGTTTCCAGCCAAAATCCTACTACAATGCTGGAGATTCTGCTAACACTGGCTAAAATTAAAGCCAGATGAGATGCAAAATTTATTCCACCCTTTAGGTGAGAAAAAAACATGGGCGCTGAAACCTTCTAAGCTTCAGATGCCCTTGGGAGAAGGCTGGAGGTTTGGTACGTATGGTGCATCTGCACGTGGCCCCATTCAGCCAGTGTCAAGTTCTGAATGAAAACAACTGCAACTGCAGTTCACAGCATGGATTTGGGATGATACCTGACAAATTAAAAATATTTGGCAGTCATTGCTTTCTTCCAGCATGTTTCCTAAAATTTAAAGGAATTATGCTTGGCATCATTTTGAAGCCACCAGCCCTCAAAGTGAACAAAATCTTAGAGGGGTAAAAAAACAAAACAAAGCAAAACGAAAATACAGAGCTATGAATAATGGTTGGGCTTCTTTGCCCTGCTTTTCGGGATCATTTAGGTGAGAATACATCAGTGTGATATGTCTGCTTCACTCACATCAGCCATGGGAGGCACCTGTACCGAAGTGCTCTGTGCCATTGGTGCTGTGTGGCAGCTCAGCAACAACTTTCCACAGCCAGAAAACGTGTGTGTAACATGCAGGCTGGCTGGATGCACACAGATAGCTTCAAACTGTGCAGAATCTGATGTTTTCCTTTACCACAAAATTAACTTCCTCCTGAGTCCAAACCATTATCCTGGGATGCAGGCAAAGTAGCTGGTTTGCATTTTTGTAGCAGGTTGCCTAGGAGCAGAATCAACCCAAATTTTTCTTGCCATAGGTCTGAATTAGCACACTTGCATTAAAAGCATACTTAATTTCTCTCTAACCAGGAAGGCACTCCTGTGCTGATAATTTTAGTCTCCTGATTTTGGCATCTATCTCCTCTGGCAGAGAGGAGAAAAAAGGAGAGAAAACTCACTGCACGCACTCAAGAGTGATCCAGAGCCACAGCCTCTCAGAGGTTTAGGTGCCAGAGCTCCCAGTGTCAGAGCTGCAAGGTATTTTTTTGCATATTGTGGATGCAATTGAAAAATGGGTGTCTATACAATAGGGCAAAACTTATTCTACTGTTTGTGCTGTTTCTCTTTCCGTGTTCAGAGAAGGGAAAAAATAAAAAATCCCACATTCAGGAGCCAAAAAGGCAGTAGGGGTAAGGAAGCACTAATTTGCCGTAGGTTTAAGAGCTGAACTTCCATTTGTGCTTTTAAAAGTTGCCTGAAAAAGCCCTGCCCTTTAGTGAGTATCCGTTTTTTGTAGAACCTGCTTTGCATCCTCTTAGATAAGATAATGCTTTGTCTAGCTAAGGGGGAATTGTGTGAAATAACATGGCCATGATGACATGAGGTGCTATAATGCAGTTATTGATAGGAGTCTGGAACTCATAATCTAATGACTCATAACAATCTTCCCAAAGACATGATATGTAATAAGGATTAATGATTCAGACACATGCACAGGTTAGTTGGGGGCATTCTTCTGGGGCTAGACAACTCATTTTATGCACAACCTTGCTCTGAACCTCATATTTCATGCTGTGCATGTGAAATGCTTCAATTGTGGTGCCTCAGAGGGGCAGGATGTCTCCTAGCGTTCCCTTGAGTATATTCCTTGGAAAAGACTCAAGCAGCTCAGATGGACAGTGTGCCTGGGAGGAAGCAACACTATATTCCTCCTTCCTCTCTGTTGTATAGCTCAAGGGGTGTAGCCCATGCATTCTTAGAAACATCAGAAATGCAGTTCTGCCCCATCCTGACATCAGCTATGCTAAAGGTTGTCTCCCTATGCCTCACTCCTACCGGCCAAGGGCCAGGCTGATTTTAGCCCCGTATGACAAGGCTCAGTGTTTCACCTCAGACATTTCTACTTAAAAATTTCTACTTAGAACAGCACACATTTGTTAGGGCTTTGGCATTCTGCATGCTAGCCTGTACTAGTTCTCTTCAGATGGAGAACAGTTCAGACCTTCTCCATTGCTCTAACTTGGATTAGGTCTAGATGTAAACATCAAAGATTAAATTTAACTGCTCTTGTTACTATCATTAGTTCTCTCTCATATTAGGGGCCCTTGTTAACTACCCAGGCACTTTTATGCTTGGTACTGTCCAATACCTTTATTCCATCTTGTGTAGTGGCAAGTCAAGCAGAGGAAATAACTCTTTAAATCGCTTTTTTGCTTTTTGCAAACTGAAGTATGTAAGTATTCTAAGTGAAGTATGTATAAGTATTCTTTAAGTATGGTCTGTTTCTCAAATGCAACTATGTGAAAGTGGTACTTTCTTACCCAGTGGTTTGCTCAAGGCACATGTTCAGTCCCAGCTGGCCAACTTAGTAATGCTTTTTTTCTGTGAGCTGTGAGAGAGGTGGATTCATTTGGTTTCAAGTTTTCATTGCTACAATGGTTTGCAAAGATCCATTACCATACTTTGGTTCTGTTAATGCCATTTAAATAATTCAGCTTGATAGATCACTTTTCATCTTGCATTAACATACATCCCCGCTCTCTCTCTCTATGTGAATATGTATATGGTGACAAAAAAAATACAATTTTTTTATAAAATTATTGTTATGATTTTTACTACCTGTGGCATTGTTCCATGTCTCTGGAGTCCCTTATTCTGCACAAGCACAGAACAGAGTCTTGACTGGACCATGCTCTGCACTGATCAGGAAAGGTCAGGAAGAAAATAAGACTGAGTGATAGTGATATATTCATGAAAGATATGAAGATGAATTACTTCTGGAAGGAGTCACTCCTTGATATAGGCTGAAGAGCAACAGCTACTAAAAATCAAGATTGCTTTCAGTCAGAGGTGCAAAAAATATCTGGTGCTTTTTCATAAGTAAGGGTAAAAGCAGGAGGGGACCTTGTAGGAAGGAACTGAATGAAAATCCACCTTAAAATCACATGGGTAATAGCAGAGAGCCTAAATGGAATGAGAAGAAAGACTAATCAGCTGAGAAAGCAACATCTTAAGAGGTCAAAGTGCAGAAATAAAATACAAATTGCCAGAAGTCAAGCTGTGTTAGATCTTACAGAGGAAATAAAACAAATACAAAGAAAAATATCAGCCATAAACTAGGAATTGAGCACAAAAGAAGCAAGGGAACAGCCATGCACTCAACCAGGGTGGAGATTAATAATGATTTTTCCTAAAACTGACGCATCATGCCTTTTGTTTCCCTTTGTGCACAATGACACTGACAACAGAGAGAGACACAGTATGGCCAGAGAGACTTAGTGTTATGATGACAGAAACATAACTCAAAGTGCCACATCAAACTTGTTTTGGAGGGGACAGGTTAATCCTCACTCCGGAAATTCTGGGGAAGCAGCACATGAAATCACCAACTCATTAGAAATTCCACCTCCCAGACACTTGAGACAGAGGAGATGACTAAAGAACTGAAAACACTCTACCCATCTTTTAAAATGGGATAAGAAGAGGAGAATGTGGTCTGGTTATCTTGGAGTCATTTTATTTGCAACAACATGCAACCCTGTAGAATAAATTTTGTAGGAAAGAATAAAGATAAGCAGGAAAATGGAAAATGCCATTTTTAGTCTGGTTTGGTCATAGTCTGGTCATGTCAGACTAACATAATAGCTTACTTTAAGATGACTGTTTTCTCTAGACAAAGGAAATACAGTGTCCTGGATTTCAGTTAAACAGTTGTTTTGGTGCCATGCGAGAAAGTGTCTGCTTAGGTAAGGAAAAGGGGGATTAGTAAAGAAACTGTAAGATGGCTAGAAAACTGGTTAAAGTAAAGATGACAGCAAACTGTGTCAAGAGAGGAAGTATTGGGCTGGAGAGAGGCTATTAATGGAGTTCCTCAAGGACTGGTTTTGGCTCAAAAAGTAGGAGTGGGCTTAAGAAATATGTTGATGACACAAAGTTGGAAGGCACTGTCAATTCAGAGGAGGACTAGAATACCATGCAGAGAGAACTGGATGACCTTGAGGACAGAAGTAATGGAAATGGAATGAAAGGGAATAGCACAAAGTGCAAAATCCAGCTCTTCAGGATGAATAACAATAATTTCTGTTTGAGAATCACAGCTGGAAACAATGAAGGAGAGGGAAGGATACCTGGATATGCCAGTTAAATGTAGAATGACTATGATCCCCAGGTTGGATGTGATCATGATCTTAGGTAGAATCTTTCTATGGCAGGTATAAGAAAATTTTGAGGCTTCATCAGAAATGCAATTTATAGTTCTGATTGTTTGTCTTCAAGAAAAAGGTATTTAAGCTGAAACAGGGTTGTGAAAGCAGACAAGGAGGTAGAGAACCTATTTCAAAAGGAAGATTGTGGACACAAACAAAAATCATGGCATGAATATTCAGAGTGACTTAGTTTAAGAACTGAAAGGCTGTGCAGTCACACCAACAGCACGCTTGGGTTGCTGGACTAAATTGCCAGAGTAAAATGCAGTTTTATTTCTCCCAGGGCTCCAGCTAGTGGTGGCACGGTGTGGCTCAGCTGCCAAGAGGCCACACAACCTAAATGAAGCTGATTTATTCAATCCAGTAACTCAAGTACTAGAAGCAGATATATTACTTCTTCATCTGCACCAGTTAGTAGAAAACTAACTAGGATGAGGAGATTAGCCACAAGGGACTGTGGAGATAACATGGATACAATATCCATCAATTTAGGCTGGGCATAAGATTTCTAATAACCAGGTCAGTCAGACACTGGAGTAACGGGGGGGAAGCGGGGAAGCTACCTAGACATTTAGGCTGCTTTGTAACTTAGACTGCAAAAGAGAATTTATTATATGGTGGCAAAGGACAGTTATCTGTGAGGTTTTTCTTACTTCCGACCCCTACCCAAAATAGGTCAGGACAGAATATCATTCAGTACAATTTTTTTGAAGCCAGTGGATCCACTTTACTCTACAGGAGCTGACAATTTGCTTCTTTATTTTCATGTTTTAGTAGGATTTGTTATCCTTTGCACACCTTATTTCCAAATTGACTAAATATCCACCTAAGCGCAAAAATAGTGGCACTAGCAGATGAACACACTCAAGTGTGGAATAAAATCTCCCATACAGAAGAGGGCAAAAATTATGGGGGGACGTGTTCAGCCCTTATCTAGACAAGTATACTAGGCCAAGCAACAAATGGTAAACACAGCTGATGTAGTACAATTCATCAGAAACTCTCCTTCTGGAAGGCTCCTCTAAGACAGCCAAGGAAGGAGTCATACTGCAGAGGGACTGGTCTGTTCACCCTCAGGACCAGCTTCTTTCCCAAGACATCTGTGGGGCCTCTCTCACCACGCAACCAAAATGCATCCCAAGGCCCCATAATGTGACAAGATGGGGCTTCAGGATAAATGTCCACACCCTCTAGATGATGATGTCGCTCTCCAGGGTGTGTCTTCTGCCAGGTGATGGTGCTATTGTTGTCCCTCTTGGCCAACCACCTCTTGAGGGAACTCTTAACTGGTTGGCTTCATCCTCCCAATCACTGAGCATTGAGGGGATGCTCAGAGCGTGGTGAAATAAAATAACTTCTGCCACCGGTCCTGCCAAATTCTGGTTCAGCTCCCATCATTAGGGGAGCTGGTGAAGAGGGGGACAGCCAGTAGCACCCACAACAGCACTGAGTTCATGTCAGTGCACTCACTGTTGCCTTTTGGGTAATTTACTCAGCAAATGGTCACTCCTCATTAGGGTCATACTCTACCCAAGAATTACACCAAGCACAGGATCACACTCAATAAATAGGTTATACATGAGGCATCTCCTTCTGGTCTGCCTTTTTTCATTCATGACCTGCACTTCTGGAGGCAGAAGGAAGGAGCTGTTATTTTATGGTCACCTTGCATATGTCTAACAGTTTTATAGGCATGCTGTCCAATAATCCTGCTGGACAGAAAGGTAGGATAGCCCTGAAGCACAGTGTCCCATGCGATTCTGGAAATGGCATCAGAGGACCTCAGAGTCTTCAAGGTTCTTACCCATATGCCAGTGAGATGGAAAATATACTTTCACAAAGAAAAAGCAGATATTTTACTGAAAAAATATCAAGAATAATTAAAACTGCGCATCCAGCCCGTTCATGCATAGTCCCTGAAGAGCAGCGAGTTGAATCCACATCCTGTGCTGACAGCTCCCACGGAACTATCCTTCACCCATTGACGAAGGGTTTTCAATAGTCTGTGTGCTTGGATTTCATTGTTCTGTGTGGCAAGATGCTTTCTTCACACTCCATATGCAGTGAGACCACTAGGAGTTACTAACTGAATACAGGCTTTTTCATGCTCAGTTATTTTCTCTTGCTTTATAGTTTAGTTTCCAAAGGGCAACACATGCTAGGAGAATTGGCACAAACCCCTAGACTTCAGACAATAGCTGGATGTCGGAGTTTACAGTTAATTATACTGACTCTGTTCCCTACCTATCTATTAATGAAATGGTTACTAACAATTAAATCATGGTTGACATCATACTGCTGACCAGTGAATTCATTGTTTCTTTATTTGTGAGCATCTGAGATAACTAAACCGATGTAAAGAGGGAAAGAAAACAGCTTCAGTCCATACATGACCCTTTCTAGAGACTTCAGTATCTATCCAAAGGTGTTATTATTGTTCTCCAGGAGTTGTTCTAGCAATACTTCTCCATGAGGGGATGGTGAAATAGTCCTGCTGTTCTATATAAACTGAAATTACTGTGATGGAAGCTCAATTCTTCAAGAAACTGGCACCCACAGGATCAGTAACAATCTGCCCGGCTTTCAAGCCCTTCCTCAGATCACAAGCCTCTGTCTGATATAGACCTAGATCTCACTGCATCTCTTTGGAAAATAACATTCCAGTCAGCCTAGTAGTAGCACAACTGCCATGCTATATGTCAAAAATTGGAAAAAAAGATTAAGAACTAAGCAGAGCCTGCAAGTCTCTAGCTGACACCTTGTTCCTATTATACAGTATTTATGTGTAGCATTTATGATGGGAGACAGCATTTTGGCTTTGGGAAAAAGTTAAAATTTGTGCCACAAAATAAATGCTTGGAGCTGATTTTCAGCTTGTCTTTTAACATGGTGAAGATTTCATATATTATGCACCTCTGGAGCTGTACAGTGAGTAATGGTATCACAGTATCATATCAATTGTAAATCACCATGAGGTACATCCAAACACCAAATGAAGTCCATTCAAAGCATTCAGACCTTGACTAGCCAGAAATTATCAGTCCAAGCAAATACGGTACCACACCACAGCCTCAATTTTACTTTTGTTCAAGCTGTGAATGCATGTTCTGCTTCTTGTAACACTGCACTGACAGATCTTTTTTCACCTGTATGGTTTTTCACAGAGCCTTGAGACATAGCAGAGAAAGCCATGTGCTCAACCTCTTTTCTGCCCAGAGTAAATTTCTTTAGACACATGTCCCTTTCCTTTCAGGAGAACCTGGAGTCTAACAACAAGGGAAGGAGAAAATAAATGGGCAGGAAAAACTTAGTATTTAGTTTAGCAATTCATTGTGGATTGGTTGCATATGTAGTAAACTGAGAATTTAGTTTTAGCTTTAAAATATTTGCATATGGATGAAGGCTCAGTATGAAGGGGTCTGAATATCCATGCTGGGGTGTTCCACTCCACTGCTTCCTTGGCAGGGGTAGAAGTCCCGAGCAGCAGAGCAGGATGGTCAGCTGGTTATTGCAGGGTCTTAAATTGACTCAGGAGCATTAACAAGAGCTCTTGTCTGTCTGATCTGCAAGGACAGCCCTGCTATACAAGGAAGAGTCTTACACTGAAAACAATAAATGTGAACTATATCTTAACTTGTACAAAGCCTATATGTAGTGTATAGAAATTAACTAGGCAAGGAGTAAGACAGTTGGAAATCACTTTTCCTCCAATGACAGAAAGTGCCTGAGGCTTACTGTGTATCCTATTATAATTTGGAGAAGGTTTAAAGCAGCTTTGGAGCTGCTCTAAGCTACCTATATGCACCCACACAGACCCAGGAGCTGAAAGTCTACAAGAAGCAACACCTTCCTCCCTGCTCCTGCATAAGCATAGCAGCTCCCCAGAATTAACTCCCTTCCAAATATCCCATTCATATAGCTCAAGGAGTCATGGTGCTGGCTGTGTCATCTCTACAGCTCTGAGGACTTCCCAGATCTCAACAATCCACTGTTCCACTGTTTGAATAGCTCTCAGAGGGGAGAAGGTGGGTTAGAGGAAAGGGATGGTTTTATTGTGACGGTCAGTGAGTATAAGTGATGTAAGTATAATACAAATTAGCAAATTTTACTGTGTGCTTAGCTTCTGCGCACCCCAAAGCTTGAAGAATTTTGGTCAAGGACTTTAGTTCTGATGTTCCAGCTATCATGAAAGACTCATCTCCAGGAGGAGATCTGAATGTAGAGTATAACTATAACCAGTTTTGGAGGATCGAAAATCCACTGGGGAAATTCTTATTCATTGTTGAATTTGATGGCACCAACTGAATTCAGGAACTCCTGAGTCAGGGTCAGCTTGGACAGACATTCAGAACATACCAGGACTAGCAAGGACACATCAATGTTCTGTGGTATGCAATTCACTGCAGGAGAGAAGGATCTGGAGTCTCAGTTTTGGCTGCTCACGTAATTTAATTGGTTCACAAAATCTAAGTTGAACTCTTCTTTGCACAACTCCAAGGTACATTTCCCAACAGATTTTGCTTTTCCTCTTCATTGCTTCATGCACATCGTATCCTTCCTTAACTGATAAGGTGATTCTGAAAATATGCATTTGTTGTAACCTATCACTGCTTGCTTTAGTGAGTATATATTGTGGTACTGCAATAAATTGCATTGTCATGGCCCTCCTGTGAAAAGCACAGAGAAATTTGTCTCTAAAGGCCGTTAGTTGGTAATATATCATGAATAAATAATTAATGATATACACTACAAATAACATAACTACAAATAACATAACTACAAATAAGTAGTTCTGCAGTTCCTCACCCTCAAAGTTGACTATTTTAGCCTTCTTTTTCTTAAATGACTCCTCTTAGCTGTTACATGGGTGGGTGGACAGATGTTTGCAATTATGTCCATATATGTGGTCCACAGGTATGCCAGAGCTGAGGAATCTGGCGCTTTGTTAAATATTTTCAAGTAACCAGCTGCCGCATTTCCCCATGCAGCCAAACCACACCAAATGGAAATGTACTAAAAGAGATGGGTAAAGTGAAGTACTTTCTTAAAAACAGAAAAATGACTCATGCTCATAAAATATAATTACTGTAGTAATTCTTTAAATATACTGACCAATGATTGGGGGAAATTTCAATTGACCGTTCATTAGAGTAATTTTTTTTCCCCCTGCAAAGTTCTATGTCCATAATTGCTTCAGCCTACCAGCAGGGTGCAACCAGAAAGAAAAATGAAAAGGACCTATACATCCATGAATGAGGGGAGTACGGGCTGTAGTGAGTGCCTCAGGTACACTCCACGTGGTGCCACGTCACACACTAAGTTTGCAATCACCTGTGAGCAGCAGTAGGCTGAGACTGAGCTTTCTTTCTCTAAATGCACTAAGCTGTGGTGTTTAAATTTCAGTCACAAATATGTTATGAAATAAGGAAAGTGGAAATTGCCAGATTTTGTAAGTATACTAAGTATACACTGATGACATGCTTTCAGTTTTGCTGGCATCACAAGCAGCTATGTAAATTTTTTTTTTCCAGTATCTTGTAATGGTTCATAGTTCCCTGAGCTATTTTTGGGACACTACCTAAGAAGACATGGGACGTAAGTCCTAAAAACTGAAATATAACTTTGTTATTTTCCACTACCCTAGGCATCATTCGCCACCGCACCGTGCACTTTGCCTACAGCATTTACTTGAGCTGCTCTGAGCACCTACAAGGCAAGTGTAGAAAATGCAACTAGACAGGAATGCAAAGGTACATACATAATGAAACAAGAAGGGGCAGTCAGTAGAAGTCAAGATGCTTTCACGTATTACCTGTGTGAATGCATATGTGAGCACGCACAGGCTGCCTGTGTTATGCTGGGCTTTTGAAAAAGCCCAGGGTCCAATAGTTGTTATTGAGCCTCCAGAGAGCAGTATGTAGGCGTTGGTGGTTGTGTTTGAGAAGAAGAAGTGCAGACAGAGTACAGTGTGTATGTGTTATATTTATTGCTATGAAAAATCATATTTTTAGAGCATTGTCTACTCAATAAATAGTTCCAGAACCAAACTTCAGCTTGGCAGGCACTGGGTGGCAGATCTGTTTTCTTAGTTTTGAAAATAAGTGTGGAAAAAAACATTAGGAAACTGTCTTATTCCTATGCTTTTTAAGTAATGTAAAGAATTTAATAGCAAGACAAGACAACTAAGAAAATAGTAGTACACAAGCCTGAGAGATCCAGAAGAGGAAGACTAGTATTCTGTATTTGGCTCCCTGTGCCCATACACTTAGAGGTCAAAAACCCAGGTATCCAGAAGACACACCCTGCAGATTTGTACAGTCTGTACATCTGGCTGAAGGAAGATCTATTGATTTTTTTAAATTTTTCTTATTTTTTTCCCATGAATGGCTTTTTGGATGCCCAAGTTTCCAGTCCCAAGGGGAACCTCCCTAGTTGAGCTCGACTTACTCAACTTTCATTCCTAAGCCATGACATTTTGTGTAGGAGGTTTTGGACTATTTCTATAAATGGTGTCATTCTCAGTAGCACAAGTGAGCTTTCAGGTGACTCAGAAGAGTTTTTGAGGATCTAGATTCGAACCATCAACATCAGTAGGAATTTTTAAAAGTGACTTTTAACTGCAGAGGTACAATTCCCTTCTGACAATGGGATTTTATCTTCTTAGGAGGTGTAGGGCTTTGTACTTAGAGAGGCCATACAATGATGTTCATATTTAAATCTGGTAAGAGTCTAAAGAAGTAAACGAGATTTACAAATCTTTCTTATTTAGATTCAGCACTATAAATGAGTCATAACGGGAAATGACTGGTGAATTGGTGTGTCCTCCAACCAATTTGTCCTTCCGAGTAGAAGACAGAGTGCTCTCTTAAAATAGAACCTTGTTACATGGTCTGGCCAGTTACCTGAAGTTGCTACTTTTTAAAAGCTGAGCCAAACGTGCTTTAACTAAAAATAAAATACATTAGAATGACATAATTTTTGAAAGCTTTGTAAATTTTTTGTAAGCAACCTGTGTTGCCTTTCAGTAATTCACGCAATTACATGTGACATCTGAAAGTGTTTGGGTTATAACAATGCAATAAAATAGAATTAGTTACTCTCATTTAAATCTTGGTAAAAATGCAAACTCTTCCATTGGATAGTCCAGAATGTGCAGAAACCACACATAGTGCAAACAGGACATGGAAAAGACTTTGCGATGAAACAATGACAAAATGGCAAACGCCACACCCACACCGTAGAACTATAATAAAGTGATTTGACAGTGTGAGCTGATGAAGCCGACATTTTGTGGCAAAGAAGAACAGCTACATTCCACCCTTTCTGGCACTCTTTTTTTTTCTGTTAGTTTTTGCAAGTGTAGCTGTGTGGGAAGAAAGTCTCTTTGGTTCCAATTTTTAAAGCCATGTAACTTTCATAAACACAGCTGAACCAAGCAGACACCAGAGCTTTTCAAAAATTGCCACAGGAGGCCAGCGCTGAGGTGTTAGGTATACCTAGTAGCCACACCATGTTGCAGGAATTGCCATGTCTTCCAAGTGTATACAAAATTAAATACACTTTGCTGCCTATGGTAAGGGTAGCCTTGCAGCCTATCTCAAAACTCTCGGCAATTTTGTTCCATTTGGGGTTCTCTAACGAGCCTAAGCATTGACAACATTTCAACCGAAACATGAGAGGTAAAACAACAACAAATAATTGCATGTTATTTTCCTAATTTCATCCACCGTGTTATTTTCATAAGCTCTTAAATACACTCTGCTCCAAACGAGCAAAAAAACCCCTAAGTATCGGAAGCCATATCAAAGAGTTATCCTCTGAAAGATTTCCCTTTGGCAGTCCTTCTGAAAGGAAAAATAATTTTTATTTGTGGTAGCTTGGGCTCATTTTTTCCACACATACCGTAAATGGTGCTTAAGGTTGCCTTACTACACTCATGTTGCACCAGAGGGGAAGGTTCTGGTCCATATGCAGTGTTAGTAGGACCAAGAGGTCTGTGTTCACCTCTGTGTGACCACTGGCATGGTGGCAATGGGACACCTACACGGGTGGCTTTACCCAGCACCTCAGTGTCCTGTCTGTAAAACGGGAACCTCCTGATCTGAGGAAGGTGTTCTAAGGAAAAGAATCCACTGGTGTGTTCTAAGGACAAGAATCCACTGGTGTTCCTCAGATGTGGTAATGACAGATGACATTTAGGACACTATGAACAAACACCACTGTTAAACTCGCCCAGCATTTCAGCAGTTTCCATTTAAGCTGGTGCTGTGACTGAATTTTCTTTAGCAGGTGAAATCTCTCTACACTGTCAAAGGCATGGGTGAATTTTGTAGGGAGACTCACTCAGGTGGAAGATCCTGCTTCGGTTTTATGGACCTTGCTTATCTCATAAAAGATTTCTCTTCTCTGAGTGGTTGCAGTCGCTGTGGGGTTTCAAATGGCATCACCTGCTTATCAGGTTTCCACTTGCTTCTTTTCTCAAACACTTGAGAAACATCCATAGAGCTGCCATCATAGAAGAAGCTATTTCGCTTTGCCGTTACCACCACAGAGTGGCAAATTCAGCTGCTGCCATAATAAAGAAACAAAGGAGGGTGGAAGAGAATTTTAAATGCTGGGGCCGGGAATGAGGAGCTCAGAAGACAGAGGTGAGCAAAAGCCCAACCATTCCAAATTGGATCAGCGAGCTCTGTACTCCAGTCACTGCCTTTGGGAGCTACTTACCCTCTTGGCAAATACCTCCCTGGCCTGGGTCAACCAGAGAAGGAAAAACACAGGCTAAGATGGCTGAGACCCCTTGCAAAAAGAAGGGGGGGAGGGGAACCAAAAAAACAACCAACCTCCTTTTTGGACAGCTTTTTGGAAAGCCATAAAATCAAATGCAGTTCATAACACATACTGTGCGATCAGGCAGAGCTTCCCCCTGCCTGCCAGAACACTGCCCAGGGACCAAGAGGTCTTTTGAAAACTCCTTGAGGTATTCTAAAGTTTGCTTTCCTATACGTTGGAATAAAGTATTCGAAGGAAATGAACCCAAAGCATGTATGTGTTTTAATGTATCATATTCCTGATTGCTGGTATTTACACTATATTGCTAAAGAAGATTCTTCCCCTCTCCCCTGCCAGCCCCACCCCACCCGCTTTTATTTATCAGACACTTTATTTAAAATCCTGTATTTTTTCAATGACCTGTTTCCTCAAGAAAACCTTGAAAGTCTCAGATGATTACAGCATCCTGGCCTTCTCAAATCAAGCTGCCTGACAACACAGCAATTAATTAACCTTTTTGACCAGCTATGCCCTTTTAAATGTTTCTTCCATTCAAAAACTATCATATGTAAAGAGCTGATGACATATTGTGAAAATGGAAATTCGCATTATTGCCTGCTTTAGTCAGCAGCTTTTAAGCCTTACTGCCCTACGCATATGGAAAAGCAACAAAACAAATGTAAGCTCATACCTAAATAAATAAATTAACCTTGTGTCTGCGAGGCAGCTAGTATCAACGAGGGTCAGTTGAACAAGTAATTGACGCCTTTTCCACAAGGAGCACTTCCTCTGGTAGAACATCATGTCCAGACAGCAAATACAATGGGAAAATAAGACCACTGTAAAAGATGCAGAGGCTCAGGAAAACCAGTCTAATATGTCCATGAACAAACACAGCTGACCTGTACTGCCCTGACAAGAAAATGTGATATATATAGGTCTCTGCTCCAGGGTCCACCAGCGATTATCATTCAGTCTGATCTATGATTGTTTACAATACAAGTGAACCTGCTTATTTGGATGACTGACCTTGGAAGGCATCCCGCCAGGACAGCCAGAGAAGGAGATTTAGGAGGTCATTAAAACCTTTTACACCTTCACCAATTTGACGAATGAGCCCTTGCAGACGCCCATACGCATAACACTTGACATATCCTGCCTAGAAATAATACCCACCATGTTTGTTTACTGAAAAACTGATGGACACCCCTGTCAGACTCAAGACTAAACAATTTCATATGTGTTAGTTTCAGCAATTAACTTCACTGTGTCCAGTCTTTTTCATTGAATCAAACATTTCTAAAAGAATATAGGCAAAGCTGCTGGTTTTAGAACTGGGCAGATTTAAAATAAAGAATAATATTTCCAAATGTGTCTTTTTCCCTCTAGCATTTCAATGGCAACTGACTTCCCACACCAAGATAGCCCCAGTAGTTATACCTAAAATCCACAAGTAAAAATGTAGTGATTTATATTCACTGATACTGAGGGATATGAAAAAAACACACATATTTAAAAATTGCTGTATTTCATCTAGAACCGCAAGTATGGTAGTGCATCAATTATTCCAGAAAGTCAATGAAAGACTAAGTCAAAGTTGTTTGTGACCCATATCTGTGCATGCTTGTACTGTAAAGTCTGGATTTCCTTGAACCACGAAGCTTTTTCCTGGGTTTTGGCAGATAAATGCAAAAAACCTTGTGGTTTCACAAAGAAAGGTTTGCGGTGGAATATGCACATCTCAATACATATTTCTTTTTCAAAGTACTGAGCTAAAAGCTTGTTGTACAGCAGAAAAGTACAGAGGCCAACTGTAAAGCAATAGTCCATGCTTAGGGCTTTCAGTGTTGGGTTTTTTGAATGAGAAATTCAGAAAATTTCTGAATTGCTTCTGAAAGAAGCTGGGCAAGCTTCTTTCTTTTAAAAAGGGCCAGGGATTCTCTTTTGATTGAACTACCACAAAAGTGGAGGCAGGACAGAAATTTTGGTGTTTTGCACAGCATCAAAAAGCTGGGTGACGAAGCTAAGCCTCAAATTTGTACCAGGGCTAAGTTTGAAGGATATTTCTGGTTAAGAAATGTGTGTTTCCAGGGGGCTGTCTGGTTCAGAAGAAAAAGTGCTAGGAAATTAATTTGCATTGACAGTGTGACTGATTTATCTTCATTTTCTTCCACGATAAATCTAAGTTTGGAGTCAATCTTACCATGATAAATCTTATACGTATAAACATTGCTAACCAATATTTTATTCATACAGCTGGAGGACCATCCAATAAAACAAAATATTTTGCCTTTAAGATACCTTTCATCCTGCAGCACTTTACAACCCATATGCTATTTCTACAACCTCCCTGCTCTTGGGCGTGCTCAGCAGACTGAACCCACATTCACCCAGAGTTACACACCCTTCATACATACCGTCAGACTTACCGACACCAACAGAGCTCTTATTTGTTGAAAAGGTTGAACTTTTTTATTTTACTGATATTTTTAATGTTCACAGAGGTTAGAGATTTTTGGTGGAACTATTGGACCACATGTATTGGGCCACTGAGAGACTGGTGGCCAAACAGTTACTTAAAGGCATCAAGGATATGAAGGAACAATTCACATCACTGTTGCACCAGAACAAAACTAGCTTTGGCAAGAAGCGACCAGACTATCACAGCACAGGCAATGGTGGGCTGATATCTGTTTTCTTGTAGAAGTGGGAAAGAGAAGGTACGTCCATGTGACTCTGACATCGTACCTTCACCAGCATTGTCACCAAAGGCACTTGCGCACTCTTGAGCCCTCCCTGCAGGGACTTCTTACAGCTGGCAGTGGGAAGCAGGGATGGTGGATGTCATATCCTGTTTACAGTATTTATTCAGGCCATTATAAAACTAAACCAGGACTTTGGAGGGGATGGCAGCAGAGCAGCCCACCTGTTCCATCCAACAAGTCAGCGCTGTTAAATAGGAAACAGCATGGTTAGAAAATAGGCATCATGAATTTCAGAGCACATCAGAAAAGCCCAACCACACATAGTGAATTGTAAACAGCACAACTTGGTCAAAAATGTGGGTCTTCACAATTCTAGCAGCGTTGAGGCTAGCATTTAGGGCAGCCACAAGGTGAAGAAGATGGGCAAGTATGCAGGAGCCCCACCATCACATGGCAGAGAGTATGAACCATACTTGTGATACAGAGGCCTCCTTTTCACTCTCTTCCCTATAAAAACTCCAGTCCCTGTTTAGGGACAGACTATGAAAAGCACTGAGCTGCCCAAATCTGCTGAATGAATATCCCAGAGGAGTGAAACAGGGAGGTACTTCTGAAAATCCTGGTCAATGGTCTTTTGTGCATTTAGATGCTTAAATGACTTTGGAAATCTGGCTCTTCGGTGATTAAGCCACCTTCTACAGGCAGTTAAGTATTCAAAATGAAACAGTTTATTAGGCATCAGCACTCTGCTCTGAACATGTTCATTAACCAAAGCGTGGCTGGTTTCATGCAACCAGCTATTAAGGCTGATGGAAATGTGCTTCTTGGCTGGGAGGGGAGCGGCACAGTCCAAAGGTTCAGCCATAAGTCTGCAACTGAGCTGTGGGTTCGATCTCTGGTTTGGCTCTGGCTGCAGTGCAAATCTGGGCAAGTCATTTCATTCCCATGTGCTTCCTGGTTGGAGCCCATAGGCACTAATGTAACACAAATAATAATAGAGAGCCATTTATAGAAGTTACTATTAAATTATAAACAAGTGATTAGGAGTATTTTTTAAACGGTGTTTCTGTTTCTTCTCTCACCATTCTAAAAATAATTTGCAATCTTGTAAGAGTTACAAAAATGAGGAAATAAAAGAGTGAAAATAGTTGAAGTGCTTTGAGGTAAAATACTGTTTCCCTCATGTAAAGAGTATCTCAGTATTTTTACTGGCTTTGGGACCAAAAGTGAAGAAAATCAAAACACAGAAGAATTACTGTAGGCAAAAAATAAGAACAGTACATAGGAAGGTGTGTGGGAGATATCCTGCATATGTAAGGATTACTTGGCAAAATGGATTTCTGCTGAGCTGTGCTTCTTAGTAAGAATTACTCATTGTCTTGCAGCTGGAACAGCTGGCAGCATTATGAACATTCAAGTGTGCATAACAGATGATTCTGAGAGATTCTGATTCTGAGCAAATAATTTCTGCAGGGCCTTACAGTGTTTATAGCCCATATTTACATAAGATGTGTCTACTTGCAAAAGAAAATAAAGTCGGTGAGGTCAATTAATGGAGTCGGTGTCCTGCCACCCTTCCTCGGGCAGGGTGTGTTACTCAGAGTCGTAAATGGGCCTTAGGAACAAATGAGAGCCACCGTGGAATAATGAACCAGGAAACATGGGGGGATTCTGACTGTAGCTGAATAATAATAAATAAATTCCCCAAATTATATCATTTATCTTACTTACAGTGTGTTGGCAAGCAGGATTTTCAGTACGATAGAATGACTTTCAAAAAATGAGCCAAAGGGTGATTTGTCTTATTTTGAAGACATTGTCAGTTCTGCCTTATTACTTGTTCTATCAGGATACAGTGACTGGATGAAAGTTGCTCCGCTCACAACAGCAAGGAACCTGTAAGTTACTTCATAAGTGTCAGAAAGAAAAAATATGTCATTGTGAGAATGTGCATCTTCCCATACTGTGCCTTTGCTGGGGCAGTTATTTCTACCTGCGTGAACCTGTAGAACCTTTGATAGGAACTTCAATCTGAAAAGGGAAAGAAAAAAAAAGAAAAACAAAACATAAAGGAAAAGAGAAAAAAAAGTCATAGAAAAAGAAACAGGAAAAGAAACACAAAAAAAAGAAAGAGAGGAAACTTAAAAGGCAAATTTTAAAAAGATGAAAAATGTTTTAAAAGAGGGGGAAAAGAGAAAAAGGAGAAAAGATAAAACTTTCTTAGATGAGACCAGTAGGTGGGAGTGTTGACTTTATCCCAGAGCACTCACAAACCTTACCATGAACTTTTCTTTTCTGTGAAACGGTAATTCCCAAGAAATGAGCAAATTAATCTTATCTGTGTTTTGCTACTTTTAAAGATATTGCCTTTTGTGTCACATACCAAAGTGAGACCTCTTTCAGAAGAACTGCATTGTCCATATATTGCTTTTGGCATCCTGTCTTGTTTGGTAGATAAAAGGAAATTCTCTGGTTTTTCAGGGTTTCATTAAGACAACTTAGATACTCACTACTCCCATACATGATGGGGAAACTGCTGTTCACTCTGGAAAATGCCCTTTCTTTACCAGAAATCAGAATGGTGGCAGAAAGGGGAAAGACATGAAAACACCTGTATTTACACAGAGGAAGGTAGGGAGGAAAACTGTGAGCTTTAAAAGTAAATATGCTTTTATTGGTTTTGAGACTTAGGTATATTATTTTTGAAACTCAGGTCCATTTCAAATGGGGCTACAGAATTAAAGTGGGGAAGAAACATGGGAAGGAGAGCTATCTCTATGGATGGGAAGTGAGGCTAAGTAATCTGTAATGTCAATGTCTCTAGTTTACCCTTCCTTTGGTCTAGAAGATATCTAGCGCCAGAGTTTGCCACTGTGCTTTGCTATACCTCTGTATTCGGCGTGCTGTTTAGGTAGCTGTGAGCTGTGGTGGGATTATGTGAAAGTCGTACTACCCCACTGTTGCAAAGCACGGCATCACCAAGCGTATCCTAGCTCTGTACCCCTGCCAGGGCACCAACAAGCCTTAACTGCCCTGACCAGCCTCATCTGGGACCTCCACCCTGCCCAAGGGGAGGCCCATTTCTCCTCAGGCCTGAGCAGCATCATGGTTGTGTCGGGCCCCGGTCCTGCCTCTGTATGTCGCCTGGCTGGACCTTGGACCTTTACTGTAGACAGCTTGTCTTCTGGATAGACCTCTCAGACCCACATTGTAGCTTGTCTACAGTTCTGTCTCTGGCTCCGTCTCCTACTGCTTTGCCTGGACCTCCAGGATAGACCCAGGATCTGATCCATCACTGCTCACAGAGGTGGTGTGCACATCCACAGCTGCTATTACATCTTTGGGTGCAGTATACGCTGCCCCAGGGGTGAGCCTCACATGGCTGGCTGGTGACACACTGAGGGTATGGTCACTCCTTTAACCATTGGAGTCCTGCTTGTCTATAGATTTTAGCACTGGCCAAAACCTTGTCCACCCAGAATTAAATGGTGTTACAAGACATCATCTTGTGCATGAGACATCATTTTGTGGCACAAGATGGAAAGATATAGGTAATAAAAGCAAACTATTACAGCAGTATACAAAATATAGAAAGGAAATATAAACTAAAACTTGAAATATCACCTCTTAAATAACTCCACATTAGTAGAGGTTTGAATAGATCTGGTTTTAAGTTTGGTGGGTTTTTTTTAGTTTGGGTGTTTTTTTGAGATTACTATACAGAGATCTACTTATGATACTGATGCCACCATCACCAAGAACTGAAACAAAATATAAAATGGTAATTCATGCTGCTGAGACAGAGCAGAACTCTACCACAATTTTGTCAATGCAGGTCCTCTTTTCTGTGCTAGCTAAAACCCCATTACGTTAAGCCCTGCAAAGAGAAGTCTGCACAAATCTACCACTTGTTGTGGCATCTCTTGAAGCTGAATAACAAAATGATGTTTCCCTCTGGAAAAAGAGAATTTCTTTTAATACCTGCAAACAACATCTCCTACCAACCCTGTATCTTTAGATCAAGAGGGGTAATGTTGTCACACCAAAGCATGAGGAGGGAGAACCTTTTTTTCCTGCCAAGAAAGCAGTTCAGATGTACCTGTACCCTGTAACTGGCCTACTTCTGAGAGTGAAGTTTCTACAGTTTGGCATGATGGCAGTAACGAACCATAAACCTCTTATGTCTCCTATTTGCTGAATGGGACAAGTTCTTCCTTGGCAATTGCACTTTTCAGTCTTGTCTTCCTCTGGGGTGGCCCATGGGTGCAGTACCTGCAGGGAGCAGAGCTCTTGAAGAATAGGAAGAAGTATATCCTGGCTATTTTGCAATTTCAGTCTCATCTTTAATGTTGCTCTACCGGAAATCTTGAAATAACAAGATTTAGAGTATAACATTTCTATTTGTACTGAAGGCATAAAAAGAAATAAATACCCAGATTTGTGGGGCAGGAAAAGGAGGAGAGCAGAGAGCTGAAGTGAGAAGTTCTGTGAGCAATGAACCATGGTGGCAGTTTCGTATAATAAACAACAGGAGTCTTCAAAGGATTACCTTTTTCCTCTGGAAGCCTCCCACTAGTAAGGACAATCCAGCTTTTTGAAATCTAACCCCTTTAGCCCTTCAAAGAAGCAGACTTCAGCATTTCCACCAGCATTTGCTGGTTCCAGGATTCCTGAAGAGCTCGTGCATTGCATGCCCATCACCTACTGCAATTCCAAGGAAGCTGGGGGCTGGTAGCACCTCTGTGCACCATTAAAGAGCTAAGCTTTACTCCTTAAAGCCTTGGGAAAGGAGGTACAGGAGCAGAAATCAACCCATATCCTCTGCATAAAACAGTTCAAACCCTTGCTACAAATCACTTGAGAGAAAACATTACATATTCCACAGTTGGCCCTTTAGAGAAAACATATAGTAAAAACATTTCAGTATGTAGGAAAAACTGTTGCTGTTTTGAAAAGGAAACGGAGCTGGTACTTCTTCTTGTCTATCTTTATTTAAGCATTTGTTTAGGCCCAAGTCTATTTTTGTTTTAAATAAGTGTGCAGTACTTTTAAAAAGTAAGTGATTTCCATTTCCAAAAGTCATTTAGGACTCTAACACCACTAACCTTACAGCTGCTGGCCTCACAAGGAGCTATTTCACTGAAGAATGCTGAACATATGCTCCTAATTAATTTACACCATTCCAAAGATGTTTATACAAAATCTCTCTGTCTAGGGTAAGGCTTTATGCTACATTGGCCACCATAACATCTCAGTACTTCCCAGCTAACCTGGTTCACAGAAAAAGGACTACCGGAGTGTTCAGATGAAGATCACCTATTCAGTCCTGCTGGACCATCTGATTTTTCCCAATCTTTTTTCCAGTGCAGTTTACTTTGTCACCTAAAAGAATTATTAATCACATTTTTCATTATTGCATCTGCAGTATTATTATTTCACTTTTCTACACTATTCACTTTAACGCTTTTCAAGCTGTCTCTAGATGAATAATTGGAAAATCATGAGGGCTAATACTGCTGGAAAATAGTTCTTAATAGGCAATGCATATTGTGAGGGGGGAAAAATCTACTTATGAAGGTTTTAAATATGACACATTGTTTTGTAATGAAATTCTGATTCAAACAGAATATATCATCTCGGTAATATTCACAAGTGTGAATAGAAAGGGCTATGCACAACAACACGTGGTTTTTAAATTAAGGATAAAATATGTTTCTGTATATATATCAGGAGTTATTTTGTAACATATATAGAAGCTGCTACATACTTCTTCTAAATATTATGGGTAATAGTCCATTTATGTCTGACTACACTGTGAGTTTGATTTTTACCAGAATATGTGTCTTCTATTTTTGCATTTTTTCAGTCTCAGTTGTAAACTTGAAAATCAGACCTCTAACTTACCATTAAGCAATCTTAAAAATGATAAAATTACTCAGGTGTTATTTATCCATATTGCAAATTACAGATATGCCATTTCTTGTAGATCAGTAACCCACAAACCTCAGTGATCCTCTGAGGTTCCACAGCAGCTTGACCAAATAGCTACTAAAGTTAAACTGGTATTCATTTAAATATTTAATGTATTATTGGTTAGCTTTGAAGACTGGGTATTCTTGGCAGTTTCTTGAAATTAAAGACAAGTTTTGCTTTTGGAGTAAAAGGGCAATTATAGCTGTCTAAAATATCTGTCAAAATAACCTGTAAAGATCAGTAGCTTAGCACAGAAGATTCATGAATAGAAAACTACACTTGGGGAGTAGTTTTCAGGGGCTGACTGTCAAAACTAGAAAGATGTACTGAGTGGGCTTTGACAGGGATCAGCCCTGGAACCAGAACTATTCAAGATCGTCCTAAGCAGTTTGCAAGACTAAAGTCTAAACACTAAAGTGTTCAAGTGAAAGAAGGATAGGGGGTGGGGGCAGAGGAGGTATGCTGCTGGGGATGCTAATAATTCAGAACAATTCCAGTAAATTGCAGAAATGGTCTGGAAAAAAACGGGATGGTATTCAGTGGGGCAAGTGCAAGATGGGATGTTGTGCAGAATTCATCAGATGCATACATGCGGGATAAAGAGCAACTGACAAGTGCCATTCCTTGTGAAAAGGGATGGAAAGTATCCATGGATGATAAACCAAATGAGAATCAACATCTCATGCTGTTGCAAAGCAGTAAAACGTGGTACCGGGTTACAGAAATACAGATACAGCTTGTAATATACATAGAGTAATCCTTTGATCTGCCCAGCATTAAGAATGCCTGGTGTGAGTTTAGTTGATTTTAAAATGAGGTCCACATTGAAGGAAGCATTAGGTGTTGCTTGTGGCATCTTTAATATGCTGCGGCAGTAGTTTTGACACAGGAGTTTTCAGAGAAGAGTATTCTGTAGGGAACATGTATTGGCATGAGCAGCGAACAACAAGTCTTCCAATATTTTCTTCACTTGCTTATTGCTAGGTAAGTGGAACTGTCATGAATAAACTGCTCCATGAACAAAGTATCCCATTAACCTCTGAGCAGGCTTTGTATAGGGCAAATTCTGCCTTATGGCCAAATTAGATGCTTAATGGTTGGCACATAGTAAGTCATTCTCAGTCTTTGAGCAAAGTAATTGGAAATCGGATTTCAAGAGCTGACTAGTCCCAGGTAAGAAGCTGAATTCTGATGGCTACTTAAAAAGCCAAGTTCATTATTGCCAAGGTTTCTGCTGTGTCAGTTTGACCTGGAAGCCACATTTGGAACCAATACAGTGTGCATTTCAATATCTGCTTTGATCTATTTTCATGTTCTCTGTGAGGATCTCTCTGAAATGCCTCTTGGGTCTCACTCCTGAGTCAGCATATAAGCAATTAAACTTTTGCAGAACTGTCTGGCAAATGTTACTTGGAAATAATTAACTTTCTTAACTGGAGGTATTGAGTCAGATTAATATCCCAAAGAATTTCTGGATGCATCTTGCATGCTCCTAATGTACTGTGCTCTTTTGTTAGCAAATGGCATTGCAGACCCTGCCCCACAAAGCCAGGAGTTCTGCAACCTGAATCCCAGTTTTTATTTGTTGCAGAAAAAGGAAGGATAGGAAGTGGAAACTAATTCTGGGCCAAATTTTATTTGTACTGGATATCCAGCCACCTCAAAAATGAAGCCAAATACAATGCAGAAGGGCATTCTTTTAACCAACGAAAATACAGCCAGCCATCCATCCACACCTACGTGCGGCTGAAGCTAGATAGGCCCCTCCAGTCTCACCAATGTTCTAATTAAAAAAAAATAAGCAGGGCTTAAATTCCATTTAGGTTTGTAGAATTGGAGGCCAAAAGGGACTAGATCATATGGTGTAACCTGTAAGTCACAGGCCATTAAATTTTACTCAGTTGCCCTGTTGAGCTCAATAACTTTTATTTGACAAAAGCACAGTTTGTGTTTTGGCTTGCAGTAAGGCAAACAATCTTTATTTGAATGATAAAGAGGCAGAAAGCTATTATTTTTGTTTACGTGATTGAATGCATATGTTGGTACATATATGTTCTTTCTTAACATCTGAGAACTATGTTTTAGCTTGGAGGGTATGATCCCACAAGCAAGTGAGAACGCAGCCTGTCACCCAGCTGACAGGATTCACATGATCTGCATCTCGCTGAGGAGAAGGGTAAGGGACAGAGGAGGGAGTGGAACGCACACAAACACACACCAGTCCTGGTTCAGCTCTGTCTCATGCACGTACGCTCCTTTCAAGGTTTCCATTTAAATTAAAAAAAAAAAAAAAAAAGAAAACAGGTCTTGTTATTAATCCCCTAATTTGCACAAATACCTCAGTTATGTAATGTTTTCCAAACCGGAGTTTAAAGGCTCACATAATTAACACAGCAAAACCACTGCTGTTCTAGTTAAAAAAAAAAACAAAAACAAAAACAAACAAAAAAACCCCACGTGGCTGGTGTTAAAACAAGATTCAAAACCAACAGACTGAAAGAGTGAATCACTTGCACTTACACATTTTGTAAGTTGATTTGAATGCTTTGTGTTTTACTAACACAAAAAATTAATTATGTTATTCAATAAATGAACTAAAAATAAATTGTATATGCTGATATCCAGATTCAAAAGTCAAACACCATCTTTTTGGCAGGCCAACTGACTACTCTTAAAAAAGATTAAAAAAAAAAGACTCCTTTTAACAGAAAGGGGATGCCTTATGCTTCATACTTTATTCTTTACATTTTTTTAGAACTCCAGCTATAATTTGCTGTTTTACCAATACCCCACCTGGGATTCATTTTATGTTATTTTTAGAAAACACTACGAACGCTGCAGAACTTCCATGCAGAGAGCTGTGAATCAGTACAGCTGAACAACCACTGGAGAGCAGTCTTCAAGCTACAGTTAAGCATACTGATCATACCTCGGCCATATACCAACGAGATTTTAACTCATGCTGTACTTCAGTTGTCCATACTCATGTATCTTCTGCTGGTCTGGCCAGCTATTGTTTTCTAGTTTCCTTCCCTACAGCTTGGGTTAAGATTAAAATAGCCTGCAGAACTTCTGGAGGAAATATTTTGGAGCTCTATCCAGTAAAAGCTTGATACAAAGCCATTTAGCTTAATGAATGTCTTTTGCTTCCAACCTCATGGTTCACAGGCTTGCTGTTTAAATGAGTGCACTGAAGTCTGGGTTGATGAGATGAGGTGACTATTCGTTTTTATTCGGCCTGCCAAGCAGTGTTTTGGTTACTGTAGTTTTTGTTGATCGCTTCTCTGATGAACGTGAGAGAGAATCTGATTCAAAGCTCGTGGAGCTCAGGAAGTGATAAATCTGGACCACTGTGTTTCCTACACCAGGTGTGACAGGCAGTCCAGGCCTGCAGTCCTTCCCTGAGCATGTACAGCCACCAGAACCCAAAGAGCAAGCCTGACTGTGCCAGCTGTGCTGAGGACTGAAGCACTTGGAGAACGAATCTAAAGGAAGATACCTTGCTCTCTTATAATGAAAAAGATGATACACATAACCTCATTATTTATAACCAGTAATTTAATTCCTAATTTTTTAAACTCTGTTTCCCTAGGTAGGGTTTGCACCTGCCAGAAATTTGCCAAAAGAAAAACATGGTAAAAATGTTGGTGTAAAATCCTGTTTTGAAAAATGGAGACATACACACACACCCCTGACAAAAATCTAAATACCCTTTTCTGTAGAGATCCTACCCTTCACACTGTGCATTGCTGGCCATCTCATCCTAGGCAATGGGAAGTTTGGTTAGATATCAGGATAAGGCCTTTACTAGAAGAGCAATGCAGGCTAACAGTAAAAGTCCAACAGCTTAGAAATATAATAATAGTTTGGTTTAAAGTTCCAGGAGTCTCCTACGGGCTTTGTCAGACCTCTGTGGTTTCTGTTTAAAATTACAGCAGATTTTTTCCAGTGGAGCACAGCAGCCGAATGTGCTAGCCCCGTGTGCAGAGTGGGAGGTTTCTCACATTTCCACCTTGCAGTCAAAAAGTTTTCTGGCTGCAATAAGTGCTAATTTAACAAATTTCTTTCCAGTGCCGTCTTGCCAGCAGGCAACCAGAAGCATCCCCAGGTATTCAAGCAGAGGTGATGTCGGGAATGGAAAAAGCAAACTTTATCCCAAGTATCTTGGGGCCACTCAAGAGACTGCCCTGGGATCCCCTGCCTGATTCTGCAGAAAGCCAGTATCTGATAAAGGTTTGCATTTAAATGAATGTTAGTCCAGTTGCCATGAGGGAAAATAAAGCGTGTGTATAATTTTGGGTGAGGTCCCTGCATGTGTGACGCAGAAAACCCACCGTGGCTAATCAGTGTATCTGCTTCCTTTTCCTACTCTCTGTCCCTCGGTTCTTGTTCTCCCAGTAGCTCAAACAGTGCTCATCACAAAGTGGTGACAGGAACTTTCTGTAAGTCTGATGAAACATCTTTCCCTGTTTGACCCCATGAGTTCAATATCCTGGTGTGAAAGGCAGATCACTATTACAAAAGCATGCCCTTCTACCCAAGCCATAGGGATTTCTGTACAACTGCTGTTTGCCTGGCCAGAAGCTCTTCAGAAACATCCTTGAAGGAAAGGAAAACAGGCTGGATGATGAGCAGAGTAGGATTCAAAGAGATTAACCACCAGAATTAAGCAGATACTTCTGCTAACCATCTGGCTCAGCCACTCCAATGGCTAATTTGATCCAGAAAGCAGAGACACTACCTCATAGTCTATAACCCATGAGTCAGTGAAAGCATCTGACGAAGATGATCAAGTAATTATAGTCTCCAAAACTGTCAGACTTGTTGGTAGGGTCAGTGGTGGGACAGACTTAACTGATGCTGTCACTTCCTCACACACATGGGCCAATTGTGTCACCAAGGCTATAGTCAAACACTTCAGCATGATGGCTCAAGTGCTGCCAAACAAATCTTTCCTCACGGTTGATCAAGATATTTTTTGTTTGCTTGTTTCAATAGTAGAGACTGTAAAGCACAAATAAAAATACTGAACATTTTGGGCCAGATTCTCTGGTGGTCCCCAGCTGCTGGGGGCAGGGGCCTGCAGCAATGAAAAATGGTAACACCCTCAGTTACACTCAGGGAGGTTATGGGTCTAGCCCTGGAACCTACAATACAGAAAATGTGTCGGAAAGAGAGTTGTGGTTAGCAGAGCTGGTCTCTGGAGCCTACGGAAGCCAGAAATGAGGGTATCAGAAATGTCACTGCTAATCTGCCCTTTAAAACAAACAAAAAACCCCCGAATATACCCTCATTTCTTATGGCAATTGCCTTGAGAGTATGAATTGGTTAAAGCCAGTCACTGAGGTTGAAAATATGTATTTGGGATTTTTCTTCCTCAGGCTGTGGCTTATCAGTGGCCTTTCTTACATCAGCACATGGCTGTCCTTTAAAATGCATTATGTGTCTGTCATTCTGGGGGAGTGCTGGGGAATTTGCTCTTTTGGCGCTGGGGCAAATGAACAACAGATGCCTGTTTCTGGATTGTACAGGCGCTGCCCTTCCCAGTGGTTTGGCAGCTGGCGCTTGAGGCCAGCTCGGGTTTGGTGCTGTCGCAGGACCCTGGATCACTGCTGGGGAAAGAGAGGGGTGAGAAAAAGCTGTGAGAAGTCAGGGCCTGGTTCTCTTCCCTTAGGAGCTATGTTCAAGCTACGCCACTAATCCATGGTCCCTGTGCCTGGCCAAGTGTCTTGGATACTGGCTCTGGTTTGCAGACTTGACATCCTGGCTTGACTGCGGGTCTGTCTCACTGCTACAGACTTGGCTGGTGAACCAGACTTGGCGAACCCTGGTTACCATCACAGGACCTGCCCTGCTCTTCATTTTTGGGTGCTGTAGTACTGCACCCTTTGTCAGCGAGGTGGATGCCTGGCCAGCCTGGCTGTCAGCCTCGTCTTCCAGCCTTATCCCTGCTGCTCCCTGGAACTGGGTTTGTCACAAGTGTTTCTTGAGCTGTCAGCTTTATTGCTGAAAAAACAGTGTGGTGTCAAGCAATAGGGAAGTGGCAAAATGGGTGAGGCAAGAGTAATTTGTGCAACCAGTCTCCTACTCTATGACTACAGTTCTGTTACCCATACTTAACCCTGTCCTTCAAAAATAAAAAGAGTCCTCTAAGAGCAGAATAAAACTTTGGCCTCAGTAGGATTAGCTAGTGCCATTTATGAGAACTTGCCAGTACTTGAAGAGTTGTGAGGAGACAGTGGGACTGTTTGGCATTAATTCTGGGGAAGTCAAGGTGCTACTCTATAAAAATACTATAAGGCTGCAGGCAACCTTGAAGCATCAAGTAGAACACCACTCATGCCGGGCATGGTCAGCTGTAGCAGGTCATTCCTGATGAACATTCATCTTGTCTGTTATCAGTGAACTAAATTATGGAGTTGCCACAAACTGCTTATTCAAATCTGTACCAGTGCTGTAGATCCGTAATATTAAAATTATTCTTCCCATGTTTAAATCTACTGTATCTTGCCCTACCTATAAGAAGCATAAGTTAGCATCCCTAACTCTTTGTAGCAGCCATTTATGTATTTGAAGACTGTCCCAGTTCTTCCTTCCTGGACAGTATCATCCTTTCTTATGCTAAAAGACACCACTTTTTTCCTATCTCTGCTTTCATGTCATGTTTTCTAGAATTCTGATCATTTTCATGGCTCTCCTCCAGCCTCTCAACATGCAGCACCAAACACAGTGCCCCAATTGAGTCCCTAACACTAAATAACACTAAATAACTTCAGGTATTTACAGAATATACACCTGTATTTATACTGTGTTTGCTTATTTCAGCAACAATAGGCTATTGTTGATTCCATTATAAGCTTTATTCTTTTTTCTATATCAACTTTCTGTATCCTGTATTTTTGCAACTGATGAGTCCCTCACAAATACATTGTTTTGCCTTTGTCCCAGTGGAATTAATCTGATTTTTCCCACAGATCATGTCCTTATTTTATCAAGACCATCTTTGGTGATAATTTTGGATTTCTAATCTTACTTATTACTGTAATAAGTAATTATACGTATTTCCTCAGCTTCACGGAAATCTCCCTATTCCATCTCCTAAACTGTTAAAGAAAACATCAATTCGCATAGACCTATTCCTTTGCAGTTGATCTTAATTGTCAGCCACCTCTTAGCAAAAAGCATTCAACAGGTTGTCTTGCAAAGTCATCTGTTAATAGACTTAATCTTCTGTTGACTACTTCACTAGCCCTGTTTTTCCTGTTATTAATGCACTGACAGAACGATTTCACAAACAATGGTCACTAGGACCAACACCTCATTGGCCTTTCTGATGTTGCTCCTGTGTGCTGTTGAAAATCCATCTTTAGTACTCTGATGTAGTTTCTACTTCCTGTATAATTTCCTCCTACATTTGGGATTAAAATGACCGAACCAAGTTGATCACTTACTCTGCTTCCTGACCATCTTCTGCACCTGGAAAGTTTGCAGTTGCCCCTTTAATATAATTTCTTGGATCAGCCTCCCAGGAAATGGTACCTAACGACCCTCTGGATAACTGAAATCTGTCCTCCTGAAATCCCATTTGCCTTTGCTGTAGTATTGCCTCTTTCCAGTCCCAAGGAAATGTGAATTCTGTCATTTCCCCATCACTGGCACCCAAGTTCCTCTTTGACCAGCTCCACTATATCCCTCTGTTGATTTGAAGCCAGTGCTCTTTGTGACAAACCAAAAGAAGGGCTGTGGGGGTCTGACTCTGTCAGCACCTAGCAAACAGTTAATGCATTGTAATAGGGGAAATAAAGCAGTAATTTTATGCATCATTCTTCTGGGTTTGGTCACAACTAATCACAGAACGATTTATCCCAGACACACCAGACTGTGAGACAGCTTTTACCCACTTGAAATATGCACATTAAAAATAAAAGCATTAATTCTTACCTTACCACTTAGCCACAAATAAAATGCAAAGGAATATATAAAAAGTGTGAATAGCATATATCTAGCCAAATCACGTGTTATGACAAAAACCATAGTTCTAGCAATATTAAGAGTCCCCTCTGGCCCGTATCTTGGATCTCTCCTATGTTCTGCTACTGCTTCATTCTGTTACTGGACTGACAACTTGGAAAAGAAACTACTGATATTTTGACCCACTTTCTAAAAGAATAATCCAGACTAGGGGACAGTGGAGTGAGTTTTATATTTAAAAATTTTTAGCAGGGAAAGAAAAATTTTACTTCTTTCTCTGCTCTAGCCCTGCCCTGAGTTCAGTGACAAGGAACAGATGCTCACTTACCGCCCCACTTCAGTTAATTCTTTGAATAGCTAACGCTTGCTTCATGTGAACTCTCGTAACAGACACCATACCACTCTGTGACTGCATTGTTCTTTTCCCAAGGTGGTCTTTCTGGTAGTGTGAGAAATCCAGGCCTGTTGTTTTCTTTTCTGATTAGAAGTATTTCGGACAAGATTTATGTAAGGATTTGGGTGTATATTAGACTATACTTGTGTAAGGCCAGAAGAAAGAAGAGAACCCCTGTATATATTCTGATGGCTTTCCAGAGAATCAGTCTTTGATGTCCTCATTTGTGTTAGTGAGTGGATTAAATAGTTTCAACAAGGGCACAAACTGCTTTCTTCAAACTTACTCCCCATAAAGAAAATGTCAGTAATAAAAAGATTAATCTTGGCACAAGTGTCCAGGCCACAGATGGAGATACACGGTGTGACTGTCTATGTGTAATGAGAGTAGTGGAATTTGTGAAAAACCTAGCCTTCCAGTAGTTACTCTTCTCTTTTAATAGAGTTTCAAGGCTTATCACATAATGTTTAGTTCATTCTCTGATACGCTCTTCAGGAAAAAAGAAACCAAGTCCAACAAACAAGATTTTAACCAGCCACATTTTTAAATTGAGGTTTCTGATTCCAGTAAGGCCCAGTGATTTCCTGTTGCTGTTTTTCAAACCTTTTAATTATTTTTTGACAGCATTTGTTCCATAAGGTATGTTTTTGCATCACTATTATCCTGCTAGAAGCACTGGACAGGAAGATCCTCCTGGGGAGTGGGATGTTTGTGATTAAGCTTCCCTCTTTGGGATATTCTCTAAAATATGGCAAGATCCTTTTCAGCTCTAGCAAAATTATGATTTTATAGCTTTCCAAACTTTGATCACTAGACTTCTTCTCAGAGAGCTGCCAACGTTTCCCTTAAAAGTCTTGTGACTCCTTGTACATACTGAAATAATTGTGTAGGGTAAAAATGTTTCTAATCAGTCCAGCACAGAGAATTCTCCTTCTCCTTCCAGTTAGGAACCTGTTTCTTCTCTCAGGTGTTTTAACTCCATTGGCTCCAGTCCAGTTTGCACCACCATACAAAGCTGTATGGGGACAATTGTGGAACAATTGTATACGTGAACACATCTCTGGGCCTGACGCTTTTTGTACTTGTGGCTCATTTACCCCCTTCTGGGAATGAAAAGGGACATTTATTTGGTGTTTCTTACAGAAACAATGCCCATAATTGGGTACCTCCAGTGCTGGCTGAGATACAAAGGAACAATTGTTAATTATTTCCGTACGCTTGAGGAACATGTTGCACCGAGAGCTGGCTTGCTTGCAGACCACAAGCAGCGAGGTACTAGACTGTCACTTCCACGCTCTTTTTTAACAGAACAATATTTCTTGAGTCAGGGCTTGGCTTGCATCCCTGACTGCTCTGCCCAAGCCCAAGGGCACCCACAGATCTGGCTGTCCCGGCTTGCCCCCGGGCTCCCTCCATCCTTGTCGTGGCCCAGAACCACGGCCAGCCATCAGCCCCTGCCCCAGCGATGCTGCAGAAGGGTCAGTCTCCCGCTCCCCACAGCCCTGCCCCCGTGCCCAAGGCTACCAGAGGTAGCCCACCACTGCTGCAAGGCTCCTCCTGACCACCCAGAAATCAAGGCTGAGAGGAGGAGGCCTGCCTCAACTTTCCCTTGTGAAGCAGTGAACGTGGGGCAGGGTCCCTCCCTTCCCCTGGCCCGGAGAGTAGCCTTTTCAGTGGTCCAGAAGTACAAAGCCTGCACAAAGCTCAGCCAACATCCCCACCTCTTCACACCCGTGCCGTTCCTGCACCAAGCTCAGCGGGGACTGAGACTCACGTGCCCCACCATGGTGCTGTTCCAGGCTTGAGCAAAACTTCCAGGTGCAGTCCTTTAGGATGGAAGCAAATGGTGGCATAAAGCTCAGCCTGGATCCTGCTCTTCCATCAGTTTTACTGCAGGGTAGCATCGTTTCCCTGTAGATATATGTGAGAGAAGAATGTGGAGGTGGCACTGCCTTTGCCTTTGAAAGACCATGCTGCGCTGAGTGCTGTAGAAAGCACATTGTGACAGTACCAACAGGAACTAGGTCTTGGCCTTTCACAGGATGCATCTTTGCCAAGAAGTCAGCAAATCTGGCCAATCTTACCCACCCCTTCAAAAGTAAGCAAGCGTTTGCGAAGAGGAAAAGGAGGCTGCAAGTACTTTGTGGGCTGGGCGCAAGCCACAAATGTTGAACACTAAGAGCTCCAGCTGGGAGAGTTCCAGCCCTGCCAGGAATCCTTCCCCCCTGCCCTTTGTATGCTGAGTGGCAGCACTGATGTCTCAACTTCTCACAACTGCATTTGCCACTGAGAAGGTCCTATCAGAAAGAAATACTACAGCCTGTGGGGAGAAGTCTGAAATGCAAGGTTTGTCAGAAGAACCACTTGAGAGGCAAGGGATGCCAACGTGCTGCTTATCTCCAGGCCCTTGCTTTGAGGCTCACTGTCCAGAACCATCCCCTGAATCCTCCTCTTTCTGTTCCACCTGCTCATCACCATGTCAGGGCATTGAGGCTTTGGGTCACTCCATGTGCCCTCAAATAATCAAGCCAACAGTTAGAAAAGCAATTATGAGACTTCCCTGACATTCATCCTCTTGTCTCTGCCCACTCTTCCCTTCTCTATTTCCTCGTGATATCTGACACTTCTCTCTGCAACCCCTTACTCTCACTCCAGTATCTGCATCATTTTTCACATTGTGATGGATCTCCCCTGGACTCACTCTTTCTTCCTCTTCCACATCCCTTTCCACAGCTCTCTACCTCTGTGAAGTCAATGAACACTATAATTTTCTGACACAAATTTAAATCAGCAAAGTAGAAAAAGAAACTCTTTCTGTAGTATCTTTTGGATATACCACAATCCCCTCGCTTGCCTGCTTGTATAAACTGAAAGCTTCTCAGGAAGGAAAGTCCACTTGGATGCTCTATCCAACCTCCACTGGCTCCCTTTCTGCAGCCTCCAAACCAGCCCTGATGGGATTTTGAGCCATCCCTAGATGCCACCATGGACTTCACAGCCAGGGACAGGATCCAAAGTATTTGGTAGCTGAAGGTAAGCCAATTCCAATGTATTCTTGACAGGGTTCTTCTTTGATTGCTGGACACTGCTTTGATGGAGTTCATGGCAGCATGATGCAGAAGTTGTTGAAACTATTGTATGTGGATCCTTCAGAAGAGCCTTAGAAAGAGACAACCAGTTTTCCCCTTTGTTGCATTGATTGATGCAGAGAAAGAGGGCTCCATTTGGTCCAGTAACAATTTCTAACTCCTATGCAGAACAGGATAGTGGTATCACATTAACCTTTACTGCAGTTTGTAGTACGGGTGACACTACTGATGAAATAATACCAGGTATACCTTTGTCCCGCAGTGAACAATGTTTTAAATCAGTAATTTCTACTTCTGAACTTAAAGTAAGGTTACTTCTTTCCTGTAAGCACTTACAATGGATTCACTAGAATCTTAAACCTTTCCAAATCCCAATCAGCAATGAGGCCACATTTTCATTCAAAGATCATCAGGATTGCAATGTACGTGGTATTCAACTGTAACAAAATTCCAGTGTGGATTTCTTCTTCCATTTACCTTTCCCTTAACATTTTAGATGGTATTTTTTGTAATCTAATGCACTTCAGTCTTTTCCCCCTATTATTCCTTTCTTACTTAATCTCAGTAACATTTATTTTCTCTTTAATTTTCCCTCTCTGCTTCCTTCTTGCTCATTTTCCATTCTTTCCTAGTTTATCTTCAATCAACTGCCCTTTTTTCTCTGTGATACATTTTTATCCACCACCACCAAGCAAATTTCTTCACATCTGACCTCTCTCTTTCTCCCCAGTTCTTGGAGTGGCAGCTTTAGAGTTACTGCCACACATGCTATTCATTTTGTCTCCCCAGAGCCTTGTCAGTCTGTTTACTCTCTGGGCATAAAACTTTTCAAGCTCGCACAAGCATCTCCTCTTACAGAGATGGAAGGGGGCTGGCTGGGGGTGCAGGTGTGTGTCAATCTGCTGCCTCCTCTTCACACAAGGACCTTGCCAGTTTCAGCAGCCAGAGCCAGGTCCACACAGATGCGTGAAAAAGTGATTATGGTGTGGGCAGACATCGCTTTAAGTTAGGTAGCACATGCGATGGTAGGCACTTGCTGGAGGCAGCAAGAAGACATCAGTGCTGAGTGAATATTAATCCCAGGGTCCCTGGGGGCTGCTGGACCAGTTTTTAGCTGCAGTCTGTCATAAATTGCTGTCGACACAAGCCCAACTTAGGTAAAATCTAGTACCTGTGCCACAATTGAGCCTTCAGTCTCTTCTGTAAATGTACCTCGGAAGACTTTGGTGACAGAACAGTCTTTGTGCATTAAACCTGGAATGTGCCCCAATGCATGCCAGGGGCAGACGTAGCAGGATTATGGTAGCTGGCTAATGGTGTCTGCAGCTATCACTGCCAGACTTATAAATGGAACAGAAATTTAAACAAGGCTTTTTTTTTTTTTCCTTTTTTTTTTCACTTCAGTCAGCTGGAACCTGAACTGGGCTACATCCTGTCTGGCTTCATCTGCCTGTTTCTAGTATTAGGATGGATGAAAAATACAAGTAAGGACCCTGCTAAAGTGTTCCCGGCACAGTCTGGCTGAGACGCTTCCCTTGCAAAACTGACACAGGCTGCAGAGTCTTTTGTTCCGATTCACTCAGGAATGCACACGCTGGATAGGAGGGAAAGCTACTGTCTGAACAGGGGAAGAGCCCAAGGTGTCTTTCACCTGAGAGTACAATCACAGGACAAGTTTGGTGTTCAACTGATGTATGTGATTAATCAGACAAGTTAGGAAAGGTGTGAACTGGCTTCCCTCCCTCAAGTTGAGGGCTTTTGGGGACAGCAGTCAAGGAACATGCTACATCTGAAAAATAGTTCTTGTGGGACATTGGATAACTGGGTTAGGAGAAATTCTGTTTGGAGAAAGGAAACAGAAAAAGACTCTTAGCCACACAGGGAAGCACCAGTGATGCAGGTTCTTCTTCTAGACCATTTTATGGACTTGCACTGTCAGCCCTACTCACCACTTCCTTCAGAAGGCAGAAAGAAGGCAAGCTTTACTTTGGAGTACATTTAATGGACTGCCAGCAAAAGCTAAAAATGACAAGCTTATCTGGCTACATAAAGAACGTTTTTTTATGTTGTAGCTTGTGCATTGCTTTATGCAGCTCTGATTTAGCAGGATAATGACCTATATAAATAACTAAAGAAAACTTGCTCCTAACTCCCTCTAATCTCAAATTCCAAGTTTTTAAATAAAAATAAGCTTTTTGCCTTATTTCTGGTGTACAGAGTCCTGCAACTCTCAGAATTTTATGTCTTGTTATGACTCCAGTGCTTTTTTAAAAACAAAAAGCATGACATTCATGCTATTTGTGATGTCTCTCCTCTTTTGAATCTGAGATTGTACACTCATAAACCAATCACTAGTGGAATGAAATCACTTCGCAGAAGTAGTAGCCAATGTTGCCAGCTTTCTAAAACTGCACGTGCCTGGGGAAAGACTTCAGAACCATACTGCAGAAATGGTGTAATTGGGATTAGATCTTGCAACTGAGTAACCGTGACATCATACAGTTTCTTTGTTCCATTACAGACTAGGAGGCTGCAAGAGGGGAATTTAAACTGAGAGCGCAGGGAGCAGTATGCAAAAAGCATGCAAGATTCCAGAGTATGGTCCCACTTAAAAGGCAGTATGCTCCCAGGCTCAAGAACCCTTTTTTTCTTTTCTTTTCCTTTTTTTTTTTTTTTTCCAAAATATATTATAGGCTTTCAATGACACTCAAGTTATTTCTGACCATGCACTGTAATAAGCCATAATAATATAAAATGATAGTATTACGATTGTTTGCCTATGCAGAGGTTTCACCATCCACATATATAATGAGGAAACTCTGGTGCAGCAGGAATTATTAAAGAAGCTGCTGCCTGAGCATTCACACACCACTCATGGTGTCGCGCACACACACTTCTGGGCCCAATTCCTCCTCCTTTAGGCTCGACCCTAGGTTTCCCACAGCAGAGTCTCATGCATAGGACTTCATAAAGTAATTAATTGAATAGGAAGGTACAGCAGCAAGAACAGCTCAGGATGGATGCCTCCAAAGAGAGGGACCCTGACCAAAGAAATCCCTGGGCAATTATACCCTGGCGATCCATACACTCGCCCCTCATGTGCTGTCCATGTGTCTTTTAGTCCAATGGTGACTTTTGGTCTGCGGTCTTCTATCATCTAACTGGTTTTTCTGCATCCAGGCAGGCAGTCCAGGTGTCTTGTTGACTTGCAGTTTACATCAGGGATTGGGGCCTCTGTATCTTCTGGTTCCTGTTCCTTGTGTGCCTGTCCTTGTTGGCAGAACATGGGAAACTGAAAAGCCCTGGACTTGAGAGAAACACGACCAGAACACCAGTATGATATCCAGTGCTTTCTCACGCTAAAAGATTAAACAACACTGTGCCATCTACTAGGAAAAGCACTAAGAATCTGTTTTCTCATGGCCTAAAGGTTTCAGCGCATCTAGATACTCATGCTAAGGAGAGCTAAATGAACAGCACAGATCACAACAAATTATAAGCCTATATAATTTATTCCACTTAAAATGTACTTATGCTGAACAATTAACACCCCTCAGCTGAAGGAACTGTAAAATATAGGCAGGCCTGTGTTTTCAGTTGTCAATATGGCCACACGCTGCCTTGGTAAAAGAGGGAGACAACTCAGGGTTTCACCAGGAGAAGTATTTATTATAAATCCCTTTTCCAGAATCACAGAATCTTCATGGTTGGAAGGGACCTTTGAGATTATCGAGTCCAACCACAAAAAAAAAAAAAACCCAACAACAAAACCCAACAAAAAATAACCCCAATAACAAACAAACAAAAAAACCCCACACACTGCACCCACACATAGACAAACACAAACCAATAATCTTGGGCACTAGAGCATGCCCTGAAGCGCCATGTCTACATGTTTCTTCAATACCTCCAGGGATGGTGACTCTACCACCTCCCTGGGCAGGCTGCTCCAGTGCCTGACCGCTCTCTCAGTAAAGTAATTCTTCCTAATATCTGATCTAAACCTCCCCTGCCACAACTTTAGA